>CM065589.1:542495953-543095953 GCA_033119425.1 Bufotes viridis | reverse complement strand
AGGGTGCAGTTACTCTACATGTTCTGTCGAAAAGACAAACTATTTGTTGCCCATAGCAACAAATGATGCAGCATGCATTTTATACACTAAGGGGGTCATTTATCATTATGAAATACGCCTAAATTTGGCGTATTTCAGGCTCAGAGTGCGGAGGAACAGATATTTGCTCCGCAATCTGCGACTTCGCCCCACTCACGCCAGGTCTAAATAAGTGGCCGTAGGGTGGGTGGGGCCAGCAGGCACATCTCATTTATCATTTTCTACACTTGTTTTAGGCATAGAAAAAGGTCTAAATGTAAGACAGCAAGGGAGCGGTCTTACATTTAGAACTGGTGCTGGATGCCCCGAAGTTATGGAGAGGCCGTTGCCTCTTCATAACTTCAGCAGAACCACCACCAGCTATGGGCCCCTAAATATATGGCTGCTGGGGCACTGCTTCTCACTCTGCATCTCATTTCCTCTGTATTTCAGTCTGCCTCTCATCTCCCTACATGCGCTGCCCATAGTAATTACAGAGAATCTTGTACCAGAGGTGATCATTAGCTTTAGGTAGAACTTGTACCAGAGTGAGAAGCAGTGCCCCAGCAGCCATATACTTAGCGGCACATTTATTAAGACCGGAGTTTTAGACTAAACAGGCGTTGGTTCTGCTGAAGTTATGAAGAGGTGCAGGCCTCTCCATAACTTCGGGGCATCCAGCACCAGTTCTAAATGTAAGGGCTCATGCACACGACCGTATATATTTTGCGGTCCGCAAAAAACGGATCCGCAAAAAAATACGAATAACATCCGTGTGCTTTCTGTAGTTTGCAGAACGGAACAGCTGGCCCTTAATAGAACTGTACTATCCTTGTCTGTAATGCGGACAATAATAGGACATGTTCTACTTTTTTTTGTGGAACGGAAATACGGACATACGGAAACAGAATGCATACGGAGTAACTTCAGTTTTTTTGCGGATCCATTGAAATGTATGGTTACGCAAACGGTCCGCAAAAATAACGTAATGGACACGGAAAGAAAATACGTTCGCGTGCATGAGCCCTAGGAGAACTTCCTTGCTGTCTTACATTTAGACCATTTTCTACGCCTAAAACAAGCATAGAAAATGGTAAATGAGACCGGCCTGCTGGGCCCCCACCCATGCCCACTTATTCAGACCTGGCGTGAACAGGGGAGAAGTCGCAGATTGTGGCGCAACTAGCTGTTGCGCCGCACTCTGCGCCTGAAATATGCTTAATTTAGGCGCATTTCAGAACGATATATGAGTGTCACGCATTGTACTCCCAGCGTAGCACTCGGCCTGAACTCCAAGCACTGGCAGGGTCGCATAGCATGATATTGATTTATGATGCTGTGTAACCCTTACAGTTCTGGACCCTGGCAGTGCTGGGCCTGGGAGTTTAGGCCGGATGCTGTGGTGCAAGTACAATGCAAGACGCTCACTTGTCTGAAACGGGCATATGTGTATTTAATGGGAGAAGACAAAAAAACTGGCGCTCCTGGGGAAACAAAAGGAACAGGCGAAAACAATCATTTTGCCTAATCTTCATTTTGCCTAACCTTCTCTCCCCCGACATCATCTGTTCGGCAAGAGTCGGGAGCTCCCATACACATTAAACTGTTGGCACTAATGTGTATGGGACCTTTAAAAAAACATGGGTGTTTTGTAGGTAAGAAATATCATTAGAAATTATTTATATAGATATGTATAATATATCTATAACATTTTTACATACTCTATTAGGGCAATCTTTGTAGATAGAGGGGAGTTCTCGTTCAGGACCATTTTTCTGTGATGGGTCCTCTCACTCTGGAGGACCCAGCACATCCATGCAATACTAAAACAGCCCCTTGATTTCAATGGGCAACATGTTGCCATGTTCCCCGCAGAGTAATGACAATCTCCATAACAGTTATTATTTATGTGAGAGTAATTCCAGGGCACTGAACATATGAAAAAGGGCTCCAGGACATAACATTTGGCAAAACCCATAAACATAAAGAGTGACAGACTGGTACAGTGGGAGGTCTCTGCCCGTGGGTCCCTTACAATCTACATGGAAGGGTGGAGGCAATAGGCGCGGGTAGAAGCTGGTGAGGTGGTAGTGTGGTGGCAGGAGGGTTATTGTAGGTTGTAGTCTTTCCGGAAGAGGTGGGTTTTCAGATTGCTTTTAAAGGTTTCAAAGGTAGTGCAGAGCCTGATCAGTTGGGGTAGTAATTTCCAGAGCACGGTGGATACATCGGTGGAGAAATCTTGGAGATGATTGTGTGAGGAGGAGACAAGAGGAGGGCAAAGAAGAAGGAGGTCTTGTGAAGATCAGAGATTATGTGTGGGCAGGTGTCAGGAGATTAGGTCAGACATGTATGAAGGGGACAGGTTGAGGGCGGCCCTGAATGTCACTAATATTTTAAATGAATTTGCTGAGCAATGGGTAGCCACTAAAGGAGTTGTCTTAAAAGGGACTGTCCATAGTGGAAAACCCCTTTAGGGAAATGGTATCAGAATTAGGCTGTTTATTTAAACAGACAAGCCTAGAGATACAGTACCATCTATCACATGATAGGTCTGTTTAACGATATTAGGAGGTTTCATTCGCTTTCCTGTTAACGTGCTAGCATTATATGAAAAGATAATTTTTTTATTTTATTTCATGCAGCAACACTGAACAAAAAAAGTAAGCTGTTCCAATGCAACGTGTCCTTAGGAGCGCATGGTTATTGTGCAATATATAATACACTTGGCAAACACATAAAACTTACCAACATTCTGTAAAACCTGTTTCTTTTGTAAGCATGTATTAATTTCCTCTGAAAAACACTCCCTCCTTCTTCTTTTATACAAGAGCTTCAACTTTGCACTGGTTCAAACTATTTTTATGGCATTCTCCTAACAGATAATGACAAAGATTATGTGCAAACATGAGACCAAAAAATGTTCCACCTGCAATGTAAATCTACTAGCAAAAAAATAGTATTTAATTAAGATTAACAAGGGAGAAGTGAAGGTGTAGTTAAAGTATACCTGCCATTCAAACAGTGGTGGCTACTACTTTGGGGGCCATAGTATTCAGCTGATCAACCCAGTAGGGTCATCACTTAAGGTCCCTTTACACGGGACGATATTACAGCAGATTGGCAGGAAGGAAGCGTTCCTTCCTGACAATCTGCTGATCACTAGCGGAGGAGACCGCTGCATTTACATGCATTGATCTCCTCCAGAGATGGGGAGGAGCGATCGCTAATGCCATCACCCTTCCCCATAAGGACTTGTTGCTTGCCGGCAGGAGATTGTGTTTACACCGCGCGATCTGCTGCCAGTAAACAATCATTTTTGTGTGCACGCAAACGATCAGATTACCCGATGAACAAGCGTTTCATTTTGTCTGCGGTACATTTACACTGCCCGATCATTGCTAACGAGAGTTACTATGAACCCTCATTAATGATAATCTGTGCGATTCTCGGCCTGTGTAAAGGGCCCTTTAGGGTTAGCGCCACGCGTTTAGGTCTCTTGATACAGTTTTGGAAGTGGAGGCGTGGATCATAAAAGGAGAGAAAATATAAAGGACAGATACAAATTCTATTCACTCCTGGTTTTGGCTTCCAAAACTGCATTAGGAAACCTGAACGCGTGGCCGTAATCTTAAAGCAGTTGTCAATCTTGCCGATCTACAATACCAGGTTGCAGGGGCGTAAATAACTGCTCATGGGTCCTGGTGCAAGAGTTCAGCTTGGGCCCCCCTTCCCTCAGTGCTTTGCATGTCTTCTTATGTGGCACAAGGGTCTTTGGGCCCCCTCAGGCTCCTGGGCCTGGTAGCGACTGCTACCTCTGCACCCTCTATAGCTACGCCCCTGCCAGGCAGTCACTATTGACAACATTGATGTTGTTCCAGGGAATAATACAGACTCTTTTTTCCAGATTTTGGACCACTTTATGACACCTAGCATCTCTTAAAAAAAACTATATAGCCCTTTACGAAAGAACAGATGACTTGCTACAAATAATAAACATTATTACATCGTAGTCCTATACCCCACCAAAACGGAAACCATAAGGGTACGTTCACACAACGACATTTGTCGCGCGACAATTTTAATAATGGGAGTCTATGGTGTCGCATTGCGACATGCGACATGCTGCGACTGCGTTGCGACAGTCGCAAAAAAATCCATCTTGAATAGATTTTTTGCGACTGTCGCGTCACAGTCGCAGCATGTCGCATGTCGCAATGCGACACTATAGACTCCCATTATAAAAATTGACGCGCGAAAATAGTGCGACTTATTGTCGCGCGACAAATGTCGTCGTGTGAATGTACCCTAAGAAGCACACTAGGGAAGTGTCCTGAAAAGCCATCTCCATACCAATTCCTTAGGGGATTGTACGGAGAGTTCTTATCGGGCACTTTAGTTTATGGTCTATTGTTTCTGTGTTTTTAAGTGATTTTAATGGGCTGTTTTTATGGTATAGGACTTTTATGTAATAAAGTTTTTTATTTGTGCATTTTCAGGTGTGCTCACTTTTTGTAGTGCAGTGCTTACACTATTCCTGCGTGTAAGATGTTGCTGTATTACACACGAACTAGTCATTTTTTCAGGTGTGCTTACCTTCTTTTTTTGGACTGTTAAACAGATGACGTCATCATTTAATGGGAGTATCTTATATTAGTAGCACAATTTGTGTAAGGTATAATATTTGTATTAGTATGCTGTAATGTTTGTTAGAAAACTTGCTGAGCCGAGCCTGCGTGTGCTGGTCTTTAAAGAGTTGTGCAAATAATGACCTTGCATATAGTACATGATTTACAACATGCCATTTCTGGCTATCAACTTGGTTCTGTCCAATAAGAACGGCTTATATTTATAATAAATGTTATGAAGTTTTCATTGTTGGCAAGGCAAACAAAATTGAATTACTGTATGGCTTATAGGAACGGACAGGAACGGATATATGTCAATAGCAAACCCCCCTAGGGCTGTTTTCATATCTGCTGCCCCATTAAAGGGTTTTTTCCAGTTCTTTTATATTGAGAGCTTGTCCACAGGATAGCCCATCAATATCTGATCATCGAGAATCAATACCCTGACATGCCTGTTTTAATATCTTCATGCATCTCCTATGTAGTAACAATTCTGGAGCATCTATTCTTATGTCTCTATGTTTTGCTATTCTTTTATTATTTCTACTAGAAGTTATGAATGAATTGCCAGCAGTCTGCAGTAAGGGTACAGAGGGGAGGTAGCCAGTTTGGGGGGTACCTGCACAGTCTGAAAATAGCAGCACTGATTGGATAGAGTGAGACTGTGCAGATACACACCCCCAACTGGTTACCACACTCTGTACCCTTCTTGCAGACTGCTAGCAATTCATTCAAACTTCTAGTGGAAATATAATAATAAAGGAATGGCACATCACAGAGCCATAAGAAAAGATGTCCCAGAACTGTTATTACATGTGGAATCAGGGCCGGACTGGCCTACCGGGATCCCGGGAAATTTCCCGGTAGGCCGCCGACCCTGGGGCGGCTGGGGCCGCTTTAACATGTGCCCTGCGGGCTGCGGCCGCCCGGCCACTCAGCTGATCTGTGTGGCACTGTCAGGATTCAGGAAGGCTTTCCACTGCACGTCCTGTGCAGCGCAACCTCTCAGCCTGCTCTCGGCGATCTCCCTCTGTCACTGCTGCAGTGAACAAGGGAGATTGCCGGCGCAAGCTGAGGCTCACAGGACGTGCAGTGGAAAGCCTGATGGTGCCGGGGAGCGAGCTGGCAGTGTACAGGATCAGCGACACAAGTGCGAGGGGGACAATAATGGAGAGCTGTCTCTGTCTGGGCCCTGGGGGCAAAATTAACTTGGGGGTGGGGACAATAATGGAGAGCTGTCTCTGTCTGGGCCCTGGGGCAAAATTAACTTGGGGGTGGGGGACAATAATGGAGGGCTGTCTCTGTCTGGGGGCAAAATTAACTTGGGGGTGGGGGACAATAATGGAGGGCTGTCTCTGTCTGGGGGCAAAATTAACTTGGGGGTGGGGACACAATAATGGAGGGCTGTCTCTGTCTAGGGGCAAAATTAACTTGGGGGTGGGGGGACAATAATGGAGGGCTGTCTCTGTCTGGGGGCAAAATTAACTTGGGGGTGGGGGGACAATAATGGAGGGCTGTCTCTGTCTGGGGGCAAAATTAACTTGGGGGTGGGGGACAATAATGGAGGGCTGTCTCTGTCTAGGGGCAAAATTAACTTGGGGGTGGGGGACAATAATGGAGGGCTGTCTCTGTCTGGGCCCTGGGGGCAAAATTAACTTGGGGGTGGGGGACAATAATGGAGGGCTGTCTCTGTCTGGGGGCAAAATTAACTTGGGGGTGGGGGAGACAATAATGGCGGGCTGTCTCTGTCTGGGGGCAAAATTAACTCGGGGGCAGCTTGGCAGTCAAACTACATGGAGGGCCGTGTGGTGGTAAAATTACTTAGTGGGGGCAAATTACATAATGGAGGGCTGTCTAGGGGAAAATTAACTTGTGTGGGGCAAAATTAACTTGTGGGGGGCAAATTAGTCAGTGGGGGGCAGTGTGGCGGGCAAAATTACTTAGTGTGGGGGCAAACTACATAATGGAGGGATGTCTGGGGGCTAAATTAACTTGTGTGGGGGCAAAATTAACTTGTGGGGGGGCAAATTACTTAGTGGGGGGGCAGTGTGGTGGGCAAATTATATAATGGAGGGCAGTGTGGGGGGCAAACAACATAATGTGGGGCAGTGTGGGGGCAAATTACATAATGTGGGGCAGTGTGGGGGGCAAATTACTTAATGTGAGGCAGTGAGGGGGCAAAAAACTTAATGTGGGGCAGTATTACTAATGTGGGCATTCTAGAAGGACATTACTATTGGTGGGACTATGAGGAGCACTATTACTATGGGGGGCACTATTATTTCTTCAGGGTAGTATTTGGGGGTATTGGGGAGCATAGTGAGCAGCAGGATAACACTGTGGGGGCTCCAGGTTGGGGGATGATGATAGAAAAGTGAAGAACCTAAGATGTCCGTGTGTCAAACTGTACAGAGACGAGGAGCGGCTGAAAGAAGTGACTGGACGAAATGGAGAAGATGATGAGAAGATCCACATCGGAGGAGACGTCACCTGGAGGCCCTGGATGTGAGAGGTATGTGCTGCTGTATAGCAAGTACAGCAAAATGCGTGGGGGCAGGAGGTGACTTAGAGAACTGGGCCATATTCCTTGGGACTGTATATATAGTGTATTTATGTATGTGTAACATGTATATGGTGTATTTATGTGTATGTGTGTTGGATATATATGTGTTGTGACACCGAGCGTCCGCCGTTGAGTAGGGAACCTGTTTATTAAAAACTTTAAATGACGTTGTGCTGGTATAATTACGCAATGCTATGGGGCTGGTATGTAAGTTTTTCCAGGGCTGGTTTTCATACCCAGTCCGTCCCTGTGTGGAATGCATGAAGCTATTAGAAACAGGCATGTCAGGAGCGGTGACAGGTCCTCTTTAATGCAAAATGGTCTCCAATACGTGGCTCTCCAGATGTTATGAAACTAGAATTTCCAGCATGCTCAGACAACCATGGTAAAACATCCAATAGGAATAAAGAGCCAAGGGTACATGCAACTGATGCCATTTTATTTCAATGTTTACATGAATCATCCACTTCTAGCTTTTTAAGGCAAAAAGTGAAATGGTCCACCACCCCAAATTCAATATGGAGAAAGTGCATTGATGAAGGGTTTGACAAAAACAGAGGGTCTGCATGCAAGAATAGTATATGGGCCCCATTGATCTCAAATAGCTCATCATAGAGTACCCATTATGCCTCTCTAGGCTACTTTTACATCTGCATTTTGGCAGGATCCTTCATGGATCAGCAAAAACGATTCTGTTAGGATAATACAACCGGCTGCATCCATTATGAACAGATCCGGGTTTTATCATCTCTAAAAGAACCAATATGGATCCGGCACTAAAACCATTGTATGTCAATAGGCGCTGGATCCGTTTTCTTTTGTGTCAGAAAAAACTGATCCGTCACCATTGACTTACATTGTGTTTCATGCTGGATCCGACTTGCTCCGTTTCTCTTGACTTACTCAAAAACGCTGCTTGCAGGGGTTTGCTCTCCGGTATACGGAATGGAATGCATTCAGGTGCACTCCGTTCCTTTCGGTTCAGTTTTGTCCCCATTGACATTTAATGTGGACAAAACTGGAGCGTTTCTCCGGTTTTGAGATTCTATAACGGATCGCAATACCAGAAAGGAAACCGCAGATGTGAAAGTAGCCTAACAATCCACCCAGAATCGCGAGCTATGAAATTCACGAGTTCCGTCCATAAAATCAATATAATAAACTACAAGTATGCATGTTAGAAGTATATAAGTTCACATTTTTGTATTTGTAGACGTCTATTGTGGACCCTGTAGTGTAGCATATACCTCTCCTTCCTGCTCAATGTAACTTTACACAGTCAGGCTATATTCACACGACAGATGTGCGTTTATCCATTTTTAACTGACTTTTTTTCACTGTTTTGTGAATGTAGACTAAGTCATGGAACTTGAACTCATGCTGTGAGAGTGCTACCATGTGACAACATGAGGAAACTTTCAGTCTATCGTTGTCAGGGCTCATGCACACGACCATGTGGCTTTTTCAGTATTTTGCGGTCCACAAAAAACGGATCCGCAAAAAAGACGATGACATCCGTGTGCTTTCCCTTTTTTTGCGGAACGGAACAGCTGCAATGCGGCGATGGCTTTCCTTGAACTCTAGGCCAGCCAAAGCCATATATGCTGGCATTAAGCTGGCTTTAACTGGCTAACATTGCATGGACCATGGAAAATATTTTCATGAAAACATTTCACTATATATCCATGGACTGAAGGCCTCAAAAGAGTACTGTATAAGACAAACACATTTATAGGCTTTAAGACGGAGCCAACAACACAACCAGGACTGACCGAGCAGACACCAGTCCAGCTGGGTTTGGGGGCTAAGTTGATATAGGTAAACATGTCCTATGCTTGTCCTTCAAGTCCAGAATAAGGTAGATGGAGGGTCTTGCTTGACTCTTTTTCTCCAGGGTCCATATACAACTGGAGTTGGCACCAAATTTTTTAGGGGAAGTCGTCTTTGTACACTATTAGGTAGAGAAAACTTTGTTTTTTGATACAACCAAATGCATATGGTATACATGTACTTTAAAGTGGTCGTCCACCTTCGGGGGCTTCTCAGCCAGACCCCCCTAGTCGCTAGACCCTAGGAGGAAAGCATACTTACCTGCTCCCTGCCACTGTGTTCTGGCTCCTTCAGTTCTCCGTATTCACTGCTGTGCTCCGTTCCCCACTGGTAAACTTATGTTTGACAGGGTTACGTGGCTGCTACAGCCAAATGTCTGGCTACAGCGGTGACATGTCCCCCCATGCGTCATGTGTCCCAGTAGGGAGGTTTGGCTGAGAGGCCCCCCCGAAGGTGGACAAACCCTTTAAAAAGGTCTTTAGTAGTTGCTTTTATCTTAAGTACCACATACAAATACAAAAATACCACTATCTGTGTGAGCGATTACTTCTAATTCTTACATATAAAACCTCATATAAAATATTCATTATACAGAGGAAATACTCTTATACTGTACCCAGAGCAGGAAAGAAGTGCATTAATATAAGCCTATCCATGCTTTCTAAAATTCAAGGTACTAATGTTGTCATATTGTAAAATCAAGTTCAGATAATCAAGATGATGAAGGTTAGTTTCCTTTCTAACAGAAGCAAAGAGGTGTGCCAAGAGTCACATTGGTGGGGGGCTCTGAAATAACAAGCTGGATAAAAGCCCATTACAAGAAGTAACATTGAAATGACCATTATCTATGTGATATATCAGAAGATGGTCATGGACAATGCACAGTTCAACAACCAGTCCAAGAACTACACAGTGCAGGACCACCTCCGGAGTATACATGGTGGCTAAAAGTGCATAAGGACACATGGAAAGATTGAAGACAGTAAGAGAACACTAGCAGGCCTAGAAGAGGCAGAAATCCATAATAGGAGATAGAAGATAACCCAAAGTGCTTAAATACAGAAAAAATACAGACTGAATGGACTTCGGGGTCTTTTCTCTGGTATCGCAAATTCATGTTACTAATTGTTAGAACATAGGGACAAGTGGTGCACAAAAAGGGGATTTACTAGGTATGGGGCATAAAAAGAGGCATTATCGCTGCGCAGGGGCACAAAGGGTGCACTATTACCGAGCAGGAGTACACATGAGGCATTATAATTGGGCAGGGCATAAAGGGGGCATTGTTACTGAGAAGGGTCACAAAGGCAGCATTATTACTGAGAAGGGTCACAAAGGGGGCATTATTACTGAATGGGGCAAATAATTGAATGGGGGAACAAATAACACATTAATTTTAGAGTAGACAAAAAGGGGGCAAAAATACTGCGTGGGGCACAAAGAGGGAATATTATTACTGTAGGGGCACAAAGAGGTCCATTACTATGTAGATGGCATTATTAATAAGAAGGGGCACAATGAAAGGCATTATTATTCTGTTACTATAGATCAGGGATGACCAACCTGCGGGTCTCCAGCAACACCCACCATGCTATAGGCAGTCTGGGCATGCTGGGAGTTGTAGTTTTGCAACAACTGGAAAGCCTCAGGTTGGCCATCCCTGCTATAGATAGTACTATGTCTGCCATCTCTTTGCATAATAGTAGGATGTAGTTTAGAACAAACACAGAACCAGAGATAGGTGCACGCTGCCATCACACTAAACCCTCACACTGATGTTAAAAATTGAGAGTTAGTTCGACATATCCTACTAGGAGGACGTGTCTTAAGCCTCGGGCACCAGCGTCAAGGTCTCTCAAGTAGCCCGTGGGCCCTAACACTCACCTACCTGCGCCATATGGGCGATATCAGGGGCCAGTGGGCAATTACAGGAGCATTAGGACGACTCACAAACATCTCCTCTGTTACCTCCAGCATGTGGCCATGGGAGGTGGGAGGTGTCTATGAGCCCTACCCAAGACTGACTGATATAGCCCAAGGCCAAGCAGGTGCACCCAAATGTGACCTGAAGATGAAAAACAGGCACATTTAAATTGGAGTTTATACACCTCCATACATATATATATAAACCATCAAAAATGTGGTGATAAGAAAGCAGGATGCGCTCATACCCATATGCAGTTGTACATTTCTGTAGGGAGCACATCCTGCACTTGTAGTCCGTTGCTAATGGCAATCACCAGCAAAAAATGCATACAATGGATGATGCCAGCAACGGACTACAAGTATCACAATGGACATCCTACATAAGATGAAATTTATGTGGATGTGGCAAGAATTCAGAACAAACACAGAACCAGAGATAGGTGCACTCTGCCATCGCACTAAACCCTCACACTGATGTTAAAAAATTGAGAGTTAGTTCGACATATCCTACTAGGAGGACGTGTCTTAAGCCTCGGGCACCAGCGTCAAGGTCTCTCAAGTAGCCCGTGGGCCCTAACACTCACCTACCTGCGCCATATGGGCGATATCAGGGGCCAGTGGGCAATTACAGGAGCATTAGGACGACTCACAAACATCTCCTCTGTTACCTCCAGCATGTGGCCATGCTTGCAATGGGAGGTGGGAGGTGTCTATGAGCCCTACCCAAGACTGACTGATATAGCCCAAGGCCAAGGCCAAGTGCTAGGGCCCACGGGCTACTTGAGAGACCTTGACGCTGGTGCCCGAGGCTTAAGACACGTCCTCCTAGTAGGATATGTCGAACTAACTCTCAATTTTTAACATCAGTGTGAGGGTTTAGTGTGATGGCAGCGTGCACCTATCTCTGGTTCTGTGTTTGTTCTGAATTCTTGCCACATCCACATAAATTTCATCTTATGTAGGATGTCCATTGTGTACTTGTAGTCCGTTGCTGGCATCATCCATTGTATGCGCTGCTGGTGATTGCCATTGGCAACGGACTACAGAGTGCAGGATGTGTAACCTACAGAAATACTTTTAACTAATAAAGTTTTTTATTTGTGCATTTTCAGGTGTGCTCACTTTTTGTAGTGCAGTGCTTACACTATTCCTGCGTGTAAGATGTTGCTGTATTACACATCGAACTAGTCATTTTTCAGGTGTGCTTACCTTCTTTTTTGGACTGTTAAACAGATGACGTCATCATTTAATGGGAGTATCTTATATTAGTAGCGCAATTTGTGTAAGGTATAATATTTGTATTAGTATGCTGTAATGTTTGTTAGAAAACTTGCTGAGCCGAGTCCTGCGTGTGCTGGTCTTTAAAGAGTTGTGCAAATAATGACCTTGCATATAGTACATGATTTACAACATGCCATTTCTGGCTATCAACTTGGTTCTGTCCAATAAGAACGGCTTATATTTATAATAAATGTTATGAAGTTTTCATTGTTGGCAAGGCAAACAAAATTGAATTACTGTATGGCTTATAGGAACGGACAGGAACGGATATATGTCAATAGCAAACCCGCCTAGGGTTGTTTTCATATCTGCTGCCCCATTAAAGGGTTTTTTCCAGTTCTTTTATATTAAGAGCTTGTCCACAGGATAGCCCATCAATATCTGATCACTTCGAGAATCAATACCCTGACATGCCTGTTTTAATATCTTCATGCATCTCCTATGTAGTAACAATTCTGGAGCATCTATTCTTATGTCTCTATGTTTTGCTATTCTTTTATTATTTCTACTAGAAGTTATGAATGAATTGCCAGCAGTCTGCAGTAAGGGTACAGAGGGGAGGTAGCCAGTTTGGGGGTACCTGCACAGTCTGAAAATAGCAGCACTGATTGGATAGAGTGAGACTGTGCAGATACACACCCCCAACTGGTTACCACACTCTGTACCCTTCTTGCAGACTGCTAGCAATTCATTCAAACTTCTAGTGGAAATATAATAATAAAGGAATGGCACATCACAGAGCCATAAGAAAAGATGTCCCAGAACTGTTATTACATGTGGAATGCATGAAGCTATTAGAAACAGGCATGTCAGGAGCGGTGACAGGTCCTCTTTAATGCAAAATGGTCTCCAATACGTGGCTCTCCAGATGTTATGAAACTAGAATTTCCAGCATGCTCAGACAACCATGGTAAAACATCCAATAGGAATAAAGAGCCAAGGGTACATGCAACTGATGCCATTTTATTTCAATGTTTACATGAATCATCCACTTCTAGCTTTTTAAGGCAAAAAGTGAAATGGTCCACCACCCCAAATTCAATATGGAGAAAGTGCATTGATGAAGGGTTTGACAAAAAGAGAGGGTCTGCATGCAAGAATAGTATATGGGCCCCATTGATCTCAAATAGCTCATCATAGAGTACCCATTATGCCTCTCTAGGCTACTTTTACATCTGCATTTTGGCAGGATCCTTCATGGATCAGCAAAAACGATTCTGTTAGGATAATACAACCGGCTGCATCCATTATGAACAGATCCGGGTTTTATCATCTCTAAAAGAACCAATATGGATCCGGCTCTAAAACCATTGTATGTCAATAGGCGCTGGATCCGTTTTCTTTTGTGTCAGAAAAAACTGATCCGTCACCATTGACTTACATTGTGTTTCATGCTGGATCCGACTTGCTCCGTTTCTCTTGACTTACTCAAAAACGCTGCTTGCAGGGGTTTGCTCTCCGGTATACGGAATGGAATGCATTCAGGTGCACTCCGTTCCTTTCGGTTCAGTTTTGTCCCCATTGACATTTAATGTGGACAAAACTGGAGCGTTTTCCTCCGGTTTTGAGATTCTATAACGGATCGCAATACCAGAAAGGAAACCGCAGATGTGAAAGTAGCCTAACAATCCACCCAGAATCGCGAGCTATGAAATTCACGAGTTCCGTCCATAAAATCAATATAATAAACTACAAGTATGCATGTTAGAAGTATATAAGTTCACATTTTTGTATTTGTAGACGTCTATTGTGGACCCTGTAGTGTAGCATATACCTCTCCTTCCTGCTCAATGTAACTTTACACAGTCAGGCTATATTCACACGACAGATGTGCGTTTATCCATTTTTAACTGACTTTTTTTCACTGTTTTGTGAATGTAGACTAAGTCATGGAACTTGAACTCATGCTGTGAGAGTGCTGCCATGTGACAACATGAGGAAACATTCAGTCTATCGTTGTCAGGGCTCATGCACACGACCATATATATGGCTTTTTCAGTATTTTGCGGTCCGCAAAAAACGGATCCGCAAAAAAGACGATGACATCCGTGTGCATTCCGTTTTTTACAGAACAGCTGGCCCCTGATAGAACAGTACTATCCTTGTCCATTATGCGGCGATGGTTTTCCTTGAACTCTAGGCCAGCCAAAGCCATGTATGCTGGCATTAAGCTGGCTTTAACTGGCTAACATTGCATGGACCATGGAAAATATTTTCATGAAAACATTTTACCATATATCCATAGACTGAAGGCCTCAAAGGAGTACTGTATAAGACAAACACATTTATAGGCTTTAAGACTGAGCCGACAACACAACCAGGACTGACCGAGCAGACGCCAGTCCAGCTGGGTTTGGGGGCTAAGTTGATATAGGTAAACATGTCCTATGCTCGTCCTTCAAGTCCAGAATAAGGTAGATGGAGGGTCTTGCATGACTCTTTTCCTCCAGGGTCCATATACAACTGGAGTTGGCACCAAATTTTTTAGGGGAAGTCGTCTTTGTACACTATTAGGTAGAGAAAACTTTGTTTTTTGATACAACCAAATGCATATGGTTGTCCACCTTCGGGGGCTTCTCAGCCAGACCCCCCTAGTCGCTAGACCCTAGGAGAAAAGCATACTTACCTGCTCCCTGCCACTGTGTTCTGGCTCCTTCAGTTCTCCGTATTCACTGCTGTGCTCCGTTCCCCACTGGTAAACTTATGTTTGACAGGGTCACGTGGCTGCTACAGCCAAATGTCTGGCTACAGCGGTGACATGTCCCCCATGCGTCATGTGTCCCAGTAGGGAGGTTTGGCTGAGAGGCCCCCCCGAAGGTGGACAAACCCTTTAAAGAGGTCTTTAGTAGTTGCTTTTATCTTAAGTATCACATACCAATACAAAAATACCACTATCTGTGTGAGCGATTACTTCTAATTCTTACATATAAAACCTCATTTATATTGATTATAGAGAGGAAATACTCTTATACTGTACCCAGAGCAGGAAAGAAGTGCATTAATATAAGCCTATCCATGCTTTCTAAAATTCAAGGTACTAATGTTGTCATATTGTAAAATCAAGTTCAGATAATCAAGATGATGAAGGTTAGTTTCCTTTCTAACAGAAGCAAAGAGGTGTGCCATGAGTCACATTGGTGGGGGGCTCTGAAATAACAAGCTGGATAAAAGCCCATTACAAGAAGTAACATTGAAATGACCATTATCTATGTGATATATCAGAAGATGGTCATGGACAATGCACAGTTCAACAACCAGTCCAAGAACTACACAGTGCAGGACCACCTCCGGAGTATACATGGTGGCTAAAAGTGCATAAGGACACATGGAAAGATCGAAGACAGTAAGAGAACACTAGCAGGCCTAGAAGAGGCAGAAATCCATAATAAGAGATAGAAGATAACCCAAAGTGCTTAAATACAGAAAAAATACAGACTGAATGGACTTTGGGGTCTTTTCTCTGGTATCGCAAATTCATGTTACTAATTGTTAGAACATAGGGACAAGTGGTGCACAAAAAGGGGATTTACTATTATTACTGTAGGGGCACAAAGAGGTCTATTACTATGTAGATGGCATTATTAATAAGAAGGGGCACAATGAAAGGCATTATTATTCTGTTACTATAGATCAGGGATGACCAACCTGCGGGTCTCCAGCAACACCCACCATGCTATAGGCAGTCTGGGCATGCTGGGAGTTGTAGTTTTGCAACAACTGGAAAGCCTCAGGTTGGCCATCCCTGCTATAGATAGTACTATATCTGCCATCTCTTTGCATAATAGTAGGATGTAGTTTACCAGTTAATTGAGTCTGAGGACAGGGAGACATCCTACCGATTGTTGTGTGAGTAGGAAATTGGTCTATCTATGTCTGCCCTCCGACTGATCCAGTTAAGCAAGAATACTTAAAGGGGTTGTCTAAGTTATCTGAAAATCTGTCCAATACCACTAAATGGCTTAAAGAGGTTGTCCAGAATGGCCTATTCTCAGGAAATCAATATCCAACACCCAACACTCCACTGTTCAGCTGTTTCACTTCACTGGGAGCAGTGGTGCAGTATTCAGCTTCTTACACTACACACTGGACAGAGCTGTGTAGCTCCAGCACTGACTTTCGGCACTGGTGCTACTGCAAAACAGCTGATCAGTGGGGGTGTGGCGAGTCAGACCCTCACTGATCAGATATTGATGACCTTTTCAGAGGACATACCATCTATAGTAAAATCTTAGACAATCGTTTTAAATTTAGGAAAAAAACATCCTCCACTCCTCCACTCTCTGCACCTCAGCTCCAGTCCTCCTGTATACAGTACAAGGCAACAGTTGCGACATGCAGGTATATGGCATGTAACCGCTGCTTCCAATGACGATCCTGCTGTATACCTGTGTGTAATTCGTACAACCTGTTTAATTGATTAGATATGTATGACTATAAGGAAAACTTCTGCTGCCGACCACCCAGGCAGTGAAAAAGTTAAGTCCCTAAACATTACTTTCTGAAAATTCCTTAGTGTATTACCGCATAGCACTATAGTGGTGTGACAAGGATCAAAAGATTAAAAATCATTTCATTTAACTCTCTTTGTCAATCTCTTCCTAAGAGATTTCACTTTCTGTACCAGGGGTCCTGCTGCTGCAATAAATCCCTAGCACAGTCAGACAATGTGGTAGTGCCACTATAGCTAAAACATGGAGTAAGTTTCTCCATTTATTATTATTATTATTATCTATGAAGAGCTGACCCAGGACACCCTCTTAGGATGCAACTATAGATTGCTTTCTGGTTATGATCACTATTTAAAGTGGACCTGTCACCTCACCTCTCCTGACATTATACTTTCATCTCCTATGTAATAAAAATTCTGGAGCATCTATTCTTATGACTCTATGTTGTACCATTTTTTTAATATTCCTGCTAAAAGTTATGAATAAATTACCAGCAGTTTACTCTGAAAGTCCAGATGGGTGTTACCAATTGGGCGTGTGTCCCTGCACAGTCTGACACTGGCAGCACTGATTGGGTAATGTCAGGCAAAGCAGGGACACATCCTCATGTTAATGCAGCTTCATCTCTGCTGACAATCAGGCAATTATTGGGGTTCATTTCTGATAATTGCCTAAAACATTGGATCATGTAAAACAGTGTTTCCCAACCAGTGTGCCTCCAGCTGTTGCAAAACTACAACTCCCAGCATGCCCGCACAGCAAAAGGCTGCCCGGGCATGCTGGGAGCTGTAGTTTTGCAACAGCTGGAGGCACAGTGGTTGGGAAACACTGGTGTAAAAAGACCATTAGGCAGCAAACCGAGTGCCTATGACTTCATGGTACAGCGGCACAGTATATGATGCCTTACATTGTAAGAGGATTGGGAGGGATAAATCGAGGGGGTGGGAGGGTTGCAAGACAAATATTGATTATCATCTATTGTGATCCATAATACCTTAACAAAAAAAATAGCATTAGATTAACTTTTGTGCACAAATGCTCAAATCCTTAGGTTCTTATTGTGAAGGTGGTAGGGACTGTAAAGTGATAGAGAACCAGAAAAAAATCCTTTACTTGTTTACTTTCTCACAGGGCATTAAAATATACGTTTCATCTCGACAAAGGGGACAATGCAGGGAAACGCCTATATTTCACACATTGTGTATAAAAGGCAGTGAGAGCTCTGAGGGATGGGTGTGATCTGATACCAAAGTGTGACATCAAACCTCACATTCTTTAAAGGGAATCTATCCTGGAATCGGATTGGTTGGGAAAAGCAGTTTCATGTAATCCAGAGTTCTGGGATAAGAAAAGTTTAATTTGGCGCTGTTTTGCTTGTCAGATGTTGCACTGCAATAGAGGAAGTGTAAGGCTACTTTCACAGTAGCGTTTTTTGCAGATCCGTCATTGATCTGCAAAAATGCTTCCGTTACAATAATACAACCGCATGCATCCGTCATGAACGGATCCAGTTGTATTATGTCTTCTATAGCCATGATGGATCCGTCTTGAACACCAATGAAAGTCAATGGGAGACGGATCTGTTTTCTATTGTGCCAGATTGTGTAAGAGAAAAGGATCCGTCTCCCATTGACTCCCATTGTCAGGCGGACAGCAAAACGCTGCAGGCAGAGTTTCGGTGTCCGCCTCCAGAGAAGAATGGAGACTGAATGGAGGCAAACTGATGCATTTTGAGCGAATTATTTTCCATTTAGAATGCATTAGGGCAAAACTGATCCATTTTGGACCGCTTGTGAGATCCCTGAATGAATCTCACAAATGGAAAGCCAAAATGCTAGTGTGAAAGTAGCCTAAGACGATGAGTTGCGAGAAAATACGTAATAGTTGTAGTTCACAATTTCTTATACTTGGTGCGTCAGGGGGCACCTTTGAAATGTTAAAACTTTTAATGAAAAATGGCATCTTGTTTACAGGCTGTTGCCCCCAATGAGATGAATGGAAACGCTAAGCACTGTCTACATATGGTTGCAGTTTTTAATAATAAAAACCCAAAACCTTGGTCACTGGGCTGGGCTTTGATAAAATCTGCACCAAACTTGCTCACTTGGCAACTTTTGGCAGTAAATCGAGAGGACGCTGTGAATGGTCTTCATTGAAATCAGGGTTCTTGAGAGTTGAGCCCGCACCTATCAGACATTGACGGCATATCCTATTAATATGCCATAAATGTCCTCTTTATGGGAGAGAACACATGGCAAAAAAACACCCTAAGGATACATCATAATATGTAAAATCAGCTGCAATAAACATGCATAACACTTAGTTATACACAATACATAATACAAAAAAAGCGCATTAGACATATTTAAACACACGCAACATGGTGGCTATCAGTCTTGGCTATTCAGCCTCCAGTTAAGTGCAAATTCTGGGGTATCATTTTAAGTACACGTTTAAGGGTCCAGCTACATGGGGACACTGCTATCCTGGCCACATGTCATGCCAGGACCAGAGTGGCGGTGATCCAGTAGAAATGAATGTTATCACCACACAAGTTACACGAAATCCAACACTGGTGATCCAATTCATTTCTATGGCATCACCACTACTCTGTTATCCTGGCAGCGACAAATGTCCTTCAGAGCATCTGTCACCAAAATCAACCCCACTAAAGCAGGCATACTACCCTGGTAGGGTTGATCACGATGACTAAAATGAGCATTTCCTCTCTGCACTTGGTGCTACCGTTGCAGGGAAATTCTCACTTTTAGCTATATGCAAATGAGGTGCTCATGGCACTATGGGCTGGCCTAGCCCCTCACCTTCTGAATGCCAATCTGCCTCCCAATGAAATGACAGGGCCAGGCACCCTCACTGCTGGGAATGAAAGTAGCTGAAACCTGCTTTCACTTTGGACCCAAATTCTAAAGGCTAAATCTCCTGGTGTAGAAGAGATAATGTTGTGATTCTGGTCTTAATTTAAAGGTTAAATTGCCACCTTTTAAATAAGACCAGGACCACAGCTTCTAAAGAGTCAGAGACGTGAAGGCTTAAAGCAGTCCCTCTTTCAGCTGGCTGTAATGTCAGCCAGCCTGGAGGAAAGGGGAGCTGCAGGAGCTGCCAGCCTGCAGTATGGGAGAGAAAAATCTTTTTTTCTCATGATAACGATTATGACTACAGAGGAATCTAATATGTTAGCCCTCACATGGTTACGTTGTCAGAAAATTCTGGGTCTTGGAATCCAGCGGCACAAAAACTGGTTATTTTGTAAAAACAAGTGTTTTTATTGTGCATTTATATATACATATAACATAATAAAACATACATTTGACATCATCATAATGGTACTCACCCACAGAATAAAGGTTTTGTTTTTTATACCACCAGAGAATGCCGTAAAAATAAATCCCACAAAATCCCCCTAAAAATAAAATAAAAGTTATTTAATACACTATATGTATCCCAAAATGGTTAGAAAAACTACAGCTCATCCCACAAAATTCAAGGTCTCATATAGCTAAATTAAAATTGAAGAAATGTAAAAGTTTTGACCTCTGTACCACAGAAGGAAAAACATTTTACTGGTCCTTAGAGGGGTTGTCCTCTTGACCCATCTTCAGGATAGGTCATCAATATCAGATCGTGGGGGGGAGGGGGGCTCTCATATGAGCGCTGCCTTCTCTTCACTGCTTACCTGCTCGCCATTGCAACTGCAGCAATGAGCAGGTGTAATTGCAGATTATTACAGCTCGTTGAAGCAAATGGAATGGCTCCCTCCTATTTAGTTGAATAGGAAGAAGTCGTTCCATTGAAGTGAATGTATGAGCGCTGCGGTCTCTTTAAACAGCTGATCGCCAGAGGAGCTGAAAGTCGCCCCCCCGCCGATCTGATATTGATGACCTATCCTGAGAATGAGGTGATCAATATAAAAAAAAATTAAAAAATCGGACAACTCCTTTAGGGCTAAAATTAGTTACATCACTAATACACTTCAGGCAGTTGTGTGCCAAATATATTTACTTCAGACATAAATACCAAATCTACAATTAAAAAAGTGACATTTTCAGGAGGGGTTTTCTAATTTTAATGTGACTGTTGGGAGGTTAATCTGGGGCTAACAGACCATCACTCTCCTATTTGTGATCATTACCAAACTCCAGTACTTCTGTCCCCAGTTATGCCCCATGGCTTAAAAGGATGGCCCTATAGCCTAGAAGACTATTTTCACTCTAGCGCTAAAATCTTTCTGCAGTCTTTTCCGGCAGCGGTTTTTGTCCGGCCAAGTCATAGCACTAATGCCAGAAACAGGCCGAATGCCTGGCGGGTCCCATTATAGTCAATGGGGCCGGACAGTGCTCCAGCAGTTTCCGCTTTTGCCGGATGTGATAAACTCTTGTAGACTTCTGGAAGATTTTAGCTCTAGTGTGAAACTAGCCTAAATTTTTTCTTTTTCCTCTAAAGCGGGTTCGTTAGGGGAAGTTATGAGAGAGAACAGACTACATGGTGTACAGTCACCTATGGTCCTTTATGTTGGTGGATCGATATATTATATTTGTTCTATGGGATAAGAAATGTTCTGGACCCGAAGCAAACCAACATACACCTAAGGAGTTTTTGTAATAATTATGACTGTAGTTACTAACCGTGAATCCGGTCAATGTTTTATTTCTTCTCAGCCCATGTCTTAATGAAATATCTTAATGCTGAAACATTACTTTATTTTGAGGTATTTATAACTCAAGAACAACTTAGCGCATTCCTTAGATTGACTCCAAATGGGGTCAGTTGGCTGGTATGAGATGAGGAATGAAAGACATTGACCGTCTTCTCGGAAATCATGCGCGCTTCAGGTTAGACGCGGAAGGGTTAAATAGGAGATTTTAGTGCTCCATTGACTTCCCTGTGTCACTGAAACCTCCTGTCTTAAGAACACAAAGCTCACATTGTGTGCAGTAGGATACTGAGAAGATGCCCCTGATCTTGGCAAGGTCTAGGTGTACTCAGAACCTAGCTATTAAAGAAATACCAAAACAAAAAGATATTCATCCTACCTGATAATCGTCAAGTGGGCTTTCCCACAGCAAACATTTCACTCCTGCAGAGGCCATTACTGGTCCCTCACCAATTTAAAGGGACAATATGCCTCGAAGAATAGAGCTGAATGACTGAGCCACACAGCAGTCTCAAGATCTGAGTCAGTCTCATGTCCCAGCAATGCTACAAGATGATGTTAATGGACATAGAATGAAATTGGTCCTAGTTTTGGCATATGGAAATTTGAACTAAAATGATATGTTGCCACTATATCAGCTGAAGAAAATACATACATTTTATTACAAAGAGTAGGTTGTTTTAGAGAAGAAATATCTCACCAGGCTTATGACACCCTTTCTGAGGGGAGCATAAAGTAACGACGGACACCCTAATAATGGTGGTGTGTCACATATGCCTGCTGGAGTTCTCTGGATCTGGCATAGTCAGATAGTACTGTTTGCCTGCCGGACCCCATTGACAATAATAGGAACCAGGAAGGATCCGGCCCTCCTCGCCGGATAAATGCCAGGACGTGGCCAGACGAAAAGCGTTGCATGCAGCAATTTGTTGACTGGCCAAATCCCAGCACTTATGCCGGTAAGTGTCGGGATTCCTGTTATAGTCAGTGGGGTCTGTAGGGCATGTAGCACTAACTGGGAGCACCTGATCCAGAGAACTGCAGGCTATTCTCTCACAGACCAGTTTGCCGGATTGCTTCCCTTACTTATCAATAAAATCCTTATTTATCAGGTGCTGTAGGAGCTAAGTGCTGGAATTCTCATATTCATGAGCAGCAGGATCCCCCTGGCCTCTCTTTGCTGATTGACAGCTTTATCCTTGTTTCTGTGCATAGTGAGAAAGCTGTCAATCAGCAACAGGTAGGTGCGGGGAGGACTCCAGAGTGCAGAGTGCACATAACTGAGAGGACTCCAGGCTCACAGAGTGCTCAGCTCTCCCTGCACCTGATAAACTGTAGTTTTATAAAAATTGCTGACGAGTAAGTGACACGGTGCTATAACTAGCGTCTCTGTCAGTACTTTCTACTGCCCTCAGATAGGACAGCATAAACCTTGCTTGCCAAAGTTGTGACGTCTGCAGGAGTACATTAGTGCTGTGCATGAGTATCTGTTCAGAGATAATGCTGTACTTATTATTGGCATAGCACTCAAGAAGTAGAAAACCCAAGAGCAAGAAAAAAATTCAAGTATCATCCACAACAGGCAATACGACAATCACCAGCAAGTATGAAAGGGGTTAGTGCCCCTCCTATTTGGTACCTTCTCCTAATAGAAAGGTTCTTTATGGCTAAGGCTACTTTCACACTGGCGGCAGCCTTTTCCGGTTGGCTGTTCCACTGTGCCGCCGGAAGTCTGCTCCGGCCGCATTTACTATAATGGGGGCAGGCCGGAGGTCCGGCTGCAGCACGGCAAACATGCCGAGAGACAGCTGGACAAAAACTACAGCGTGCTGTGGCCGGACTTCTGCCAGCACGGTGGACATGCGGTAGCACGGATCCGGCAGGCTGTTCCCCCGCCGGAAGGATCTGGCCTAGGAGATAACCTGGTGGCAGAAGTGTATGGCAGTGGTTTTCTTCTCTTTCTCCATTATGTATGTGAATACAAATAGTGTACACATTACGCTGAATCGAATGTTTATTTTCTCTAAGGTGTATTACAAAGTTTCTTATATTGCCTTGTACTATTTCAAGATTTTTTTACTTACAGCTTATCCTTTGGATAAGTCATCAGTATTTGATCGGTGGGGGTCCGACACCTGGGACTCCACCGATCAGCTGTTTATGACGTTCGCAGTAGCGTTGCAACGTTCTCGTAGCTTTCCCTAGGCCAGTGCTTCTCAATTATTTTCTGTCATGCCCCCCCTAGGAAGAAGAAAACATTTCGCGCCCCCCCCGCCCCCCCCCCCGTAAATAGTATCATTTGTCTATAAAATTGTTATAAGTACACCAATCTCCCCACAGGTGAGGGCCATTAACCCCCCCTCCCCCCCCCCCCAAATCATGTGCAGGCTCCATTAACCCCCCCCCCCAAATCATGTGCAGGCTCCATTAACCCCGCCCAAATCATGTGCAGGCTCCATTAACCCCCCTCCACAATCATGTGCAGGCTCCATTAACCCCTCCCCCAAATCATGTGCAGGGTCCAGGCTTCCCCTCCCCCAAATCATGTGCAGGCTCTCTCCCCCAAATCATGTGCAGGCTCTCCCCCAATAGGGTCCAGGGTCCCCCCACCCACCCAATACTTACCTCCCTGGAAGAGCTGAATGCAGGCCTCTTCCGGCCTGTGTCCCGCTCTGCACTCTGCTCAGGCGGCGCAATGACGTCATCGCGCCGCCTGAACCGCTCTGATAGGCTGCCGGCACAAGGCCCGCAGCCTATCAGAGGAGCAGGGGAGGGAGACGCCTCTCCCTCCCCTGCCGCACAGCACAGCGATCTGTATCGCTGTCCATTGAATTGAATGTCGGCAGAGCTGCGATAACAAGTATAGCTGCTACACAATGGTGTTGATTGGTGGGGGTCCCAGGTGTCGGACTCCCACCAATCAGATACTGATGACCTATGCAAAGTTTGTTGAATGTACAGTGTGTATTTCTCCAGGCAGATTTCCTGATATACCATCAATAGTGAGATTACACCAGTGAGCACTGGGATCTTGGACCACCTTTGATTTCTATAATAAGAAAGCTCCTTTACACAGGACTCAACTCCTTTGGCACTACACAGAGATTTCTGAATATTGGAAGATTATTATTATTTTTTTTCCCCGTTTAAATATATATATATAAAGAAAACCATGTAGTATAAAGCATAAAGTGGAGCATAAAGTGCAAGTCAACACAGTTTGATTAATAGTATTTTCTATGAATGAGTTTTTGTACAATTTGCAGTATAAAACGAAATAAAGAGTCTACCTCTGACCCTAAAAACAGACACTGTGTATGACTGCGACACATACATTTTTGTAGGTTTAAAAAAAAAAAAAAAGACAGTGGGATTGAGGACAAATGTTGCAAAACTAAATCTAAGAAACTGCACTGCCAGCAGCATTGTTCCACCCAAGGTGACCTTGACACTGAGGCCTTAACTCCTCTACTGCCAGTGAAGAAATACGTATTACACAGAAGTGTAGTAAGAAAACTGTGAAAATGAATACAATCTTATGCAATATGTCTCTGAATACAAGGCAGCTACCAACAGGAAAAGATCAAATTTATTATTATGAATCTATTGTGTCCTATTGCTTACATACCCCAACATATTGTGCTCACAACATTCACTGTCCTCAATGGACTTACAAGATAGTTTCTCTGTCACAAACCTGTTAATGTCACTGTATCCTGTGCACTGTTAGTCCCAAAGACTGTATATGGAGAGAGCAAGATGTTCCTAGCTATTGCTGCTAGGGGGCACCACCCCTTCCTCTCTAGAAGGAAGTAAGCCAGTCTGGTGTGAACTCTGGATGTGTATGCAGCAAATACCAGAGCTTAACAGGGAAGCTTCCTTCTCCTGTGGATTACAAAAGCAACCGAGTGACAGCATATGTGACAGCCCTTGAAGGAAAGAGTGACTGAAAGCAGCAGAAAGTTCAGCAGCCATACAAGATTAATGTGCATTTTTCAGAAAAAAGGTAACACACCTACTTTGTGGATACAGAGTTCTCTGCATACTGGTGGGAGCTATAAGCTTCAGGTTGCTCATCGCATCAAAAGCACAAGAAAGGCCCTCTGTTCAGAGACTGTATTCCACTGAGGATAGCGGGGAATGAATAGAGAGAGAAAGAGAGAGAAAGTTGCACCGCTTGGGCTGGGAAAGGAGAGATTGCACAGCATGATTGAAAAGAGAGATAGACTAGCCCCATACACAGCCTTGGGTAATTGCATATGATCAATGTAAGGACTGCATTTAATGTGATCAGTGCCTTTGGGACTTCCTCAGTAAAGTACCGTGGGCTTGTTGCATAAAACCTGGCCTCTTCATTGTGTGCACCAACATCTGTTTTGCGGTTACATCATGCAGGGACCCTGCCTTGCACCTCAAAGTTAATCTATACTAAGAGCACCTCACTTAACATAGGCCCAAAACCAGTTTATGCCCCGAATGGAGGAAAAAGTGTCAGAGCTGCACGGCCCTCAGGAAAGACATAAGGAAGACTGCCACCATGAATACCCCATCCTCCCGGGTCGCTGCAGACCCTATTCCATAGAAAACCTCTTTTTTTGTGGATTATGTGGAAAAAATCTGCTCAACAGACAACGAACATACCTTCAGGTGCTGCACACTGATAGTTTTTAACCAGGGATTTAACCACCATGGGCCACCATGAACTACTTGTCCTAAATTATCTATGTATTATAATTTTCACTATTCTAGGAAACCAGACCAGTGCTTAAGGACTATTGCAGTGTAAGCAAAATGCAGTAGAAAGGAGCATCATAGACTTCAATGAACCTATATGGTGTCAATTGTTTAGACTGAGTGTCTCTGCTCTGAGCCTTATTATGTCATTTAAGGTGGCCATTGACATAAGATAACTGACTCTCAGCTATGCTGCCTGATTCTGCCAAAACCATGAACAACTGCATTGGCCTAGCAAAAGCATGTATATTCATTCAAGATGGACTGGAGGGCAGGTGGCTGCACAAAGGACCTTTCTTCTGCAATACTGGGTCATTACGAAATTTAATCTGATCTTTTTTTTTGGAGTTTTTGGACCATTGGGCTGGGTTAATATCTGATCTCGCCAATTCAAAATATTTTGTGTCTATGGCAAGCTTTAGAGTGGCCCCAACTCTATTACCTAATCAAGCTATGAAGGTGCAATAGCTTGATTAATGTGGTACACACTAGATTAAATATTTCTCTGCATTTTGGAATTTTATTCTTAATAAATAGTGTTGAATGAAAACAGACTCAAAAATGTCACTACACCTAACATCACACATTAGGGCTGTCTTCTATATGAATAGAGAATGTGTGATCTTGGATGACTTGTAAGAAGACACATGAAATGTGTTAACAGAATTAAATGTAGCATTCAAGCTATGGTTTCTGACCTTTGACAAATGTACATATCTTGAGCGACCTCTGAGCATTCAGCATATTGCATATTTAAAATGACCTATTATTTCAATCACGTTTTTATGATAAACATTTTTTAAAGAATTGCTAGTGATGTTATTTTTTTATTTTCCATGTCACTATCTACAGTATATTTTTTTTAAAAAATCCTAAAATCCTGCCGTTTTCACACTGGCCACTAAGCCTAACAATAGGCGCCACGTTTCATTCTGTACAGATTTTCAGCAGTCATCTCATCATCAGAGGCAGGATCACAATAACAGATAAAATAAAAACAGATTGGTGACACATTCACTTTTAAGAGTGAAAATTGATCATTTGTAAATATAGCCTGGAAATGCCTTAGCATTAGGGCAGCCGCACCCCCAGAACTAATATTGCTGTCACAGCAATCACTTTTTCACCATGCTATTACTCTTTGTGCCTTTTTTCTTATCATAGTTTCAGTTTTCAAGGACTGAATGTCACGCTTCGGTGTGGGAGGGAAACCCACTCCGAACGTAGGAGGGAAAGGGGTGAGGGGAAAAGGCCTGGAAACTAGGGAAAGGAGCAGGTCACCTCCTAGAGAAACCCTAATCAAAGTCCTGACTGACTGCAAGTATGAACTGATCCCAGAGGTAGGGGAGTTCATACACAGGAACCTAAAGTCCTAAATCACCCTGTAGGACCCTGGTACTAATGTCAGGACAAGAGACAACCTGTTCCTCCAAACGATAGGACGAACAGGAGTCTCCCTCAGGCCTAAACACAAATGACAGGGAAAAGAACAGCACAAGAAAACCCAAACAATAAACAAAAGGGGAAGAAGACACTTAACTTCAAATGGCTATGGAAGCACAGGAACTCACCGAGATCCAAACACCAGCAATCCACAACAAGACTGAAGCTATAAACCACACAGCATGGTGGGAGAAGCCACAATAAATAGGGAAGGTTAAATGACCACATAAGCAACACCTGAGGCAAGGGGTGTGGCCATTACTAGAAACAACACAGACACGAATTGGTCCACAAGGAACCGGACAGATCAAACCACGTATTGCCAGTCTCACTGATCTCCTGCCACCTGTCACGGGAACGTCCGTGACACTGATTGTTATGTACATATTATCTGGGGAAAAGAGGAAACACATGCACGTTAATTATGTCTGTGTGAACACCGCGCTATTCACACAGAAGTGTGCGTCGCAGGTATATGTTGAAGAATATTCTAGACGTATACCTCCGCTGGGTGTTCAGTATTGATGGCCTGTCCATAGGAAAGGTCTTCAATATCTGATCGGTGGGGGTCTGACACCCGGCACACCTGCCGATCAGCTGTTTGAAGAGGCTGCGGTACTTCAGTGAGCTCTGCAGCCTCCTCAAAGCATACCAAGCACAGCGCCATACATTGTATAGTGGTTGTCCTTGGTATTATAGTCCAGGTCTATTCACTTGAATGGGATTGATCTGTAACTAGGCCATTTGAGGCAAAGGGCTCCTCAAACAGCTGATAGGCGGGGGTTTCCTGAGGATGCTCCTGAGGCCTAAGGGCTCATGCACACGAACATATTTTCTTTCCGTGTCCGTTCTGTTTTTTGCTGACTGTATGCGGAACCATTCATTTCTATGGGTCCACAAAAAAAATGGAAGGTACTCCATATGCATTCCGTGTCCATATGTCCGTATTTCCATTCCGCAAAAAAATAGAACATGTCCTATTATTGTCCGCATTACGGACAAGGATAGTACTGTTCTATTAGGGGCCAGCTGTTCCGTTCCACAAAATACGGAATGCACACGGACGTCATCCGTATTTTTTGCAGATCCGTTTTTTGTGGACCGCAAAATACATATGGTCGTGTGCATTATTTAACATTAATAATTAAAAATTGAAGTACATATGAATGTCATGTAAGCCTATACATAGGACAGGAGTTTACAATGTACACAATCATGGCACGGCTTCATTTGTTTAGTGAGAGAAAACATCTGAATAATGATTTCTTTTTGGACGTCATCCACAGCAGACCTTATCTGTCATGTCTCCACTGCACAGTTTTTACTTTTTTCCCCACATACCAGGCTGTGCATGGCACCACCAATGACTTTCCATGAATTGTTTTTTTTTAGGGCCAAAAATATTTACAAAATGTATCAGATGCCTGAACAATACAAAAGAGAGAAATATGCGGAATATTATCATTCCCAGCCAAAGACACATTGTATACATATTGCAGAGCTGGATATTTATAATTAATTGACACTAATGTAAAAGCTTCCTTTTTTTTTTTTTTTGTAATTTAGCAGCATTGGAGCAATAAAAAAAAATTAAAGAGGACCTTTCATCAGGGTAAAAAATGTAAACTAAGTGTGCTGACATGTAGAGAGGCGCCCAGGGATCTCCCTGCACTTACTATTATGCCTGGGAGCCGCTCCCTTCGCCCGGTATAGGCTCCGGTATCTTCTGTGACTTGGTTCTACTAGGCGTATTCCAGGCCCTAGCGCTAGCCAATCGCAGCGCACAGCTCATATCCTGGGAGGTTTTTTCTCTCCCAGGCTATGAGCTGAGCGCTGCGATTGGCCAGTGCTACAGCCTGGGATACGCCTAGTATAACCAAGTGATACTAGGCTCCTCCTAGTAGAACCATGTCACAGAAGATACCGGAGCCAATACTGGGAGAACGGAGCAGCGCCCAGGGATAATAGTAAGCGCAGGGAGATCCCTGGGCGCCGCTCTACATGTCAGCATACTTAGTACACATTTTTTACCCTGATGAAAGGTCCTCTTTAAAAAGGTTGTTCTGGGGTGATTGGAATACAGAATTAATCCCTTTAAGGCCTCCTGCACACAAACATGTGTGCCCCAATCGCCATATTGCGGACCGCATAGGCGGATCACGTCAATGGGTCGGCAAATCTGAAGATGCGGAACGGGCTCACGGAACGGAATACTACAGAAGCACTACGGAGTGCTTCCGTAGGGTTTCGTCCCGTACTTCCGTTCCGGGCGGATCGCGCACCTATTGAAGTGATGAACATATAATATATTGATGAACATATAATGTAAGGTCCTTTTAAGAAGACCTATAATCAGGCTGATTATCGGGAACAAACGGCC
This sequence comes from Bufotes viridis, assembly GCA_033119425.1. Taxonomy (NCBI): domain Eukaryota; kingdom Metazoa; phylum Chordata; class Amphibia; order Anura; family Bufonidae; genus Bufotes; species Bufotes viridis. The sequence goes on along the minus strand of CM065589.1, from coordinate 543,066,033 downwards.
CGTCTAAAGTTGCTGTCAATCAACCGATGGATGAGCAAACGCTCATTCACTGGGTGAAAGAATTGTTGATGCAGACCTGGTCTCCAGATCATCCTGTGTAAACAGCTATCCGCCAGCCAGAAACAATCAATCTGTATGGAGATGAGAAATCGCTCGAGCAAGCAAGTATTGGAAAAAAATCATTCATTCCCGATGATTTCATGCACAGTCGACCTGTGAAAACGGGGCATTTAGGCCAGTTTCACACAAGCGTGTTCGGTCCAGGAGCATTTGATGGCTGCTGCTTGCATGGCCCAAATTTGCTTCATCATTCAGTCGCGATACTCGAAGTTCTTGCTCGACCCGACTATCAATTACTCACCATATCCATATGAGTACAGGACAGTAGACCCGTGGTAGGGCAGGAACTCACAGTATTACAAATGACTACTATGCAGTGAGTTCACTCAGATGAGCAGTGGTTGCTCCACGAGATGCGGCTGTCACTGAGGGTATTTCCCAGACCGAATATACTCATGTGAACCTGACCTAACTAGGAAGTTTTTGTGTTTTTTTTCTTTCATTTGTTTGAACATTTAATTTTTTTTGTTTCCTTTTTTAGTCCCTCTTGGGGACTTGGATGTCTATGAGAATAATGTTTAGCTGATCTATTATTTACCCACTCATAGCTAATGCCGACCCTATGTATACTGTAGACCTACATGACTGAACATGCCCTGCCAGCCTCAGGTATGCTGGGACGTATTATTGCACCACAGTAACTTAAGAACAACAGGTTGCACAACCACCATGTAACCTAAGTTATATACAATATGCACATACAACAGAGCACTGATGTCGAATGGAAGAACGTTTTCATTTAGCCATGTTGATTTAGGAGCATCTTGTAAAAAAAATCTCTATCCACATGGATATGACATGACAGGTAGTTAACACTTCTGGACTATGCAGTGTTCCTTTACGTTCCTAATCCGCCCCTGCTGTTCATGTTTCCTAAGCTTTCCTGAAGTCCAAGTCAGAAGACACAGTGCATGATAGTAAATCAAGTCATGGCAGTAAGCACAAGAATAATAAGGCTGGATCTATATGTAGTGGCAATAGGCCATGGCGAGCCGAACAATGTGCCATGAATCGCTGCAGTTTTTCCACAAGTACAGGTGACATATACGTTTTTATGTGCTTCACCTGTACTTGCTGAGAAACCACTACTCACAGCAAACCAATGTGATTTCTTCATGTGGCACACTACTGCCCCATGCCCACTTGTACAGACACAGCTTTATAGTGATGGTGGGAAGAATTTACATTTTTGTAGTAAAAATATAGTAAGATGGTCAGATCAGAATAATTTAGCATCAATGCATGTACTAGCTTTATCAGGACACAAAACAAGCTCCAAGTTGTCAAAAACGATATTCTGTCACCCACAGGAGTCTATAGAATCATACCGTACCTCCGTATGGCTTTGATTTCATACATCGGTATCCAATGGCATATTACCCCTAGAAGCTATACCTCTGGAATACAGTGCCATACAGAGGCCCACACATCCACCTATGGAGTGCCTACAGCCCTTAGATCTGCTGTGCACAGTAACTGAACCTTGCATGCACATTAGCGCGGGTCAAAGGGCCTGTAGGTCTAGAGGTGCCCAAAACGCGTCAGCTGTTCTTGCATTTTACCACTGCTGAAACAAAGCTCCAGTTTTCTAGACCTGTGCAACGCTGAATGATTCCTGTAATTTGTGAACACAATGTCTCATCTTTTCTGCGTCACCCATGAGGTTGGTGTGGAACCAAAACGAGGATGTGAACCTGTAGTAGCTGCTCAGAGGCGTCTGCGTGCTACATGTGTTTGTATGATAGATGGTACATCCAACAAAAATGATCCTATCTTAAAGGGTTTCTGTCACCAGAAATCTCTAAATTAAACTTTAGTCAAATTCCTAAGTGTGCGTTAAGAATGAACTAATCTGTACATTGCACTCCACTTCACACAGTACATCAATAATTATAGAAGTGGAACATATTTCTAAATGTAATGACTTTAACTTCCTCCCATAAGGGTGCAGCCACATGTTCATGTGTTTGAAACAGTTTTTAAAGCGAAAACCAGGAGTGAATTCAAAAAAATTGTATCCGTCCTTTATACCTTCTCTCCCTTTGATCCACTCCTGATGATCCACTCCTGATTTTGGCTTCCAAAACTGCATCAGAAAACCTGAATGTGTGGCACCTTAAAGGTATCTTAAAATTGTCAATTTTGAAGGGTTTTGACAACCCCTGTTAGGATGGTTGGTCTATTGTGAAACAAACTGTACTTGGGGATCTTACTGACTCGGACTCCTTCAATCAGCTGTAATCATAAGTAAGGGCTCTTGTATTCACACATAGTTTTTGGAGCTTTTTTTTCTAAAATTATAACCCTATTGCACAATTAGGCATTACAGTGCGCCCCCTGAATCCAAAGATTGTCCATTGTTTTCACTAGACCCCTGCAGTCCCTGAGATTTGTCATCTAGGAGGCAGCTTTGGGATTAAATTAAAGGAGTTGTCCTGGCTTTTTCTATTGATGACCTATCCTGAGGATCAGATCAGTGTTGGTCTGACACCCAACACCCCCGCTGATCAGCTGTATGAGGAGACGGCGGGCACAGTGTGCATGTACCGCCTCCTTTCTCTTTTCCTGCTCGCTGCTGTATGTCTATGGGACAGCAGACGTCCCAGAGGTGCGACCCACTCATATCTCCAGAATGGGCCTCCCAAAGTGAAGGAGAGCGCACCGCACAAGTGCGGCCACCCTCTATTTACCACTATGGGACTTCCGAAAATAACTGCGTGTGCTCGTTGGGCTATTTTTGGAACTCTCATAGCAGCGAATGAAAAGCACTTTGCACATACATGGTACGATCTCCTTCACTTCGTTGACCCCGTACTGGAGAAGGAAGCAGCTCCCAGAGGTCTTTCCAACATTGGTGGCATATCCTAGCGCCGTGATGGCGAACCTATGAGCCGTCCGTGATAATACGGTCTGGATTCCTGCTTACAGCAGGAGCACACGGCGTCAATGGTTGCTATGACGCTGTGTGTTCCCTGCCGCCGCTGCAGGACAGTAATACACTGGTATACCAGTGTATTACTGTCCTGCAGCGGCGGCAGGGAGCGCACGGCGTCATAGCAACCACTGACGCCGTGCGCTCCTGCTGTAAGCAGGAATCCAGACCGTATTATCACGGACGGCTCACGTCCGAGTTTCACGGAAGTGTGAAGCCGGCCTCAGGCTAGTTTTACACTAGCGGCAGGACGGATCCGACAGCCTGTTGGATCCGTTCTGCCGCTAGTATATGTGTGGCTCAGGACTGCTGCTCATCCCCATTGACTATAATGGGGGCGGGGGCGGAGTTCCGGCGGCAGCACACGGCAAGAGGCTGCCGGACTAAAACTACGACATGTCTGACATTTAGTACAGCAGCCTCTCGCCAAGCGCTACCGTGCTACCGCTGGAATTCCGCCCCCGCCCCCATTATAGTTAACGGACAATAAAACCTCAACATTAAGGTTAAATTGCCATTGGCACTTTGCGATAAGTAAGTGGATTCTCGGTTGCGATTTGGGCACTCAGTCTTTAAAAGGTTCGCATTCACTGTCCTAGTGTTATGCCACCAATGTCTGAGATGGGTATAAACCTTTAACCCTGTACCCAAATGAAAGTCTCAAATAAATCTCAAAGATGCCACATGCTACAGGAATCACCCAGCACTGCATGGGTCCAAAAAATAGAGCATTATTCTATCAGTGATGAAACGCACAAGAAAATCTGACACATTTTGGGCTACTATAGCCCTTTGTCATAGCACAATCCCAAATGTTTAAAATGCTATCAATTTATTTCTCTTACTTATATAGCACCAACATCATAACTGACATAACTGAGTAATAAATAACTGAGTAATAGACTAACAGCATGAATGAGGGAACTAATAAATACATCCACCTCACCATAAGAAATAATACTTTCTGAGGTAACAACATGACCTTGCTGCAATTAAAAAAATAAAGCAAAGAAATTACAAAGAAGTTAATTACGGGCCTGTCCACATCTGCATTGGTGGATCCATTTGGGACCTTGGTCGCAGATTCTACCAAAAAGAGTAGACACCTGATAAAACAATGGACGCTAAAACGGAAACTGAACCTTGAACGGACCCCATTATAGTCAGTGAGGTTTGTGCGGCTCTTTCAGTTTTGATTATGTGCTGAATCCAACACTTCTGTTATTTTCATTTTTCTACTCCTCTAATAGAGAAGGACAATGAAAAAAATTTCAAAGGCTGTTGTGAACGTGGCCTAAGGACAGTATTTAAAGGAGGTTTCTGGTTTTACGCTGATGACCTGTCCTCTGGATAGCTCAGCAGTATCTGATCGGTGAGGGTCACCAGGGACCCCTACCGACAGGGATGTAGCTATAGGGGGTGCAGAGATAACACAGAACCAGAGATAGGTGCATGCTGCCGTAACACTAAACCCTCACACTGATGTTAAAAATTGTCCACTGTAATTGCCCACTGGCCCCTGATATCGCCCATACGGCGCAGGTAGGTGAGTGTTAGGGCCCACGGGCTACTTGAGAGACCTTGACGCTGGTGCCCGAGGCTTAAGACACGTCCTCCTAGTAGGATATGTCGAACTAACTCTCAATTTTTAACATCAGTGTGAGGGTTTAGTGTTACGGCAGCGTGCACCTATCTCTGGTTCTGTGTTTGTTCTGAATTCTTGCCACATCCACATAAATTTCATCTTATGTAGGATGTCCATTGTGGTACTTGTAGTCCGTTGCTGGCATCATCCATTGTATGCATTTTTGCTGGTGATTGCCATTAGCAACGGACTACAAGTGCAGGATGTGCTCCCTACAGAAATGCACAACTGCATATGGGTATGAGCGCATCCTGCTTTCTTATCACCACACTTTTTGATGGTCTATATATATATATGTATGGAGGTGTATAAACTCCATTTTAAATGTGCCTGTATTTCAACCTCAGGTCACATTTGGGTGCACCTGTTTGGCCTTGGGCTATATCAGTCAGTCTTGGGTAGGGCTCATAGACACCTCCCACCTCCCATTGCAAGCATGGCCACATGCTGGAGGTAACAGAGGAGATGTTTGTGAGTCGTCCTAATGCTCCTGTAACTGCCCACTGGCCCCTGATATCGCCCATACGGCGCAGGTAGGTGAGTGTTAGGGCCCACGGGCTACTTGAGAGACCTTGACGCTGGTGCCCGAGGCTTAAGACACGTCCTCCTAGTAGGATATGTCGAACTAACTCTCAATTTTTAACATCAGTGTGAGGGTTTAGTGTTACGGCAGCGTGCACCTATCTCTGGTTCTGTGTTTGTTCTGAATTCTTGCCACATCCACATAAATTTCATCTTATGTAGGATGTCCATTGTGGTACTTGTAGTCCGTTGCTGGCATCATCCATTGTATGCATTTTTGCTGGTGATTGCCATTAGCAACGGACTACAAGTGCAGGATGTGCTCCCCTACAGAAATGCACAACTGCATATGGGTATGAGCGCATCCTGCTTTCTTATCACCACACTTTTTGATGGTTTATATATATATGTATGGAGGTGTATAAACTCCATTTTAAATGTGCCTGTATTTCAACCTCAGGTCACATTTGGGTGCACCTGTTTGGCCTTGGGCTATATCAGTCAGTCTTGGGTAGGGCTCATAGACACCTCCCACCTCCCATTGCAAGCATGGCCACATGCTGGAGGTAACAGAGGAGATGTTTGTGAGTCGTCCTAATGCTCCTGTAATTGCCCACTGGCCCCTGATATCGCCCATACGGCGCAGGTAGGTGAGTGTTAGGGCCCACGGGCTACTTGAGAGACCTTGACGCTGGTGCCCGAGGCTTAAGACACGTCCTCCTAGTAGGATATGTCGAACTAACTCTCAATTTTTAACATCAGTGTGAGGGTTTAGTGTTACGGCAGCGTGCACCTATCTCTGGTTCTGTGTTTGTTCTGAATTCTTGCCACATCCACATAAATTTCATCTTATGTAGGATGTCCATTGTGGTACTTGTAGTCCGTTGCTGGCATCATCCATTGTATGCATTTTTGCTGGTGATTGCCATTAGCAACGGACTACAAGTGCAGGATGTGCTCCCTACAGAAATGCACAACTGCATATGGGTATGAGCGCATCCTGCTTTCTTATCACCACACTTTTTGATGGTCTATATATATATATGTATGGAGGTGTATAAACTCCATTTTAAATGTGCCTGTATTTCAACCTCAGGTCACATTTGGGTGCACCTGTTTGGCCTTGGGCTATATCAGTCAGTCTTGGGTAGGGCTCATAGACACCTCCCACCTCCCATTGCAAGCATGGCCACATGCTGGAGGTAACAGAGGAGATGTTTGTGAGTCGTCCTAATGCTCCTGTAATTGCCCACTGGCCCTGATATCGCCCATACGGCGCAGGTAGGTGAGTGTTAGGGCCCACGGGCTACTTGAGAGACCTTGACGCTGGTGCCCGAGGCTTAAGACACGTCCTCCTAGTAGGATATGTCGAACTAACTCTCAATTTTTAACATCAGTGTGAGGGTTTAGTGTTACGGCAGCGTGCACCTATCTCTGGTTCTGTGTTTGTTCTGAATTCTTGCCACATCCACATAAATTTCATCTTATGTAGGATGTCCATTGTGGTACTTGTAGTCCGTTGCTGGCATCATCCATTGTATGCATTTTTGCTGGTGATTGCCATTAGCAACGGACTACAAGTGCAGGATGTGCTCCCTACAGAAATGCACAACTGCATATGGGTATGAGCGCATCCTGCTTTCTTATCACCACACTTTTTGATGGTCTATATATATATATGTATGGAGGTGTATAAACTCCATTTTAAATGTGCCTGTATTTCAACCTCAGGTCACATTTGGGTGCACCTGTTTGGCCTTGGGCTATATCAGTCAGTCTTGGGTAGGGCTCATAGACACCTCCCACCTCCCATTGCAAGCATGGCCACATGCTGGAGGTAACAGAGGAGATGTTTGTGAGTCGTCCTAATGCTCCTGTAATTGCCCACTGGCCCCTGATATCGCCCATACGGCGCAGGTAGGTGAGTGTTAGGGCCCACGGGCTACTTGAGAGACCTTGACGCTGGTGCCCGAGGCTTAAGACACGTCCTCCTAGTAGGATATGTCGAACTAACTCTCAATTTTTAACATCAGTGTGAGGGTTTAGTGTTACGGCAGCGTGCACCTATCTCTGGTTCTGTGTTGGTGCAGAGATAGCAGTCGCTACCTGGCTAGGGAGCCTGAGGGGCCCAAAGACCCTTGTGCCGCATAAGAAGACGCCAGTATTATAGAAAGTGCATGCTGGTCAAGTTATACCTGTGGCTGGAGGGAAGGGGTTAGGTCAAGAATTTGGCATGTGGGATGCTGTTTCAATTTTTGCCTCAGGCAGCACGAAGGCTATGTGCTTTCCTGCCTCTGGCTGCAAAGTACTGAGGGAAGGGGGGTCCAAGTTGAACTCTTGCACCAGGGCCCACGAGCCTTGACGTCATTATCATCGGTCAGTGGCTTAGACGCAGCTCAGCTCTATTGAGGCGAATGGAGTTGAGCACGATACCAAGCAAAGCCTCTATACAATGTACGGCGCTGTGCTTGTTAAGCTGAGAGAAGGCCACAGCACTACTATAAGAGCCGGTGCCTTCTCAAAAACAGCTGATCAGTGGGGGTCCCGGGTGCCAGACCTCCATCGATCAGATACTAATGACCTATACAGAGGATTGGTCATCAGTATACAACTTTTAAAACATTACAAAAAAAAACTTTAAAACATTATCTGTTCTCGTGACAGTGCTATGACACAAGGCTTTCTTAAGTGGGCCTAGGATCAGGGCAAAGATTGCCCCAGTGCTGCCAAACACCTAATGAAGAAGCAGCACTCATCTGTCACACTTGTGTTTTTCATCCTGCACATAAATTCATTGTTCAGCGGCAGCACATCGCCCATTGTAAACAGGGATGAACTGCTCGCAATCATTGAATCTGTATGGGGGAAGCCGGTCTCGTATAAATGCGGCAATCACAATGGCTCAACAATCAGAATGGTTAATTTCCAATAATTGCATGCTCATTAGCGCCGGTCAAAGGGCCTGTAGGTCTAGAGGAGCCCAAAACGCGTCAGTATTCTTGTAGTTGCATTTTACCACTGATAAAATAAAGCTCCAGTTTTCTAGACCTGTGCAACGCTAAAGGATTCCTGTAATTTGTGAACACAAAGTCTCATCTTTTCTGCGTCACCCACAGGGGCGTAGCTATAGGGGGTGCAGAGGTAGCAGTTGCTACCGGGCCCAGGAGCCTGAGGGGGCCCAAAGATCCCTGTGTTTCATAAGAAGACACTGGTATTATAGAAAGTGCATGCTGGTCAAGTTACATCTCTGGCTGGAAAAAAGGGGTTAGGTCAAGAATTTGGCACAAAGACTATGTGCTCCACTGCCCCTGGCCAAAAATCACTGAGGGAAGGGGGGGGGGGCAAGCTGAACTCTTGCACCAGGGCCCATGAGCCTTTAGCTACGCTCCTGGTCACCCATGAGGTTGGTGTGGAACCCAAACGAGGATGTGAACCTGTAGCAGCTGCTCAGAGGTGTCTGCATGCTACATGTGTTTGTATGATAGATGGTACATCCAGGGGCATAGCTAAAGGCTAATGGGCCCTGGTGCAAGAGTTCAGCTTGGGCCCCCTTCCCTCAGTGCTTTGTGTGTCGTCTTATGCGGCACATGTGTCTTTGGGCCCCCTCAGGCTCCTCGGCCCGGTAGCGACTGCTACCTCTGCACCCCCTATAGCTACGCCCCTGGGTACATCCAACAAAAATGATTCTATCTTAAAGGGTTTCTGTCACCAGAAATAGCTATATTAAACTGGCTGACATTAGCGATGTGCTTATGTCAGCTGAACCAAACTAGCCTGTTCCTAGTTTTATCCATGCCCCCATTACTCCATAAACGTAACTTTTATAATATGCAAATTAGCCTCTAGAAGCAGGGGGGAGGGGGTTGCTCCTGCTCCTAGAGGCTCCGTTCTCCCACCTCTGTCATCTCCCTCCAAGTCTTGATCGACAGGGCCAGGCAGCATTCGCATCCTCCTGCCGGCCCTGAGTGTATGATAAATCCTGTGCCTGCGCCGTGCCATTTAGCATTCGGTGCATGCATAGTGAAGGAAGGACGCTCACTGGCTGCCGACTTCCTTACTGTGCCTGCACTGAATACTGAATGGCACAGCGCAGGCGCAAAATTTACCATGCACTCAGAGCCGGCAGGAGTATGCGAACGCTGCCTGGCCCTGTCAATGAAGACTTGGAAGGAGATGGGAGAACGGAGCCTCTAGGAGCAGGAGCAACGCCCACCCCCCCCACCCCCCGCTCCTAGAGGCTAATTTGCATATTATAAAAATTACATTTATGGAGTAACGGGGGCATGGATAAAACAAGGAATAGGCTAGTTAGGTTCGCCAGTTTAATTTAGGTATTTCTGGTGACAGAAACCCTTTAATGCAGAATGAATTAAAAATATTCTGGAATCTTCCATTTACCCAGAGTTGACATTTGAAGTCATATGAAGCACCTGACTGCATGAGGTGTCAGATGACATGGAATATATAAAACAATGACTTATTTGTTGGGTTGATAATTATGTTATATACTGCAGAGTACATATTGTGATATATAATATAATAAGTCATATATATCTCAACTAACATCAGGAGAAATCAGTTTTGCTTTTTCTCAATATCCCCTCATGGAACATATATCCCAAATCTCAATGAACCTGTTGGGCCACAATACAAAATCAGTAAGAGGGCCCTCCATCTATTCTTAAGTGGTTGAATGGACTTTGCTCCCCTTTAGGCTCTAGAGCCCGGGTTCAACTGTTATCTTTGCTCTAGATACTTCCCTACTTCCAATACTTTCCTAGTTGACTTATAATAACCCAAACTAAAATCATGCACTATGCAAAAAGAGGGCACAGAGAACTGAGGTTTGACTCTAGATGGCTCTTATGGCTCTTGGGGTAACCTCTGCTCAGGAAAGTAGACTAATATTATTACAGGTAGTCATTCGTATATACTTTCAATGATATTCTTCAATACATCAAGTGCTATAAGGTACAAGTCTGTCAAATGAAGTATTAGAAATGTAAGCTTCCTGCTCTGGCCCAAACAGATTAACTCATGGCATGTCAAATACTTTCCCTTTCAGCGGGTACAATAAGATGGTGATGTGGCATACAAGTCATTTACATAAGCACTCCAGGAAGTACGGATGGTACAGGGCAGAAGAATGGGAGGAAAATTCCCTTGAACTCTGCTACCCCTGGATGGGTTATTCATACCACATCCATGGTAACAGGTGAATTGAGTGGACGTTTTTGAGGGACCTCAGACCACTTTAGATGTCAGCATGTGACATAAGAACCAAACAGGGTAATAAGGCCACTTGGGAGCAATTTCAAGGGCATCTTGAACTATAAAGTTTGCAATGACCACCTACTAGCTTGTATGAAAATTATAAAAATTAAAGAATGCCCAATTATTTAAAAAGTCCTCTACAACATAAGTTCTGCATTTGAAGACAATGGGTCACATATGGTAAACGTGTCTGAGATTAAAAATGGTAGAACATATGCCGGATGTGTGACAAAGTTCATTAACATGTCATGCGCTTCTATGTAGATTTGATGCATTCACACTAAAGCCTACAATACAGATAAGTGTCAGTGTCGGACTGGGGTGCCCATGGCCCACAGTAAAATTTAGCTACATACAAATTATCTGCTCAAACAGTGGCAGGCAGCAAGAAGATGCAGGGACCACCATAAGGTGATTGCTCATGGTGGTCCCTGCAGCGACTTTGAGAAGGCAAGTCCCGGGGGAAAAAAGATACCGTCTGGCCTGCCTAGAAGTCACCTCAGCCTCCCGATGTGTCTAGAATAATAGATCGGGTACTTTGTTAAATAACCTCCCAAGTCTTTATATGAACATAGGCTTGTTGAGAAGCTGTATGCTGCCTATTATACTGCGTGATGTGCCACTTGTGCAGGCGGTGGTAGACTAGGGGCCCACCTTGCTCAGGGTCACACCGGGGGATTCACCTCTACCCCTGTGGGCTAGTCTGAGCCTGTACAAGCTGTTTGTTGTGTACTCCTAGGCTGGCCTGGGACAGGTTATCTGACAGCCTTTGGGTGCTGTAAAAATGGCGCCCACAAATTTAACAAAGCCTTCAACCTGAAAATTGTCAGTCATGAAATATGTGTGCCGCCTCAGCACTTGTTTTACTGTCACTGCCCCAAAATCCATTTAAAGCATTCACCATTCACTAAAATTTAGAATTTTAGGGGGATAGTTATCATCTCCCTGCACCCGATTAATGGTTTTAAAAAGCTGTAAAACTTGTGTTTGCCTTGCGACTTTTTAGACGCCATTGCGACAAAATATTGTCACATGTGGCATTTTTACCTCTCCGCTTTTCCGAAAGGAGGTATGGCGAGGGCAGGTAGGAGGTATTACCAGCAGCCGCCACAAATTTATCTTCATTTTCATCAGTTTTCTGAAGCAAATTAAGACAAATCTACGGCAGTGCACAAACTGCCTGAGGATGCACCTTATACATGGCGAGGCGTGCACCTCATCATATATTAGCAGCAGCGCAGGGGATATCAAAGACTGGCGCACAAAGCCCGAGTCTTTATAAACCTTCCTCTTAGCATCTAGAGATTTGTCTCCAAAATTATTAAGTGCACTCATACTTTAACATCAAGGATCCGAATGTGAAGATGACGTGTTGCTAGCTGTCAGTATAGTACTGTGTAAACATATGGCACTAGTGTCCCGTGCTATATACTGGTGCATGATATGGGGAAGGGGTTATAAAAGCAATAAAATATTTCCAGTGGATAATATAAAACCCTTGCAAAACATCCTGTTTTTTTCACCATTCACAAATCAATAGCTAAAAAGTAATATTTAACTCCCTGAGCATAGCGTGGCGGGGCAAGCGCTGTCTGCATGTCAGTGCTTACGTTCCCCGATGATCTGTAATAAACACGTTTTGCTGAAGTTTAACACTCACCTGGTTTTATGTGCGTCTGCAGAGGCCAAGTCGCTCCCCTGTCCTGTGCTGTAAACCTGCGCTCTGGAGACGTCTCTGTGTGACTCAAAAAACTACTGCATCTCCTGCTTCCCTGAGCAGGATCTCTGAGCACCTCCTGTTGTTGATAGCAACCAAACCCTCTAGCCTGAATGCTCAGTCTTCACCTTCTCTTACTTTTTTTCTTTTCCCTCTGAGAGCTGGAAGAAAAAAAAATGCACAGCAAAAAAAAAAAAGAAAAAGAAAAATCTCAATTAGCAGGTTGCCACTAATCTCAAATCCTCGCTGCCCAAATGCTGCACATTCCAATAATTTAAAAAGGGTCTCAGAAGGACATTTTAATACAAAAAAAGCCTGACTAGACAGAAATCATTAGAGGTATGTGATCCCTCCTGAGGCATGCCGAGTGCCCACTCTGCTTTACTTAAGGAAAAGCGGATAAAGTTGTATTCGGATTCAGGCACTGGACCTTGGCTGGGGCAGTCTTATCAGTTTCACTCTGTGAAAAGCCTGTCTCTTGCTGGTATACTCCCTGCCCTTAAACTCACCAAACCAGAATCTTACTCCCAACTAACACAAGCAACTTCCCGCACATCCAAACTGAAATTTTATCCTGTTCAGTGAGCCCTTACTGGCCATGGGCCAGTACAGCATTCCTCTCCAGATACCTTTACTACAAAGGAAGAGCTGCTTTGAATGTGTTCATGTAGGTTCCACGAATGGTGAGGGACTTCCACCTTTCACTGTGAGGAGGCATGGTCTACGTTTCATACGAAAGACAGTTTTGTTCAGCTTTGCTATGTGTTTTTTGAAGGCACCTGTTTCATTTCTCCTTTCTTAGCATTTATCTGATCACAATCTGTGGAGCCGTATCATGCTTACACAACAGGAGCTCCAGCCATGTGGATGGGGGGGGGGGGGGCAACCACTGACAATAATACCATGGGGTGTAACGCCCTGTCACCCGCTCCGCTCTGTGCCCTCTCCGTCACAGATGCAGCGATTTATAGATTGCATTCAAAATGGAAACAAGGTAGAGAAAACAGGAGGCCAAACCTGTTCTACCACTGCCAAGCCTACTTTTAACCGTGCCCAGATCTACCGAGTGAAACGCTGTTTTTACTTCCCCCAACACAATAGGGGCACAAGATACGTATGAACGGTTAAGCGAGTGACAAATCTCATCGTCTGCTTGGCTAAAACACACAGACTCGGTTTATAGTAAACAGTCAGTTAACAGTAAGGGAACAGATAAGAAGGCAAAAAAATAATACGAATTTCTGATTACAGGCCTAACCCTGGCCTTAGATCACTCCACTGTCTGTGTTTTAATTCACAGAATGATAAAAGGAGCCAATATAGACATAATAAAGACAGAGTGAAAGAATGCAAATAATATAAAATATGAACTGAAAAGGGCACATCCATCAGAAAGGGATGCATTTTTAAAGGGGTTTTCCAAGTTTTTTTTTTACTGATGACCTATCCTATGGATAGATCGTCAGTATCTGATGAGTAAGGGTCCGGCACCCGGGAACCCCGCCAGTCGGCTGTTTCAGAAGGCAGCAGAGCTCGCAGTAGCGGCGCAGCCTTCTCCAGCTTTTTCTAGGCCATGTGACTTCACATTTATCAGTCACATGACCTAGGAACAGCTCAGCGGAGTGGCAGTCCGGCGGCACGGCAAAATAGCGGCAGGATGGTTCCGACAGGGTGAACAGCCTGTCGGATCCGTCTTGCCGCAAGTGTGAAAGTATCCTAAAAAGAAAAGACAGAAAGTAAAATTACGTAGAGTAACTTAAAAAAAATATATCCAGAAAACCATCCACCTAAAAGAAAAAAAAAACTGGTCATATGTAGAGATGAGCGAACATTTAAAAAAAGTCCGTTGTTCGGGGTTCGGGTGGTGGTTAATTGCGCATCTCGCTATGGATTCCACAATAGCGCATATGGAATCCATAAGGGGCGGCTGCCACCAACCCGAACTGTAGAACAGCTGAAGGATCTGGCGTGACGTCACTGTCATGTGATCAGTGCAGGGGCGTGGCTCAGCACGGATCAAATCCCGTGCTGAGCCACGCCCCCTGCACTGATCACATGACAGTGACGTCACGCCAGGTCCTTCAGCTGTTCTACAGTTCGGGTTGGTGGCAGCCGCCCCTTATGGATTCCATATGCGCTATTGTGGAATCCATAACGGGATGCGCAATTAACCACCACCCGAACCCCGAACAACGGACTTTTTTTAAATGTTCGCTCATCTCTAGTCATATGTAATAAAAACTTTTTGATAGATGTACCCCTGTAAAGACTAGAAAAACTCCAGCACTTAGTGGGCCTCATTTATTAAAACTGCCTAAGAGTAAAACGGTCTTAGTTGCCCATAGCAACCAATCAGAGCTCAGCTTTCATTTTTTCAGAGCCCTTTAGGAAATGAACTGAGCCTGATTGGTTGCTATTAGAGATGAAGTGGAATTCGATCCGAATTTCAGAAAAAAATTAGATTCGCGTCAAATCCGAATTTCCTCACGCTTCGTGGTAACGAATTGCATTTTTCCTAAAATAGCTGCTGCACATGTTAGGGCATGGAGCAAGGAACTCTGGGAACAAGAGTGCCATGCCATGCATGTAGCCAATCAGTAGCCAGCCAGCCATGTGATGTCACAGCCCTATAAATGGCCTCAGCCATCTTGGATTCAGCCATTTTCCAGTGTACTTAGTGCAGGGACAGACGTCAGCAGGTTCTAGGGACAGTGATAGAAAAGACTGTAAAACTTTTATTTTGCTGTATAACAGTTCAGGGAAAGAATAGGGAGGAATTATTCCATAGTATTGAAGCAGAACAGGGTTCAGTAGGAGAGGTTACAGCCTGGGTAATAGGAACAATCCTGTTACACCTTTCTGCACTGACTGCGGATTCAAATTACCATTATACAGCTCTGTAATTCCAGCAAACGGTTCTTATTGGGGTTCAAGTGCTATTTGATACAGCCATTAACAGAGTTTATTACAAGGAAATATTTCTACGTCTTATTTGCCCTTGTGCGTTGCAGTTATATGTTCTAAAGCCCTTTTTGGCATGTATTAGTGGCAAAAAAATATATATTATTTGCCGTTCAGCGGTGCAGTTATATATTCTAAAGCCATTTTTGGCGTGTATTAGTGGCAAAAAAATATATATTATTTGTCGTTCAGCGGTGCAGTTATATGTTCTAAAGCCCTTTTTGACATGTATTAGTGACAAAAAAATATATATTATTTGCTGTTCTGCGGTGCAGTTATATGTTCTAAAGCCTTTTGTGGCGTGTAGAAGTGGAAAAAAGCAAGGGCCTATTTGCCATTCAGCAGTGCACTTATATGTTTTAAAGCTCTTTTTGGCGTGTATTAGTGGTAAAAAAATATATATTATTTGTCGTTCTGCCATGCAGTTATATGTTCTAAAGCCTTTTGTGGCGTGTATAAGTGGAAAAAAGTAAGGGCCTATTTGCCATTCAGCGGTGCACTTATATGTTTTAAAGCCCTTTTTGGCATGTTTTAGTGGCAAAAAAATATATATTTGCCATTCAGCGGTTTAGTTATATGTTCTAAAGCCCTTTTTGGCGTGTATTAGTGGCAAAAAAATATATTGTGACGGAACACCTGCCACCCCGACTGGGTGCCTCCGTCGACCGATGCGCCTAGTGCTTGCCAAGGACCATCAGCCCTGCACTCGACACCAGAACCACCTCAAGCCCCACAAACCGCCTCAGCTTAGTTTGGGTTTTCGCCGTACCTCTCTTTAGTCCAGAGAGCAAAACAGGAACAAGAACAGCTCTCACAAGAGCTAGGGAATATACTCTGGAGAGTATAATGAATATAGCAATCCCCAGAGTGTAGTTCTCCAATCCCCCAAACATGAGCCCAGACTTCATGAAGGGTAGAACAGGACACTTTAATGACAGCCAGCACTCACAATTTATACAATTCCACAGGCCAGAGGCATACCCCCTCTGCCTGGGATACAGTTAACTCAGACAATGGACTAACGTAATATACATACACAGTTCTGGTGGTCTAACATTACAACGCATCTCCACCTGCCATCTGTGGGTCTTCCCATGACCAGTCTATGAGGTCCCTCAACATTTGAGAGTAGGGACCACCTGCATCTGCACCCAGTAACTCCGGCTGCTGCTGGGGATCTGGGCCAGCTTCCCAGCATCCCGGTGGGCCCGGTGGAGAGACCTCGGTCCCATTTCCACCTGCCTGTTGTGGTTCCTCACAGGACCAGTCTATGAGGACCCCTACTTCGGGTTCCTCTGGCCGCCTCCGGGGGAAATGGTTAACCTCCTCGAATGGAGCCTCTCTTTGGCTGCTATAACGCTCCTTTTGCTGAGCATACTCCATCTTTTTCGCAAGCCGGAATTCTCGGTCCAGCCTTGTGTTTCGCTCGGCCATGACCTAGTTCCAGATCACCCGGCATGTCTCCATGGGTACATCATCCCCATATTGGGCCACTCGCTGCCTTACTTCGGCCAGCCAATTATCTCCAGAGCCAGAGCCTTCCATACTTGTCTGCTCCAAGTCGCTGGATCCCTCTGCTCCCAGGGGCAATGTACGGATACTAGCGTTGCCCTCAGTTTGTAATTCCATGTGTAAGCTACCTGCGGGTCAGGGGGGACCAGGGCATGCTGGGTGTTGTGGTGCAGTGTGTCACCCACCGGAGAGGTATGCTTTGATGGAACTATGGATCCCTTCCGTCTTCTGCTCAAGATGGTGGTCTCAATGTTTAGCAGCTGTAGCACTCCCCTGCTAGCGGGAATAATTGAAGACCAGGCGATTCAGTTAAATTGTCAAAGTCTTTACTTAAAGGGTTGCAAACGTTTCTCAACATCAAGCAGATTCCTCTGCCGGCCACACACTTAACCAGGGAACAATCACCTTTTTGTCTCAGCAGACCTTTTCAGTAAACGGTACACCAAAGGGCCATCAATGCAGGACATGGGTAGCATACCTCCTGATCCCTGCGCCCTTCCTGTGTTTCTCCTCACTCAGGCTCTGCTCTGTGTCCTCAGCCCCATCCGGCTGGTATCCAGTGATTCTTTCCTTCCCTGCTCTGTTCTTCCGTTTCTCAGCCCGACCTAAGGGTATTATTCCACTTGGCCCTTGGAACTGGCGTCCTCCTATCTCCGGTTGTCTATATTCACCTCCAGGCAGGACCCTTCCGGCTGTTTCCTCAACTGCACACCCTTCCCCAGGCCGTAGGCTCAGGTTTCCCTGTCTTCACCAGGCTCAGGGGCCTGAACTCCTCTGCTCCAACTGAACTAACTTCCTCCTCCCCTCACTAAGCCTTTTTATATATCTATCCTAGGGGTCCCTCTAGTGGCCAACTCTCTCACTACACCCCTACCGGCTTGCAGGGATCAGGAGACATGACAATTTACATTTACATATATATATACAATTCAACAATAACAGTTAAATAACATGTTCCCTTCCCGTACCACTTTCCTAAATAACGGACGCTCCCTCTTTAACCCTCCCATACATCAATTACACCTCTTACACATGAACGGTGTCTCAGAGCTGCTTTACCTGCACTAGGACGCCATCCCACTGCTGCCACCAATGTGACGGAACCGCCTGGCACCACGACTGGGCACCTTCCGCTGATGCTTGCTCCTAGCGCTTCCCGAGGGCTCCAAGCACTCCACCGGACACCATAAGCACCTCTCCTAACTCCCGAAAGCAGGAACCAGGAACAAGCTCTTACAAGAGCTTATACTCAGAGGAGTATTCTGTTCTGCGGTGCAGTTATAAGTTCTAAAGCCTTTTGTGGCGTGTATAAGTGGAAAAAAGCAAGGGCCTATTTGCCGTTCAGCAGTGCACCTATAAGTTCTAAAGCTCTTTTTGGCATGTATTAGTGGTAAAAATGTTTTACAGAAGGTGGGCCAGTCCTTAAGCCTGTCGGTGTCTGCCAAAGTGCACGGCAGCGCCGACGTGTGGAGCTGTAACTACGGTCAGGAACAATACATGTCCTTTACGGCCCACTGGGTGAATGTGGTTGCTGCAGAGCCACATCAGCAAGTTGGCCAGGTGGCACCGCTTCTGCCTCCACGTTCTCACGCCGTTGGTCCTGCGACAATGTCCGCCTCTGTCTCCTCATCCTCCATCGTGACCTAAGCCTCCACTGCAGGGACAATTCACAGTGCCCCTCCAGAATACCACACGTGCAGGGCACGGCAGTGTCACGCTGTTCTTCAGCTCACTTGCCTGGGCGAACTGAGTCACACAGGGGAGGAACTGCTCCGTGTCCTTCATTAAGAAATCCAATCCTGGCATTTTCCCTGACAACTGAAAATCGAAACCATGGTGACCGACAACAGAAAAAGCATGGTGTCGGCGCTGCATGGCACACGTGTTCAATCTGGTTGTCAAGCAGTTCCTGAAGTCTGCAGGACATTCTAAAAATGGCCAGGAAACTTTGCATGCATTTCAGCCACTCGTACACCATAAAGCACACCCTCCTTGAGCTGCAGCGAAAGAAAAGCATCCCCAACATCGGCTGATATGCGACGTTTCCACCTGTTGGAATTCCACCCTCCATATGTTGGACCAACTATACGAACAGAGAAAGGCCATAAACTATTTCTTGATGATCCAAGCAGACAGGAGTACTCCCCTGTGTAACTTCGATGTCAGCCAGTGGCAGCTCATGCGTGACACCTACAATTTGCTCAAGCCCTTTGAGGAGGCCACGTTATTTGTCAGTGGCCAGGACTACAGGATGAACAATGTCATTACACTGCTTTATGTCTGGAACAGATGCTGGTAAATCTGCCTGGTCAGGGGACTGGAGACGTGGTGCCTAGATCTCACGGCCATATGATCCCTGTGGGGACTGAACTGGAGGAGGAGGAGGACATTGGAGCACAAGCAATGTGCAGTGAAATGGGTGGTATTTACACACAAGTGACAGGAGAGGAGCAGCAGGAGCCAAAAGGAGCTACAGGGCGATGAGGAAGATCAGGCAGAGGACCCAGACACACCGTGGCAGTATGCAGTGGAGATGGAGGCAGGGAGTCCTTCCGAGTCACTTGCACAAATGGCCTGATGGATGCTAACTCGCTTGCGTAATGACTGCCGAATTGTCACCATTCGGCAGAGGGATGACTTCTGGCTCTCCACCTTGTTGGACTCTCGCTACTGGTCAAAAATGGGGGCCTTTTTTACACCCGCTGAGAAGGAGGACATACCGAACTACTATAGAGAAATTCTATGAAGTTAGTTGGCCGCTGCCTATCTGCGCCATCGTCCATCCTTTCACAGGTCTGAACGGGGGTGCCCTCTGTGCTCACATTCCTTTGCCATGGCTGCTGTGGCAGGGTGGGCGGGTAGGATCAGTTCCAGCTCCATCAGCAGAAACTTGAGTCTAGAGTCGCTGATGAGCAGCTTTCTTCACCCGCCTAGTGAAGAAACTACTCACCACCAGCAGTAGCAGCTAGACCTGGAGCAGGACTGAACCAGCAGGTGGTGGCATACTTGGACAGCACCCTGCCACCACACATTGAGTATCCGCTGGACTACTGGGCAGCCAAACTGGATTTGTGGCCACAACTTGCAGAGTTTGCTCTGGAAAAGCTGTCCTGCCTGGCTAGTAGTGTGGCATCAGAGAGGGTGTTTAGTGCGGTGGGGGCCATAGTTACCCCAAAAAGAACTCGCCTGTCCACCCAAAATGTGAAGAGACTAACCTTTGTCAAGATGAATCAGGCATGATGGATCAGCCAGGTTTTCCACCCACCAATGCCTGATGCATCAGAATAGGTCACCCATGGTGCCACACCAACACTTTAAAAAAAGAGACCAGTTTCTTCTGGCTACCTGCCTTAGCTACTATTCTGATGCTGCCACTCGCCTGATGCCACACATCTGATGCCAAGTGCTCCTTCTTTCACCCACCATCTTCAGCTGGTACTTGTATTGCCACCCACCTAATCACTCTGTCAACAGATCACTCTGTGGTCTCCTGATGCTGCTGCCACCTCACCACTGTCATTGTGCCACCCTGTCGCCTCCTCCTGATGCTGCTGCTGCCTCCACCTCCACATTCTGTCATTGTGCCACTCTGTGGCCTCTTGATGCTGCTGCCACCTCCACACTGTCATTGTGCCACCTTGTTGCCTCCTGCTGATGCTGCCGCCACCCCCACACTGTAATTGTGCCACTCTGTGGGCTCCTGATGCTGCTGCCACCTCCACACTGTCATTCTACCACCCTGTGGCCTCCTCCTGATGCTGCTGCCACCTCCACACTCTGTCATTGTGCCACTCTGAGGCCTCCTGATGCTGCTGTTGCCACTTCCACACTGTCATTGTGCCACCCTGTGGGCTCCTGATGCTGCTGCCACCTCCACACTGTCATTCTACCACCCTGTGGCCTCCTCCTGATGCTGCTGCCGCCACCTCTACACTCTGTCTTTGTGCCACTCTGTGGCCTCCTGATGCTGCTGCTGCCACCTCCACACTCTGTCTGTCATTGGGCCACTCTGTGGTATCATCATGCTGCTTCCACCTCAGCACTATGTCATAGGGCCACTCTGTGGACTTTTCATGCTGTTCCCACCCTCCCCACTTCTTGACTGGGCCACTATTTTGCCTTTTGTCCTGGCTGACATCATCATTTATTTGATCCTTCTTCTTATTTGTCAGAAGGAAAGAAAAATGAGATGCACAACGGATTCTGTCTATGTAACAGCTGTTAGGCCTACATGACATGGTCCCTATTTTGCATCAGAAGTGGCTTATGATTTGGTAGCCAAAAGCTTGAGTCGGTACAAAACACAGAAGACATGCAAATATTCCATTTACGTGTCATCTCTGTTTTGGACCAACTCCTGTTTATTTGGCTTTAGCAATACTGATGGATTACTGAAATGCTGACTGAGTGAAGGAGGATGCTCCCACAGACAGGATCCTTTTTTGGGGGGTTATCGTCCTGATGGATCAGAGGAAGGGCAAAATAATCAGACAGTGACGTCAACACAAACTTACTGCTGACACCCTCTCCACTCTGTTGGGGGGGGGGGGGGGCTCTACTTGTATAAGTGTTTAATAGTAAAGGTTCTGTAGAAATCTTTGTGGAATCAGTGAATTGGTTTAAAAGGAGTGCACTCTTTCACACTAGGATCTTGGGCCTCTGCACGGTTCTTTATGCCTGGCGCTAACATTGACCTGTAAGGCCTTTTTCACACGTCAGTAATTTTTCTTTCCAAAATCACGATCCGTGTCTCCGCAAAATTATTCAGTTTTTTTTTAGTGTCTCCGTATACCTTCCGTGTTTCCGTATTTCCGCAAAAATCTGGAAGTACAAGAAAAAAAAAAGATGTTTCCAGGGTAACTTTTCATTTCCTGTGGATCCGTAGTTACGGAGTCGCAAATACGGATGACATGCGGATGACTTTTGTAACTTTTCCACATGACATCCGGATTTATGCGGATCAATTCACTTTAATGGGGCTACGGTTCACAATTTGCGGACAAAAGTAGGACATACTCTACTTTTTTTACGGTTCCACATTGCGGAAATGAAAGGATTTGCAGATGCGGAGATCATACGGAATGCTCTCCGCATTTTTTGCGGACCCATTGAAATGAATAGGTCTGCAAAAATGCAGAAATAATGCGGAAAAAAAATACGGACGTGTGAATTAGGCCTAAGACTGAGTTCACACTTGAGTTATTTGGTCAGTTTTGGCCCCGTAACTGCCCAAATAAGTGATGTGTGTAATGATTCTAAGAGCAGGTGACTCAGGGCATTTCATAAGAGGATGTGTACATTTTAATATGCGTGTTGTTTTATGGATTCTGTGAGTACAATAAATCACATTATTTAAACTAAGTTGGTTGTATTTCACTATGTTGGGCCGTCTCTTCTTTGACTTTTAGGAGATTCGAGCATCGACCTTAGTGGGAACCAAAACTGAGGAATCACATTGATAGAATCGACCTTAGTGGGAACCAAAACTGTGGAATCACATTGATAGATACCTTTTGTCTTCTTCAGTGTAAACTGCACCCAAGTTGGAGCAGTGCGTTTTTCTATATTATATACATTGGTTATTTGTGAAGAGTACCCCCCACAAGAAAAACTGCAGCGCAAAAGGACAATACTGATCTGGGGACTGTAACATTTGTTGCAGATTATTTTCCGTGTTTTGTGTTTGTAAGTGTTTATATGTGATTTTTTTTCCCCCCTGTTTTTTTTTTTTTTTCATTATACTTTGATATTCTAAGAGCGACGCCTGTCATCTACATGTTATACTGACTCATAGTATTGATTTACTACCACAGCAGACTCCCTATGAGTGTTACTGCAAGGCACAGTATTCTACACCACTATACAGGCTCTTTGCAGCCAGGAAATAGCCTTTTTTTAATGCGATCCACCGCGAATAAATGTGTATTGAACCAAATTTGTTTGGAAGATTCGGCGAACAGACCAAATCAAATTTTTTAAAAATTTGCTCTTCTCTAGTTGCTATGGGTGACTAAGACAGTTTTACTCTCAGGCAGTTTTGATAAATGAGGCTAGGGTTGACACCTTACCCAAAAAATACCGGCTAACATGGCATAACACGGGGTGTTGAGTCGCTGTCATACTGTGGCTCCCAGTAATATTAATACCTCCATTAGTGCCCCCCAATAATATTAATGCCTCCATTAGTGCCACGCATTAGTGCCCCCTATTATTAATAATGCCCCCATTAGCACCCCCCAGAATTAATAGTGCCCCCACTAATAGTAATGCCCCCATTAGTGCCCCCCAGTAATAGTAATGTCCCCATTAGTGCACCCCACAATTAATAATGCCCCCCATTAATGCTTCCCAATAAGAGTAGTGCCTAATGCCCCCATTAGTGCACCCTTCTCTGCTTCTTCAAAAAAAAAAAAAAGAACTGACTTCATCCATTTGCCCGCGCTGTTGTGAACATTCTCTACACACTGGATGTGTACAGGACATGCTCTCCAGCGTGATGACGTCTTGCAGGTCCTGTCCTGCACATCCAGTCAGTGGCGAGTGTGCACAGCGGCGCCATCAAATGGATGAGGTGAGTTCATTTTTATTTCTTTTTTTCTATTAACACAAGTGAGGGAGGGGTGCGGTAGTTAAAGGCTAATGGAAGCTCTCATTATTAACAGTCCATATAGGAAAATACCGACAATAATAATTACCAGAACCGGCAGGGGAACTAAAATGCCTTCTTGGCCGGTGAAATACTGGCCGGATGGCAACCCTAAATGAGGCCCAGTCTGTTTTACTTACCCAAACTCGATCACACAACTCCGGAGACTGTATCACTGCCCTTAGGACGGATGACCTATCTGCGGCAGAATTCTGCAGCGGGTTATGGGAGCGATATCTCCCTACAATTTTACAATGGTCTTTGTTTCCCCCCTGAGCTAGTGCAGAAAGCACCTAATTTATGACAAGGCTCAGGTCACCTGTTTTCAGGTGTAAAAGATATTAAATGTGTCGGACCCAAAGTCCTGGCTTCAGCGACAGTTTTAGACAAAATGCGGCCCTGGGTAAAATCAAAAGAGGGGGCCCACACCTTGTACTAATGTGCTAAAAACACAGTCCGACGTCGGACAGCCCCGCCGATCAGCTGTTTGAGGAGATGGCACATGCTGTTTACTGCTGGTGTCCCACAGACATACAGCAGCAGAGCAGGAAGAGAGAAGGGAGATAGCACGTGCGCATAGTGCTCGCCATCTCCTCATACAGCTGATCATCGGGAGTGCCGGGTGTCAGACCCCCGCCAATCTAATATTGATTACCTATCCTAAGGATAGGTCATCAATATGAAAAAACCCAGAGAACTTCTTGAAGCTACCCCCAAAACTGTGCCTGTTCTGCTCTCCCCCCCCATGTCCACAAACAATATACTACACCCAGACTGCCCTCATTAGTAATGGTGCCCTCAATAGTGATAATACTCCCCAAGATAACCCCCATTTGTATCAATGCCCTCCATTTTGCATCAAATATTAATAATGCCCCTACAGTACTCTAGTAGTAATAATATAACCATAATGCTCCCAGTGGCTCTAATGTCCCCCTGTAGTGCCCCCCATAGTGCCAATATATATATATATATATATATATATATATGTATTATGCTACTCCGTTCCTCCCCAGTAGTGCCAGGTATATATAATGATCTCCTTCCCCCCATCCCTGGCGCCCTCAGCAGTGTGGACATTTAGTATAAAAAAAAAAACTGCCTCCCTCCCGTCCCCCCGCCGCTGTCTGCGATGGAGACCACAGTCTTATCTGTAGCTTGTGTTGCTGTGTCCTGATGCATGCAGTCTCAATGACATCACCACTCCTGTTCCGGGTCTCACGTGATGATACCTGAGGCTTGTGAAGTTGGACCGCGCCCCCCCTTTATGGGGCGAAGTGGCACCCTAGGCGGATAACTACCCTCCCCTATCCATCGTCCCGGCCCTAAGGCCTCATGCACGTGGCCAACTTGAATAGGTCTGTGATCTGTCCGCACTGCCAAAAAATAGAACATGTTCTATTTTTTTGCAGTGCGGAGGCACGGACAGAAACACCACGGAAGCACTCTGTAGTGCTTCAGTGGTGTCCCTTGCCTCCGTTAAGCACGGCAGGTCCGGATTGCGGACCCATTGAATGGGTCAACATCCGTGATGCGCGGAGCACACGGCCGGTGTCAGCATATTGCGGACCCGCTGTTTGCGGGCCGCAATACGGCCACGGCTGGACAACAGCCTGTGTGCTTGAGGCCTAATTCAGAGCACATTACTGCAGGAGGTATAACAGAAGAGGACTATAACTCCCAACATGTCTAAGCCATGTTTTAATATCAGAGAACATTACAGGGGGTGGTATAAGAGGATAGGACTACAACTCCCAGCATGTTCAAGCCGTTATTATGTAATATCAGAGTACATTATAAAAGGAGGTATACAACTCCCATCATATCCAGGGTGTTGTAATGTACCCTGATTTT
The DNA here is from genome assembly GCA_033119425.1 of Bufotes viridis. Classification (NCBI taxonomy): domain Eukaryota; kingdom Metazoa; phylum Chordata; class Amphibia; order Anura; family Bufonidae; genus Bufotes; species Bufotes viridis. The sequence continues at coordinate 543,040,850 of CM065589.1, read as the reverse complement.
ACATAATAATGGCCTGGACATGCTGAGAGTTGTAGTCCTCTCCTGTTATAACTGGTCTTGTAATGTACTCTGATATTACATAACAAGCTGGACATGCTGGGAGTTGTACTCCTCTCCTCATACCTCCTCTTGTAATGTACTCTGATATTACATAACAGTACGTATAAGAGGAGAGGACTACATTGAATCCATACTTCTTCCCATGCATCACTGGTCTTCTTCTTTACTTTACTGCACTGCTGAGCTCCGCCTCCTGTTCAGGTCACATGATGGTGAGGTCATCGCAGGTCCTTCATCCCCTCTTCTCTGCTGAGCTCCGCAGGTCCTGTCAGCACTGTACTAACGATTTCTTTTATATTTGAGGGAGGGGACCTTACACTGTGTTGTAAAGTGCAGCTGTCCTTTCGTTTGCTTCCTCAGACCATCAGCTGAACAGCAGCACTGAAGCAGGGGGCCCCTTAGACAATGGAGGCTCCTGGAGCACCGCTGCCTTCTCAAACAGCTGATCGGCGGGGGTCCCGGGTGTCAGACCCCTGCCAATCAGATGCTGATGATCTATCCAGAGTATAGATCATCAGTTTAAACAAACTGAAGAACCCCTTTAAGTAAGTAGACTACAGCCAGGTACTAGTCTGTGCCTAGAACCGGCCTCAGGTACAACTGTTGTGCCCTGCTTGCCCCCATCATCACACTGCTGCTGTGGGCCTCCTCGTGCCTTTGGCCCTCAGGCAGTGGCACCTTGCCCCAGCTATCCCTGGACCCTGTGTTACTTCTGGTGTTAAATAGCACTGCAGGCAACACCAGCTACATAATCTGTACTGAGAATGATCACTATCTGTGTCTTTACATAGGACAGCAAGTACATGAATGATATTACATTATCTGCATTATCTGTACCTGCAGTCCTATGTAACACCACATATATTAGTGAAATCCTATGTAACACCACAGATAACACAATGATAACTCTCTGAGTACAGATAATGTAGCTGATGCTATGTGCAGTCCTTTGTAATGACACAGATAATACAGTGATCGTTCTCTGTGCATATAATGTAGTTGATGTTACCTGCAGTCCTATGTAAGACCACATGCGGCAAGAACCAGAGAGGCCGGTGAAGAGGATGGGAGTGGCAGTGGTGAGATGTTGTGTCATGGTGTACTCCGTTAGGCCGTTGCTCCCTCGGGATCCGTGCAGTGGAAATGTAGTTTTTATGAAGTGCAAAAAAAAACTTCTGGTACATTCGATAGTAGCAGATTTAAAGTACAATTTCTGCCACCAACAGAGGAGATATGGAGGCAATGTAGCACTTGTGGGTATAGGTGTCCACTGTAAGGTTCAGATTTGAACTTGATGATGGGTGTCTGAGCTGTAATCCCTCACTGCAGCAGTGTCTGTAACACATGGTTTTGCTCTTCACTCTGCTGTCTTGTCTCTGAAATGTCTTCTTACGGTATGATTAGAAAAAAAGCCACCAGCTCATATATACAGTATCCCCATAAGAAACCATGTAACCTGTCTAATATCTGTCACAGGTGTAAGTTATATATAACAATTATCCTAATGCCTATGGCTACACGAACACTGATTAATAATCAATAATCCTTTATTAAATCACATGTAAATCTCATGTCACCCGGGACAGAGGCAACGCCGTAACACGCGTCAGGGTGCCATCCTGGTTTGCGTAGAACACAATGGGTAATGTGTTATTTATGCTGTTACCTTGCCATTGAATGTTTTTCTCTAATTGCACATGTACTTTATATTTGCTATGGCAATTTGTACTACAGTTGTTATACAATGCCCTGTGTGCCTCAATACCAGTGATGCCTTTTCCCTGCATTGTTTTTAAACACCTTTTACATGTGATTTAATAAGAATTATTGATTAATAATCAGTGCCGTTTGGCTATAATTCTTCATAGGTTTTTAAGTTAGGATTAGTTGGTCTCTCTGGAGAGTCGCTCCAAGGAGCAGGAGCTCAGCAGTGTGCTTCCTCTCCCTTCCAAGGCTACTCAGGAACTCCCCCTCCTGGCAGGAAATAGGACCAGCCCACTCCCACCAAGAGGAGAGAAACAGGGTGGGCGGCAATGTTTGTGCCAACGTTTGCCATCAATTGTTTCTCTGCTGGGATGCAGAGCCAATACAGAAAGAAATAACATAACGTTATGATACACAACTATATACAATACATTTGCAGATAACCCCAGGTCTGTGGTACTGCACACAAATAACAGTCATATCTCTATCAATACAGATAATGTAGTTGATGTTAATTGAGCTACGCTCAATCCTATGTAACACCACATATAACACAGTGATAACTCTGAGTACATATAATGTAGTAGATGTCACTTGCAGTTAGGGCTGCTGTAAACGATTATTTTAGTAAATCGAGTATTCTATCGATTATTTTTTACGATTAATCGAGTAATCTAATAAGAAAAAATGAATTAAGACTGTTTTCCTTTATAAAAACCCCAACACCCTTCGTTCTCCCCAGTGCCGTCAGCTTTCCCCCACCCCAGTGCCGCCAGCTTTCCCCCACCCCAGTGCCTCCAGCTCTCCCCCACCCCAGTGCCGTCAGCTCTCCCCCACCCCAGTGCCGCCAGCTCTCCCCCACCCCAGTGCCGTCAGCTCTCCCCCATCCCAGTGCCGCCAGCTTTCCCCCACCCCAGTGCCTCCAGCTCTCCCCCACCCCAGTGCCTCCAGCTCTCCCCACCCCAGTGCCGCCAGCTCTCCCCACCCCAGTGCCGTCAGCTCTCCCCCATCCCAGTGCCGCCAGCTTTCCCCCACCCCAGTGCCTCCAGCTCTCCCCCACCCCAGTGCCTCCAGCTCTCCCCACCCCAGTGCCGCCAGCTTTCCCCACCCCAGTGCCTCCAGCTCTCCCCACCCCAGTGCCGCCAGCTTTCCCCCACCCCAGTGCCTCCAGCTCTCCCCACCCCAGTGCCGCCAGCTCTCCCCCACCCCAGTGCCGCCAGCTCTCCCCCACCCCAGAGCCGTCAGCTCTCCCCCATCCCAGTGCCGCCAGCTTTCCCCACCCCAGTGCCTCCAGCTCTCCCCACCCCAGTGCCTCCAGCTCTCCCCCACCCCAGTGCCGCCAGCTTTCCCCACCCCAGTGCCTCCAGCTCTCCCCCACCCCAGTGCCGCCAGCTTTCCCCACCCCAGTGCCTCCAGCTCTCCCCACCCCAGTGCCGCCAGCTCTCCCCACCCCAGTGCCGTCAGCTCTCCCCACCCCAGAGCCGTCAGCTCTCCCCATCCCAGTGCCGCCAGCTCTCCCCCACCCCAGTGCCATCAGCTCTCCCCACCCCAGAGCCGTCAGCTCTCCCCCACCCCAGTGCCGTCAGCTCTCCCCCACCCCAGAGCCTCCAGCTCTCCCCCACCCCAGTGCCATCATCTGTTCCCCCCACCTTGTGCCATCATATGTCCCCCCCACCATGTGCCATCATCTCTGCTGCCCTACTCCTCCTGACACCGGGAGTGCACAGCGTCATTGGTTGCTATGACGCTGCGCACTCCGGGTGCCCGGCTTTAGTCGGCCCCCACCCCCTCAGTTTCACCAACTTACCTTTCCAGCAGGGGGCCTCCGGACACTACACAGCATATCCATGGTCCCGCGCTGCACTTACCTACTGACGTAGGCGTGCCGTGACCTGACGCGCTGTGTGACGTCAGGCGCAGAGCAGCGCGGGACCATGGACATGCTGTGGAGCTTCTGGAGGCCCCCTGCTGGAAAAGTGAGTATTCCGAGCAAGCGCTTCACTCCCGCTCCGTGGTCACGTGACACAAACGAATCATCGATGCAAAAAATTTGCATCGATGATTTTTTTGTGTCGAATTACTCGATTTGATCGAGTAATCGTTTCAGCCCTACTTGCAGTCCTATGTAACACCACAGATAACACAGTGTTAACTCTCTGAGTACAGATAATGCATTAGATATTACCTGCAACCCTATGTAATACCACAGATAACACAGTGATAACTTTCTGCATAGAGTTAATGTAGTAGATGTCACCTGCAGTCCTATGCAACACCACAGATAACACAGTGATAACTCTCTGAGAACAGTTAATGTAGTGAATGTCACCTGCAGTCCTATGCATCACCACTGATAACACAGGGTTAACTCTCTGAGTACAGATAATGTAGAAGATGTCACCTGCAGTCCTATGTAACACCACAGATATCACAGTGATAACTCTCTGAGTACAGGTATTTCATTTTTTACAGCTCCTTTGGAAAATGAAAGGTGGAATCTGATTAGTTGCTATTGGCAACTTAACCAGTTTTCCTTTCCACTAGTTTTGATAAATTTTTCTCCATGTTTTTTTTCTTCTCGTGACGCTGAAAAAAGAAGTGTGAAGTTCATTCTTGGTGCAGATTCCGCATCTAATCCACATCCAAACTTCCCATTCAAAATGTAAATTTTGAATTGGATTCGGTGTAGGTTTTTTTTTTAACACAGAAAAAACCTTTGTGTGAACTCAACCTAAGAATGTATATGTGCAAAATGCATAAGTCGGTCCTTTTACCCTGGGTTCACACCTGAGCGTTTCTGAGTTTTACGCGCGTATTACAACGCGTTTTTGCAAATAGGAAACGCGTGTCATACACGCGTTTGTGACTCTGGAGACCAATTGAAAAAAGCATATCTACACTTTAACGCGTGTTAAACGTGTGTTAAACGCGCATTTTACGCGCGTTCCCATTAAAGTCAATGGGTGAAAACGCGTGACAAAACGCCCCAAAGAAGCTCAAGAACTTCGTTGAGCGTAGGGCGTTTTACAGCGCGTTCAAACGCGCTGTAAAACCCTCAGGTGAGAACCATGCCCATAGGGAAACATGAGTTTTCTCCTGTTGAGCGTTTTACAGCGCGTTCGAACGCGCTGTAAAATGCGCAAGTGTGAACTGATGGTTAGTCTGTAAGAATTTTACTCATGGATAAATAACGAGTGGTCAAGTGCAATTTACAACTCGTTTGATCATCTTCTCATATTGAGCAGGTGCAGGATGTCTTGCAGAAATCTGCGCAAATTTCCGCTTCAAAACCCGCATGTTGCTTGCAGTTTTTGGTGCAAATTTGATGTGGTCTGGCCACATATGTTGCCCTTGCATTAAAAATGGTGAAATCAGCACAAAAATACGTACAGAGAATTGACATGCTGCTGATTTGAAAATCTGCATGGAAAAAAAGCAAAGTGCATGAGTATTATGCTTCGGACTGACCTACCAGAGTACCAGATAATCTTCCAGTGGGCCCAAACTCTGACACAATGTTTTAATTTTGTAAAAATTACAATAATATATTTTATGCTTTTTGGCACTGACAAAAAAATAAGACTATTTAAAGGGAATCTGTCACTAGTGACCCCTGTGTAACTCTTTCCATAGACACGTATCTGTGGTTCACCTGATTAAACCCAGGGGCCATGCACACGGCCACTGCCCGGCTGTTCCGTGCATTAGGGACCGCAATTCCGTGCGGATTCTGCAGATGGATCCAGACCCATTCAATTTTAATGAGTCCGTGATCCGTCCGCGCCAAAAAAAAATAGAACATATTCTATTTTTTTGTGGTGTGGAGGCACGGATAGAAACCCACACTGAATCTTACGGATCACTGACCCATTCAAGTGAATTAGTTCACATCCGTGATGCGGTGCAAAAAGGTCCAGAGCCCATATATTGCAGACCCGCAGCATGGCAAACATGCTGAGAGGCGGTCAGACAAAAACCCCAGCGTGCAGCGTTTTTCGTCTGGCCGCCTCTTGGCATGTTTGCCGTGCTGAGGCCGGATCTCCGGCTGGTCCCCTGAATTGTGAATGGGGCCGGGCAGACTTCCAGCAGCACATGTGTGCAAGTAGTAGTACAGATCCAGAAGGGAATAACCTGGCTGAAAAGCTTAACGCGAGTGTGAAAGTAGCTGAAAGGAGTTGTCCAGCCTTTTTTAAGTGATGGCCTATGCTCAGTATATATTATCACTAGCTGATCAGCAAAGATGTATCACCCTATACCTAAGCTTGTCAGTTGTTCTGTCTAGCTCCTTTGTCGGAAGTTGTTTTTTTTTTTTAAAAAACTGGTGGATGATTTTCTGGAAATCATTTATTTAAAGTCATTCCATATATTTCACATCCTGCCCTTGCTCTAAAAAGGGCTAAATGTTATATAAATAATTTAGCATACAAAATAGTTACTTTTGTAATTTATTTTTTGTTACAAAAATGCTCCAGCTATTAGATATTACCTTTAATTCATTATGGTTCCCTTTGTTAACGGATGAATTACACGAGCACTGCACACATCAAATGCAATCTTTGCAGTTGGCACATTTAATTCCCAAGGCTGTGTATGGAAGGCAGGTTTCTCTCCCTTTTTGCAATCTTTCCTTTCCTGGCCTGAGAGGTGCACTGCCTCTATCTATAGATATTTTTATATACCCCGATATCCTCAATAGAATGCAGTCTCTGGACAGCGGATCCTATCTGTCCTTTTGATATAATGGGAAGCCTGAAGCTTATTACTCCCACTACATGCAGAGAAGCCTGTAGTCTCAATATAAGTGCATTACCTTTCTCTGACAAAACTTCTGTTCTGCAATCCTCTTTAATAGCCACTGTAAATTTTGTAAGATCTCTTTCTTTCAAGGGCCGGCACATCAATTGTCACTTTTACCTTTTTAATTCATGGGGGAAGCCTCACTGTGCAGCACTGCTCCCTTGCTGTGTACTTGTCCGAAGCTTACTCTAGACTAAAGTAACATCCTCCTGGCGAACCCTACTAGGACACTAAGGAATCTCCCACTTCATACCCAACCTATGGGGCGTGTAATAAATTAAATACAGTATTATTAACACTTGTGGGAACACTGCAGGTATCTTCCAGCAAGGCTAAGCACATGTCATCTGTTCTGTAAAGGCAGCAGAATCCACTACGTTGTATAGCAGCGACTGCACCACCAGCAAATTGGCCAGGTGATAGTTAAGCCAGCACACCATCACATTGCTGGGCATATAGAACTGTTTCCTTGATACACATTCTGTTCTTAAGGGCTGTCGACACAGAGTGGAAGGTGAACTCTGACATGGAGAAGCAGTACCTGGTGACGACAATGACAAGGATACTTTACTGCATGTGGATGCAGACAGGAAGAAGAAGGACACTCTTTCTCTGATATCTGGCGGCCAGTTCTATTTTCCCCCAGGATTAGGTGATGTCATCTCATGTGCTGCAATAAACCAATGGTGCCTACAGTTGTGTTCAAAATTATTCAACCCCCAATGCTATAAAGGGTTTTAGGGAATTTAGTGTACATTTGTAATTGTGTTCAGAATGAAATCTTACAAGGACTTTTTAAAGAACCAAATGCAACTAAAATGACATCAATTGTTTTTGTAATACAGTATTAAATGTTTTTTTTTTTGTGATTTCTTCATTGACACAATTTTTCAACCCCTTAAAGACGACCACATTTTTAAAAACAGAGGTTCATTCAAGTGTTTTCGATCAGGTATTGAAAACACCTCTGGATGTCAAGGAGCAGCAATCAAGCATAATAAGCACCAATTAGGCAGATGTAAAATGACTGTGATACTCAGCTCCTTCTAGACATTTACTGGTGTGTTTACAGACATGGTGAAGTCAAGAGAATGGTCCAGGAAGACAAGAGAAGAGGTGATTTCTCTTCACAGGAAGGGCAATGATATAAGAAGATTGCAAAGATGTTAAACATACCAAGAGACACCATAGGAAGCATCATTCGCAAATTCAAGGCAAAGGGCACTGTTGAAACGCTACCTGGTCATGGCAGAAAGAAGATGCTGACTTCGACTGCTGTGCGCAACCTGAAGCGCAAATTGTTGAAAAGTCCCCGTGAGACTGCTGAGGAACTAAAAAAAGATTTGTCAGATGCGGGTACTAAAGTTTCAGCTCAGACAATAAGGTGCACACTGAGTAATAAAGTACCTCCATGCCAGAACTCCCAGGCGCACCCCCTTGCTGTCTCCAAAGAATAAGAAGAGTCGACTGCAGTATGCCAAAAGTCATGTGGACAAACCACAAAAGTTTTGGGATATTGTTCTGTGGACAGAGGAAACAAAATTAGAACTGTTTGGGCCCATGGATCAACACTATGTTTGGAGGAGGAAGAACAAGACCTATGAAGAAAAGAACACCTTGCCTACTGTGAAGCATGGCGGGGGGTCAATCATGCTTTGGGGCTGTTTTGCTTCTACAGGTACAGGGAAGCTTCAGCGTGTGCAAGGTACCATGAATTCTCTTCAGTACCAGGAGATATTGGATGAAAATGTGATGCAGTCCGTCACAAACCTAAGGCTTGGGAGACGTTGGACCTTTCAACAGGACAATGATCCCAAGCATACCTCCAAGTCCACTAGAGCATGGTTGCAGATTAAAGGCTGGAACATTTTGAAGTGGCCATCGCAGTCACCAGACTTAAATCCGATTGAGAACCTCTGGTGGGACTTAAAGAAAGCAGTTGCAGTGCGCAAGCCTAAGAATGTGACTGAACTGGAGGCTTTTGCCCATGAAGAATGGGCGAAGATACCCGTAGATCGCTGCAAGACGCTTGTGTCAAGCTATGCTTCACGTTTAAAAGCTGTTATAACTGGAAAAGGATGTTGTACTAAGTACTAAAATTGAATGTCACTTGGGGGTTGAATAAAACTGATAATGATGTGAGCACAGAAAAGACATTTGTGGTTATTTCATTATAAATGTTATGTTATATTTGTCTGACTTACAAGGGCCTCTGTGATTTAATTGTAAACAAGATGACTGAAATGATCAAAATCAATGTCAAACTGACTAAAAACACTCAATTTCAGTGGGGGTTGAATAATTTTGAACACAACGGTACATTCGTGTTTGACTGCCCATGACTTATTTTTATCGTGCAGATATCTTGCAAAAGGCAATACTTTTGTCTACCGACACTGTGAAGAAGACTGCCAGACGGGAGATACTCGAACAGAGCTAGTTGCAGCCAAGCTTGATGTAAGTCTTATACTTTTTGAGCTTGTGCTTACATTATTAGTGGCATCACCATTTCTCGAGCTGACCATGATAGAAGCAGATAGGGCTCTGGGAGTTTGATATGTCATAGAGACATATCAAAAGTTTTGATCAGTGGGGCTCCGAATGCTGACACCATCACCGATCTCTAGAAAAAAGAGAGAGAAGTAAAATAGAGAAAGCGAAACCGACTCTATAGAAAGTATATAGGCTCATGTTAATTCTGTCTTTTGCAGTGAGGAAAGAGAGCGTGATATGTGAGTGCTTCTCTTTCTTCATTCAATTGATCAGTGGGGGCGACAGCCAGGGCCGGTGCAAGGATTTTTGCCGCCCTAGGCAAAAGAAAAGTTTGCCGCCCCCCCCCCATGTGACATCACAATGCCCCACCCATATGATCTGCCATATTAAAGGGGTTCTGCAGTTTATTTAAACTGATCGGCAGGGGTCCGACACCCGGGACCCCCGCCAATCAGCTGTTTGAGAAGCAGCGGCGCTGGCAGTAGCGCCTCAGCCTTCTCGCAGTGACGTCACGATTAGTATCATTGGCCTGGGTAGGGCTAAGCTTTATTCAAGTGAACAGAGCTTAACCCCGCTAAGGCCAGTGATACTAGTCGTGACGTCACTGCGCCTGCGGTAAACAGCGAGAAGGCCGAGGTGCTACTGCCAGCGCCGCTGCCTTCTCAAACAGCTGATCGGCGGGGGTCCCGGGTGTCGGACCCCTGCCCATCAGATGCTGATGATCTATCCAGAGGATAGATCATCAGTTTAAACAAACTGCAGAACCCCTTTAACTAACGCCAGTTCTCTCTCTCCTCTCTTGTCATTCTTCACCCCCCCTTGTCATTCTTCACCCCCCCTTGTCATTCTTCACCCCCCCTTGTCATTCTTCCTTCCCCCCCCTTGTCATTCTCTCCCTCCCTTGTCATTCTTCACACTCCCTTCCCTTGTCATTCTTCACACTCCCCCCCCTTGTCATTCTTCCCCCCCCCCTTGTCATTCTCTCCCTCCCTTGTCATTCTTCACACACCCCCCCCTTGTCATTCTTCACCCCCCCCCCGTCATTCTTCACACTCCCCCTTGTCATTCTTCACCCCCTTGTCATTCTTCACAATCCCCCTTGTCATTCTCTCCCTCCCTTGTCATTCTTCACCCCCTGTAGTGTAGTGTGGCTGAGCTCTTGTGGCTGAGACAGATGCTCCTGTACCCGCGGCCATAAAAAGCTCGGCCACGCTACAACGGAGTGACAGGAGGGAGCGCCTGGGCGGTGCGCCCTCATGGACGCGCCAGCCTGGGCAGCGCTGCAGCCGCCAGAGGCTCAATTCAGAGCGCTCGGCGGCTGCAGCATGAGACGGGGCCGGCGCTCCTAGCAGCGCCCCTTCCCAAGGGGCGCTCTACGCGGCGGCCTATTCCGCGTATAGGACGTGGCGGCCCTGGCGACAGCACTCGGGCTCCCACTGATTAAAACTTTTGGTATGTCTCTATAATACAGGGGTGTCCAAACTTTTTTCGAGGAGGGTCAGATTTGATGAAGTGAACATGTGCGAGGGCCAACAATTTTGCGACTGTAAGAAGAAGAAAAAAATCATCGCTGTTGTGACATTAAAGCAGCTTTAAGTTGCTTCAACTTTTCACTGCGGTCTCACCCTGTTAACTTGTTGTATGTGCTATGTCTCGACTGGTAGTGTCTCTTGATATTAAATTCCTTATTAACAGCAACAGTCTCTTGGCATATTAGACAAACACAGTGATTCCGTATTTCAGTGAAAAAAATATTCCACTTTCCATCTGTCCTGGAAGTGGCGTCCCTCACTGTCAACTTTCCGTTTCTTATTTGTAGTTGCCATTATAAAAATTTGCCAGAAGGGGAGAAGTTATTTGTAGAGAGTACTAGGAGCGCAATCAGATAATCAAATTATAACACAGTGATGTACATTGAGGGGTTAATGAAGGGTATGACAGCTTGCTACCACAGATTTAGATTATGTTTCCTTTTCTGCTTTATTATAAAAGGTAGTTCACAGCCCTGCCTGCCTTCCAGTGTGTTTTTTTTCCCCTCAATAGACTCAAATAGGCTCAAAAGCCCTTATGGTCTCCCTGGCCTTGTGGCTGTGTGTGTGGAGGCGCAGGGAGAAGGAAAGGCCAAATCTCGCGGCGACGTTAATTGGTGATGACTGATTATGATGTTCAGGACACCAGTTGGACCTTGAACTCAGCACTAGAATGCAGCCAGGAACATTTTAATAAATTTGTTCTTCTACAAGGTTTTATGACCTTCACAAAGTTTCTTGAGCCACGTGGTCACACTGTATAAATGTCCTCTGGGGGTAATGTGATGCGTGGGGGTTGGAGACCTCAACAAACTCCTACTTACGTTGTATAAGGTATCACAATTCTATTATGTGCGGTATGACACCTTTCAATAAATTATGGGACACCACTTGTCCAACTGTATGTAGGGAACAGCAAACAATTAGTCCTGCACAAACTCACTTATGGTTGTGAATGATAGTAATAGGACAGGTTCACACTTTACCCACTATTTTTATGTGTGGGGCTGACGCTGCCCCTAACAATCCTCAGCCAGGAGTATACCACTATTAATAATAGATGGGAACAGGGTATCCCAGACAATTTACAGCCCTGTCTGTCCACCACAATGGCGCCGCTATTCTAACCTCATGGAGAAGGAAAGCAGAGATCTCGCTACGTCCTAGATCTCGTGAGACTTGGGAGACGGAAAGCCCAAATCTCATGCTGTCCGAGATTTGGGCTGTCCTTTATCCTGAGCCCAAATCTCACGAGATCTCGGACGTCACGAGATCTCGGCTTTCCTTCTCCATGAGGCAAAGACCAAATCTCACGAGATCTCAGACGTTGCCGCGAGATCTGGCCTTTCCTGCGTTAGCCGGCGGTGACTGCAGAGAGAATCCGGGGGCCGGATTACCAGTATTGGAGGAAACCTCTGGGGGGCCGTTTCAGTCCATTTAAGGCGTATTTAGTAGATTTTTGTCTTACATGTGCTATAGACTATGTAAAGATGGTGAGCACTACCTAAATAATATTACCCAGAGGAAGGGTAATTGGATCAACCTGTCCTGTCAAAAGCCACCACAAAACCAACATGAAGCAGTTCTTCCAAGCAACTTTGCCAAACAGAAATCATTTTTTTTTTTGAAAACTGGATTAATTAATAACAAATTCAACCATAAAAACAAGTTTAGTCTCTAGTAACCAGATTACAGATGGAATTAGGAAATATAAGCATCAACCTGGTTCCTATGAGTAACTCTTACACCTAAAGCTGAAGCCATGCACAGTGAAACTTCATTTTCCCACCATTTCTAAACATAGCACCAATACTGCGTTACCATTTTGCTTAAGCAAGTAACAAATAATCCAACACACTAAACCAGAAGCAAAACAACAAAAACAACATTATTCTCATTTTCTCTAAATGTGCCCAGACCAGTTTGTCAGGTTCTTAGAAGACTGTTCCCAGACTCAAGAGGGTTTACACAAAGAGAAAGAAACCCAAATGCTGATCAAATTCTCCATCACACAGTACATTGCGTATAGTCAGCTGAAATCTGAGTTAAACATAATGTATGATTGTATAGAAAAACATTGTGCTCCTGCATGACTTCTCTTTGAAGTAGCTACAATATGCTTTTAGGAAAAATCTTTACAAAACATTGGGGCACATTTACTAATGCTATAGATGATGTAAACTAAGACAAGCACCAGATATATCACAGGGGCTCAGGCTGGATGATAAATGTGGTGCAGGGTTAGACACTTCAATTCTGAGACAGAATTTTACACCACAATTGTATTGCATCCTAGACCATGCCCCTTAAAGGGTTTCTATCATCAGGTTTACACATTATAAGCTGTCTGACATTAGCTATGTGCTAATGTCAGAGCAGCTTGATAATGTGTTTTTTATGTAAATCCGAGTTATATTTATGCTAAAAAAACGTATTTTTATAATATGTAAATTAGCCTCCAGGAGCAGGGGGGGCGTTGCCCTGCTCCTAGAGGCTCCGTGCGCCAACCTGCTGCCACGCCCCTTCTTTCCTTGATTGACAGTGGCGGGCAGCGATCCTCTGCTGCCTCCGGCACTGTCTCCTTGCGAAATCCCGCGCCTGCGCCGCCGCTCTGTATTCGGCGCAGGCGCAGTGAGCTGAGGACAGCAGGCACCAGCGTCCTCAACTCACCGGGCCGAATACACCAAACTTCCTAAAAAAAGTTAAATTTAGCCAACTATGAGAGGCCTTAGGCCTAACTAACTGGGACAAAGTCCTCAAAAATACAACCACAAAATGGGCTATCTTTAAAAGCATCCTAAAATCTCACTGTGAGAGGTACATACGTATGGAAATAAAAGGTTAAGGAACAAAAAGAAACCACTGTGGATAAATAGAAATGTAAAGAAAGCAATAAATGACAAAAAGAAAGCATATAAATCACTAAAACAGGAGGGTAGCGAGGAAGCACTGAAAAACTATAAGGAAAAAAATAGAACATGTAAAAAACAAATATAAGCGACCAAACTAGAGACCGAGAGATTCATTGCCAAAAATAGTAAAATTAACCCTAAAATGTTCTTCAATTATATAAATGTTAAAAAGTATAAATCTGAAGGTGTCGGCCCTTTAAAGAGTAATGAGGGGGGAGTTGCAGAGAGCGAGAGGAGAAAGCAAAGCTGTAAAATATTTTTTTCTCCAATGTATTCACTGAGGTAAATAAACTGTCAGATGAAATGCTGAATGTAAAAATAAATCCCCCCACACTTTTGTCCTGTCTGACCCAAGAAGAAGTACAATAGCTACTTAAAAAGATTAAAATAGACAAATCATCAGGACCGGATGGCATACACCCCTGTATTCTAAGGGAATTAAGTAATGTCATAGCCAGACCCTTATTTCTGATATTTGCGAATTTCTATGAGGAGGTAAGTTCTAGACAGCGGCGAATCAATGGATGTCGTATATCTGGACTTCTCCAAAGCATTTGACACTGTACCACATAAAAGGTTAGTATATAAAATGAGGATGCTCGGACTGGGAGAAAATGTCTGTATGTGGGTAAGTAACTGACTGAGTGACAGAAAACAGAGGGTGGTTATTAACGGTAGATACTCAGATTGGGTCACTGTCACTAGTGGGGTACCTCAGGGGTCAGTATTGGGCCCTATTCTCCCCAATATATTTATTAATGATCTTGTAGAAGGCTTGCATAGTAAAATCAATTTTTGCTGATGACACTAAACTGTGTAAAGTAATTAACACTGAAGAGGACAATATACTGCTACAGAAGGTTCTGGATAGATTGGAGGCTTGGGCAGATAAGTGGCAGATGAGGTTTAACACTGACAAATGTAAAGTTATGCACATAGGAAGGAATAATGCAAGTCACCCGTACATACTAAATGGTAAAACACTCGGTAACACTGACATGGAAAAGGATCTAGGAATTTTAATAAACAGCAAACTAAGCTGTAAAAACCAGTGTCAGGCAGCTGCCGCCAAGGCCAATAAGATAATGGGTTGCATCAAAAGGGGCATAATCGCCTGTGATGAGAACATAGTCCTACCACTTTACAAATCACTAGTCAGACCACACATGGAGGACTGTGTACAGTTCTGGGCTCCTGTGAACAAGGCAGACATAGCAGGGCTGGAAAGGGTTCAGAGGAGGGCAAAGTAATAACTGGAATGGGGCAACTACAGTACCCTGAAAGATTATCAAAATTAGGGTTATTTACTTTAGAAAAAAGACAACTGAGGGGAGATCTAATATGTATAAATATATCAGGGGTCAGTACAGAGATCTGTCCCATCATCTATTTATCCCCAGGACTGTGACTGTGATGAGGGGACATCCTCTGCGTCTGGAGGAAAGAAGGTTTGTACACAAACATAGAAGAGGATTCTTTATGGTAAGAGCAGTGAGGCTATGGAACTCTCTGCCTGAGGAGGTGGTGATGGTGAGTACAATAAAGGAATTCAAGAGGGGTCTGGATGTATTTCTGGGGTGTAATAATATTACAGGCTATAGCTACTAGATGATGGGTCGTTAATCCAGGGAGTTATTTTGATTGCCTTATTGGAGTCGGAAAGGAATTTTTTATTCCTCTTAAGGGGAAAATTGGCTTCTACCTCACAGTTTTTTTTTTTTGCCTTCCTCTGGATCAGCTAGCAGGATGACAATCCAAACTGGATGGACAGGTGTCTTTTTTCGGCCTTATGTACTATGTTACTATGTAATAAAAAGGGGGAATAATTGAAGGATTTGAAAGAATAACTTGAGTCCAGACCTTGAGATGAAGTTCAATGTCAGCTTTACTTGTCCAACAGTTTTCAGTCTTTGTCTTGGTTCCAGCAGGCTTTAGCATAAACTGGCAGGCAAACTCAACTCTGCTTTATCTCTTTCTCTCTTCTGTACTGACAAGCTGACTAAATAATTTGGCTTCTTCTTAATGCTATAAATACAATAACATAGTACACACTTTCTCATAAAATTAATAATCTTTATTCAAACCCTATAAAATATAGACATTCCCATATATAGGGGGAAACAGGTTAAAATACACACCAGATACTTCCTGCTCAAATTTCAACAATACTAATAAAGGGAGGCATATACTGAACCACATGAATCACTGGCTGGTTAAAGCTGAAGCCATTTACTACTTGCTACCGCATAGTACACATGATCTTTAGGACTCCATTACTAGGCTCCCGACTATATACACCACATCGACATGCACATACCTAATCCCACAGGTAAAGAAGATCGAGACAGGACTGGCGCACCCCTCAACGCACGTTTTGCGTCATCTTCTTAATGCTGCACTTCACTCTGTAGTCAGACTTGTGTTCAGCCAAGGAACTTTTCTCCTGGCTCCTGGGGCTTTAATCTTCCGCCTCCATGGCCAGCAGAGCTTAAGGTACTCTGGCTGGCATGGGCACGTCCAGCAGAGACGAGCCCCTGTACACCCTTACCCTTGTTGGGGGTAAACTAAACTGACTCTAACTGGTCCCCACCCTTCCTGCAGGAAGTAGGACTAGCCCACTTCTCTCCAGAGGGGGGTTAGAATGGAATGGAGAGCACCATTCTACCTAAGTACAGCTCTGCCATGTTTGCTGCTACCTGCTGGTGAACCAGGCACATTACATGTCATAAACAGTTATATAACATTATTACAGATGCACATTATGGAGAGGGCCTGGACCAAAATACATAAGAAGACATACAGGTTAGCCCATTAGAGATAGTAGCAGGGTGTAGGAGTGGTGACACCACTCTGGGGTGTTACATATGTCCATCCACATATATATTTAACAATAACGCTGGGGAGCCATTTCCATTTACAGCTCAGGCAGCAGAAAGGCTAGGTGCGTCTCCATACATATTGAGCACAGACGATATCACTTTAACTTAGTAATCATAATGAATGTTTCTGTTTGTCCCTAAAACTACATAGATTACTGAACCGAGGGCTTCTTAAACAATAAGGCCTCTTTCACATGTATCCATTGATAATATGATGTTAGAGATGTGTGAAGTGTCTTCAACAATGTCATCACGGATGTGTGAAGGAGGCCTAACACTGAACAGACACTGGTGGGATATACCAGTACAATTTATCTCCAGGTTATGTAGCACTACTTATCTGAGCATGAAATAGGTATCTGGGCACTGTTTCATTATGCATGGCAAAGCATGAATGGTATTACTGAATGCTGGAACACTTCTGTGCAGAGAATCGGCTATTTATCTTGGCAGCGCACATTATTAATCCAAGTTATGTATGACTGTTCTTCCATATGCTGTGTGGCCTAATCTTGGAAACATATGTGATATTTATCTCAGCGCTGTGTGGACCAGTCTAAGCACTGTAAATACTAATGCTTTCTGACATTATGAGGGACATTTATTAAAGGGGCTCTGTGGGAACATAAAAAATCTTTAAACATCATTTAAAGATCATACAGTCTGCTATGAATTATAACCTTGTAACTGGCAAGCAATTTTGCTTCCACAATTCATACTTCATGCTCCCAGTAAATCCTGTTGTTTACAGCCCTGAAGTTCCTGGTAGTGGGAGTGGATTAGCCTTAGACCAAAATAATTCCCCTAGTTCTGTGCGCCTCGCCTCAGCCACTACACCCTCTGTTCATCGGCCTGGGCTGTTTCTTTCTGTTTCCTCCGATGTAGGGGAAAAAGCAGCGCAAGCGCAGAAGTGTCCTATGCGCGCTTGCGCCATTCATGCTGAAGTCCGGCCCTCCCACCGCTTGTCACGTGGAGAGAGGCATGCCGGGATAACTAGTCATGACGTCAGCTCGCGAAATGCTTCCTGGATGAGGAAGGTCACGTGACTGCTATCTGAATCGGTGGCCAGAGATAAGATCGGCATAGCAAGTAAATTGGTAAGTAGCAGGGCATGGCTGGGGAGAGTGAATGGAACAGAAAATAGTGAAAGTGTAGAACCCCTTTAAGCTCTTTACACCAATATTGTGGGGTGAAAAAGTTGCAGATTATGCCATGTGTCCACCCTAATTTGTGACTTTTCGAGCTTCTGTGCACTTTTTTAAAGGGCAAATGGAAAAAACGGAGTGGCTTAGCAGGAGGGGGCATTGGCCTTGTGGCATCTATGTCATTTACTATAACTTTCACCAGAAAGTGGCGGAAGTTATAGCTAAAGTCTACGCCAGGCAGTAGCTGTCATAGACTTCAGTTTCTGGCGCATGGCAGGGCAGAGATGAGCCTGATTTATGAAGAAGACATCGGCCTATTGAAAAATTAGGTGCATCTTGCGCCAGTGCAAAGAGATAAAGACTGGCATATGGATGCGCCAGTCTTGATATATCTCCCCCATTGTGTGCAATTTATTGATTTTTAATGCTCAGTAATAGGCCTCCTGCACACGACCATATCTATTTTGCAGTCTGCAAATTGCAGATCCTCAAAATACGGATGTGGTCCGTGTGCATCAGGCAATTTTCGTGAGACCAACTGTGAAAAAACTATAACAGAATAGGACAGGTTCTATCATTTGCGGCCCAGCCACACTGATGCGGACAGCACATGGATGACTCATCGAAATGAATGGGTCAGTGTGCGATCCACAAAAAATGCAGATCGGCCTGAAAATACGGTCATGTGCATGAAGCCTTATTTACAGGGGTTGTCTAGTGGTAAAACATTTCTTACAAACGTTTAAGGCTACTTTCACACTAGTGTTAAAGTTTTCCGGTATTGAGTTCCGTCAAAGGGGCTCAATACCGGAAAAATTGCTTCAAAATGCATTCTGTTCCGTTTAGTTGCATTCCCATACTAGAGAGCAAACCACAACATGGTACAAGACGGATCTAGCATGACCCCCAATGCAAGTAAATGGTGCTAGATCCGTTTTCTCTGACACAATAGAAAACGGATCCGTCCTCCATTGATTTTCAATGGAGTTCATGACGGATCCGTCTTGGCAATGTTCAAGATAATACAGCCGGATCCATTCATAATGGATGCAGATGGTTGTATTATCAGTAACGGGAGCGTTTTTGCTGAACCCTGCCGTATCCAGCAAAAACGCTGGTGTGAAAGTAGCCTAACACTGAGTTCAGACCTGGGTGTTCGTGCAGCGCGTTTAATTTGCGCGTTTTTAACGCGCAAATTAAATCGCGCTGCACAAAATAGGAATCGCGCGTTTAACGCGCGTCCCTATTAAACTCTGTTTATGGGGACGCGCGTTAAACGGGCCAAAAAACGCAAACATACTTGCTTTTGCGTCGGCCGTTTTTACGCGCGTTCGAAAGCGCATAAAAACGCGCAAGTGTGAACCAGGCCCATAGGAATGCATGGGTACTGTACAGTTGTGCGTTTTTATGCGCGTTCGAACGCGCGTAAAAACGCTAAAGTGTGAACTGAGGGTAAGAATGGGTGACAAAAATTAAAGAAGAAATACTCACCTTCCTGCTCCCTCTGTCTAACCCCACTGATACTGTACTCGCTATTGACTGCTGCATCGAAGGGGTTGAAAGACTAATGTTGTCATGTCATTTTTAGTGCACAGTAAAGGCGGTAAAAACGAAATTCAAAAAACCTTGAGGAATTTTACCCCACAAAGATTGTCCTTGGAGAAGATGACAGACTACCTTTAAAGGGTTATAATGTTCTGTTCTGTAATGTCAATGTCATCATAAATCAGAAATGAAACAGAAACTGAGCAAATGTGCTTAGATACCGACCAGTCATACTATGTTATTTTGTCACTTTAAGTCTCTTTAAGAGGACCTGTTACCTCTCTTGAGATGTCTGCTTTAGTAACTGCTTGTGTTTCCCATGTGCCATTCCTTCATAATTCCTTCTAGAAGTTTTTTTAATGAATTACTAGCAGTTTGCAATGAAGGTCCTGAAGGGTGTTACCAGTTGGGGGGGTGTCCCAGTACAGTCTGACACTGGCAGCACTGATTGGATAAGTCGACTTTGCAGGGTAACCCCCTAACTGGTAACAACATGGAGGCCAAAGAATACATTCTCCAGAATTCTTATTACATGGGGAAAGCAGGTAGTGACTACAACTGGCATATCATGAGCTGTGACAGGTGCTCTTTAAGAACACAGCCCAGTTTGGTATTTAAAAGGGTTTTCTGAGATTTTTTTTACTGATCGGTGGGGGTCTGACACCCACAACCCCTGCAGATCGGCTGTTTGAGAAGGCAGAGCCGCTCCTGTGAGCACCACAGCCTTCTCACAGCTCACCAAGCACACAGCCACACATATTGCAGTATAGCGAATGTGCTTGGTATCGCAGCTCGGCTTTATTCACTTCTATGGGGCTGAGTTGCTCCTAGGCCATGTGGCCAATGAACGTGTCATCAGAGAAAAGGCTGCAGCGCTCACAGGAGCCACAGCCTTCTCGAAGTTAGTCAGCGGGGGTCCCGGATCCTGAGGATAGCTCATCAGTAAAAAAAAATCTCAGAAAAAATCCTTTAAGGCTCCAACATTTCTTTTGCTTTCTTTTTTTTATCTCCACATTTCAAAAGCCATAGCCATTTAGAGTGGTTTTTTTTATGCGGGATGAGTTGTATTTTTACTGCCATGATTTTGGGGTACTTTTACTGTATGGTATTTTTAAAACATTTTTTAGAACGTCAACATGGAAAAATTGCATTTATGTTGTTTACTCTGCAGTATAATGACAAGTTAGCGATTATCGAGACACCAAATTCAGATGTTTTGTGTTATGTTTTACCACTTTTAGAACATTAAAAAGCAGGCCGATTTTTGGCAGGACGATCTGTAGTCGTTATTGATACCAATTTGGAATACATGAACCATTTTATAATTATTATTCAATTTTTGGAGGATGTGAGTTGACCAAAAAAGTACAATTCTGGCACTGTTTTCTTTATGGCATTCACCGGGCAGTTTAAATAATTGGATAACTCAGTAGATCAGGTCGTTATGGGGACAGCAATACCAATTTAGGTTTATTTATAGACTTAAGTTATAGACTTAGAATTCTGTAATATGTCCACATTACAGTGCATAGTGAGTCTGAAAGGCACAATGTAATAATGGCCAGGCCTGAAGGCCTTCAGAAGGCATAGTAAGCTCCATTTATCTATGTTCTCAGATGCTACTGTTACTACTGACCATGGCAGGGGCATACACAGAAATCATCAGGTCCCATAGAAAAAGTCATTCTACTGAAACTTCTGCCTGTACAGAACATAGACAGGCAACACCTTCAGAAGCTCGCTCTCTGCTGCAGTCACTAACTAAGCAGATATCCAGCCACTGACCTGCAAATGCTCCTGGTTGAGGGAAGGATGGAGGAATGCTGAAGACTTCCTTTCTCTCTCCTACTTCCTTCATTTCCCAGGACCATCGACTAATCATACTAAGCACCACACTGCCACCTACTGGTCACAATAATTTCTCTGCTCTAAAACAGAGGAGAGATAGTTATTACAGCTTTCTGATGTCGGAATGTGGGCCCTTTTACTTTCCCTCTATGTCCAAAGCAGTGCTAGGTAAACCGCAGGTACCACCACCGCTTCCTTCTATTTTGGTGCTGTTTCCGCTTCTAGTGCCTTGCTGCAGATGCAAAGCACTGGTATCTGCAGGTTCAGCAGATCATCAGTCTAAGGTCCCATTCAGACGACCGTATGGCTGCCGTGCCTGTGTTGCAGACCGCAAACAGCAAGTCCACAATACACAGGCACCGGTCGTGTGAACTCAATGCTGTAGTGCAGATTCTTTGACTCGAATGGGTCCGCGATCTGCAACATACAGCAAAAAACAGGACATGTCCTATCTTTGGCGGTACGGAGGCATGGATCAGAAGCCCACAGAAACAATCGGAAGCGCTTCCACGAAAGATAGGACATGTCTTGTCTTTTGCTGTATTGCTGTATGTTGCAGATCGTGGACCCATTCAAGTCAATGGGTCCACACCACAGCATCGAGTTCACACGGCCAGTGCCCATGTATTGGGGTCCCACTGTTTGCGGTCGGCAACACGGGCACGGTGGCCAGCCGTCTGAATGGGGCCAGTTCACACTGAGTTTTTTGGTTCTGATTTTGGAGTATTTCTGCCTCAAAATCAGCTCCAAAAAATGCCTCAAAACAGCCTCCCATTCATTTTAATGGTAAGCAGCACTTCTTTTTTTTTACACCTGGAAATATGAAGCATGGAAAAAAGAAGCAGCACGCTCTATCTTGGGGCAGAATCAGTCCATGTGTTGTTTTTTTTTTTTTGGCGCAGATCCGCATCAAAAACCTTAAGGGGAAAATGCAGCTTTGTAGTGAAGTGAACACCCACTGGTTTAATAAATACGCATCCAAAAAAAGCCATCAAAAATCACGCAAAAAATTATGCGGATTCCTTGCTGATTATTTAAAGCATGTTTTTCAAAATCTGTCGTGCGAACTGGCTCTAAAACAACAGGTGAATGTCCAGAAGAAAGGGCCTGTTCACACAGCATTTTTTGCAGTCGAGGTGACTGTACGCTGGTGGCTTAGCTCCATTAAATTGGAGCTAAGCAGTAAACGGGTCAGCGGCATTCAGGCAGAACTACTGGGGCAGAAACCATGGTGAATTATGCCGTAGATAGGAGGTGGATTTTGACCTCAGCGCTCATTGGAGCACTGGGGTCTCTTCAAACATCTGATCATCTCCAGTGCCAGGAGTTGGAACCCTACCGAGCAGATATTGATGACCCATGCTGAGGGCAGTTCATCCATAATAAACACTCAGACAACCCATTTAAGCTTACACACTGGTGACCTTCCCATATCAAATTTTTGTCTGCATGAATATTTATGTTGGGCAAAGTATTTATGTGCCTCTATCACCTTTCCAAAAGAACTGTAATAGTAAATATATCATAGGGTCTAACCTGCAACAGTTTACATATGACCAGTAAGGCCTTGTTCATACTTATCTGCTTTCGGGTCCAAAAAAAACAAACAGTAATGGATCATCGAATGGAGAGGAAGGAATACAGTTTTCTATAGGAGATTGAGAAAGTATACATTGAGTTAGGAAGATTAAAAAAAACATATTGAAAACATGCCTGATGAGTTTGGTGTTTCCAGAGGACAGGGGTGGCACATCAAAGTTTAGACCACTACCAGGGGATTTGCTCCAAATTACCTGACACAAGAGGCCCTGGCGCTCCCATGCCATTTAAGTATGTTTTCCACTTTCTTGTTTGCTTGTTCTACAGTATCTATCATATCTTTGTCCAAGTTTTCACCATCAATTAAAATGGGGGCAAGACCAACCTGGAATGGGTCCCATTTCTTCAAGGACACTACATCGGCCACATAAGCTAGGAATTGTTACAAAATAATCATCGCTTTGTGGAAAACACTAAATTTGCCATCTCAGCTTCATTGCAAAATACATGTTATTGAGAAAGAAGATTATAAGGAAGACTGAGGTCGAAAGTTTGGTCTAACGCCAGTGACATTATAGGAAGCGAAAATGATTAATGCAGAGCAAGGACTGCAGATGATTTCCACAAAGGATGAGATTATTAAAGGAAAAACAACACATTTGGTAGTGCTCTGAAGCCTTTTAAGCTTTAAAGAACAATATCAATAAAAGAGTTGCGCCTAAAATGTAAAAAACAGCCATATATTAGTAAATCAGAAGAAAAGGCTCCCATAAATATTAGCGTATAGTCTGTCAAACCCACCAAGAACAAGCTCCTGACTTTCCCCCGACAGATGATGTCAGGAGAAAGAAGGTGAATATTTTCACCAAATTCTTTTATTCTCCCAGGAAATAAGTTTGTGCCAAAGGTGTCTTCAGTGGCTTTCTGCTCTCTCCCCGTTGAATAGATACATGCTCAGCTGAAACGAATGTGTATGTGTTTGGGGAGTCAGGAGGAAGTTGGGAGACATAGCTGTCAGCTGAAATATTGGTTGGTGACAGATACTCACGATGTATGGATGGCTTTAAAGCAGTAGCCAGCCTATGTGTTTTCATTTTAATTTCTCTGTATTGGGGACCTTTTTGCAAACGTGGAAGTGCAGTCATATTGGTTTTCACTTTTTAATTATTTTATCAGGAACTAATTGTAAAACTGTTACTTTTTTAGTAACTGAATATTGAAAAAATGATAGCTTATTTTTTCTGATAATCTACTTCAAAAGTAACAGCTAACCTGGATGCCCTAGCTTATGATATACTATAATATTGCCATCATTATACTCCCTAAGAAACCCTCTTAAAATAGGGTTGTCCGTCCTTGGAGCGAACAACCCCTGGGGTACTTCTCTGTTCCCTGAACATAAAAAAACCTACTCACCTTTCCGCATCTCATTATTGCTCTGTTCTAGTACACTTCTGGTCCCCACAGGACTAGCAAGTGGCTTAATCCCTTGATGGCTGTGACCAATCACAGGCCTCAGCAGTCAGATGTAGCATTCAAGCTGCTGTGACCACTGAGGTCTGTGTGTGGCCACAGCAGTGACTAGAAGTGTCAGAGAACAGAGAGGCAGTGGGACTATGGGCAGATGAGTAAGGTTTTTTTTTATGTTCAAGGGGATAGGGGAGGAATGCAGGGGTTGTTCACTCAAAGGCCGGACAACCCCTTTGAGGATGCCCCATAGATGCTCAATGGGGCTTAAGTTTGGAGACATGCTTGGCCAGCCCAGCACCTTTACCCTCAGTTTCTTTAACAAGGCAGTGGTCATCTTGAAGGTGTGTTTGGGGTCGTTATCATGTTGGAATATGTCCCTGTGGCCCAGTTTCTGCTCTGACACTCCCACCACCATGCTTGACTGTAGGCAGTCTTTGTAAATGGCTTTGTATTCCTCATCTGGTTGCCACCACACATGCTTGGCACCATCTGAACCAAATAAGCTTAACTTGGTCTCATCAGACCACAAGTAGTGGTTCCAGTAATCCATGTTCTTTGTCTGCTTTTCTTCAACAAACTGTTTGCAGGGTTTCTTGAGCATCATCTTTAGAAGAGGCTTCCTTCTGGGATGACAGCCATGCTGTCACGCTCGTGTGTGGGAGGAAAACACCACATAGTGCATAGGAGGGAAAGGGGATACCGGAATAATGCCTTGAAACTAGGGAAGGAAGATGGACACCTCCTAGAGAAAACCCTAACTCAAGTCCTGACAGACTACCAGTATGAACAGGCCCAAAAGATAGGCAAGTTCATACACTATCTCACTCTATAGGACCCTGGAACTAATGTCAGGACTGAGTCTACCTGTTCCTCCAAAGGGAAGGATGAACAGGAGTCTCCCTCAGGCCTAATGACAAACAACAGGGAAAGGCAACACACACATATAATAAACAAAATAAAAAAGGGAAAGGAAACACTTATCTTCAATGAAGCTTTGGTAGCACCAGGAACTCAGCCGAGAACCAAACACAAGCTAACCACAAGTCTAACAGAAGCTATAAATGGCATAGCATAGTGAAAGAAACAACAATAAATATAGAAGGTTAAATGACCACCATGGCCACACCTGGGGAAAGAAGGTATGGCAAGCTCCAGAAACAACACATACGTCATTTGATCCAAAAGGAAAACATGTCAGATCAAACCATGTGTTGCCAGTCTCACAGATCTCCTGCCACCTGTCGCGAGAACTTCCGTATGTCTTGGTACGTTCGTGACACATGCAGACCAATTTGATGCAGTGTAAAGTGTATAGTTTGAGCACTGACAGGCTGACCCCCACCCCTTCTGACCCCTCACCCCTCCTGATCCCTCACCTCCTGTTTTCCAGTTACTAAATTTATGTGCAGTACCCCAGTACAGGGGTTGCTGTTTGTGAGGGGTTACAGTAAAGACACCGTCACAGTTAACCATGTCCTGGCCAGACGTGCCTCTAAAACCTATATCCCACAGTGGGCAATACAGCCATCACTGCCAGATTACAGTTGCTAGCCAGTGATTCTAGTGAGACAGACTGCAAGATGCATACCAAGAGTGCTATTGGTTGCCACTTTGCCTGTCTCCATACATTGCTAACTGGGGAAAGCATTTCACTATGTCAAAATTGTTTTTGGATCCACTACAACCACTATTTTGGACTCAGCCTGGTTACTGACTCTTGACCTATATGCCGGCCATTGAACTCTACATGCCCTGCCTTGCATATATCCAAACAAATAACGTAACGGGCACCCCAGATACCATTGGGCAGGAGCCCCATAGTCAGGGTCTGCCCTGAGAGAAGAAAGGGTGCCCCTCTCCTTCCGCTGCACTGCTCCTAGGGAGCAACGCTCAGAGGACAGCTACTCTGATAGACTTTGTTATAACAGAAGCCGCTACCACTCCCATTCTGTGGCTTTGGCTCCTCATGGGCTCACTGCACATAGTGCATTGCATATTTACTTACAGGAATTTAGATAATGTCAGGAATTTCATCAATAAGCTGATTACTTACACGATGGTGAGAAGAAGACCAATGTACAGTTTGTTATTTGTTATAAGTTTTTTGGCCATTTATGAAGGAGTCGGAATTAAAGTTGGAGTCAAAGTATGATAAAATGCAGGAGTAGGAGTTGGAGTCAGCTTGGCTTGCTGTCTCCACAGCCCTGGTAGCATTTCTATCCTTCTTATATATTAGAACGCAGTCGTGGCTAGTGTTGAGCGCGAATATTCAAATAGCGAATTTTTTTAGCGAATATCGGCACTTCGCTAATTCGCGAATATTTCGAATATAGCGCTATAAATTCGCTATATCGAATATTCGGTTTTTTTGTTGTTTTTTTAGTTATATTTTTTTCTTTCCCACTTCCCAAAAGTAGTTCTTACCTGTCCTGAGGATTCCTGGCTTCCTGGCTGCTCTAGTCAGTGCCCGTTGCCGCTTCTGCTGACTTCCGTGCTCATGGAGCGTCCCCATCACCATGGGAACGTCTCCATATACTAAAATGTACTGTCGGATTTGAGGAATTACGTTAAATTCGCAATGCGATTAATTCAAGTTATATTAATCGCATTGCGATTACAACTTAGCACTGCTATCTTACATAGGCTAGAATTAACGAATATGGAATATAGCACTAGCAGTGCTAAGTTGAAATCGCAATGCGATTACTTCAAGTTAAATTAATCGCATTGCGAATTCAACTTAGCACTGCTGCTATATTCCATATTCGTTAACTTCGTTCATTCTAGCAAGCTGACCCATTATAAACTTCAAGTTAAATTAATCGCATTGCGAATTCAACGTAATTCCTCAAATCCGACAGTACATTTTAGTATATGGAGACGTTCCAATGGTGATGGGGACGCTCCATGAGCAAGGAAGTTTATGGTTGGCTTGGTAGAATTAGCGAATATGACGAATGTATTCATCATATTCCTCAAAACGAAGATAACGAAGTATTCTACATCTTCGTTTTAGCAACCTATTCGTCAACTTCGCTAATTCTAGCAATCAAATAGGAAGGTTGACTATAGAGACAGCTGTGTTAAATTCGCTATGCGATTTTTTTATTTTTTTTTAATAGAATAATTATATTACTTGATATAATTATTATAATTATTCTATTTATTAAAAAATATATATATAATCGCATAGCGATTTAAACACAGCTGTCTCCATGGTCAACCTTCCTATTTAATTGCTAGAATTAGCGAATTTGACGAATAGGTTGCTAAAAAGAAGATGTAGAATACTTCGTTATCTTCGTTTTGAGGAATATGACGAATACATTCGTTATATCCGTCATCTTCGCTATAATTCTAGATATGAAACCAATAGGAAAGTAGCCTTAATTTAAAATCGCAATACGCGATTATTTAAATCGCATATTAATCGCAATAACTAGAATAATGACGAATATTCGATTTTGACGAATATAAAACGAATATTCTTTCGAATATTCGCGAATTTCGTCGAAATCGAATATGGCACCTGCTGCTCATCACTAGTCGTGGCGAGCTAGCTTGATCCGGGTGACTGTGTGACCTGCTTGTACCCTGTTGCTCTCCAATTACCATTGCCTGTGAGCTTACATACCTATCACAATATAAATTAAATTTCAGTTATCAGGCAAGTTACTTCTCTTATGTATGAAATTCCCAACAGCTTTAATCCCCTTATCTTTTTGAATATTTATATACTCTGATATAACATTACAACTTACTTAAAGCTTGTTACTGTAAATAGGAAATGTGTCTTTCAATCACATGAAATTTACAAAACCATACTTCAAATTTCTCATGCACTGTGGTCACTGAAACTCTGAGTGGAGAACTGGTCAGTCTCAGCTCTAGACATCATGTGATGGACCTATTTATATGAGACAGGCTGTGCAACAGAAGAGGGTTGACCATGAGGCAGCGGTCTACCACCTACTCAACCTTACAGTATGACATGTGGTTTATCATCAAAATGCAGCATATAAAACTGGTCCAGCAACATGTAGAAATCTGTACAAATATTAATATAGAACCAAATTAACAGGCAACTTTCACAACTACCGGGGATTTTCAGTACTTTTATACTGATGGCCACTCAGAATACACCAGTCATATATAATTGTTGGGGGTCCAAGATCCCACATCCCCATAGATCAGCTACGGTAGCTACTCCACAACATCTGATTGACAGGGGTGTGGGGTGTCAGACCCCCACCTGTCAAAAATTGATAGCCTATCCGTCCATCCAGTTCAGCTAGTTATCCTGCAAGTTGATCCAGAGGAAGGCAAAAAATACCTGTGAGGTAGAAGACAATTTTCCTCACTTTAGGGGAAAAAAATTTCTTCCTGACTCCAATCAAGCAATCAGAATAACTCCCTGGATCAACGCCCCATCTCTAGTAGCTATAGCCTGTAATATTATACTCCAGAAATACATCCAGGCTCCTCTTGAATTCTTTTAGTGAACTCACCATCACCACCCCCTCAGGCAAAGTTCCATAGTCTCACTGCTCCGAATGAAAAAAATCCTGTTCTATGTTTGTATTGAAACCTTCTTTCTTCTAGACGCAGAGGATTTCCCCTTGTCACAGTCATAGCCCTGGGAATAAATAGATGATGGGAGAGATCTCTGTACTGGCCCCTGATATATTTATACATAGTTATTAGATCTCCCCTTAGTCTTTTTTCGAAACTGAAAATTCCTAATTTTGATAATCTTTCTGGGTACTGTACTCTGGGTACTCCAAAGACAATTACCTTTCACAACTGGTTCAGGACCCGACTAAAGGGACGCCATACTGGACTTAGTATTAACCAATCGACCTGACAGAACAACAGATGTGCAGGTTGGGGGACACCTGGGAAATAGTGACCATAAAGTAATAACCTTCCAATTGTCATTCAAAAGAGTGTTTCTTCAGGGAGGAACCAAAATGCCAAACTTCAAAAAAGCTAAATTCAGCCAATTAAGAGAGGCCATAGGCCTAACTAACTGGGACAAAAAGAAAGCATTTCAATCACTAAAACAGAAGGGTAGCGAGGAAGCACTGAAAAACTATAAGGAAGAAAATATAGAATATGTAAAAAATAAATAAAAGCAGCCAAACTAGAGACCGAGAGATTAATTGCCAAAGAGAGCAAAACTAACCCTAAAATGTTATTCAATTATATAAATGGTAAAAAGTATAAATCTGAAGGTGTCCGCCCTCTACAGAGTAATGAGGGGGCACTTGCAGAGAGCGGTGAGGAGAAAGCAAAGCTACTAAATATTTTTTCTCTCCACTGTATTCACTGAGGAAAATAAACTGTCAGATGAAATGCAGAACGTAAAAGTCAATTCCCCATTAAAAGTGCTCTGTCCGACCCAGGAAGAAGTACAACGTTGTCTTAAAAAGATTAAAATAGACAAATCGCCAGGACCAGATGGAATACACCCCCGTATCCTAAGAGAATTAAGTAATGTCATAGCCAGACCCTTATTTCTAATATTTAAGAACTGACAGGGAGTGTTCCAAATGATTGGCGCATAGCAAATGTGGTGCCAATATTCAAAAAGGGTCCAAAAACAGAGCCTAGAAACTATAGGCCGGTAAGTTTAACATCTGTTGTTGGTAAACTGTTTGAAGGGTTTCTAAAAGATGCTATATTGGAGTACCTCAATGAAAATAAGCAAATGACGCCATATCAGCATGGCTTTATGAGGGATCGGTCATGTCAAACTAATTTAATCAGTTTAGTATATAAAATGAGAATGCTTGGACTGGGAGAAAATGTCTGTATGTAGGTAAGTAACTGGCTCAGTGATAGAAAAGATATACAACATTCATTGATTTGCCACGGTCCAGTCTAGAACTTGCCTCCTCATAGAAACAAGGATGAGGGATCTGTCATGTCAAACTAAAGTCTTCAGACTTCCCCATCATTCTGCACTCAATACCCCATAATGACAAAATGAAAACAGAATGTTAGAAATCTTTGTTAATTTATTGAAAAGGAAAAACTGAAACATTACATTGATATAAGTAATCAGACCCATAAATGAATAGTACATGCAAATAAAATAAATTATAACTTATCTGAGAATACTGTCTTATTCTAGAGTTTTTAGTTATCAGGTGTTTTCCCCCTTTTCCAAACTAACATTCACCCTGAATTCTCAGATAAATCTGTGTTGTGGGACCAAGACAGACTGTTAGCTCACTGAAGGATCAGGTTGCATAATCCCATAGAAGTCTATAGAGGGGGCAAGGGAATCAATAGTGAGCACTAGAGTGAGATAGAGGGAACAGGCATGATTCAGCAGCAATGGTAAGTTTTATATTTCACCCAAGTCTTTTATTCACATCATTACTGCTCAGTACTTTTCCATAATGTCCTATATGGTGCTTCTGAGCAATTCAGAGTGAGTAAGAGGAAGCAGAATCTGCTATCTCTATGTGTAGTCTATGGGTAGACCTCATTACAGCTAGTCTCCACGCACCAGATCATAGGCAACTGAGAATCATAGATGGAGCATGTAGAGGAGAAAACTGCTACAAAAATGACATATACTGTACAAGTCATATAATGGTCAGATACCTTGTAGTGCTATCACTCGTCTATACACATATAGAGATGGCCCGAACTATTCGCCAGCGAACAGTTCCCGGCGAACATAGCTTGTTCGCGCCCGCCGCGGCGGGCGAACATATTCGATGTTTGCGTTCGCCCCTATACTTTATCATTGATTAAACTTTGACCCTGTACCTCACAGTCAGCAGACACATTCCAGCCAATCAGCATACCCTCCCTCCCAGACCCTCCCACTTCCTATCTAAACGCAAGGACAGCATCCATCTTAGATTCATTCTGAAGCTGCAGTGTTAGTAATTGTAAATCGCAATGCGATTAATATAACCTGTATTATTCGCATTGCAATTACAACTTAAATCTGAGTTCCTATTATGGTTGTATTGCTAGAATATAACGAAGATAACGAATATAGAAACTATAGCACTATATTTTCAATCTTCGTTATATTCTAGCAATACAACAACCATTAGAAACTCAGATCTAAGTTTAATCGCAATGCGATTAATATAACATGCATTAATCGCATTGCGAATTCAACTTAGAGCTGAGTTCCTAATGGTTGTTGTATTGCTAGAATATATACGTTATATTCTAGCAATACAACCATTAGGAACTCAGCTCTAAGTTGTAATCGCAATGCGAATAATACTTACAATTATTAATCGCTTTCCGAATCCATTTGATGCCTCTATTTGATTGTATATGACGGTTGACTATGACTACCACCAACGTTCTGCTGCCTCCAAAGCAAGATATCTGAACCCTCGAGGGGCCATTTGGGCGTTTTAGATAGAAAACGCATCAAAAACGCATCAAAAAGGCATCTGCGTTTTTATAATTTTTTCACTTTTTATTTAATTTTTTTGTGTATTTTGCCACATTTGGTTACATATTTACATTTGGTATAGGCAAATATGGTAGTCTAGATCATGTGTCTATACCAAAACCTAGGATCATTGTTTGACAGCATATTTTCTAAGCCATGTAGCTGAATATAGATTTGGGCAGAGTAATGATCTAGACCTGTGTTTCCCAACCAGTGTGCCTCCGGCTGTTGCGAAACTACAACTCCCAGCATGCCTGCGATATTCGGTCCACCCCCTATCATTGAGTAAACTTTGACCCTCTACCTCACAGTCAGCAGACACATTCCAGCCAATCAGCATACCCTCCCTCCCATCTCCTGGACAGCATCCATTTTAGATTCATTTGGAAGCTGCAGTCTTAGTGAGAGGAGGGACAGTGTAGCTGCTGCTGATTTAATAGGGAAATCGATAGCTAGGCTAGTGTATTCAGTGTTCACTCCAGTCCTGAAAGACTCATCAGATCTCTGCTGTAAGGACAGCGTCCTGACAGCACCCCAAAAAGCCCTTTTTAGGGCTAGTACATCAGTCTCCCTCCCAGACCCTCCCACCTCCTATCAAAAAGCAAGGACGGCATCCATCTTAGATTCATTCTGAAGCTGCAGTGTTAGTAGTTGTAATCGCAATGCGATTAATATAACCTGTATTAATCGCATTGCGAATTAACTTAGAGCTGGGTTCCTAATGGTTGTATTGCTAGAATATAACAAAGATTGAGAATATAGCGCTATATTCTCAATCTTCGTTATATTCTAGCAATACGACCATTAGGAACCCAGCTCTAAGTTGAATTCGCAATGAGATTAATACAGGTTATATTAATCGCATTGCGAATTAAACTTAGATCTGAGTTCCTAATGGTTGTTGTATTGCTAGAATATAACGAAGATTGAGAATATAGTGCTATATTCGTTATCTTTGTTATATTCTAGCAATACAACCATTAGGAACCCAGCTCTAAGTTTATTTCGCAATGCGATTAATATAACCTGTATTTATCGCATTGCGATTACAACTTACCACACTCTACGTCAACTACGTAATTTTCCATGGAGTTCTGCTATGGATCCCCCTCCGGCATGCCACAGTCCAGGTGTTAGTCCCCTTGAAACAACTTTTCCATCACTATTGTGGCCAGAAAAAGTCCCTGTGGGTTTTAAAATTCGCCTGTCTATTGAAGCCTATGGTGGTTCGCACTGTTCGCATGTTCGCAAACATTTGCGGAAGTTCGCATTCGACGTTCGCGAACGGAAAAATTTAAGTTCGCGACATCTCTATACACATATAGCAGCTTATTCGGAAAAGTGGTCTGAATAGATAGGTACACTTTAAAGGGAAAATGCCATCAGAAAATGCCCTATTGTTTAAATCAAGATTTTATGTTAAACATATTTTTAAAGAAATTTTGATGATGACATTTTTAAATTTCCACATCACTGTGTATATTTAAAAATCCTAAAATCCTACAATTTTTGCACTGGACACTATGCCTAATAAAAGATGTCACTTCTTGGTCTGTACGGGCCACTTTTCTTTGCAGTTACCCTACCATCACAGGCTGGAAAAAATCAACATATACTGTATCACCTACATTTGGATAACATATGATCAACCATCACAACAGGTGATATCAGAGCTTATCTACTCACTCCTGACCTCTCTACAGTTCACACATGCCTATAAAGCTCTTCTAGAGAAGTCATTTGTGTCTATGGCCCATGGTGGCTGCTGTAAAGCATATCTCTAAATGCTGTTAAGAACAGCTCAGGCAAGATGTCCACCCCCATAAACATGTTCAGGAATTACAATAAAAAATCTACAATCACAAAATAAAACTGATTAGTAAAAAGGATATGTGTTGCTATCTGGTTGTAACTGTCAGAATTTTTTTTTATAGGTGACACATTCCCGTGGCTAGGGCACGTTCCCAACACTTTTTGGCTATACATTGGTAGCGGATTATGTTGTCGGCATACACATTACACATACATGTGTTTCGAAACCCTATAACTGTCTTTTCTGTGTAATTGTTAAAGAAACGTATCATCAATCTAGACGATGCAAGAGAAGGTAAATAAAACATAATGGGGGATTTTTTCCGTTGATGAACTTTCTTATCTCACAAGGAGAGGCATAACAAATTATTTACCTAAGAATGTGACGCTGTCTCTCTTTGTGTGAGCCTGAAGAACGTCATTGTTCCTCCTGCGGTATTCGGTTACATTGGCACTGCTACATGAAGTGACTGTTATGATAATGTGGAGACATTATGTGCATGTTAAAGATTTCTTTGCAGCAATATGAAAACAAATGGTTGCATTTAATAATGGGCTCATACTGTTAGTGTAACAAGTGATTTAGCAAAAAATAAGTAAAATCTACATTTAATTAAAAAACACATGTTCTAAGGCTGGGTTCACACACCATACTTTATTGCTATATTTTAGCTACAGAGGTGATCCATTGCAATTGCATTTGTGAAATCTGCTGTTACATCTGCACTAAAATCTGCATGCACTGCAAGCGGATTTAATTACTGATACAGATTTTCAGTCTGGTTCAACAGCATCAAGTTGTGTGTGAACCCGACCTTAAAGTGTACCTGAGTTTTCAAAAAAAGGTTGCATAATGGCTGTGCTTCTTTGTGCAATCATAACTGTGAGGAAACAGTATGTTTGGGTTTCCCTAAAGTCTCTTTCAGCCATATTATTCCCTGTTTCAGATGCACAGCTAGCTGCATTTCACTCAAAAGCAGTGAGTGTCTCCCTTCTGTTGAAACGGCCAGTACTGTATGTAATGACCCAGAGTGCCATTACCACCTCTTTTGCACCCCCACTATCTGTAATGTGTGATCCTGTGTCATCTCTCATATTTATTGCCATTTCCTGCAATGTGTGTATGCATTTCCTTATCAACTACTGTTAACATGTAATGTGCTGGTCTACCAGCAGGTGGCAGCAAGTCTGTGCAGAGCTAGTTTCTCTGGAAAGGAACCTTCTAGTTCCACTCCAGCCTTCTATAGAGAGGGAGGAGTTAGTTAGTCAAGATCAGTCTAACCTACCCCTCCTGGGGAAAGGTTGTGTGTTGGCTAGCAGAGCACTACCTGCTCTGCTAGGCCCACAGGCCCTGACTGGGAAGTTATACATGGTTGCTTGTCCCCTTCTGAGCTTGCATTGGCTCCCAAGCTAAGAGAGCTTGATGCCAGGAAATCCTAGGACTAAAGTAAGAGACAGACTACAGACAGCTAAATTCCAGCAGAAGAGAAAATTTACCCAGCCAGCATAGTAGAGCTAAGAGAGCTGCCGCTTAGCAGGGCTGAGATTGTTGCAGAAGTATTTGCCTGCCAAAATAAGCCAATACCTGCTGATGATCAAGATAAAGTTTGGAAACTGTTTTGATTACCGTTTATGCCAAGTAAAGCTGTGTTCAACGTTACTACAAAGTCTGGACTCCATTTATTCTGCTTATTCATCACCCAAGTTCAACAACCCCTTTTTCGGACTACACCTCGTCTGGGATCCAAGGATTTCCAGGTAGGAGCTGGATGTTTTGTATACATCTACAGAGACATTGTAGGCCACTGTACACCACTCTGGCAATCCTACCCCTGAGTACCAACACTACCATCTTCAAAGAGGACTCCAAGTCCTCATTGCGTAACCGCAACTGGCGTCACGACTACTTGCTCTACAAGAGGGACATATAATCGCAGATACCTCTTAAGGGGCAAGGGATTCCCAGGCGCTGGCAATAGGCATGTATGCAGTGACCTCACTTCCCTTACTTCCCACTATCTTTGTTTTCTTCTAGGGAACTCAGAAAGTTAATAGGAAGGGATACATCACATTTACACAAGGCAGGAGGCTCCTGTGATGTTTAGAAGCAGTTGTTTTATCAGGCTCAGGAGCTCAGATTGCTCTGACACGCCCCCACTTCCTCTCAGCTGTCTTCTGAGTCTCTGTTACCAGGGAAAGATCTTGCCTGACAACAGGCAGTAGCCTGCAAGTTAGGTGAAAGGGAGTAATGTTAGTTTGTTATGGGGTTGTTGGAGAGTACCTATAGATTACAGTGTAATTTGAATAATTTTTTGTTGTGGAAATAAAGAAAAATTAGATTTTTGGCGTTGTTTATTTTTTACGTCCCTTGTGTTTCACGTGAAATACCCCAATAATTAAATTTTTCGGGTTATTACGGTCATGTGGATACCTAATATGTGTATTTTTTATTTAATGTGTGCATAACAAAATGTATTTTACATTAGATAATGGCAATTTATAACATTTTATGACTTTATTTCATACTTATGATGTATTACTTTTCTTTGTTATGCTCTGTCAGTGTGACACAGGCTGCTGTTAGGGATAGGACCTCAGGACTGATTGTGGATAGCTCTCCAAACAGAGCTTGTGTAAACCCTCTATTGAAGTACAGTGGACTTCTTGCATAAAACCCGCCTCATCATTTTGTGCATGGTGTCATATGAGCAATATTTAACTTATCCAACAATCTAATAATCTATCTAAAATAAATACAAAACCAAATTGTGGTGAAAATGGCCGTGGTCCTTTATTAAGGGTTACATAAATATAATAATGATAATACTCTGGATAATTAATAAACCAATTACTAAATACTCATTAAAATTCCTTAAGTCCACAATTGTCCTCCCAGCAAAGCTGGGTGACTAACCCCCCTCTAATTCAGGACCATGACTTCTTGACAAATGGGGAGGGTCGGCGGGGCGACGTCCTCTTCTTCCAGGCTCCGTGGCGGACAAACTCTGGACCTGCTGGGACCCTCCATAAATACCCGAATTTCCCGCCCCAGAACTTCAAAAATCAATAAACAGCTGGCAGAACTCAGGTGCGTCAGAGACAGGTAGGCAACCACTAACCAATCAGATTGGATTAACAGAATCACCTCAGAGTAGCTGAAAATAAGCACATTAGTTAATATAGAGAATAAAGGAAAATGACAAAAAGCAGATAAGGGGAGGGGGGGAATAAAAGGCACACTACTGATATTCGTCATCTTTGTTATATTCTAGCAATACAACCATTAGGAACTCAGCTCTAAGTTTAATTCACAAAGCGAACATATACTCGCATTGCGCATTCAACTTAGAGCTGAGATCCTAATGGTTGTATTGCTAGAATATAACGAAGATGACGAATATCACGAATGCACGAATATAGCACTATGTTCTCAATCTTTGTTATATTCTAGCAATACGACCATTAGGAACTCAGCTCTAAGTTGAATTCACAATGCAAGTATATGTTCGCTTCGCGATTTCAACTTAGAGCTGAGTCCTAATGGTTGTATTGCTAGAATATAACGAAGATTGAGAATATAGTGCTATATTCGTGAATTCGTGATATTCGTCTCGTTTTCTTCGTTATGTTGTAGCAATACAATAATTAGGAATTCAGCTCTAAGTTTAATTCACAATGCGAATATAAATTCGCGTAACATTCGCAATATATAGAATGACGAATATTCGAATTCGACGAATATATTGACGAATATTCAATCGAAATCGAATATGGCACCTCCCGCTCATCACTAACCCGCATGTCCCCCCCTAAAAACCACGGCCTTGTCAATCATATCCTGTAGACCAGAATTAAATATGTCTAGACCAATATCGGACAAGTGAACTAAATCGTCCGGATACAGGCACAAAATAAAGCCTTCCAACTCTGTGTGCCTAAATGACCAGCCAATTACCTTAGGAAGGTACTTCTCCCCATTCCTATTAACTCTCTTCCTAATTTTCTTAATAAAACCAAACTGGTCGCCTCTCCATATTAATCTTGGAATAATTTTTGAGAAAATCAAAGTTACCTCAGGCAATTAAAATTTAATATGATTAAAATCCAATTTCATCTGATCAAACAAGTCCAACGTTCTAACTTTCCCAAAATTATTCCCCCTAGCATGGATAATCAAAACATCCGGCTGGGGTAACAACCTCAACTCGCCTCTCAGAATTGGAATGATCTGGTTCCATTTTAAACCCCTAAAACCTCACCAAAAAATAGAAACAAATAAAGAACCCATACAGATTTTTTGTGAATAATTACGCTCCACAGTCCAAAAGACGAAAGAATGACCAAGAATCCAAACGACCATTTGCTTTGGACCTAGAAAAGATTAAACAAAATTAAAGCACTAAATTAGGCCTAACATACAATTTGTATCTATTAGATTCCCAACGGCCAATTTTCTTGATTACTGCCTTCATTCAATCCCAAGTTAGCCGCCACTGTAGCAGCGCCAATTCGGAAAGAATGAGATGAATAGTTTTCTGCAGCTAAATTTATTGACAATAGGCATTTTTTAAGAATTTAATTAAATTGATAAATTGTTAGCGCCGAACCATCTTCATGAATTAAAAGAGAACCATCGATCTGCGGTCTAATATCACAAAATTCCTTAACTGACCTAACTGGGCACAATGGAGACTCCGCTAACCTTACTAACTTAATCCATGTGCCCTTTGCCAGCTGATCCATTTTTGATTTCCTAACAAGAAACCCCACTGAATTACTATATAATATAACATCGCTGACTCTCAGCAGAGCCAAAGACCGCTTATAAGCAGCTGCTAACTCCCCGAACCGAAATGCGCCAAAAAATGCCATCACAAAAGCCAATTTAAAAAGAATTGCCTCAAATTTTGAAAATGTGCATGCCTCTAACACCGTCACCAAGCTCCCTAGTAACTCAAATGTGATAGGCCGTCTGCTGTCAATCCTATTAAACGACCCCTTTCAAAAATTGCTTCACCACAAATTAGTTTGAAAATGCCTGAAAACCAGCTAACTTAAAAAAGAAAGAAACTCCTGACACAGATAAATGTAAAACTGAATAACCAAAACCATCCTCTAGTAAAGAACAAAGAAATTGAAAGAATACATCTAGATTGAACGAAAAACAATAAATGTTTCTAACTGAACAAAATTGATACCACCTCTTACAAGCCAGTGAATATACTTCCTATGTCCGAGGTGCTAAAGACTTCCGAATGAACTTGCTGATCATTTCCGATAAGCTCCCAAACCCGATCTGTACATGGAATTCCCACTTTCTCCACCTGTGGCACTAGAGAGAAGAATCTTTCCCACTGTGCGCGGGAAAGCGAATCAGCAATCTTGTTCTCTTTACTGGAATATATTTGGCCTTGAGCCAAACATTCAATTCTAAACAACAATTAACTAAATGACGCAACAACCTAACTACTACCTCAGAATGTGACGACAGACAATTGATATCAAAAAAAAAAAACACCCTTGTTATCTGAGAAAATCAAAACTCTCTTATTCCTAAAAACATTTCCCCAAATAACTAAAGCAACCACTATAGGAAATAATTCCAACAAAACTAAATTCTTATTGAACCCTAACTTGATCCACCACTCCGGCCATGGCTCAGCTGACCACTGACCGTTAAAGAACGCTCCATAACCCCACGAACCTGAAGCATCTGTAAATAAGCCTAATGCACCAGCTTCCTTAAATTCCTCCTGCCAAGCACTGTGCCCATTGAAATGAACTAAAAATTCCTCCCACACCGCTAAATCATCCTTCAAAACCTTTGTAAATCTAACGAGCATACGGAGATTTTAACCCCTTTGTTGCCATATACAACCTCCTAGAAAAAATGCGACCAACAGGTATTACTCTTGACGCAAACGCTAAAACACCCAGTAAGCTCTGAACTTCCTTCAACTGAGCCTTCTTTAATAAACTTACATTTCCAATTAATACAATGGCCTTTTACACTTTTTCTATAGGCAGCCTGAACTCCATATTCACTGAGTCAATTACTATTCCTAAAAACTCTATTACTTGAAATGGCCATACAGTTTTCTCCTGCGCAAGCGGAACTCCAAAATGTTCACAAATTTCAATAAAACCTTCCAACAACCGCGAACAACTACCAAAGGAACCAACAAACAAAAAATAATCTAAATAATGAATAACATTAACTGAACTTCACTTTTTCGTAACAACCCAATTTAAAAAGGAGGAAAACGCCTCAAAATAAAAACAAGACCAATTGGGAAACATTTATCAAAGAAAAATTGACCGTTAAACTGGAAACCTAAAGAATTAAACCCTTCTGGATCAACCGGTAATAAACGAAAAGCAGCCTTGATATCTACTTAAGCAATACGGGTTAAAGAAATGGCATCGACAAAGGATGTATAGGACACAGACGCCACTTCCTTATCCAAAGAATCATTCAAGGATTCTTTTGCTGAGTAGGATAAATGATGGATTAATCTGAACTCATTAGGATTCTTCTTTGGTACAATACCCAAAGTAGAGACCCTAAAATCCGAAAAAGGTGGAGAAACAAACAGACCTGCTATCCTACCCTCTTTCAGCTCTTTAACAATTTTAGCCTCAACTATATCTCGATGCTTTCTAACTGATGGCAAATTTTCATGAATTATACAACCTCTACCCGCGAATTTTGGAACATAAAAACCATTCACATAACCGCTAAGAATTATTTCCGCCTTCAGCCGGTCTGGAAACAATTCTAACCATGGTAGCATTTTTTCCCAATTCACTGGCGTCTGCGCTTTTTGAAAAGTCTCTGGTGCTTTGATTTTATACATTTGATTGGTCTGATTTCTTAAAACACCGAAACATGGAGTGCGCACCTGAACAAAATGAGCACTTATGCCGGTATTTACAATTACTCAGCCATTTACAGGCTGACTCGTTATATGCGAAACACACGCCCTTCTTAATAGTAGCACCCAGCGCCAGCGAATTATTTGACTTAGCTTGAAAACCACTTATCTGTGGTAACATCAAGCTGAGCCAAAGACCAACATCTTTAGAACCCCAATTCATATTACCATGCACCGCCAATTTCTGGCGAAATGTTTCATCATATGTAAACCATGCAAGGCCACTGGAATTACGATAAGCCTCCAAAATGGAGTATATACAGGGCCCCCTCCCACTAGGCGGCGCAGGAGCGTGACGTCAGTGAGTAAGATACCGTAGTAAAGAGATAAGCGCTCATTTAAAGTTACAGTTACAGATTACAGTTAATAAATGTATAATCCTATGAGCGGTGGGGAGGGGGATCTGTGGATGGCACTGTCATGGGGGGGATCTGTGGATGGCACTGTCATGGGGGGGGATCTGTGGATGGCACTGTCATGGTTGGGGGATCTGTGGATGGCACTGTTATGGGGAGGATCTGTGGATGGCACTGTTATGGGGGATCTGTGGATGAAACTGTCATGGGGGGATCTGTGGATGGCACTGTCATGGGTGGGGGATCTGTGGATGGCACTGTTATGGGGGGGATCTGTGGATGGCACTGTTATGGGGGGGGGATCTGTGGATGACACTGTCATGGGGGGGGATCTGTGGGTGACACTGTCATGGGTGAGGGATCTGTGGATAGCACTGTCACGGGGAGGGGGATCTGTGGATGGCACTGTTATGGGAAGGGGGATCTGTGGATGGCACTGTTATGGGGGGGATCTGTGGATGACACTGTCATGGGGAGGGGGATCTGTGGATGGCACTGTTTAGGGGGGATCTGTGGATAGCACTGTTATGGGGAGGGGGATCTGTGGATCATGGATGACTGATCCTTGTAAAGTGGTTGAATTGACACTTTATATTATTATATCTAAAGATTCTTTTTAAATAATAGATGCAACATTTGGTACAGAAAGCACAAAATATTGGCCTTTGATATTCACATTTAAATACAGAAAGGAAGATGTGAAGCTCTAACAGGAAAGGGTGGTGCCTAAAGAGTAAGGGGTGAGGTTTACAGAGAAAGGGGTTTGGCCTTTACAGGAAGGGGTGGGTGAAATTTATATTAGGGGGGTGCCCGAGTTTAGTCTCACCTAGGGCAGCACAAAACCAAGATACACTACTGGGGAGGAGCGCGCGCTGCCACCTTTCTTCCTCCTGTCTACATCTGGTGAATAAGCCCTCCTTGGCCTCTTGCTCCTCCTGGACACCCGGACTGGAACTTCCGTGCTTAGGGGAGCGCTTCTTGCTGACGTCGCCGGCCCATCTTCTGTGACGTCACTGCACCGAGCGACGTCACATGGGCCCACCTTCTCCTCTTCAGCTGACCGTCAGTCACCCAATCAGTGCTGAAGCCACTCCTCTCCTCCTCTTGACTCGGCACGCTGGATCAAACGCTTCAGGAGCTCTTCCATCTGGCCGGTGAGTCTCTCTTTTCTTCAGCAGGACGCCGGTGCCACTCTTCTTTTCTTCAGCTCCACACCAGGAACACTTAGGCTCTTCCGCCCTCAGCTGCCCGGACCTCTGGAACTCAGCGCTGCCTTCAGATCTTCTTACCGCCACCGCAAAGGTCTAACTCTGCCGCTTCCACCACCGCCGCTCCCAGTTTAGCCTGGTAATGCCGGCGCAGCACAGTAGCTCTTTTACAGCCATGCCGGCAATAAACCAGGGCTTCACACGACGTCCTCTTCTTCCAGGCGGGCAAGCTCCGGACCTGCTGGGACCCTCCATAAATACCCAAATTTTCCACCCCAGAACTTCAACAACCAATGAACAGCTAGCAGAACTCAGGTGCCTCAGAGACAGGTAGGCAACCACTAACCAATCAGATTGGATTAACAGAATCACCTCAGAGTAGCTGAAAATAATCACATAAGTTAATATAGAGAATAAAGGAAAATGACAAAAAGGAGATAAGGTGGGGGGGGGATAAAAGGCACACTACTACCCCTATCATGCTCCATGACACCATGGTGGGCCTTCAGCATGCGCCTCTGTGCCCACTATCATTATCACAGTGCCTCATTATCCAAAGTTTCAAGGAACACTGAGTTAGACTGAGAAAACTACCACCACCTAAGGCATCCCAAACTACTATCAGGCAGGAGAAGTCTAATATGTACATGTGGAGTCAGTGGCGGATTACAATAGGGACGTTCGGGTTGGCCGCCCCGGGCCCAGCACCGTTGGGGGGCCCAACGCCAACCCGAACGCCCACATACTGCGGCGGGGCGCATAGTTCCCTGCCCCGCCGCTGATTACCGCCATAGGCTTCAGGCCTAGTAGGCCTGAGGCCTATGCGGTAGTGAAATCCCAGCGCAGGCGGGCGTCATGACATCATCACGCGCCTGTGTCGGGACCCAGCACTGTTACGTGTGCGCACCTGCCTCATCCCGCCTTCCTCTGCGAGCAAGCGCCTGGCCCTGGACATAGGTGAGTATTTAGCTTTTCAATTTTTTTTTCATTTTTTTATTTCATGTGCCTACTTTGGGGGACATGTGGGGTGAGACACACAGGAGGACATATTGAGAGACATTGGGGGAATTTACTATATTGTGGCAAATTACTATGTGGGGGGAAATTATTATTGAATGATTACTATGTGGAGGCTGTGTGGGTGCAAACTATTATGGGAGGGACTACTATGTGGGGGCAAATTACTATATTGGGCAGTGTGGGGGCAAATTACTATGTGGGGGCAAATTATTATATGGGGCAGTGTGGGGGCAAATTACTATGTGGGGGCAGTGTGGGGGAAACTATTGTGTGGGGGAAACTGCAGTGTGGGATAAATTACTATGTGGGGGCAGTGTGGGGTAAATTACTGTGTGGGGGTAGTGTGGGGAAAATTACTGTGTGTGGGAAATTACTATGTGGGGGCAGTGTGGAGGAAATTACTATGTAGGGGCGGTGTGGAGGAAACTACTATGTCGGGGCAGTGTGGAGGAAATGACTATGTCTGGATGGTGTGGAGGAAATTACTATGTCGAGGAAGTGTGGAGGAAATTACTATGTGGGGGCAGTGTGGAGGAAAATTGCTATGTAGGGGCAGTGTGGGGGAAATTACTATGTGGGACACTGTGGGGTAAATTACTGTGTGGGGCAGTGTGGGGGAAATTACTATATGGGGCAGTGTGGGGGAAATTACTATGTGGGGGCAGTGTGGGGGAAATTACTATGTGGGACAGTGTGGAGGAAAGTACTATGTGGGACAGTGTGGGTTAAATTACTGTGTGGGGGCAGTGTGGGGTAAATTACTGTGTGGGGGCAGTGTGGGGTAAATTCCAGTGTGGGGGAAATTACTGTGTGGGGGCAGTGTGGAAGAAATTACTATGTGGAGCAGTGTAAGGGAAATTACTATGTGGGGCAGTGTGGGGGAAACTACTGTTTGTCGGAAGTCTGGGGGAAATTGCAATATCGGGGAAGTGTGCGGAAATGACTATGTGGGGGCAGTGTGGGGGAAATTACTGTGTGGGGGAAACTACTGTGTTGGGGCAGTGTGGGGAAAATTACTATGTGGGGGCAGTGTGGGGGAAATTACTATGTGGGGGCAGTGTGGGGGAAATTACTATGTGGGGGCAGTGTGAGGGAAATTACTATGTGGGGGCACTATGGGGGAAATGACTGTGTGGGGGCAAATTACTATGGGGTGATTACTATGTGGGGGCATTGCTATTGGGGAAGAACTGTAGGGGCAATTCTATTATTTTTGGTGACACTATACAGGGATTACTGCCTAGAGCACAATATAGGGTGTTATTATTACTGGGGGAACTCTATGAGACATTATAGCTGCTGTGAACACTATAGGGACATTTGGGGTAATTTATCGAAATTTTCAGCAGTATAGTACCTGAGACATTGGGGAGCACAACGGGCACAGTATTGGGAGTGGCAGCAGCATGGGGAGGTTGATGGAAAAATTTAGAAATCTAATGTATCTACATAGTAACATAGTACACAAGGCAAAAAAAAAAATACATGTGTCCATCCAGTTCGGCCCGTCATCCAGCCAGCTGATCCAGAGGAAGACAAAAAAAAAACCCTGTGAGGTAGAAGCCAATTTTCCCCACTTAAGGGGAGTAAAAAATGTTTTCCCGACTCTAATCAGGCAATCAGAAGAACTCCCTGGATCAA
Source organism: Bufotes viridis (assembly GCA_033119425.1). Taxonomy (NCBI): domain Eukaryota; kingdom Metazoa; phylum Chordata; class Amphibia; order Anura; family Bufonidae; genus Bufotes; species Bufotes viridis. Next base: position 542,996,522 of record CM065589.1, on the reverse strand, counting down.
CGACCCCTCTCTAGTAGCTATAGCCTGTAATATTATTACACTCTAGAAATACATCCAGTCCCCTCTTGAACTATTTTAGTGAAGTCACCATTACCACCTCCTCAGGCAGAGAGTTCCATAGTCTCACTGCTCTCTCACTGCAGAACCCCTTTAATATGGCAGATCATATGGGTGGGGCATTGTGATGTCACATGGGGAGGGCGGCAAACTTTTCTTTTGCCTAGGGCAGCAAAAATCCCCAAAATCTGCTCTTCTCAGAACTCCCATAGAAATGAATGGAGCATGCTGGGAATTGTAGTTTCACAACAGCTGGAGTGCCGAAGGTTGCTGATCCCTGGCCTTGAGTTAGTACCTGGCTACTGATTCAGAGGTGTGTGCAGCCTGGGACTTTCCGTGTACATGACCATATTACAGATCAGAAACACTGTGCACAATTTTTGGCCCATACTCTACCTTCATGTGCCTCTGATTTGGAAGCGCACTGAAGTTTTTTCTCACAGATTCAGAGGAATAAATAAATGCATAAGGACTTTAATGCCGGAGGAATTGACTGCTGCTTGTGAATATATGTATCAAACAGCTAAGCATACTTCAAACGGAATACCCAGTATGACTGAAGATCATATATTTAGATGTTAAACAACTGATCTTGGATCACCAGGTACATGCATGTTTATACATTATTACAATTCTTCGTCACATGTCTTTGCAGACTGTCGTTAGATCTTATGAACACAATAGGGGGAATGCATGAACTTTGCACACCAGTTTTCTGGTGCACAAAAGTTGCAGTATTTGGCACAGGTGTCAGTTTGCACCAAAAGTTGTGACTTTTTGTCCTTTTCCTCTTCAATCACCAAAAAGTGAGTGTGCCCTGGACAGGAAGAGGTGGGCTTTGGATGGGACCTCCATTGCTTGACTCATTTAACAGTAGGAGAGCCAGAAAACTGGTGTATGTTAGACCAGAAGGGTCTAGGCTACTGGCGTAGATTTCTTTTTCTGGCGCAAGGAACTCCTGATGATGCACCAGGATTATTACCTCTTTATAAAGGCCTCTTTCACGAATGTATTTTCTTCCTGTTTCCATTCCGTCTTTTTTGCGGACCATATGCGGAACCATTCATTTTAATGGGTCCGAAAAAAATGGAAGGTACTCCGTATGCATTCCATTTCGTATTTCCGTATATCCGTTCTTCTAAAAGATACAACTTTTCCTATTATTGTCCGCATAACGGACAAGAATAGTACTGTTCTATTAGCTGTTCCGTTACGCAAAATACGGAATGCACACGGACGTCATACGTATTTTTTTCAGATCCGGTCGTGTGAAAGAGGCCAAATTCTGGCACATCATACGCCAGCAGGGTTTGATGGTGAGAAACAACAGTCTTAATACATTTCCTCCAATGAGTCTGCCATAATGTGCACCGCATGTATGAAATGTGGCAGGTATTTGCTACATTTAGTGCATCTTTAAGCATAAGTAAGGTTGTGCCATTTTTGTGACATTTTAAAAAGTCACAGTTAATAAATCTGGCATACACCTTCTCACTTTTCGAACCAGGCTCATTTTTCCAGTGCCAAGAGCAGCGTAAAACCATTAAGTCGCAAATCTTTGTGCAAAAATGGTGTATGCCAAAAATGTTTGAAATTTTTTATACCAGAAAACAGACATACAGACTATAGCTTGATTAATTCTTACCTTTCACTTTTACAATGAAATAGTTTGACAACTTTTCAGTTGGCACCATCTATACAAGAGTCGCACCTTAAATCTCTTGTGCCCTGGTACAGTCAACCAGGGGACTTTATTTGACCTTTTAAAAAAAATAATAATTGAGGCATTCATGTGTACAATAAGGCACGTTTCACATCTGCGTTTTTGCTGGATCCGTCATGGATCAGCAAGAACGCTTCCATGGGCGTAGCTATAGGGGGTGCAGAGGTAGCAGTTGCTACCGGGCCCAGGAGCCTAAGGAGGCCCAAAGTCCCTTGTGCCGCATAAGAAGACACACAAAACACTGAGGGAAGGGGGGCCCAAGCTGAACTCTTGCACCAGGGCCCATGAGCCGTTAGCTACGCCCCTGAACGCTTCCATTAGGATAATACAACCAGTTGCATCCGTTCTGAACAGATCCGGTTGTATTATCTCCAAGTAAAATAATCCGGCACTGTTCACTTACATTGTTTTTCATGCCGGATCCGTTTTGCTCCGTATCCTATGACACACTCAGAAACGCTGCTGGCATTTTTCTGTCCGCGATGGGAATGCAACCAAACGGAACAGAATGCATTCTGGTGTATTCAATTACATTCAGTTCAGTTTTGTCCTCATTGACAATGAATGCAGACAAAACTGAAACGTTTTCCTCCTTTGCAGGATCTCAATAGCGGAAAGGAAAACGCTGATGTGAAAGATAGCATTTTGTGAAATTGTTATGAAAAATTATTAAATTATTTACACTTGAGCACTGCCTATTTATAATGCTGCCGCCCTCCCATGTGCCAGAAAGGTCTATTGGCTTTCTCAGCACAATGGCCTGTGTGTGACGGCAACTTCTACAAACCTATAGTTAAAGGGATTGAGCCAAGTTTTAAAGTCATCCCCTTTCCAAAGGATAGGGGATAATTAACTGATCGTAAGAGGGGGTGGCTCATGCTTGACCTGCTGGGACAGGGTAATGGGACCCCCATTCTTGGGAACAGCAGACAGACCCCCACTGATCAGTTAGTTGTTCCTTATCCTGTGGCTAGGAAATAACTTTAAAACCTCCCAAAACCCCTTTAACATACATTTTCTAACCTGTTGTAAATGTATTTGTCAATCCAGAGAAACAATGAACTTTTAATACATATACATGAAGGAAAGACGGTACCCTGTAAGTAGAAGCCATGCATATATCACTTTTGAGGCTTTTATTAATATTAAATGAAATATTTTTTTCTTTGCAGCTAATGAGCCCTGGAGGATTTTGTTTAGCCTTGCTGACTGCTTGCCTCTTGCTGTTAGAATGTTAATCTGTCTAAACCCATTCAACTCAAGTTGCTAGCAAGTCAATTACAAAAAGTTGTGTTTGAAAGCAAGGCCATCTGATGTGGTGTACAAAGGAGCCCGTCTGCACCACCTAATATGATAAAATGAAGAAACAGCAGCTCAACTGCTGTGACTGAAATGCCAATAGAGACAAAGGAAAAACAGTTCAAAATGGCAATTGATGGACACACATGGACATTTTGACAGCTATTCAACACTGGCCATTATACAGGCGTATATTGGACACTGATACATAGCTTTAATAACAGGGTGAGCACTAAAGCCTCTTTGGCCCTCACCTGGTTGTGGGATAGGAGGATGCAACTTCCAAGAAGAATCCAAGCCACAGCCAAATAAAGTATAAACTGCTATGTGTGGAGGCCATAAGCCAAAAACAGAAACATTTCAGCATCCAGGACTGTCTGAAACTGTAGAGAAAGGTCTAGTGAACTGAAACTTTGCACGTTTATGTCTTTCAGACAATCCACAAAGTCACATACAATAGATATTTCCCAGCACCAGACACAGCAGAATCACAATGTAACTGTCACGGATGTACCTAGACATACGGACGTCCCCAGTGAGTGGCAGGAGAACTTTGAGAGTGGCAACATGTGGTTTGATTTGACATGTTTACCTTGTGGATCAATAGACGTCTGTGTTGTTTCTGGTACTGGCCACACCCTTAACCTCCTGGTGTTGCTATTGTGGTCATTTAACTTTCCCTATTTATAGTTATTTCTCCCACAATGCTGTGCAGTTTCAGTTGGACCTGTAGATAGTTGGTGTTTGGATCTCGGCTGAGTTCCTGGTGCTGCCATAGCTTCATGGAATTTTAGTGTTACCTTTCCCTTTGTACTTTGGCTTTTCTGTGTGTTGCATTTCCTTGTCGTTTTGTATTAGACCTTAGGGAGACTCCCGTTCATCCTTCCTTTTGGAGGAACGGGTTGTCTCATTCCTGTCATTAGTACCAGAGTCCTTTAGGGTTATATAGATATTCCTGTGTATGAACTCACCTTCCTCTGGGGTCTGTTTATACTGGTAGTCAGTCAGGGCTTTGGTTAGGGTTTTCACTAGGAGCTGTCCATCTTCCTTCCCTTGTTTTCAGGCCTTATTTCCTTTCCCCATTCTCTCCTATGTTCGGTGTGGGGTTCCCCTCCCACACTAGAGCATAACAGTAACAAGCTCACTCAGAGGTCAACAGGTCCTCAGCATGTGGTTAGTCCACACTCTACCCTAATTGTGCCAAATGTTGTTTATCTATGGGCTCTCCCTAGCCCCTTCTACCAGTATGGTAGCACTGTGCATTGACATCATCACGCTCCATCTTCTAACTAGCCTCCATGCTCCTTCTGGCACTTGTCAATTTTCTTAGGTTATGTAGCATGCTTAGTGCCGCTGGAAATTTTAGAGGGTTAGATATATACCTTTCCCCCAAGCCACACCCCTTTATGCGCAATGACACTGCTCCCTTAGTCTGTCTTTGGCTGCCAGGGCTTTGTCTGATGACGCAACCCCAGCGACACACACAACTTACCTCTGGGAGGTGTCAGAAAGATTCCTCGGCACCTGGGAGATTTGCCAAATATTTCAGGAGTCCGAGTGGTCTCCTCTTTTTGGGGAGCTTTATGGACTTTCCAGAAGAGTTGAACAGTATGACCTAGTATAACCTCCTGTTGCTACAGTCTTCAGAAAGCTCACTCTCCTGAGAATCGACAGCAACACATCTCTCACACAGCAGTACCACAACACTGCAGTGCCCCACTAGTGGGTTCAGTATGTTGAATTGTGGATTTATTCTGTGTATTTACTTTTGTCCTGAGAAATGTGAATATGAAGTTAATTAACTGACCATGGTAACAATAGTTAAGTGTTGGCTGCTCAGCCCACCTCCTAGAGGGGGTTGCTGCTTGAATTAAGCTGGCCATACATATTAAATAGAAGTTGGTTGATGGTTAAACACCAGTTGAACAAACAAACATCTGATGAACGTTCGTCACAGACAAGACAATACACACTTTAGTCTACATTGGCCATACGCATTCAATTATTTCGAGCGATGGATGACAGATCTTTCTGGGAACGTTCTTTCAAAGAAAGATAACTTATGAGCGAAAGATCTTTCTTTGAATGAAAGATCTTTGTCTGACCACTTGACCACCAGCGACTTATTTTAAAACGATGATGATCTACGTATCATCTGTCGACTAAAATGATTGATGGCAACTTTCAACCCAACCGACGAACATTCGTTTTGGTTAAAATCGTCTATTTTGATCTTTAGACTAATGTGTACAACCGCCTTTAGTTAGTTGGTGAGAGTGCGGAGAGGAAAAAGCAGCATTAGTCGACAGAAGATAAAGCCTTACCACCAGCCTCTGGGGGAAGCGAATGAGGATTTGTTCTGATGGTTAAACAACCTGCAAAAGGAACTGATATTGAGGGGGGCCACCCCTTGGCTGAACTGGGAAGAAAGCATTGTTTATTGAGATATTGACTCAGGGTGTACTTGTCCCTCCTACTCCATAGTGAGATATTTGATGCTACTGTATGACAAAGACCGTGTGAGCAAAATGCCTAGCTACTGTAGTAAACACTGTTCATTTGTTCTTCAAGCCTGCCTTGCCATTGCATGTACTACAGTACCGCATTGCCTTTCACTTCAGGCACCCCCAAAGCTCACCAACTGCAGGGGCACCTCCACTAACACTAGGCAGAGTGTACCCTGAAGGGAAGAAGAGGTGCACCCCTCCCATCACTGCATGGCCGGGGGAACGCCAGAGTGAGAACCCACCCACCGGGAACTAATGCCATCCTCTCCATTTCCCCTACGGCACGTTGCAACACCTCTCGGCCAGTTATCACCAACCTGTAAAGAAACATATACTGTACAACACAACATAATTATGTGGTTTAACTAATAAACTTTAACAATGGCCCAGTCCACATCTGTCCACTTAAAAAAAACTGTAATCTTGTACAAAGGAGACATGCAGCCCTCATACACCATAGTAAGTAGTTATTAGTATTAGTTGACCTATTGTGGACCAGCCACAGTTCTCCGCACCTCAACAAAATACAAGCTCACTTCAACTGAGGAAGTGGCTAAAGTCAGCAGGGTCTTACACAGCTCATTTTTAAGGTGAAGTGTCAATAGGAAACAGCAGTAGTGTGCAAAGATCACATATATACGTAATAAGTGTATATTGATGCTATATATCTAATCAGTTTATGTCTACAGTGAGTTTACATGTAGGAGTGTGGGTAATGTATGGTGCTTTTTTAGCGCTTAATGGGCCAATATGAGTGTATATTTGATAATGCATTAAAAATATATTACTATTTACTATCCAATATAAAGAACTATTATGGGGTTATTCTGTCGCATTATTTGAGCTCTATAAGCTGGTGTTATGTGGAAATTTCATTGCATTATTATTTTAATAAAGATTATATTACTTGCATAGCTAAAGGCTCATGGGCCCTGGTGCAAGACTTCAGCTTGGGCCCCCTTCTCTCAGTGCTTTGTGGCTAGGGCCAGGGAAGCACATTGCCCTCGTGCTGCCTGAGACAAAAACTGCAACAGCATCCACGCACTCCCCTCATGACAAATTCTTGTCCTAACCCCTTCCCTCCAGCCAGAGGTGTAACTTGAACATTCTGGACCCCAGTGCAAAATCTAGGACAGAGCCCTCCAGGCATGCACTTTCCACAATACTGGTATTTTCTTATGCGACACAAGGGTCTTTGGGCCCCCCTTAGGTCCCCGGGCTCGGTAGAGGCTGCTACTTCTGCACCCCCTATAGCAACGCCCCTTATAGGCCGTGAGAATTATTTTGGATGCTGCATGGCAATAGTGATCTTGACTTACAGCGATGTAATACATTTTGTGGAGATATTGTTTGGGCACTTTATGAAACTATTATCAAGGGCAATCAAAGGCCCACAGGGACAGATACCAAGTCTGAGAGAACTCCCTTTTAATACACAATGTTGTGTCTGTTGCAATTTGCTGGGCTTAGGGAGATGTGTAAAATGGGTGGCTTTCAGGAGCCTGGTCCTGCCCCCACTAAAAGCCAGAATAAAGAATTGATATATTACATGGCTGATATCCAGACATGGATTTTCCTAATGATATCCATTATTGCCTGCGGTAATAGAGGCCAGACACACAGCAATCAGCTGATCGCCGTGTCAAGAGGGGTTGTCACAATGAGGCTTTAAGCGTTTATGATGAATGCATGGGTTAGTTAGAGGTCATCTAGCTTCACTATGGGACTGAGCTTGACATATGTTATGGGCTTGCATGAATTATGTGCAAGACCTGTACTTCTGTATACAGCATTTCCATATTACTATACCTGGGCTGTAGCACAAGAAGACTAGAACAAGTTTTGGAGGTGTGCAGTCACAATTGTACACGTCTACTGAGCCGGTCTACGCAGTATGTAGCTGTGGTTTGATGTGAAGCCAAGAAATTAAGGTTTTTCTTTTCCTTTCTTAAATCATAACCTTTACTAAATACTGAATGAAGACATGAGTTGCCATAGTTGGCAAGAAGGAGTAATATATGAACATGACGTGATAAATGAAATCTTCTAAATTGGACTAAATATCTTGGTGAGGCTTCAAAAAGAAAAAAGTCATCAGAAAATGACCTATCGTACACTATGAAGGCTGTGAACCTTAGAAAGCAAATTTTTCATGATTGCATTTTACTCATTTTAGGCTAAAAATAATTTTTTTCAATTCGTCTAAAAATATTGAGCCGTTCTGTCACAAAGAGTGCTTTTTAATTTCACTTTGTGCCAGTCATCTAATGACCATTATCTCAAATTTACTAAGAGGTCATAAACACTTATTTAATCGTTAATTTCTAACGATAATTTGTTTTCCCTTAGTCCTAACAGCAGCACAGATGGGGTTAACCACCCCCCGTGGACTGGCAGGACCGGCGGAATGTTTAATGAGCCCAAGACTAATAACTCAATTTAACAATTAAGTATCTCCTTAAAAGGAGGAAGTCAACCCCCAGCCCACTGTGTTTATAGCAAGAAAAAAACTAGACTTACTAGGGTGGGAAATTTGTGTGCTGCTGTTGGGACTAAGGGAAAACAAATTATCGTTAGAAATTAACGATTCCCTTACGTCCTACCAGCAGCACAGATGGGGAGATAGCAAGAAAAAACCCTAGGGAGGGCCTTCCTGCCTGGCAGAACTAAGAAAAGTCTGCCCAAAGGCCGAAAACTCAGCTAGACTGGCATCTAGTCTATAATGGGAGATGAATGTCGATTCAGAGCTCCAGGAGGCAGCTTTGCAAATCATGTTGAGAGGCAGAAGACTCCTCTCGGCAAAAGAAGTAGCCACAACTCTAGTAGAGTGGGCCTTCACGAATCCCGGAGGGTCCAGAGATTGTGGAAACAAAGGATTCCTTAATAGCCTCCTCAATCCACCGACTGATGGAAGGTTTGGATGCCTTATAGCCTTTAAACTTACCGGCAACAGGATTAGCAGATTCTCATCTTTCCTGAACTCCTTGATCTATCCACATAGATCCGGAGACATCTCGAGACGTCCAGAGGATGTCTAGCAGGTTCCTAGGAGGAGGTGGTAGATGTCGACAGAACCGGGAGGAATATCACCTGGTTGATGTTCTGGAAGGAAGGAACTTTAGGCCTACAATACGGGAGGAATCTAAGAAGGTCCCGGTCATGTAAGAATAGGGCTCATGTGCTGAGAGAGCTTGAAGCTCAGAGACCCTCTTGGCCAAAGTCACTGCAAGGAGAAACACAAACTTCCAAGTGACGAACTTGATGTCCACCTCCTCTAACGGTTCAAAGGGGGAGATGCTAACCCCTGAGAACTACTGAAAACCCATTGAAAAAAGGGGTCTCAGTACTGTAGGCTTTAATCTTTCAGCTCCTTTAAGGAACCGTTTGATCAGCGGGTCCTGAGAAAAAAGCCTGTTAAGGCAAGCTGAGATGGCTGAAACTTGAATCTTCAGAGTAAAGGGCAAGGCCTCTATCAAGGCCGTTTTGCAGGAACTGAAGGATAGCGGAGAGGGGCGGATCTGCAGACGCCTCCTCAGTTGAGGTACAACAGGATGAGAATATCCTCATAATACAAGAGTAGGCTCTCTTGGTAGGGTCCGCTCTAGAATGAGACAGCGTTCTCAGGACCGACTCTGAAAGCCCTTCTATTCCGGGAAGGGACTGATCAACCTCCAGGCTGTCAGGTTGAATCTGTGCAGATCTGAGCAGAGGTGAGTGTCCCACGACACCAGGGTCTGCTGTGGGGGAGCCTCCAATATTGTCCTCGACTCAACTGGGTGAGCTAGGTAAACCAGGATCTCTTCGGCCAAAACAGTATGATGGCTATCACCGAGGCCTGATCCTGACGGATTTTCATCAATACCCTCGGTATCATGGAAAAGGGAGGGAAGATGTAAGCCAGCCTGAACCTCCAGGATATTGACAGAGCGTCTAACGCCAGGGGTTGTCCTCCCTGTAGAGGAGCAGAACCTCTCCACCTTGGCATTGAACCTTGTTGCCATGAGATCCACCTCTGGCATACCCACTTGAGGACTATCTGCTTGATTCTCCGGATGTAAAGACCACTCTACCGACGGAAGACCGCGGCTCAGCCGCTATCATATTGAGGGAGCCATGGATGTGGATCGCAGATAAGTGGGAAGGTACAACTCTGTCTAATCCAGAATCACCCCGATCTCTGACAAGAGGGAAGTGATCTTGTGCCTCCCTGCTGGTTGATGTAAAGTACCGCAGTCACATTGTCTGACTGGACTTTCACCGCTTTGCCCCGGATCTGAGGGGCTAAGTGAAGGAGGGCTAGCCGGATAGCCTGAATCTCGCGGAGATTGGATGAAAGAAGCCACTCTTGAGGAAACCAGGTCCCGTGAACTGGAGTGTCGTCTAGGTGAGCGTCCCAGCCTACTTAGGACGCATCCGTAGTCAATATGACCCAGACTGGCTGGGTCATAGACTTCCCGTCTAAAAGATGGCACCACCATCTGAGGGAATACCGAGTTTGCCAAGTCAGGAGCACAGGGAGTTTAGCCCAGCAGGGCTGCCATTCCATTAGGAGAGGACCTCCGACTGTAGAGGGCGGAGGTGCCATAGAGCCCAAGGGACTGCTTCCGCAGACGCTGACATGAGCCCCAACATCTTCATGAGAGTCCGGATTGGAACTCGCCGGGAAAGGAACTTGCCGTGTTCTGAACCCGGAATCTTCTTTCTGGAGTCAACTGGAGCGACATCCCAGCAGAGTCGGTTATGAAGCCTAGATATCTTACTGAAGTCGACGGGCTCACGTTCGACTTCTACCAGCTGATGATCCAACCTAGGTGGAACAGAAAGGAGATTGTTACCTGAAGAAGTTGGGTTAGGACCGCTAGAGCAGAGGCTTTCAAAGCCAGTCGTCCAGATAAGGAATGATGGTCAGTCCTTGAAGCCTCAAAGCCGCCACCACAGAACCACCACCTTGGTAAAAGTGTGAGGGGCAGAAGAAATGCCAAAGAGAAGGGCAACAGAAGATGCTTGACGACACCGGACACCTGGACCGTGATCCTGATATACTTCCTGGAACCAGGATGGATCAGGATGTGCAGATATGCATTCTTGAGGTCCAGGGTTGCCATCACGTCTCCAGGATTGACGACGTGAACTACTGACCTGATGGTTTCTACACGAAACTTCACCTTCCTTATAAATCGATTGAAATATCTCAGATCGATAATCATCCGGAGATCTCCTGAAGCCTTGGGAACCAGAAAAACTGGTGAATAGATCCCTAGGCCCCGTTCTCCTGCCGGAACCTCCTCCAGAGCCCTTTTGCAAATGTAGTCCTGAATGTAGGCCTCTAGGATCGCCTCCTTGGCAGCTTGTAGAAGGTTGATCTTGACAAACCTGTCCAGTGGAATAGAGGTGTTGTTGACTAAATAACCGTTGAAAATGATATTCAGGACCCAGGGATCCGAGATCTCTTGGATCCATTCTTCTCAGAAGTGGGAGAGACGACTCCCGATGGGTACATGAAGCTTATTGGCAGGACGGCAGGAGTAACGGGATTTAAGCAAGAGCCTCATAGTTAGGAGGTGGATTTTCCATCCTTGGCTCCTCCAAATGGAATATGGGCCGCCGATCTCAGGGCCATGCTATATATAGGCCCCTGACATTATTTGATAGTATTGTTACACGGTGCCAAAGGCACACTTGGTCTCCCATGAGCCACAGACCTGGTGCTTAGCTTCAAGAGCAAGGATCTGTGTTTGGCCTCATACCCAGGACTTGCTTTGCTAGCAGGAAGCTCCCTTGCTAGCTTCAACTGGGGCTGTGCGGTATCGCACAAGAAGTCCGTAGCCAGGTTGATGGTCTTGAAAGCATCTGGTTCAAACCTCTGGTTCACATCAACTTGAATTTGATCCAGGCGAGATCGGAGGAACGTAGAGACTTCAAAAAGCCGCTATGGCTGTGGAAGTGGAAGCGGAAGCCGCAGCTGCCGTAACACCCCGTCTTAGTGTGCACTCTGCAAGGGGGTCCTGCAGCTAGACCCATCGTCTGCAGGAACCAGAGTGCACTTGGACAACTTGGCAATAGCCATGTCCACCTTGGGAATGGATCCCCACGAATCCACCAAGGGTTAAGCCATCGGAAACATGGATTTAAACTTCTTTGTTAAAACCGGACCTTTTCCAGGTTTTTTCCACTCTATATCATGACAGAGAGGAGGGTCTCATCCGCTTTGAAGACACGATGTGCCCGAGTAGCGGGAACGGGAGGCTCCCCGAGTCAACATCATGGTCCCCCGACCTGATGGACTTGAGCAACTTCTGTGTCTTTCCAGGGGAGAAAACACAATGTCAGCTCCTCCTCATCCGAGGAGGAAGAAACTAAGGAGACCAAGAAGGTCTCTCTACCAGGACAGAGGTCTCCATAGGGGCCTGGGCACGAATAGGAAGCCTTTCCATCCAGCAGGCCTATGACTCCTTTAACAGAGCCATTGATACATATCCTGCAACATAGGTTCACTAGAGGTCAGAAACCTCTAACCGCAGCTGTAACCCCAGGTGTAGGTTAAGTCAACACACCCAGGGATTCCCAACCGGTCTCCTAAGCTGGTCTTAGCCCAGCCTAAAGCTGCTTAGCTTCTGCAATCTTACGAGTGCAGGTAGGATCAGCTTACAATAACCATTGACTGCTGCAATGGTAGCAGGATAGATGCTTCCTCTTGGAATCCACTTTCCTGCCTTCCGAATCCCGCGGAGGAGACATCACTGCGGGAAAAAAAGGGACAAATAAAACATTTGTAAACCACCTATCTACGCAGGAAAGGAAGAAAAACAGACCGGAGGCAGCTGAGGAAAAAAACACCAGAAGTGGAACAACACCAATTTTAGGACTCTGGGAGCTAGCTGAAAAAGCATATGTAGCCAGAGACTGAACTGGAGCACACAGCCTCCCAAAATAGGGGAAGGGGAGGGATAGCCAATCCACCCTTCCCCAGTAAATCCTCCACAGGAAGATGCATAAAAAAATCGCATCTATGAAAAATCGTGCCCGTGAAAAATCACGGCCGGATTACCCGGAGGTGATGCAAAAGGAGAGTCCCGCGTCACCTCCGGAAGATGGCGGCGCACAGGGACCGGGAATCCTGGACCAAGGACGCCGCCAAAATACCCCAGCCAGGCGCAACAGCGCGGGGCCGGCAGCAAATAAGCTGCCGGCCAAACTGACAAGGTACCTAGGAAAAAAGGCAACGTCGTTACCCAAACGAAAAGAAGGCTCCCCGCACTTTCCATAAGAAAGGGGGGAACAAACCGCCTAGTCCACCTGTCCAGGAGGACAGAAAAAAACACAGTGGGCTGGGGGTTGACTTCCTCCTTTTAAGGAGATACTTAATTGTTAAATTGAGTTATTAGTCTTGGGCTCATTAAACATTCCGCCGGTCCTGCCAGTCCACGGGGGGTGGTTAACCCCATCTGTGCTGCTGGTAGGACGTAAGGGAATGGTGGATTTAGACACACTAATAATCGTTCAGATCATCATTCCTGTGAACGGTCGCTCCCGATCCTCTGGCCATCTAAATGTGCTGCTGAAACGCTAGTTCATCGGGTGATCCTGTCGTTCATGCAGGCACGACCATTCATGGATTCGGAGCAGCAGATTGTGGTGCTTAAACAGCGATCTCCTGATCATAAGCCATGATTCTCCATGAGGATGAGGGCATGTTTGCTGTGTTGCGGCCAGATGCCCGGCCAGTCCCCACTATAGTGAATGGGGCCGGGCGGACTTCTGGCAGCACACGTGTGTAAACTGTAGTACGGATCCGGGAGGCTTTTCTCCTGCCAGAACAGCCTGCCAGGAAAAGATAAATGCCAGTGTGAAACTGGCCTTAAAGAATTTAAAAGCTCTGCCATCTCTATGGCTCTAGTGACCCATTATCATACTTACACGCTCTGATATTGGTTTTCCCGGCATTTAAATCTCAACATTTTGGGAGATCTGTCTGCTTCAGTAACCTGCCATTCTTCATTTTTAGCTTTTTATAACTTTTTTCTTGATACATCTCATTGAGCCTTTCATAAGAGCTGAAGATGAAACCTACCGTACATTTATTACATTTTATGTATTCTTAGGTTATTAATTCTTAGGTTATGTTCAGACACTAAAAATACACATAAAAAATCCAATATGTATTTGCTGTGTTATCTATGTCAGAAATCTAAAGTTGCCTCTTGGAGTTTGAATGCCATGGATTCAACCACAGATTAGCTTCATTCAGAGGGGCTAATACTCATGTGGAAACCCACTGCAGTTTCAGGGCTATTTCAAATCATGGGATGCAGTTTCTTTACCTATTTGCCCTGTCTCTTCTACAGAAGGTATATTGCTGGATCCAAAAAGATTCATTTTGGCCTCTTTTAGACGAGCGTGTCCGGATTAGGTCCGGATGCGATGCGGATGCGTTCAGTGAAAACTGTGCGATTTCGCAGGCAAAGCCATTCAGTTTTGCCTGTGATTGCGTTCAGTTGTTCAGTTTTTATTGCGCGGGTGCAATGCGTTTTGATGCGTTTTTCACGCGCGTGATAAAAAACTAAAGGTTTACAAACATCTCCTAGCAACCATCAGTGAAAAACGCATCGCACCCGCACTTGCTTGCGGACGCAATGCATTTTTCACGCAGCCCCATTCACTTCTATGGGGCGAGAGCTGCGTGAAAAATGCAGAATATAGAACATGCTGCAATTTTCACGCAATGCAGAAGTGATGCGTGAAAAACAACGCTCATGTACACAGCCCCATTGAAATGAATGGGTCAGGATTCAGTACGGGTGCTATGCGTTCACGTCACTCATTTCACTCGCACGGAAAACTCGCTTGTGTGAAAGGGGCCTTTCCCGGCTAGACTTGGCATTTGTAAAAATGCACTTTAACCTACTAAGGACCAGGTACTCTATATGTATGGCTTGTGGTCCAGGGTTTTAAACCTGCCTACATCCTGATAAAAAGACAGAATAGAGGTTTTTTAATATTAAACTGGTATTGGATGACTTGATTCCTGGCTATACCTCCTCTCCAAGCATTGCAGAGCTGCTGGGTCTCAGCAGAACCACAGGTCTCAGCAAAACCACCCAGGAATTTATCCATCTGTTCTTTTGTGTACTAAAACCTGGCACTGAGCAACTATACTGTACTTATTTGCCTGTCTTGCATACACCATCGTTTGCTATATGCGGATACAAACTCATACCTGATGGAGAAAATTCTAGATGGCTTTCAAGATTAAATTATGGAAAGCCTGAACTTCCACTGTCACAATTTTTGGAAGCACTGTCCGTATATACAGTCAGTATGACTGACTGTCCATTGTGGTGATTTTTGGAAGCACTGTCAGTACTGTCACTAATACAGTCAGTATTACTATACCAGTCTCCTTGCAAGTAAGCACAATACGGATTGATTTACAATCATCAAAGGGTGGATGTATTGTATGCGATCCAGAGGTATAACTATAGGAGGTACAAAGGAAAAGGTTGCACCTGGACCCTGGTGCCTACTGGAGCACAGTAGTCCATCAACCAAGTAGGAGGCCACCAGTATTATAAAATTGCACATGGCCGAGTAAATGGCATAGATTTAGCATTAAAGGGTTTGTCCCATGAAAAATATTCAACAGTTGTCAAACCAGCAGTTGTCTAAATACTTTTGAAATTGCATGTAATTAAAAATTTAGCCAGTGAGTTATTCAATAAAATGTATCTGTATAGCGCCACCTGCTGTTTGTTTTATTTCTTATTCCTTTGTCCTGCTCACTGAGAAGGCCGCACATGCTCAGTTTCATCCTTCAACTGCCTCCTGAGCTGTGATTCGAAGATCATGGACATGCCCCCTTAGCTACAGCAGAAAAGACACTCCCCTACCGCATGCTGCGGTTTTATCTCCGTCTAAAATTCTGGAATTAATTCCTATTGACTTGTATTAGTGCCAGATCGGGCATTACAAATACCGCAACAACTGATCCGTCCTTCTGGTCTGTGCATGCGCAAACCTCTAAAACTGTGAAAAAAAATCAAGACGGAACCGTCTCTCCGTCTGAAAACTGAGAGACGGATTCGCACTATCAATGCATTTGTGAGACGGATCCGCATCCAGATCCGCCTCCAAATGCTTTCAGTTGTCATGCGGTACGACGGATCCGGCAGGTAGTTCCGGCGACGGAGCTACCTGCTGGATCCTCACACCGCAAGTGTGAAAGTAGCCTAAGCATGAAAATGAACTGGTTTAGCTTGTAGGGTGACCAAATTTCCCAGGACAGTTTTCATTTGCATCTAGAAATGTAAACTTTGTTCTGTTTTGACTATTCAGTCTCAAGTGATCCTGAATAACAGGATTTACTAGTTCACTTATAATTTAGGGTTTATAAAGGGAAGAATAGGGTAGAGTGATTAGATACCTAGGCAGAGGTTTATTTTACAACTGATGGAAAAGACTGGATTGTTTCACGGCTGCCAATCACACTCTAAACTGTGCAGAGCGCTTCGATATTCCAAAGAATAGACTTGTGGCCAATTCTATATTTTTCATCTTAGGGTGGGGTCACGTCACGTTTTTCCCATCCTTTTACCCTCAGTTCACACTTGCGCGTTTTACAGCGCGTTCGAACGCGCTGTAAAACGCATAACCAATGCAAACCAATGCTTCCCTATGGGACTGGTTCACATTTTCGCGTTTTACAGCGCGTTCGAACGCGCTGAAAAACGCCCGACGCATAAACAAGTACTTGAGCTTTTTTTGGGGCGTTTGTCGCGCGTTTTGGCCCATAGACTTCAATGGGAACGCGCAACGCTATTTTGCGCATTTTTGACACTGAGAACGCGCGTTCGAACGCGCGTTTATGAATTTGCAACATGCTGGAAAGGCCAAACCCCAGGTGCTAGGCACAGTTTTTGCATAATGCACTCTGATTGGCCAAACTTCATATAGACAGGGATATTTTGTCATTGGACAACACTGCAGTCAATCACACAAACGCGCGTAAAACGCGCGTTTACTATTCCCAAAAACGCGCGGAAAACGCGCGTTTCAGAAACGCTCAGGTCTGAACCCAACGTTAACGTTTACAAAATAGTATACGTTAAACCGATGCTTCAGACGTTTACCATAGAGTTCCATTGTAAAAAAAAAAAGGTATTCTTTTTTGTACCATTGTAAAAAAAAACGCATGTGTTTTTTTTACCAGACTGTACAGGATACAAGAAAGTGGTGTGCTGCGATTTTGTATTCTTTTTTTTTTGTAACGTATACGTCAAACAGAGGCGTAAAACGTGATATGAACCCACCCTTATTCTTGGGTAAGGATTTGCCAGCCCACAAATAAGTTACAATATTAATGTGTTGAGACCATAAATCTATGGAAAATGAGTGACTGTGAGCCCTATTGGTATGGGGTGCCCTTTGTGTGCAATGTATTTTGTGACACAAAATGTGTTCTCTGCCACAAAATGAATGTAGTAATCACAGAATTCATTTTGTCTTTACAGAAATCTTTTTGTCTCACAAAATGTTATTAGGTGACTGTGGTGATCAAAATTATTAGGCAACCCCTTCCCTTTACATTCCTGGATTGGGTCATAACCTTGTCCATGTTTCTTTCCAAAGCCAGATCAGGAGTTTGTAGCCATAAAATCATTAAGATGGAACCAGTGGCGTAACTAGAAATGACTGGGCCCCACAGCAAATATTTGAATGGAGCCCCCTCCACCAGTAATTTTTTCACAACCCCTGTGGCTACTAAAGATCGCTCTCTCAGACCAGGCCGGCAGCTGTTTCATCCGTTTTCTACACTGTCTATACTACCACTGTATATCATTTCATTGTGTAATAATGTTGAGGGGCCCTGACAAAATATTTTAGTACTTCTCCTCCCCCTCTTGGATGGGCCCCTTCTGGGTCAGGGCCCCAAAGCAGCTGCTTCCCCTGCTTCCCCTATAGTTAAGCTCCTGGATGGAACCACTTCACAGAGACCCCTATCATAAAATGTGAATATGTCAGACACCAGCTTTATACAGACCAGAACTGTTAGAAGGATCACGAAAAGGCTAGTGTCCTTTCCAGCCAAGGTTACACATGAAACCCCTATCTTGCAATATACATCAAAGAAATATGTGGCCTTAAGCATATTTGGTCCACGTGCTTCCTCCTGAGAACTCAGGCCATTTATATGCTTCCATGGTATCAAAATCAAACAGATCCCAGCTCAGAAAGCACTACAATACATGTAGTACAGGTAGTGAGCAGTACAATACATGTAGTACAGGTAGAGAGCAGTGCAATACATGCAGTACAAGTAGAGAGCAGTACAGTACAGGTCGAGAGCCATACAATACGTGTAGTACAGGTAGAGAGCAATGCAATACATGCAGTACAGGTAGAGAGCAATGCAATACATGCAGTACAGGTAGAGAGCAGTACAATACATGTACAGGAAAAGAGCAGTACAATACATGTAGTACAGGTAGAGAGGAGTACAATACATGTAGTACAAGTAGAGAGCAACATAGTACAGGTAGAGGGCCATCAATAAGTGTAGTACAGATAGAGAGCAGTACAATACAAGTAGTACAGGTAGAGAGCAGTACAGTAAAGGTACAGAGCTATACAATATGTGTAGTACAGGTAGTGAACAGTACAATATATGCACAGGAAGAAAGCACTACCATACATGTAGTACGGGTAGAGAGCAGTACAATGCAAGTAGTACAGGTAGAGAGCAGTACAGTGCAGGTAGAGAGTCGTACAATACGTGTAGTACAGGTAGAGGGCAGTACAATACATGGTGTACAGGGAGAAAGCAGTACAATACATGTAGTACAGGTAGAGAGCAGTGCAGTACATGTAGTACAGGTAAAGAATAGTATAGTACACTAGTACAGCTAGACAGCTGTATAGTACATAGACTTAAGTATATCTATCTATTACATATGCCCTGTGTGTCCTGTGTCGGTTTGTAACCAAAATACTGCCACCATGGGGTTGGATGACTACATGACATGCTGAGGCATTTACTGTATTTTCTTTACTATAAGAGACACTTTTTGGTGAGAAGAAATCTTTCCAAAAAGTGCCTGCCTCTTATAGTCTGCAGTCAGGGTGTTCCAGCAGTGCCAGATGTCATACTGCTTCCTTAATTATCCAGCAGTACACTCGTACAACGCTGTACTGAATCAATGAGAGAGCTATGCCTCTGCACACATCTGTCCCTGCCTGACACCGATCTGTAAGATCAGTGCTGGCAGGATGGTGTGTGATCTTGAAAAGCATAGTTGGCAACTGAGCAGGGCCGGTTCTAGGTGAAATGGGGCGAAAAACAATAGGGCCCCCCTCCATGTCACGTCATCACCCCCTCCTTTTTACATCACCCCCTTGGCGTCCCATTATTTCTCACCCTCCCCCCCTTCCCCCATGACAGCATACTTCCCCCCCGAATGGCACATTCCCCCCCTCCATGGGCCAGACCAGTGGCAGCAGGCGCAGGACATCGACTGTTCACAAGTCGACTTTTTGTCTGCTGAGGCATGGCATCTCATTCTATTAGAAGGGCGGCCCTCAGGTTATTGAGGCTCTGGAGTACAGAGTTACGAGCCTCTACAATGCGACTCAGCCGATCCCATAGGTTTTCAATGGCATTCAGGTCTGGAGAAAGTGCAGGCCACTCCATTTGCGATACCTCAGGCTCCAGCAGCCGTTCCCTAATGATGCGACCTCGATGAACTGACGCATTGTAGTCCATGAAGATGAAATGAGGCCTGTGTTGTTCACTGTAGCGTACATTTAGAGTTAAGAGCCCCACAACGAGGATCTAACCAGGCCCCCCACACAGGACATAAGGGTTTCTGCCTAAACCCTTTTCAATAACCCTTGGGCCATTTTTTCATTGCCTTATTTGCTAAAACTTGTTCCTTTAGAGGGTAGAGTCCTGATCAAGTTTTCACCCCCAGTAGAAGAGATGATCCCAACTTGGCCCCCTCCTGCCCTGGGCACCATAGCAGTCGCATGGTCTGCCCCTATGGTAGTTACGCTCCTGCTTATACATATAGATTGCAGTTGTTGTCCAGGGCTAGATGTGTTTTGCGGTCAAGAATAGGACATGCTCTATCTTTTCTGCGGGGCCACAGAGCAGAAGTACGGTTAGTTGAGCGAGATGCTTGGCTATTCTTGGCACTCCCATAGAAAAGAAAGGATGGCGGCCGCACGTGCGTGGTGCGTCCTCCTTCGCTTTGCGGACTCCCTTCTAGAGAGGTGGGACCTGTACCTTTCAGACATTGGAAGCATATCCTTGCAATATGACGCCAATGCATGAGATGGGCCAAACCCCTTTAAATGGATGCATTTTTTATTACAATCACTGCCCTGGTAAAGGTTATCTACTGATATATAGGTTGGGGACTATGAGGTGCAAGAACATTTTACCTTTTTGTGGGGAATAGCAATATGGTGATGTTTTGCTATAATGTGGGTTTTCAAAGAGTTCTACCAGACTAAGGCTGCATTCACACGAGCGTGATTTCCGCGCGGGTGCAATGCGTGATATGAACGCATTGCACCCGCACTGAATCCTGACCCATTCATTTCTATGGGGCTGTGTACATGAGCGTTTTTTTTCACGCATCACTTCTGCAACGCATGTAAATCGCAGCATGCTCTATCTTATGTGTTATAAACGCATCCGCAGCCCCATAGAAATGAATGGGGCTGCGTGAAAAACGCATTGCATCCGCAAGCAAGTGCGGGTGCGTTGCGTTTTTCACTGATGGTTGCTAGGAGATGTTGTTTGTAAACCTTCAGTTTTTTATCACGCGCGTGAAAAACGCGTCAAAACGCATTGCACCCGCGCGGAAAAAACTGAACACTGAACGCAATCGCAGGCAAAACTGAATGGCTTTGCCTGTGAAATCGCACAGTTTTCACTGAACGCATCCGCAACGCATCCGGACCTAATCCGGACACGCTCGTGTGAACCCAGCCTAAGGCCTCTTGCACACGGGCGTCATGTTTGACGCCCGGATAAGATGCGGGTGCGTTGCGGGAATCGCCGCAATTTTTCCGCGCGTGTGCTAACGTTTGTAGTGCGTTGAGCACGCGCGTGAAAAAATCCGCATGCTTGGTACCCAGACCCGAAGTCAGACTTCATCACTGAAGTCTGGTTTCGGGATGAGTATTCTGTATGTGTAATTATTTTCCTTTATAACATAGTTATAAGGGAAAATAATCGCATTCTAATTACAGAATGCAATGTGCCCCGGGCTTTAAAGGGTTAAAAATAATAAAGAGTTAACTTACCTTCTCCCATTGTACGCGCAGAGCCCCAGAACGTCTTCTCTCTTGATAGTTTGGATGCTTGAGGACCTGTGGTGACGTCACAGGGTCACATGGTCCAATCATAGAAGCATTTGAGTGGACCATGTGACCCATGTGATCCTGTGACATCACGGCAGGTCCTTCATCCAACATCTGGAAAATAATAACGATCGGGTCCCCATCGCGATCGTATCCTAGCAACCATGCGGGAAAATCGCAACGCATCCGCACATGATTGCGGATGCTTGCGATTTTCCCGCATCCCCATTCACTTCTATGGGGCCTGCGTTGCGTGAAAATCGCAGAATATAGAACATGCTGCGATTTTCACGCAACGCAAAAGTGATGCGTGAAAGTCACCGCTCATGTGCACAGCCCCATAGAACTGAATGGGTCAGGATTCAGTGCGGGTGCAATGCGTCCTCCTCACGCATTGCACCCGCGCGGAAAACTCGCCCGTGTGAAAGGGGCCTCAGGCCTCTTTCACACGAGCGTGTCCGGATTAGGTCCGGATGCGTTGCGGATGCGTTCAGTGAAAACTGTGCGATTTCACAGGCAAAGCCATTCAGTTTTGTCTGCGATTGCGTTCAGTTGTTCAGTTTTTTCCGCGCGGGTGCAATGCGTTTTGATGCGTTTTTCACGCGCGTGATAAAAAACTGAAGGTTTACAAACAACATCTCCTAGCAACCATCAGTGAAAAACGCAACGCACCCGCACTTGCTTGTGGATGCAATGCGTGGAAAGCGCAGAATATAGAACATGCTGCGATTTTCACGCAACGCACAAGTGATGCGTTAAAAAAAATGCTCATGTACACAGATCCATTGAAAGGAATGGGTCAGGATTCAGTGCGGGTGCAATGCGTTTAGGCCCCTTTTACACGGGCGAGTTTTCCGCGCGGGTGCAATGCGTGATGTGAACGCATTGCACCCGCACTGAATCCTGACCCATTCATTTCAATGGGTCTGTGTACAGGAGAGTTTTTTTTCACGCATCACTTGTGCGTTGCGTGAAAATCGCAGCATGTTCTATATTCTGCGTTTTTCACGCAGCCCTAGCCCCATAGAAGTGAATGGGGCTGCGTGAAAAACGCATTGCATCCGCAAGCAGGTGCGGGTGTGTTGCGCTTTTCACTGATGGTTGCTAGGAGATGTTGTTTGTAAACCTTCAGTTTTTTATCACGCGCGTGAAAAACGCATCAAAACGCATTGCACCCATGCAGAAAAAACTGAACAACTGAACGCAATCGCAGGCAAAACTGAATGGCTTTGCCTGTGAAATCGCACAGTTTTCACTGAACGCATCCGCAACGCATCCGGACCTAATCCGGACACGCTCGTGTGAAAGGGGCCTTACATCACGCATTGCACCCGCGCGGAAAACTCGCCCGTGTGAAAGGGGCCTAAAAGGCAAGGGAACCATACTCTAATTTCGCCCTCCAGTAAATGGCAGTAGACTCTTTAAGCAGAGCATTATGTATGAAAAGGTGTGTGATTTCTCCAGCTACGTATGATTGAAGTGTGCAAACAGAGGATGTTTGCCGAGTACCAGGAACTAGTGCCATGTGACGTGTCAGGATCCATCTCTCACAGGGTTCTCTGACGGGTGAAGTGTTAAACATCAACTATTACATAACATGGACTGGATCTATTCCTATCATAAACTAAAGTAATTTTCACCAGGAATGTCTCTCGAGTTTTGTGCAATTGCAGACAGACTTATAAAAAGTCATATCAATCAACGTATCTAAATGGTACATTAACCTGTTCAAGCCTCGGTCCTTTATTCCCCCTCTTCCTTTCTTACCGGACACATTTTCTATTTTTTCAGTCTTTGAAAGCCATAACATTTTTCCATTTGGTTATGTAAATCATTTGTGCACCTTTTTAGGTGATATATGGTCCTTTATTTTTACATCATTTTAATTCTTGCATTTTTAAGTTTTATACCTCGGAAAATATTTTTAATAAAGGAAAAAATTGTTGTGTATCACAATTTGCAATGCAATAACTTTTTAAAATGCTGTCCCCTTTCTTTAACATGTGTTGTTTTAATATGGGAAATGTACAGGTTATGGTGACTGATATTGTGTCCTGGAGTAAGTGTACTTTGGACTATGGACATTTATGGACATTCGCACCTATTGCTACTATGCAAAGCCATTAACTCACTACTTTAATGCACTTGGAAGGGTTAACTTGAATTGTGATTTATGCTGTTGTGTGCACTTATACTGTTTTATATTGTTTAACTGTATTTTACATGTTTAATGTAATATCCTGTACGTTTGCACTGTTATTGCACTATATCTGCACTGCAGTGTGGAAAGGGTCAAAGTGCTGTCTTACTTCAGAAAATCGCATTTATCATGTAGAGAAAGTTAATACCAGGCATTTACTAATGTATAGTGATTGTCCATATTGCCTCCTTTGCTGGCTTGGTTCATTTTTCCATCACATTATACATGGCTCGTTTCCATGGTTATGACCACCCTGTAACCCAGCAGCGGTGGTCATGTTTGCACACTATAGGAAAAAGTGCTGGACTATGTGCACTCCTGCGGTCTTGGCCACCAGAGGCCGGCGCTTTTCCCTATAGTATAGAAACACGGCCACCGCTGCTGGATAACAGGGTGGTCATAACCATGGAAACGAGCAGTGTATAATGTGATGGAAAAATAAATCAAGCCAGCAAAAGAAGCAATATGGACAACCACAATACATTCGTAACTGCTTTGTATTATCTTTTTCTACATTATAAATATCATTTGCTGAAGTGACACAACCCCTTTAATACACAGCCAGCTAATACTAAGAGACTTTGGGACTTTCTACCTATTCACTGAGAAGTTAGAAATATTCCACAGTTACTA
The DNA here is from genome assembly GCA_033119425.1 of Bufotes viridis. Classification (NCBI taxonomy): domain Eukaryota; kingdom Metazoa; phylum Chordata; class Amphibia; order Anura; family Bufonidae; genus Bufotes; species Bufotes viridis. The sequence continues at coordinate 542,972,740 of CM065589.1, read as the reverse complement.
TAAGGGACTATGCAAAGTTTAAGGGGAACATTTAATAAATCCTTTATGCCACTATTGTGGTGTAAAAATAGTAGCAAAATATGTTGCACGACATATGTGCACCATAATTTGTGACTGTTTAGGCTTCTAGACACTTTTCTAAAGTGGCAATAAAGGGGCTTAGCGGTAGGGAGCAGTCTTCACGCAGCCAGACAGATTTACTATAACTTACACCAGAAGGTGGCGTAAGTTATAGCTACAGTCTGCGCCAGCCCCTGGTTGTTGTAGACTTCAGTTTATGGTGCAAGGCAGGACAAGGATGCTCTTAATTCATTAAGAGGCATCTGACACTTAATAAATTAGGCACATCTCTTGCCAGCACAGAGAGATCAAGTCTGGCTTTTGGGTATCTCAGTCTTGATAAATCTCCCCCATCTTTTGACTGTCTGGTTTAGCTCTGTTGTTTATGTCTGGAAAAACTGCTTGGTCATTCTCATAGACTTGTATTGAAACTCTATACAAGTCTATGACAGACTGAAATTGCAACATAGTTTCTGTTTAGGCTGCGATTTTCCACTCCACCCCTTCCAATAGCATGAACTGTAGAGAGCAGTTAGGGCCCCTAGTTGTTTGCAGATAGGGACCAGACTTCACTAGTGACCAGAAAAAGACATGAATACAGTGCTAGAGAAGGCAAGGACGATAAAAAAACTAACCCTGCCGTCTCTGTGGGTAGCTCTGCTGTCACTGACAGTGGGCTCCATGCTCCTGCAGATGCAAAATTAGTGTGCCGCTGCTAACTCTGTACGGACGACCAGGAATAACTTTGCAGAGTTAAAGGAGTTGTGTCACGTCAGCAAATAGCATTTATGTAGAGAAAGTTAAGGCAAGCCACTCACTAATGTATTGTTATAATATATATTGCTTCCTTTGCTGGATGGATTCATTTTTCCATCACATTTACAATCCATCAGCTATGGCCGTCACTTTTTCCTATTGCGTGCAAGCACGACCACCACTGATGGATTGCAGGGTGGTCGTAATCATGGAAACAAGTGAAAAATGAATCCAGCCAGCAAAGGAGGCAATATGGATAATACCAATATATTAGTAAGTGTCTTGTATTAACTTTCTCTACATGATAAATGCCACCTGCTGAAGTGAGACAACCCCAATAACAAACATGTGTTCTGGCATATTATCTGCCTGTAATCCTGATGTTGTGATATTGTGCATTAACTATAAAGAGATTTCGTTTTATTATTTCTGCAGATTTTACTACAGGTTTTGGAGAGATTAAAAGTTTTAGTATGCAAGACCCCCCATAGTTACAAAAGATTAAATCCTGATTTGACCTTTACATGACAATGTCAAAAACAGCAAATTTATGTACTAGAAAACACAGAAGTTAATCCATTTTTAAGTCTGTTAATAAGTGACTGCATTTTATAAAGATTTTTTTTATCTCTTTAACCAAATCATCACTTATTGTGGTGGCATGAAACATACAATTGCACTGCATTTTATAAAGATTTTTTTTATCTATTTAAAGTGTACCTAAACTTATAAATAAAGTTTATTTTAAACCTAAAATGTTTATTTCTAATATACAATTTTTGTTTTACATACGATGTAGGAACCTGAAGTTCAGGTGCCTATACGTCTCTGTAACCTGTACTCCCGTACACTGAGTGCTGTACAGGCAGGACCTCCTACTATATATTAGGCCTCATGCACACGAACGTATTTTCATTCCGTGTCCGTTCTGTATTTTCGCGGACCATATACGGAACCATCTATTTTAATAGGTCCACAAAAAAAAAACTTACTCCGTGTGCATTCTGTTTCTGTATGTCCGTATTTCCGTCCTGCAAAAAAATTGAACATGTCCCTTTAATGTCCGCATTACGGACAAGGATAGTACTGTTCTATTAGGGGCTAGCTGTTTCATACACCAATGACATCCGTATTTTTTGCGGATCCGTTTTGTGCGGACCGCAAAATACATACGGTAGTGTGCATGAGGCCTTAGTCTGCTCAGATGCTTCTGCTCTATAACGTGCTGCAGCTCAGACACCATGTTAAGGTGTTCCTTTTAACTTTGTCCAACTTTGACATGATAAATGCCATTTGCTGAAGTGAGACAACCCCTTCAAGCAATCAGTAAGGTTGCTTCTGCCATAAAATGCCTTGTACTGTTGCCACTGACAGTCAGTAAGGTACAGCTGGCTGGTCTTACTGTGTGTACTACGACTGGCACTGTATTTAGTTCATACTAGTGAACGGTAACCCAGAGATTCCTGCCAACAAAATGGCCATGCTTACTGTCCTCCTCCTAAACTTCCTTCCTCAAGTGCACTAGTATCAGAGGGGGAGAGGGAGGGGGAGAGCACATGGCTGTAGCCTGAGAAAAGAATACACTGATTTCCTATTATATTTTTATTATCTGAAATTGTGATATAGGACAGGAGAGGAACAAAAATAAAATAAGGAGATTATGTTACATTGTGTCTGTTGTTCTTTATATCTGTTTGGTTCAGTGTTCCTTAAATGTGTGCCTGTTCTCCTCCCGCCAGCTTTGGACTTTATGCTGCAGCCTGCTGCCAGGTTAGTGAGGTGTATCTCAGAGGTAGAGATAGTATGAGCCTCATGTCATCCCCTACTGGACCCCAGCTTTGAAAACCCTTACCCCTGCCTGTTCGTAATTTTGACAGGTATATTAAGGGGTTCTCTGCCTTTTTCTTACTGATGATCTATCCTTTGGATAGGTCATCAGCATCTAATCAGCAGGGGTCCAACAGGAACCCCACCGACCAGTCGTTTGAGAAGGCAGTGGTGCTTGCAGTAGTGTCCCAGCCTTCTCGTTGCTTCCCACAGGCCAGTGACATCACAACTATGTCATGTGACCTGGACGTAGCTCAGTTCTATTGAAGTCAATGGGGCTAAGCTGCAGGAGTTGCGGGCAAGGGCACGGGTTTCACTCAACAATGAAGCCAGTGCCTCCGCTCACATGCAACTTTGACAAATATATTCATTTTCCACACACCTCACTGAGGCACCGGCAAATTTAAAGGAGTCCTCCTGGAATACTTAATATGGCCACCAGCAACCCGCAGAGCTGTGGAGGAGAGGGGATGAGAGGAGGAGCCTCATTTCATCACACCGTGCTCCGGGGCCTCGCTCTATGTAACAGTTCTCTTTGCCCCTGTCAGGCTGCTCAGTCTGAAGGAGTATTGCAAGTAAGGACTGCATCATTACTATCTAAGGGTTATGCAGGACAAATACTCTCCAGTATAATTAGTTGGTAATGATGCAGTACCTACCCACAATATGCTGGTGCCTGATGGGGGCAAGGAAAACTGTTACATGAAGCAAGGCCACACAGCACAACGTATTGAAGCCAGTGAAGGATCGTGGACCCTTGAACCATGGCGGACCATTGTAGGGTTAATTTTTTTAATAAAATGGTAAAAGAGGTTTTTTTCTTAATTTTAATAGCGTTTTCTTTTCTTCAACTATTTTATTACAGTGCTAGTAATGGAGGTGTCTGAGAGGCACCTGTAAAAGGGCATCCCTTTCTTCCCAGAATTCCATAAAAGCATGTATGGCCTATAAGTCTCCTCATGCAAATTAAGGCGCTCTCCTCAAGGAGAGATAGGACCCCCCCAAATCCTGACTTAACTCTCACCCAGGTAGGCCAGTGGGCTCTGTTGTGCTTAGGAGCAATCACCCCGAAACAGCTGTCTGCAGATGAGGTGCTGGCTTATTTGTTAACCAAGTCATGTTTCAAGACTCATTTATTAATGGTTGAACCTTGACTTATAGGATAGCTGACTTATATCTGATGGTGTTAGAGGCAGAGCTTATTAAGAGCTCATTTGCATCCCTTTCTTCCCAAAATTCCAGAGGAGCACGTATGGCCCACAAGTCTCCTCACGCCGATTAAGGTGCTTGCCCTAAGAAAAGATAGTATCCCCCAAATCCTGACTTAGGCCTCTCACCCAGTTAAGCCAGTACTCTCTGCTCCGCACTGATGAGGGGCAATCACCCCAAAACAGCTGCCTACAGATGAGGTGCTGGCTTATTTGTTATACGAGTCATGTCTCAAGGACTAGTTAAAGGGTTGAACATTGACTTATAGGATAGTTGCCTTACATCTGGTGGCATTAGAGGCAGAGCTTGTTAAGAGCTCATTTGCATCCCCTTTATGCCAGCTGCATCCATGTTATCGTCAAAAGAAAAGTTTCCCATTAAAATCTGTACGACTATAAACTATTTAAATCAACTCTTAGCAAACTCTGCCTTTAATTCCACCAGATATAAGGTAGCTATCATTAAGTGAATGTTCAACCTTTAAAAAATAGGATAGCTACCTTACATATGGTGGCATTAGAGGCAGAGCTTGTTAAACACTGATTTGCATACCCTTTCTTCCCAGAATTCCAGAGGAGCGATGCCTGGCCTATAAAACTCCTCACACTGATTAGGCGCTCTCCATAAGGAGATACGTAGTAGTATCCCTTAAGATATAAACTATTTATTAAGCTATTCTGGAAACATTTCTAACTGATCACTTTTTCATGAGTTGTTAACCTTACTATTCCCATTTTCATAGCTTAAAAAGCACAAGTAGAATCATATTTTTGTAATAATAAATCCAAAATTACATTATGTCATGTTCTGCTCATTGTGATGGTAGTGCCATTTCATTAGATATACCACATGGAATATTACTACAATACTGCCATCTTGTGTCTGATTTACAAATTACATTAGTTCTTAGAACAAGTTCCTTTTAGCAGTTGGGAAGAATATGACCTGATAGAACTTCTTTTTAAAGGTTTTTTCTCTTTCTGATGATCTATCCTCTGGATATATCATCGTCATCTGATCTGTGGGGGTCAGGCACCTGGGACTCCCGCCGATCAGCTGTTTGAGAATGCAGTGGTGCTCTAGTAGCTTCGCGGTCTTCTCAATGTTTACCACAGATCCAGTGATGTCATGACTAGTATCACTGGCCTGGGCGTGGCTAAGCTGCATTCAAGTGAACAGGGCTTAGCTGCACCCAGGCCAGTGATACTAGTCGTGACGTCACTGGGCCTGCAGTAAACAGTGAGAAGGCGCAGCGTTACTGGAGCGCCACTGTCACTGCCAGTTCAGTGAGAAGGTCAGACAGACGTTCTCCCCTACCTTTTGTATGACGTTCTTTGTTTTGGTTTCACTTTGTCAGCTCCTTTCCTTCTGCCAGGTGTCACTTATTTAGACTAATCGTCTTCCTTTATATTCCCTCCCATGCCGCCTCACTTTGCGGTTTATACTACTTCCTGGATGAAGTGTTCACTGCTGGAGGCTGCTGCTGCTGTTTGCTCAGATAAGTCTTTTCCCTTTATTGTGTTTTCTTGCTGGCTTGATTCTAGTTGACCCTGACTCCGTCCGTTTTCTGTGCAGGGAGCCGGTGGTTGTGTCCCCTCACTATTATAGGGTTTTCAGGTGTCACACATCCTTAGGGGCGTGTTGGCATACAATCGTCTACCATTGAGGCCTTTGCATGGGTGTAGCAGTTAGGGAGAGCTCTTAGGGTGTTATAGGGCTCACCTATATGCTCCTTAGTTTGGGATCAAGCCAGTCAGTCGTTTATTTATAAGTTCCAGCAATCTGCAACATCATCCATGACAGCCACTGCCTTCTCAAACAGCTGATTGGCAGGGGTGTCAGGTGTGGGAGCCCCTTCAATCAGATGCTGATGATCTATCCAGAGGATAAATCAACAGAAAGAAAGAACTGCAGAACCCATTTAAGTCAGTTTTAATTTAAATTCATATTGGCAGGTGCACTAAATTTATCAAACATTTCATTAACATTCCCTGTCATTATAGAGTCCTTTCATATCAGAAATAAATGTCTGTCCTATGACATTACATAATTCTCATAGGATATGGGGGTGTATGTAATCTGTAAGCGATGATTTGTCTATTTTAGTCTTTTTACGTTGCTGCTGCACTTCTTCCTGGGTCAGACAGGGCACTTTTAATGGGGAATTTATGTTTACATTCTGCATTTCATCTGATATTTATTTTTCCACAGTGAATATAGTGGAGAAAAAAGAGCCATCACTTTCGGGTTTAAACTTTTTACCATTTATATAAACGAAGAACATTTAGGGTTAGTTTTACTCTCTTTGTCAATGAGCCTCCTTGTCTCCAGGGTGGCTGTATTTATCTGCCTTTTACATATTCTTTTTTTTCCTTAAAATGTTACAGTGCTTCTTTGCTACCTTCCTGTTTTAGTCATTTAAATGCTTTTTTTTATTTTTTTATTTATTGCTCTCTTTACATTTCTATTTATCCGCTTCGTTTTTTGTTCTTGTTCCTCACCCTTTTATTCCCATAAGGTATATACCTTTCAAAATTAGAGTTTAGGATTGGTCACTGTTTCCACATCTGTTATTCAAGGCCTATTGATTAATACTAAGTCTACTATGGCCGCCCCTCTAGTAGGATTCTGACCCAGTTGGGAACGTTTAGTTATTGTCAATAAGCTGTTTCCATGAATGCCCACTGTGACAAAACCCCTGTTTTAGGAATACCCAGCATTTTGTATTTCGTCTGCTGTTCGGGTAGTTGGCCCTATTTTGCCCTTTAAATGTGCACCGATCACCCCCCTCTGCCTGTGAAACACAAACACAATGGGCATTGCCTGTGATACATTTAACAAACACAATGGGCATTGGATGTGATACAATTAACAAACACAACGGGCCATTGTAAATGGACGAACGCCCAGCAGGGATTGGTCGTCAACCGCATGGGAATATGTCCGGCCCCTTTTATCCAATTATCTCCAGGATAGAGAGGAGGGATTTTACTGTTCATGTGGGAGTGTGTTATATCTTACTGTATATTGATTGGTCGCTGTATTTTGTGGGCCTGTCCTCCACAAGATCCCCGTGGGAATAACTCTTGCTGGGGGACTTGCATAAAGGGCCGGGCTGTGGCCATCAATAAAGAGTTAGTTTTACCCCTTCCTGAAGTCTCAGCTCCTGTTTGGGGGAGATTAGGAGCAAATATTCAAAACACCATCGGATTTACGTGGATTTTGGGAGACGCTGTACGGATTTACTCAACTGGAGTGTAAGATATCCGTAACACCCACATCTCGTACCTATGTTTGTTTCATTGACCTTTTCTGTTTGGTCACTGATGTGGATCTTGTTCTTACTATTACTGGAAAATCTTAACTAAAGAATTTACAAAAATAACCTGTTTCCTTTATGAGATGTACATGTTTCAGTTTCCCAGTCTATATCTGGGTAGTTGAAGTCCCCCGTAATAACGATCTCATTATGATTTTCCGGCTCGCCTGTCTTGTTTAGTAGTAGATTTTCTGTGGACTCTTGTATTGTAGGTGGTTTATAATAAACTCCTGTTAGTAATTTATTATTGTTGTTGCCTCCATGTATTTCTACCCACAGTGACTCCACATGTTCATGTACCTCACTTATATCTTCCCGGAGTGTAGGCTTTGGACAAGACTTTACATAAAGGCAAACCCCTCCCCCTCTCCGGTTTTGGCGATCCTTTCTAAACAGACTGTAACCCTGTACGTTAACCGCCCAGTCATAGCTATCATCCAGCCATGTCTCAGCTATTCCCACTATGTCATAATCCTTACACATTACTATTTCCAGTTCCTGAGGATAGGTCATCAATATAAACAGGCTGCCCAACCCTTTTAACCTGAACAGTACCAGCGCCGTACATGTATGGCGCTGGGTACTGTGTTTAAAATACCAGCGCCGTCGCTGGACCCCTGCTGTATGCGCTGGCATCGATGAAAACACCTATGCCAGGGCATTACCCTAGATGTGTCACGCTTAGCGCTGACCGCAGAACGTGTAGTGTCCATGCAGGGAGGGAGCTCCCATAGGGTCCCCGCGCTGCTGTGACAGGGAGCTCCCATCAGGTCCCCGCGTTGCTGTGACGGGGACCCAATGGCTGGGACGGCAGCCCGATGTAGCAGGCTGTAAGTGTATCATGGTGTGTAACACACTTACAGCCAATGCATTACAATAAAAAAAAGTTTTCTACAAAAAAAATTAAAAGTTTCAAGTACAAAAAAAAGTGTTCCCAAAATAAATAAAAAAATTGCAAAAAATAGTAAAAAGAAGAAAATTAGACATCAGTATCGACCAGCTCTATAAAAATATCACATGATCCACTAGATGAACGCCGTAAAAAAAAGGAAAAACAGTGCCAAAACAGCTATTTTCTGGTCACCTTGCCTCACAAAAAGTGTAATGTCAAGCGATCAAAAAAGTAGAGAAATTCAAATTTAGAAAATTGTGAATTTTTCTAAATTGTTGGTCAATTCTGGATTCTTTTATAAATAAAGGTGAAATATATTGACTCAAGTTTACCATTGTCATGAAGTACAATGTGTCACGAGAAAACAATCACGGAATGGCTTGGAAAAGTAACGCATGTCAGATTTGCAAAAATCAGCCTGGGATTTAAGTGGCTCACTAGTGAAGGGGTTAGGACACACACTTGCGATCAAACACTTGATTTTTTGTGTTTTCAATCTGCTTATATAGCTGCTGTTCCCAGACAACTCCAAACCAGATTGCTGATTTTTTTTTTTTTCCTTTGAATTCAAAGGCGTTCTGAATACACTGTATGAAAATTTTATTACAAAATAGCACTTGAGTTTCTGATGAATAACGGTGGAACCTCATGTGACTGTTGTGGACATCATATTGTGTGCCATAACCAGCACTATAAGGAACATACCAAATGTATTCTTAATAAAAATACTATAGAGTGTGTAAAACAAAGCATATCATAGAAAGTGAAACACGAAATTAATGTCCTTCAGGTGACTCTCCAATCCTTAGCGTTTCTTTTAACTTCTATAAGATACTGTAAAGAAACATAGGTGAGGAAGAATACCACCAGAAAAACTCTCACTCTGCTATCAATCTTCCTTTACCACTCTGGTTAGTAGATGTAAGGTTACCCCTAGGTGTTTAACAGAGCAAGCCATAAAGCCACCAAGTTGGACTTGGCTGCTAAGGACCCAGATTATGTCTGCAGAGTAGGGTAGCAAAAAACAGGTGCAAGTAAGGCTACTTTCACACTAGCGTTAATATTGAGATCTGTCATAGGGTTTCAATACCGGAAAAAAATGCTACCGTTTTGTCCCTATTCATTGTCAACGGGCACAAAACGTTTGGTTGCGTTCTCATACCGGAGAGCAAACTGCTGCATGCTGTGGTTTGCTTTCCGTCATGGGATGACACAATAAAAAACAAATCCGTCCCCCATTGACTTTCAATGGAGTTCATAATGGATCCATCTTGACTATGTTAAAGATAATACAACCGGATCTGTTCATAATGGATGCAGATGGTTGTATTATCAGTAACGGAAGCATTTTTTGCTGAACCATGCCAGATCCAGCAAAAACGCTAGTTTGAAAGTAGCCTTACAGGTGGCAGACCGATCAGATCAGATGTGGCAGGAGAGTAAAACAAGCCAGAGTCTGAGCCAAAAGAATTAATAGAAGAAAAATAGCAGACAAGGGGTTAAACCAGAAACAAGATGATGTGAACACACAGGAAGGTCCAACAGAAATGCAGCACTGTTCTGAGCATCCGTAATAAAAAGTAGCCTGGACCAAAATCACAGGCAAAGACAGCAGTCAGTGCTAGACTTAAATCCTCCACCTTGATCTGGAGTGGGTCGCCAGGCCAAGAACCTGATTGGCTCAACATTCAGGATCATAGATAGGTGCCTGGCTGGTCAGCATGACAACCCTCCTGGAACAGCCACACATAGGATTGTGGTTGGATAAGCTTTTGACGATACAGTGCCTTGAAAAAGTATTTATACCCCTTAAATTTTTCCACGTTACACCCACAAACTTAAATGTATGATATAGGGATTCTATGTGATAGACAGACACAAAGTATCAAGTATGTGTGAAGTAAAAAGAAAATGATACATGGTTTTCAACATTTGTAATAAATAAAAATATGAGAAGTGTGGGGTGCATTTGCTTTGATAAATAAAATCCCTAAATAAAAGCCCTAAATAAAATCCAGTGTGACCAATTGCCTTGAGAAGTCCACCTATGTGAAATTTATTCTCAGTATAACTTCAGCTGTTCTGTATAGACCTTAGAGGATTGTTAGTGAATATTAGTGATCAAACAACATCATGAAAACCAAGGAACACACCAGACAGGTCAGGAATAAAGTTGTGAAGACGTATAAAGCCAGGTTAGGTTATAAAAAATATTCCAAGCTGTGAATATCTCAAGGAGGACTGTTCAATCCATCACCTAAAAATGGAAGGAGTATGGCACAACTGCAAACCTACCAAAACATAGCTGCCCAAGAAAACAGTCCAGGTAAGGAAAGCACTATTTAGAGAAGCAGCCAAGCGGCCCATGGTCACTCTAAAGGAGCTGCAGAGATCCACAGCTCAGGTGGGAGAACCTGTCCACAGGACAACCATTAGTCGTGGCCTTTATAAAAGCAAGTCATAACAAGTCATGTTTGCTGTTTGCCACAAGCCATGTAAGGGAAACATCAAACGTGAAAGAAGGTACTCTGGTAAGATCAGACCAAAGTTGAACTTTTTGGGCTATAAGCAAAACGCTAGCGGAAAACTAATCCCGCACATCACCCTAAACACATCATCCCCATCGTGAAACATGGTGGTGGCAGCATCATTGTGTGGGGATACTTTTCTTCAGCAGGGACAGGGAAGCTGATCACAGTTGATGGAAAGATGGGAGTAGCTAAATACAGGGCAATGCTGGAAGAAAACCTGGTAAAGGCTGCAAAAGACTTAAGACTGGGGTGGTGGTTCACTTTCCAGCAGGACAACGACCCTAAACATACAGCCAGAGCTACAATGGAATGGCTTAGAACGAAGCATATGCATCTGGGATTCACGTCCCCACCTCTCCCTTGGTTCATCTTGATAGACTTGTGTCTTTTTCAACCGTATTAACTATGTAACTATGTGTTGGAATGGCCCATTCAAAGTCCAGACCTAAATCGCATTGAGAATCTGTAACAAGACTTGAAAATTGCTGTTCACAGACGCACTCCATCCAATCTGACTGAGCTGGAGCTATTTTGCTAAGAATAATGGGCAAGAATTTTAGCCTCTAGATGTGCAAAGCTGCTAGAGACGTACCCCAAAAGACTTGCAGCTGTAATTGCAGTGAAAAATGGATGGTCCTACAAAGTATTAACTCAGGGGGGCTTAATACAAGTGCATGCCACACTTTTCAGATTTCTATTTATTAACAGTTTTGAAAACCAGGTATGATTTTTATTTCACGTCACACATACTTTCTACTTTGTGTTGGTATATCCCATAAAATCCCAATAAAATACAATTACGTTTGTGGGTGTAAAAAATGTGGAAAAGTTCAAGGGGTATAAATACTTTTTTAAGGCACAGTACTTTTACAGAAAGAAGTGCTATCGTAGGTGAGCAAAATACACTTTGACATCTTTGACAGAAAATAAAGACTGTTCTCCTGATGAAAGCACCATAATTAAAAGATATTTTCTAGGATTATTGCCCTTTTTTAACTAGCCCCCGGAGCGTGTGGTATAAAAAATCATACTCTCCTACTCCCTGCCACTCTATTCCAGCAGCCTGGCTCCGTTTGGTGATCTTCCTGCACCTGAAAAGTGACGTGTCTGTCTCCAAGCGGCACATCACTGCTGGGTCACATGGGAATACGTCACCACTGAGGCCAGTTATTGTCTACAGTGGCTTATGTAACCCCATCCATATCACATTCATACCCCAGCTGGAAGTAAACAGGCGGGGACCAGAAGAAAAACTGCAGATGAGACTAATGAATATTCGTAATCTGCACAGCAGAAGCCTGATAAATGCCAGGCTGATGCTTGTCAATGCAGAGAGTGGCACAGCCAGATCTCTATATGCTTCACAAACATAAAGAAGGTCATTTATTATTGTTTTTATACCACGTTTTGGCATCTATTTGTAGCAGATTTTGTAGAAAAGGGGTTTTACACGCTCACGCCACTTTTACAAAGTGGCTTAGAAGTTTTGAAGCAAATCTTTTTAGGAAAATTTCCAAAACCCAATTTTTTAAGGACCAGTTCAGTTATGAAGTCACTTTGTGGGGCTTACATATTAGAAACCTCCCATAAGCACCCCATTTTAGAAACTACACCCGTCAAGCTATTCAAAACTGATTTTACAAACTTTGTTAACCCTTTAGGTTTCCCACGAGAATTAAAGAATTACATTTTTTAAAGAAAAATTAGAATGAAATTTTAAAATTTCACTTTTTTTTAAATTTAAATCCATTTTTTCTGCAACACATCAAGGGTTAACAGCCACACATAACTCAAAATCTATTACCCTGATTCTGAAGTTTACAGAAACACCCCATATGTGCTCAAAAACTGATGTTTGGGCGCACAGCAGGCTTCAGAGTGGAAGGAGCATCATAAGGCTTTTGGAGAGCCGATTTAGCTGGAATAGTAATTGGGAGCTATGTTGCATATGAAGACACCCTGAGGTAGCCCTACAGTGGAAACCCCCCAAAGGTGACCCCATTTTTGAAACTACACCCCTCAAGAAATCTTTCAAGGTGTGTAATGAGCACTTTGACCTCAAAGGTGTTTCCTAGAAATAGGAAACACTTGGCAGTGAAAATTAAAAATTGCATTTTTTTTTCTAGAAAAAGTTGCTTTAGGGTACGTTCACACGACGACAATTGTCGCGCGACAAAAAGTCGCGCGACAATTTGTGAACCACTACACTGCAACATTTGTAGCGCGACATTGATGTCACATTAATGTCGCGCGACAATTTTTATAATGGGTGTCTATGGTGGTGTCGCACGTGCGACATGCAACATGTCGCGACTGCGACACAACAGTCGCAAGAAGTCCATCCCGGATGGATTTTTGTCGACTGTCGTGTCGCAGTCGCAGCATGTCGCATGTCGCAGTGCGACACCATAGACTCCCATTATAAAAATTGTCGCGCGACAATAGTGCGACTTTTTGTCGCGCGACAATTGTCGTCGTCTGAACATACCCTTACACCCACATTTTTCACTTTCCCAAAGGGTAACAGGACAAAATGCACCCCAAATTTTGTTTCCCATTTCCCTCCGAAGACAGAAACATCCCACATGTGCCCAAAAAATGATGTATGGGCGCACTGCAGGCTTCAGAGTGGAAGGAGCACCATAAGGCCCCTTTCACACGGGCGAGTTTTCCGCGCGGGTGCAATGCGTGAGGAGGACGCATTGCACCCGCACTGAATCCTGACCCATTCAGTTCTATGGGGCTGTGCACATGAGCGGTGATTTTCACGCATCACTTTTGCGTTGCGTGAAAATCGCAGCATGTTCTATATTCTGCGATTTTCACGCAACGCAGGCCCCATAGAAGTGAATGGGGATGCGGGAAAATCGCAAGCATCCGCAATCATGTGCGGATGCGTTGCGATTTTCCCGCATGGTTGCTAGGATACGATCGGGATGGGGACCCGATCGTTATTATTTTCCTTTATAACATAGTTATAAGGGAAAATAATCGCATTCTAATTACAGAATGCAATGTTCCCGGGCTTTAAAGGGTTAAAATAATAAAGAGTTAACTACCTTCTCCCATTATGCAGCAGAGCCTCAGAACGTCTTCTCTCTTGATAGTTTGGATGCTTGAGGACCTGTGGTGACGTCACAGGGTCACATGGTCCATCATAGAAGCATTTAAGTGGACCATGTGACCCATGTGATCCTGTGACATCACGTCAGGTCCTTCATCCAACAGATGTTGGAGGAAGGACCTGCCGTGATGTCACAGGATCACATGGGTCACATGGTCCACTCAAATGCTTCTATGATTGGACCATGTGACCCTGTGACGTCACCACAGGTCCTCAAGCATCCAAACTATTAGAGAGAAGACGCTCTGGGGCTCTGCGCGCATAATGGGAGAAGGTAGTTAACTCTTTATTATTTTTAACCCTTAGCTTCTTGCCGACCGCCTCACGCAGGATTGCGTCCTGCGGGCGGTCGGTCTGTTCCTCCTTGACGCGCGCGCGTCATCTCGCGAGAGGCGAGATTTCCTGTGAACGCGCGTGCGCGCGTTCACAGGATCACGTCGGGGACAAGGTAAGCTACAGCCTGCCAGCGCTGATCGTGCGCTGGCAGGCTGTAGAAGTTAAAATGGCATATCAGACGCTGTTTTGTTAACAGCGTCTGATATGCTTGCTGATCGTTCCTTTGGTGGTCCCTTTTGCTTGGGACCACCAAAGAAACTTTATAAGTGCACCAAAACACCACACAGACCCCCCCACCCATCCACCCCACCCCCGTCACTGATTAACCCCTGATTAACCCCTGATTAACCCCCGATCACCCCATGTCACCCCCTGACACTAATTACCCCACTGTAAGGCTCATTCAGACGTCCGTATGTGTTTTGTGGATCCATGGATCCACGGATCCGCAAAACACGGACACCAGCAATGTGCTTTCCGCATTTTGCGGATCCGCACATTGCCAGAACTATATAGAAAATGCCTTTTCTTGTCCGCAATTGCGGACAAGAATAGGACATGCTCTATCTTTTGCGGAGCTGCGGCCGGATGCTTGGGGGCCGAAACCCGGAAGTTTGCGGCCGCAGCTCGCAAATGCTGATGCGGCGAGCGCATAGTGTGCTCTCCGCATCACCGCCAGCCCCATTCACACTGAATGGGTCCGCATCTATTCCGCAGAATTGCGGAATAGATGCGGACATTTTTGTGGACGTGTGAATGGGGCCTTACTACTTTTTTTTTGCACATTTTTGGCAGAGATTTACTCATCCACATTGATCGATGCGAATGAGGAAATCTGTGCCGTTTTGTTTTTTTGCACATTTTTGGCAGAGATTTTTTCATCCACATTGATCGATGCGAATGAGGAAATCTGTGCCGTTCATTTTTTTCTTTTTCAGCGCAGAGACTGAACGGGAAAAAATCTCATTACCCGTATGCTCAATATACGGAGAATCGCAGAAACTCCTAATGCTGGCCATACGTGTAATGATTGCGGAGACCCTAAAATGCCAGGGCAGTACAAACACCTTACATGTGACCCCATTTTAGAAAGAAGACACCCCAAGGTATTCCGTGAGGGGTATGGTGAGTTCATGCAAAATTTTATTTTTGTCACAAGTTAGTGAAATATGAGACTGTAAAAAAAAAAAAAATCAATTTCCGCTAACTTGTGCCAAATTTTTTTTTCTGTGAACTCGCCATGCCCCTCACAGAATACCTTGGGGTGTCTTCTTTCCACAATGGGGTCACTTGTGGGGTATTTATACTGTCCTGGCATTTTAGGGGTCCTAAAGCGTGAGAATCCAAATGCGTAAAAATGGCCTGTGAAATCCTAAAGGTACTCATTGGTTTTAGGGCCCTTTGCGATCTTGGCTGCAAAAGTGTCACTCATGTGGTATCGCCGTACTCAGGAGAAGTAGGGCAATGTGTTTAGGGTGTATTTTTACATATACCCATGCTGCGTGTGAGAAATATCACTGTAAACGACAACTTTTTACATTTTTTTATTCAAAGTTGTCAATTTACAGAGATATTTCTCACACAAAGTATGGGTATATGTAAAAATACACCCCAAAACACATCGCCCTACTTCTCCTGAGTACGGCGATACCACATGAGTGACACTTTTGCAGCCCGAGTGCAAAGGGGCCCAAATTCCAACGAGTACCTTTAGGTTTTATATGGCTGCTCACAATTTAGCCCCACCCAAAATGCCAGAACAGTACAAACACCCACAAATGACCCCATTTTGGAAAGAAGACACCCCAAGGTATTCGCTGAGGGGCATAGTGAGTCCATGAAAAATTTAACTTTTGTCAAAAGTTAGCAGAAAGGTAGACTTTATGAGAAAAACAATAAAAATCAATTTCCGCTAACTTGTGCCAAAAAAATCTTCTATGAACTCGCCATGCCCCTCACAGAATACCTTGGGGTGTCTTCTTTCCAAAATGGGGTCACATGTGGGGTATTTATACTGCCCTGGCATTTTAGGGGCCCTAAAGCGTGAGAAGAAAAAATGCGTAAAAATGCCCTCCTAAAAGGTACTCATTGGTTTTAGGGCCCTTTGCGCATCTTGGCTGCAAAAGTGGCACACATGTGGTATCGCCGTACTCAGGAGAAGTCGGGCAATGTGTTTTAGGGTGTATTTTACATATACCCATACTTTGTGTGAGAAATATCTCTGTAAATTGACAACTTTGAATAAAAAATGTAAAAGTTGTCGTTTACAGCGATATTTCTCACACGCAGCATGGGTATATATAAAAATACACCCAAAACACATTGCCCTACTTCTCCTGAGTACGGCGATACCGCATGTGTGGCACTTTTTGCAGCCAAGGTGCGCAAAGGGGCCCTAAAACCAATGAGTACCTTTAGGATTTCACAGGCCATTTTTACGCATTTGGATTCTCACGCTTTAGGGGCCCTAAATGCCAGGTCAGTATAAATACCCCACATGTGACCCCATTTTGGAAAGAAGACACTCCAAGGTATTCCGTGAGGGGCATGGCGAGTTCACAGAATTTTTATTTTTGGCACAAGTTAGCGGAAATTGATATATTTTTTTTTTATTTTGTTTTTTACAAAGTCTCATATTCCACTAACTTGTGACAAAAATAAAATTTTACATGAACTCGCCATGCCCCTAACGGAATACCTTGGGGTGTCTTCTTTCCAAAATGGGGTCACATGTGGGTATTTATACTGTCCTGGCATTTTAGGGGCCCCTAAAGCGTGAGAAGAAGTCTGGAATCCAAATGCGTAAAAATGCCCTGTGAAATCCTAAAGGTACTCATTGGTTTTAGGGCCCTTTGCGCACCCAGGCTGCAAAAAGTGGCACACATGTGGTATCGCCGTACTCAGGAGAAGTAGGGCAATGTGCTTTGGGGTGTATTTTTATATATACCTATACTGTGTGTGAAAAATATCTCTGTAAACGACAACTTTTAAAAATTTTATACAAAGTTGTCAGTTTACAGAGATATTTCTCTCACCCAACATGGGTATATGTAAAAATACACCCTAAAACACATTGCCCTACTTCTCCTGAGTACGGCGATACCACATAAGTGACACTTTTTGCAGCCTGGGTGCAAAGGGCCCAAATTCCAACGAGTACCTTTAGCTTTTACATGGCGGCTCACAATTTAGCCCCGCCCAAAATGCCAGAACAGTACAAACACCCCACAAATGACCCCATTTCGGAAAGTAGACACCCCAAGGTATTCACTGAGGGGCATAGTGAGTCCGTCTGAGATTTCTTTTTTTTTTGCCAGAAGTTAGCAGAAATTGAAACTTTTTTTTTTTTTTTTTCTCAGAAAGTGTCATTTTCCGCTAACTTGTGAAAAAAAATGAAATGATACATGAACTCACCATGCCCCTCCGCGAATACTTTGGGGTGTCTTCTTTCTAAAATGGTTTGATTTGGGGGGTATTTATACTATCCTGGCATTCTAGCTCCTGAAGAAACATGACAGGTGCTCAGAAAGTCAGAGCTGCTTCAAAATGCCGAAATTCACTTTTTTGCACCATAGTTTGTAAACGCTATCACTTTTACCCAAACCAATAAATATACACTTATTGGACTTTTTTTTATCAAAGACATGTAGAACAATAAATTTAGAGAAAAATTTATATAGAAATGTAGTTTTTTTAAAAAAATTTTACAACAGAAAGTGAAAAATGTCATTTTTTTGCAAAAATTTCGTTAAATTTGTATTAATAGCAAAAAAAGTAAAAATGTCAGCAACAATGAAATACCACCAAATGAAAGCTCTATTAGTGAGAAGAAAAGGAGGTAAAATTCATTTGGGTGGTAAGTTGTATGACGGAGCAATAAACGGTGAAAGTAGTGTAGTGCGGAATTGTAAAAAGTGGCCTGGTCATTAAGGGTGTTTAAGCTAGGGGGGCTGAAGTGGTTAAAGCCCGGGGAACATTGCATTCTGTAATTAGAATGCGATTATTTTCCCTTATAACTATGTTATAAAGGAAAATAATTACACATACAGAATACTTATCCAGACAACCAGACTTCAGTGATGAAGTCTGACTTCGGGTCTGGGTACCAAGCATGCGGATTTTTTCACGCGCGTGCTCAACGCACTACAAACGTTAGCACACGCGTGGAAAAATCGCGGCGATTCCCGCAACGCACCCGCCTCTTATCTGGGCGTCAAACATGACGCCCGTGTGAAAGAGGCCTATGGCTTTTGGAGAGCAGATTTAGCTGGAATGGTAATTGGGAGCTATGTTGCATATGAAGACACCCTGAGGTGGCCCTACAGTGGAAACCCCCAAAAAGTGACCCCCTTTTGGAAACTACACCCCTCAAGGAATATTTCAAGGTGTGTAGTGAGCACTTTGACCTCAAAGGTGTTTCCTAGAATTAGGAAACACTTGGCAGGGAAAATGAACAATAAATTTTTTTTTCTAGAAAAAGTTGCTTTACACCCACATTTTTCATTGTCCAAAAGGGAACAAGACAAAATGCACCCCACATTTTCTTCCCCATTCCCCATTCCCCCCCCCCCCCGAATACGGCAATATGCCATATGTGCTCATAAAATTATGTATGGGCGCACAGCAGGGCTCTAGAGTCAAACAGCAAAATTTGGATTGATTTTAGGTGCCATGTCGCATTTAAAAAAATTGTGAGGTCTCCATAAATTACAAACCCCAAGAAGTGACCCCATTTTGGAAAGTGCACCCCGTACGACCATTTTAAGGGGTGGAAAGGGCACTTTTGACCTAACAGGGGTTTCATAGAAATGAATATGTAGTGGTTGGTGAAAAGTCGATCTGTAAGCTATGCGGACTAAGGCAGCATTCACACGGGCGAGTTTTCCGTGATGTGAACGCATTACACCCGCACTGAATCCTGACCCATTATTTCAATGGGTCTGTGTACATAAGCGTTTTTTTCCACGCATCACTTGTGCGTTGCGTGAAAATCGCAGCATGTTCTATATTCTGCGTTTTTCACGCAGCCCTAGCCCCATAGAAGTGAATAGGGCTGCATTAAAAACGCATTGCATCCGCAAGCAAGTGCGGGTGTGTTGCGTTTTTCACTGATGGTTGCTAGGAGATGTTGTTTGTAAACCTTCAGTTTTTTATCACGCGCGTGAAAAACGCATCAAAACGCATTGCACCCGCGCGGAAAAAACTGAACAACTGAACGCAATCGCAGGCAAAACTGAATGGCTTTGCCTGTGAAATCGCACAGTTTTCACTGAACGCATCCGCAACGCATCCGGACCTAATCAGACACGCTCGTGTGAACCCAGCCTAAATCAGAGATATAAGGTGGTAAAACTACGGGGAACATCATGGATAAAATTAAATTACTACTCCATGGATAACTGGTAGACTTTAAACCACTTCTGCATGCACCATCCAGTTTTTTCAGGCAGGTTTTGCAGTGGTAAATGGTGTATTTTCTTATCCCCCTTTTGGAACACACCCTGAATCATTTTTGGGTCCTTTCCTTCCTTGCTGTCTGGGGGACTTGACCTGGAAAATGTTGCCCTGGTACAACACGGGCACCATGACTTCCTGAAGTACTGGGACCCTCCCCGGGCTGGCTTTGAAAAAATTAGGGCCTTGATAACCACCTCTTCGAAGTGAAGGAAAGTTCCTGTGTGGCCTGCAGATTGAAAAAGCACATACGCATTGCCTATTGCCTTCTGTACAATGTGTATGGCCAGCTTTTTGTACCACACTTTTGTTTTTCGTGTGGTACTGTAGTGTTTCAGAAGTTGATCTAAAAGATCCACCCCTCCCATGTGCCTGTTGTAGTCCAGGATACACACTGGTTTGGGAGTAGTGGTTGTGCCCTCAAAATCTGGAATTTGGGGCTGATAATCATCAGGGGGTGGGGTCCATATGAGCTCACTCTGGGGGGCTGCCTCAGCTGTTGTTCTGGGACACCTTCTAGAGGGTCCCTCATCAGCGGATGATGATGATAAGGGGGTAGAGGAGTAGAGGAAAATGGCATCCTCTTCTCCCTCACTGGCAGACTCAGTATTGGAGGCAAGGATGGCCTATGCCTCTTCAGCTGAGTATACTCGTTGGGACGGATGGGCCATTTTTATTATATTGGGGTGTGAGGTGTGAAATGTGTAAACTTTTATTTAGTGTGAGGGGTGCGTATGTTGTGTTTTGAAATACAGAGAAAAGGAGTGGGAAAAAAAAAGTTACAGGTGCAGGATGCATACACGCACAAAGATGTTGCATACGTGCAAAAATCTAACACTACCTAACTAAAATTGATATGGAGATATATAGATATATAGATAGATAGATAGATATAACTAACTACATGAAAAAAAAACAATGTGCACAGTAAACTGAAGAGACCGATCAGAAAGATGTTTCTGATCAGCGCTCAGCAGGTGCAGGATGCATAGACGCATACAGATATTATGTGCGTGCAAAAATCTACACTAACACTGCCTAAAATTGATTTCTACTTAACATGTATTTTTTACACCCAAAAAAAAAGAAAACTGAGCACAAAAGCGACCAGTAAAAAAAATGGTACTTATTGGTGCTCAGGGTTGCAGAACGCACGCAAGCTGACGTTTGGTCGTCCGTGCAGACACTGCAGTATAAAAATTTACTGCAGATGCAAAAAAAAAAGAACACTATCTAAAATCAACATATATACAGGGGCGGACTGACCATTAGGGCACTCGGGCATGGACCGAGGGCCCGTGGCCAGTAGGGGGCCCGTCCCCAGGGCAGACGCGGCGGCAGGGGACATCAGGAGATGAGCGCTTCCATTGCGCTCATCTCCGTGCAGAGGAGGGAGAGGCGTGTCCTCTCCCTGTTCCTCTGATAGGCTGCCAGCCGGAGCGGTACAGCTTGAGACACAGGCCGGAAGAGGCCTGCATTGCATCGCTGGAGGTAAGTATAAGTGTTCTTTTTTTTTTTTTTTCTTGGGGCTACTCGCACTTAAGGGGGACTAATGGCACTTAAGGGGGCTGCTACTGGCACATAAGGGGGACAGCTACTGGCACATAAGGGGGGACAGCTACTGGCACATAAGGGGACGGCTACTGGTACATAAGGGAGACTACTGGCACATAAGGGGACGGCTACTGGCACATAAGGGGAAGGCTACTGGCACATAAGGGGGACGGCTACTGGCACATAGGGGGACGGCTACTGGCACATAAGGGGATGGCTACTGGCACATAAGGGGATGGCTACTGGCACATAAGGGGGCTACTGGCACATAAGGGGGCTACTGGCACATGAGGGGACTAATAACACATGAGGGGGACTAATAACACATGAGGGGGCCTACTGGCACATAAGGGGATTACTGGCACATAATGGGGACTACTGGCACATAAGGGGCTGCTACTGGCACTTAAGGGGCTGCTACTGGCACTTAAGGGGCTGCTACTGGCACATAAGGGGACAGCTACTGACACATAAGGGGACTAATGGCACATAAGGGGGCTACTGGCACATAAGGGGAGGCTACTGGCACATAAGGGGGCTACTGGCACATAAGGGGGCTGCTGGCACATAAGGGGCTACTGACACATAAGGGGGATGGCTACTGGCACATAAGAGGGCTACTGGCACATGAGGGGGACTAATAACACATGAGGGGGGCCTACTGGCATATAAGGGGGATTACTGGCACATAAGGGGGGCTACTGGCACATAAGGGGGCTGCTACTGGCACTTAAGGGGGCTGCTACTGGCACTTAAGGGGGCTGCTACTGACACATAAGGGGGACAGCTACTGACACATAAGAGGACTAATGGCACATAAGGGGGCTACTGGCACATAAGGGGGAGGCTACTGGCACATAAGGGGGCCCTGGCACATAAGGGGGCTACTGGCACATAAGGGAGGCTACTGGCACATAAGGGGACTACTGGCACATAAGGGGGCTACTGACACATAAAGGGGACGGCTACTTGCACATAGGAGGGGCTACTGGCACATAAGGGGGGACGGCTACTGGCACATAAGGGGGACGGCTACTGGCACATAAGGGGATGGCTACTGGCACATAAGGGGGCTACTGGCACATAAGGGGCTACTGGCACATAGGGGGCTACTGACACATAAAGGGACGGCTACTGGCACATAAGAGGGGCTACTGGCACATGAGGGGGACTAATAACACATGAGGGGGACTAATAACACATGAGGGGGCCTACTGGCACATAAGGGGATTACTGGCACATAAGGGGGCTACTGGCACATAAGGGGCTGCTACTGGCACTTAAGGGGGCTGCTACTGGCACTTAAGGGGGCTGCTACTG
Source organism: Bufotes viridis (assembly GCA_033119425.1). Lineage (NCBI taxonomy): Eukaryota > Metazoa > Chordata > Amphibia > Anura > Bufonidae > Bufotes > Bufotes viridis. Next base: position 542,950,358 of record CM065589.1, on the reverse strand, counting down.
GCACATAAGGGGGACAGCTACTGGCACATAAGGGGACTAATGGCACATAAGGGGGGCTACTGGCACATAAGGGGAGGCTACTGGCACATAAGGGGGACGGCTACTGGCACATAAGGGCGGCTACTGGCACATAAGGGGACGGCTACTGGCACATAAGGGGGACGGCTACTGGCACATAAGGGGGACGCTACTGGCACATAAGGAGGGATGGCTACTGGCACATAAGGGGGACGGCTACTGGCACATAAGGGGGGCGGCTATTGGCACATAAGGAGGGACGGCTACTGGCACATATGGGGGGGGACTACTGGCACATAATAAGGGGGGGCTACTGGCACATGGGGGGAAGCACAAGAGAGGCACTTATTACTGGCACATGTGGTGGCATGGAGAGGCACGTGTTACTGGCACATTATTATGGGGCACTATGGGGGCTTCTTCTGAGGCCACAAAGAAGGGGTATTATTTATGGGGGGCTCTGTGTGGTACTAGTATAACCAGGGGTATTATCTGTTTCTGCAGTGTAGTATTGGGGAGCACAGCGGCACAGTATTGGGGGTAGTAGGATGATTTGTCCAGAAGATGAGAGGATGATGGAAAAGTAGTAAACTAAGATTTTTTTTTGTTAAACTGCAGAGATGGAAAATGGCGACAACATTACGGTCTGGTCTGAAGGTCTGAAAGGAGAAGACGAGGACAGAAAACATCTACATCAAAGAAGACGTCACTGGACGTAATAGGTAAGTGCCCTGTATTTCTGTAGGGATGGGATCAGAGGCATAACGATGGCGGTGTGACCAGGTAGTGGAGGCGGGATATAGGTGTGGCTGGAGGTATAACATGGGCGTGGCTGGAGGTAGGGCATGGGTGGGGCCTGGAAGGGGGCCCTTGAATTATTTTGCCCAGGGGCCCTGAGGGTTCTCAGTCCGCCCCTGCATATATATATATATATATATTAAGGCTGACTAGTCAGCCTGCATTTGTGGGAGGGGCGGAGGCTCTTCTTAAACAAGCCACTGCCTCACTCCTGGGCGTGTGTTCTTCAGGTGCACAGGTGCTGCTGGGTGTCATTAGTGAACTAGCTTCTCTGGTGGCAGGATCTCTTTCTTTGCAGCATGGAGCCAGAATGGAGCTTTATTTCGCTCGCTGCTATCGTAGCAATGCACGCGCTGCAATACGTAAGTAAGTTGGGCCATGGCCATCCCTCCTGGCCGGTCCCAACCCGACTTTTCTAGCGAACGGGAGGCTTCGCCTCAGAATCTGCCGCCTCAGGTTTGTTTCGTTGGGGCAAAAAAAATTCTATTTCTTTTTCAACTTCGTTTGTTTGATAATAGGAGTTAGTTCCTATATATCTTGCAAATCTTACTTCGCTTGTCTGTCGCATGGAAAGTTACTTCAGTTTGTACGCAGTAAAGGAACAGTTACCCGGGCTGCATGTGACGTCATGATTGGAGATCGGACGCACCTGTTGTTTGTTCAGGCCTATTGCTGTAGCTGTTCCTTGCCATGTGTCTCCCCCTCCCCCAGCCACCACCATCTTTATTACTTCTGTCTCATGCCTGCTTGCACCTTGCTTTATACGCCTCACACCCTCAGATGCATCTGCCCGTCTTTTATTGTCCATCACTTTCACGCTGCTCGTTCCAAGACGGCCTTTACATTTTGCTGTTACACATGTTTTACTCTCTGCTCACCGGAGCTGTGTCCACATATCTGCTATTTTCATCATGCTTCATACGTCAATCTCATTCGAGTTGCATTCACCCGTTGGCTGTTACAGCCATTCCGTACCCAAGCCGACATCCGGAACTGTATTACACGCCTGCTATTACATGTTTCATACTCTGCCCATGGCCAAAGCTGCTACTGTTACTCCCTTTATTTTTCTTTTTTTTTTTTGGCCGCACCAGACCGGTGTTCACACTTGGCTGTTGCATCATGTTGTTGTGTGTGGTTAGAGCTGCGTTCATGCGTCGGCTAGTATACCCTGTTTGCTCTGCTCACAGTCAGAGCTGTGTTCACATGTCTGCTGTTACAACAGGTTCATACTAGGCTTGTTTCGAAGATGCGTTCGCTGTCACATCATGTTCATGCTCCACTCACATTTAGAGCTGCTGTTATACCGATTTTCATTCTCGGCTCACTCCCAGAGGAGCATTCACACTTACGCGGTCAAACTCACGACCAGAGCTGCGTTCATACGTCTATTGGTATATCATGTTTGCTCTACTCACACCCAGAGCTGCGTTCACATGTCCACTGTTACTACAGGTTCTTTCCAGGCCCATTTCAAGTCACTTTTTACAGCATGTGTCATGCTCCATTCACAACCAGAGCGGCCGTTATACCAATTGTATGCTCTGCCTATAACCAGAGTTGTGTTCACACTTCTACTGCTACAACAGGTTTTATACCCCACTCGTCAGAGCCGCTTTCCATGTTGGCTGTCACTTCGAGTTAATATTTCATTCACATCCAAAGCTGCTTCCGCACGTCTGCTTTTACATCTTGTCCTCTACTCCATTCACTACTAGAGCTGTGTTTATGTGTCCGCTGATGCATCACGTTAATACTCTGCTCACATTCAGTTTTGCATTCTTACGTCTGCTTTATACCATGTTTTTCATGCTCTAGCCATACTCAGAGCCGCGCTCATACATTGTTTCTCACATCCAGAGCGGCATTCACCCATCTGCTGTTACATCATGTGTTACACTCTGCTCCCACTCAAAGCTGCATTCTCCTGTTACTTGCTACACTCCGTCATCTCAACGGGGCACCACTGCTTGGTACCGCTCTCCCGGCAAACATGGCTGCTTTCTTTTCAGGCTTACGTTTTTTTTCCTCTGTGGTGTAAAGAAAAAAAATAAAAATTCCTTTTAAATCCTGGTTCGTATTCACTCAGATTGGTCTCCTGCCTAGTTCAACAGCTTCTCAGCGGAGGCCAGTGGGCCAATAGTAGCGAGTTTCCTACCATGCTTTCACAAGTTGTTCATTTGTTTGTTGCGATAAGGTTCTTCGCTGAGCAAACTTGCAATGCCTCAGGCGCTTGTTTTTATCCCATCTCTGTTAAGCGCATTGTTTATGCACGTTGTTTCGGATTACCAATGTCTATATTTTCAATGCCTTTTGGCAGTTGTGTTTCTTTTAGGCCACTTTTAGCCAATCTAGTCATCCAAGTTGCCGCCTATCCCATCAGGTCTGGCTCAAGTTTTAATCACTTATCGTCACTGTCACGTCATTCAGATCAGTCTCTTGGCTCCGGGGGCCCTATGACTGCTTCGGCTCCGAGGACCCAATGACCGCTTGGCTCCGGGGGGCCCTATGACTGCTTCGGCCCCATGGCTCCGGGGGGCTCTAAGCCTGCTTCGGCCCTATGGCTTCGGGGATCCGATGACTGTTCCGGCCCCATGGCTTCGGGGGCCCTATGACTGCTTCGGCTCCGAGGACCCAATGACTGCTTCGGCCCCACGGCTCCGGGGGGCCCTATGACTGCTTCGGCTCCTTGGTTCTGGGGGCCTCTATGCCTGCTTTGGCCCCATGGCTTCTGGGGTCCGATGACTGCTTCGGCCCTCTGGCTTCGGGGGTCCGACGACTGCTTCGGCCCTCTGGCTTCGGGGGTCCGACGACTGCTTCGGCCCTATGGCTTCGGGGGTCCGACGACTGCTTCGGCCCTATGGCTTCGGGGGTCCGACGACTGCTTCGGCCCTATGGCTTCGGGGGTCCGACGACTGCTTCGGCCCTATGGCTTCGGGGGTCCGACGACTGCTTCGGGCCCCATGGCTTCGGGGGACCGACGACTGCTTCGGCCCCATGGCTTCGGGGGTCCGACGATTGCTTCGACCTCATGGCTTCGGGGGTCCGACGACTGCTTCGACCCCATGGCTTCGGGGCTCCGACGACTGCTTCGACCCCATGGCTTCAGGGCTCCGACGACTGCTTCGGCCCCATGGCTTCGGGGGTCCGACGACTGCTTCGGCCCCATGGCTTCGGGGGTCCGATGACTTGTTTTCAGTCCTGCCTGTTTGGTTGACCATCCATGATTCCAGGCTGATTGGGCCCAAATGTCTCACATTCATATCTGCTTCCCTGATCTCCTGCATACAGCCATGTTTTAAAACTAAAGTCTGTCGTCTGCGGTGTTCAGTCAGGTTCACTTGTTACTCAACTAAGTTTCCTGCTCCTTACGTTCTTTAGGTGTTACACTGTATTCTTGTCCATTGTCCGCCATGCTCCAGGATCACACTTCAATTACTGGAGCTCAAGTCTTTAGGGTCACCTGCCATGTTGGTCAGGTCACATTTTTGCAATGATATTCGTCTGCCACGGTATTGGGGCCACGTAGGTGCAGTTCAGGTTCCGCCTGCCACGTTAGCCAGGCCCACTGTTCAATTGCCAGCACGTTATTGAGGCCACATGTTATAGTCTAATTTCCTGTTGTCTGCTAATTCATGTACAGTATGTTCATATGCAGTCATATTCTCTTCTGCTCAATTCAGGCTCCCCTGTCCGTATCACCATACCGCAGGACAATCCTCCTCATTTCACTCTTCATCACTGCTAGTACCCTCGGCTAGACATGATTTATTATCGCACTACTTCATTCTGCCGCACAGTCCTCATTTCCTTAGCTGGTCTCTCCTCATTGTCGCATAACTTTTCCACAGGACTTCCTTTCATGGCACCGCCCCCTCCTGCTGGTCTCTCCTCTCCGTTGCCCTGCTCCCTTTGCCACTACACTGGTCTTAGCGCACTGTTCCCTCTACTGGAGAGTCTTTTTTCTGCACGGCTGCATCCGCTGGACAGTTGGTCATTACTGCACTTCTCCCTCTACTGGTCAGTCTTCTTAACCAAACGGCTCCCTCTGTTGGACACTGTTTTCCATACGGCTTCCTTTGCAGGTTGCTCCTCAGTGCTGCGCCGCTTCCTCTGCTGTTCACTCCCCTCACTCTGAGGGGAGCTTTCACAACTGCAGAATTTGTGCAGGTCATGCTGGAGGAAGAACAAGTAGGGTAATTCCCTCTAGCATTTCAGTCCCTGTCCGTAGTCGAGCATACCTTGTCAACAAAGTTCCCGTACAAAGCCTTTTTTTCTTTTACTACATCTAGGAATTCATTTTCGCCGTAGCTCTGTCGCAAATTTTGTATTCCCTTACTCACGGGAGGGCATAGACAGGATCTATACTATGGCTTCCTAGCTTCTTGCCATACTAATACCAGACTCTACAACACATCGAATCAACCAATTCCTCATGTTAGATTCAGATACCAGGTTGGTTTTCCCGTTTCAGCATTAAACCATTCTCAGGGGTTCACAGAAGAACGCAGGGACCGTGGCAAGCAGATAGATGATGTCTGGGGAACTATTCAAGGATTCCCTTCCTACTTCCATGGTTTCTTTTGCCCCTCACTTCTTGCATAGTCTAGGCAGTCAGGTTTCTCTTTCGGTTCCACAAACTTCTGAGGCCAGGGCAATTGTCAGTACTAGAACCATAGTTCACCAGGTTCAGTTAATATTTCATGCTCCCTTCCACAGCGTATTCCCATTCCGCTTCGGGGCACTATCTGCAACATCGAGCATTATGTCTTCGGTTTCGTCATTTGCAAGCTGTGATGTACGTCTCCTTATGGTTTTGCCTCATACATCCTGAACGTGCGGTCAAGATTGCCGATGCCTTGCAGTTGGTCAGGGATTTGTTTGCACTTTCCATTGTGTTTCTTCTATAACCTACTTGGCTTGGCTTTTGCCCCCTTTTCTAGGCCTACCCACGGCTATGGCTAAGGGCACACTTCAAGCCATTAAGTTAGGTTAGCTAGCACACGGCTAGCCGGGTTAGGTTGTTCTTGATGTTTACCTCCCTAGGGTTCATCAAGCATCGTTGGCCGTAGCCATGACCACAAGTATTAAGGCTGACTAGTCAGCCTGCATTTGTGGGAGGGGCGGAGGCTCTTCTTAAACAATCCACTGCCTCACTCCTGGGCGTGTGTTCTTCAGGTGCCCCACCCTCCCTCTCTCCCTTTTCTTCTCATTTCCACAGGGTATGCCCCCTTTTCTAGGCCTACCCACGGCTATGGCTAAGGGCACACTTCAAGCCATTAAGTTAGGTTAGCTAGCACACGGCTAGCCGGGTTAGGTTGTTCTTGATGTTTACCTCCCTAGGGTTCATCAAGCATCGTTGGCCGTAGCCATGACCACAAATATATATATATAAGATTCTAACTATTACTTCTTAAAAAAAAAAAATTTGCACCAAAAAAAAGAGCCCAGGTGCTGAACAGTGGATTACGCACTGATCAGCGCTTGGCGTTCATAGCTTGCACACAAAAAAAGGGTGCAGAACAGGGGGGGAAAAAAGCCAGATAAAAGTGACAAAAAAAAGTCACAATTTGTTTGCAGTGGGAAAAATTGGACAGGACGGGTGAAAGGGGTATAGAGACAGGGATAAGGGCTTGGGAAGGGGGGGTGGATTAGGGATCTGGAACTTCTGCTGCTGCAAAAAAATATATAACATATCACTACAGCAGATGTTCCAGATGTTCTTTCTTCTTCTTTACAGGAAGCAGTAGATCGCTGTGATGGTGAACCACAAGTCTCAGCAAGCAGGTACAGCACAGAGGGGCACAGGTCCACTATGCATGCAATCACCAGCTAGAATGACTGCATGTGGAGGGATTCTTCCGGTTCCCTCTGCTGCAGTAGCGCTGCCATTGGCTGGAGCGTTGTTCCAGCCAATCGCAGCGCTGGCAGGGGACGCCAAACACTGGAGTCCCTGGCCTGACCTCGGAGGAGACCTCCACATGACAAAGCCCCCCCCCCCCCCTTCCAGACCAGCCCCACAGATTCCTTATGCTTCCGGCGCTGCGATGTGCCAGTCTTTATTGTCCGGCCAATCGCAGCGCTTGGAGCTGCAGGGGAGGGGAAATACACCATGCGGCCCTTACTCGGCATGGATGCCTGCTGGTAAGATCAGTCATGGTGCCCCGATTCCCTGATGATTCCTTCCCAGCACCCGTCGGACCTAGCGCCGTACATGTACGGCGTTGGTCCTTAAGTCACATCCAGCTGCGCCGTACATGTAAGGCGTGGGTCCTTAAGAGGTTAAACTATGCCAGTAAGGTCGCTGGCATAATTAAAACCATGTTGCTCGGCCAGCAGCACCAAAGTTATGTAGAGAAAGGAGTAGGGCGGAGGACAGGAGTGGTGATAGTAGCACTGATGGAAGTAGTAGTACTCACGGTGGCAGTACTCATTCTGGGAAGGGTACACCTTTTCTTCCCTTAGGGGCACTCATCTGCAATTGTAAATAGTTTTGTATTGTTACGTTATGTATTTTCTGTTACTTGGCCGTACGTTCCAGCAGACAAGATATGGATGGAAAAGGTTGGCGGGAACAGGGATAACCACCCTGTTCCTCCTCCTTGATAGAAGTGGGCTAGGAGGGTGTGTTCCTATATAGCTACACAGGAGAGGAAGCACACAACAGAGCTCCTACTCCTGGGAATGAAATTTTATTCTCAACAAAATTTGATTCTCAATAAAACTAAGCTTCAAAAAAGCAGACAAGACAGCAGCAGGGTGTACCGCAAATTATAGTTTGTACTAACTTCTGGATTCTTCTTCTGGATTCTTCAACCTACATTTCCATTGCATCGACCCCCAGGGAGCAACGGTCTGACGGAGAACACTGTGACACAACACCTCATCAGGGCCACTACCACTCCCATCCTCTACACTGGCTCCTCAAGAGCAATTTCACAACCTAAATACTGCAATAAGTACATGGTGTATTTTATACTGTTGTATATTACAATTGAATTTGTAGAAATGTGATACCAATCAGTTTTTTACTCTATTAAAAAATAACATAAATATAATGGCGCTGAGTCATAATGAGGTATTTTCGCAATAACCCTTGTGCGTCGGTTTGTAGTTAGGTAACCAGCAGTCATAAGCACTGAATAATTACTGTTCAATCACCATTAATTTCTTCTGATAGTGGATCATTTCACTTAAGGAATACATGTAACACAATCCAAGGGAGGTATTTCAAAGTTTGTTTATTGCATAGTTGAAACATTGCATTGTCTATCCGTGATTTATTAGGTTGTGTTCCTGTTGTAAGAATTATGTGATGATTGTTTCAGCAGATATTAAAATTATATTTTCAGCTCTTTTCTTTCCTCTGTGGGAAAACAATTAAATCTTCCACCTTTTACTCTCCTGTAGATAAAAGTAAATGCATGAGCTGTCTGAAGACCTGAGGCAATGATGTTGAGATGGGGTAATCACTTTAAGTTTATTTGGAGTTCTGAAAAAGACCAGAATTTGTCGACATGAACTGCAGCGCTATCATATAATCGCATCAAATCATGGCACTTCTAAAGTGTAGCTTGAAACTCTTCGGCCCTAATACAAAATCTGTGAATGGGGGCACGGATGCAATAGGGGAACAAGGTTGGGGTCAGGATAAGAAGTCTGTAACAGAGTCAAGTAGCACAGAAACCAATCAAAGTTTGACTTTGATCTCCAGGCAAGGTGCAGAAGGGGTTATCCAACGAAAAGTATTACTAAGCAATTAATAGGGCATTTCAAATGAAGTTTTATTGCAATACACACATAATAAATATATTGTTATTTTTTTTGTACTTTACATTTTTCTCTCTAGTAGCATCCCCTGTTGTCTACCCATCGGGTCCGCCTTCTGCATTCAGTGGTGGACTAACATGCTCAGTAGCTTTTCTCTTCCTCCTCTCATTGCTGGCGTAGTGATCCCATAGGGAAGCAGGTGAAGTGGTGTAGACACTTTTAGCTCAATTATCCCTACTTCTAAATTCCTAGCAGTATATAGCTATATTTCTCTCTAGAGAGTGTAGAAATTGTGGAGGCCTTACATACCATATGTAGGGTATCTCTGGGGCTATATGTGAGGGACTATGTACTAGCAGGGGATGAAGAGGTTAACAAGATGTAATTGCAATTCATTCTGGGAGATGCAAGTTCTTGATGAGCTCCTGCCCACCCACAGAAAGAGAAGCAAGTCCTCCAGATAAGTGAGTTAAAATACACTTTTATATTTATTGGATAGCCTCTTTAAGAAGGCAGCCAAGGCTTGATGTCATCTTTAAGCTTTTAATTGCCTTGGCAATTCAACACCACCAGCCAATCAGGGAAGGTGAATAAAGGCCTGATCTAGCAGGGCTGGGGCAGAGGACAGTACTATATTACTGTGTGTGCAGGCCCACAGGGGGTTATGTGCTATGTGGGGACTTGTTGCCAATTTTAACCTATTTTGTTTCCGGGCCACTACCTGAAAGGTATCTGGTAGGACGTTTTAAATGACGTATCTTCTAGAAATGCTTGAATTGCTGAAGCCAAGAAAACAGAGTAGTGGCGCTGGAAGCAGTATGCTGAAAAAGTTGAGTGTATGTTCTTCTATTATTTTATGACTATTTCTGTCTGGAGAGACCTTTTTGGTATAACTTGATGTACCCCTTTAAAAAGTCAATCTGATTGAGGTCCTTTCACGGTAAGGCAGTGGTTTTGAACCAAAGTAACATACCGTAGATGCCTTCATGTGATCTAACGTTTTAGTAATGCACATTACGTTGCAAAGTACATATTGGGGTTATCAAAGTATACTAAATATACATTAGTTACAAAGAGTGGGTTAAATTCCAGGATGAACATAAAATGCACTCTAAGGCTACTTTCATTCTAGCGTTTATTGCTGATCCGTCTTGGATCTGCAAAAACGCTTCCGTTACAATAATACGATAATCCATCATGAATGGATCCGGTTGTATTATGTCTTATAGCCATGACGGATCCGTCATGAACACCATTGAAAGTCAATGGGGGGCGGATCCGTTTTCTATTGTGTCAGAGAAAACAGATCCGTCCCCATTGACTTATATTGTGTACATCGCAGACAGAAAAACGTTGTTTGCAGCATTTTTCTGTCCATGCTGGGGACGCAACCAAACGGAATGGAATGCATTTTGGTGCAATCCGCTTCGTTCAGTTCAGTTTTGTTCCCTTTGACAATGAATGGGGACAAAACTTAAGCGTTTTCTTCCGCTATTGAGATCCTATGACGGATATTAATAGCGGCATTGAAAACACTAGTGTAAAAGTAGCCTTATTGTGACCATCTCTAAACTTTTGAATGCACATGTCCGACTGTTCAATGTTTCAGTACTTTTTGCACAACTTTATGTTCTCTAAAAAGGAGCTTTACGGCAAAAATTAAAATAGGTGTTCTATCTTCTTATGCGTTCACACAGTGCGGAGTCTGACATTCAGCATAAATCATTCCTGTCTTCCAAATAAGAGGACTGTTCTTTGTAGTCTAACTTGTTTATTGGTAAAACAGGAGTATTTGATTGGCAAAACAGGATTGTTTGGTAAACCTACAAGAATACAAATAGCAAGCATAAGTATAAAGTATAGATAGCATGTACTATGACAATTGCATAACACTGAAGCACATAGTAAAATGGCTGTCTAACGTAAGGACACCATATATTGCTAACAGAAGTAAAAACTACCCTGAGTAACAATGATAACTAGCTGAACAGCTCTGCATAACATAAGTCCCTGAAACAAAGGTAGATCTCTCGCAAGATATGATTTTACAAGGATGGTAGCGTTTAAGAAGGAGATACGCAGAAGGACAGCTCTGCTGATGTGTCCTGGGGACTGGAGCCTTCTCTTTCCCAGAATGCTTTGCAGTCCCACAATGCTTTGCACCACCCACAATGCAGCAGTCTTTGTAACAAGGAAAACAAACTGTAATATAACTTAACACCGCTAAATGATGCTATAACCACACTAATCACTACAGAAATGCCAAAACCCTGGCAGAAAAATAGGTGTTTGATCCCTGAATCGTCCAATATATTTCCTGGCTCAATTAGAATGGGTATTCAAACAGTCCTCCTCATCATGCTGTTCACATTTTGACATAATGAGACCAAGAAGACAACACCTAACAATTGATCAACAATACCTCGCCAATGCAAGGCTTCAAGCGGGATGTTCTCAGATAGAAGTGGCTGTTGAGCTTAGAGTGTCACAGATTGTCATCAGCAGGTTTCAACAGAGATACAGAGAGGCTGGAAGAGTCATCGAAAGGCATAGAAGTGGACATCTTTTGGCCACATCCCACACTGATGACCGTTTCTTTGTGAACAATGCCCTGCGTAACTGGATAATGAATGCCACACAACTAAAGGCACATTTAAGGGAGGTAAGAGACACCCAAGTGTCATGTCAGACTATTCAAAACTGTTTACATCAGTGTGGTCTGCGTGCTAGACGACCTGCAAGGGTACCCGACCACAGGTGTCATTGTCTTACATGGGCCAGGGAGCATCTACGCTGGAAGAGGGACCAATGGTCCTCAGTGCTGTTCACTGATGAAAGTTGATTCACGCTATGCAGAAATGATGACCGCCAACGATGTTGGAGATGTCAAGGAGAGCGCTATGCATCAGCCACTGTTGTCACCAGACGAGCCTTTGGTGGTGGTGGTGGTGTTACAGTGTGGTCAGGTGTGTCTAGTCAATACAGAACTGCCCTAAACTTTGTGAATGGTACAGTAACTAGCTCAAACTACTTGAATAACATCATTAATCCAGTCATTGTGCCTCTGAATGAACAACACAAGCCTAATTTCATCTTCATGGATGACAATGCACCAGCTCAGCTGCAAACACCCCCCTGATGAAGCAATGCCCCCCAATATGCTGCACCCACCCTCCAGATGGAGCAATGCCCCCCAATATGCTGCACCCACCTCTTGGATGAAGCAATGCCCCCCAAAATGCTGCACACGCCCCCCTGATGGAGCAATGCCCCAATATGCTGCAAACACCCTCCTGAAGCAATGCCCCCCAAAATGCTGCACACACCCCCCTGATGGAGCAATGCCCCATGATATGCTTTAAACACCCCCTCATGGAGAAAAGCAATTAATCTAAAGTGCGCTGTGTAGTGAGGGTAAGGAGATTTTTACAATCCGCGCGTGTGCAGTGTGAGGGTAAGGAGATTTAACAGAACTAAAGACCGTCAGATCTCCTTACCCCTGAGAGCGCAGGCGCGGTCGGGCGCATGCGCGTTGTCCGTGCGCACGTTCATGAGTCAACGCTCACTGTAATTTTACATTACCCATTCCCTGGTACTGCGGCGGAGGCGCACATCCACGGGACACTCCCGGAAGTCACGTGGGGTAAGGAAATCTGACGAGGTAAGGTTTTCTGACAGAACATAGGCAGTACAGGTACAAAGATATAAGTCAGGGCAGGCAGCACAGGTATTCAGATACAGGTTAGGGAAAGCAGTATGGGTACACAGATAAAGGTTAGGGCAGGCAGTACAAGTACACAGATACAGGTTAGGGAAGGCATTACAGGTACACAGATACAGGTTAGGGAAGGCATTACAGGTACACAGATACAGGTTAGGGAAGGCAGTACAGGTACACAGATACAGGGTAGGGAAGGCAGTACAGGTACACAGATACAGGTTAGAGCAGGTAGTACAGGTACAGAGATATAAGTCAGGGCAGGCAGTACAGGTACAGAGATATAAGTCAGGGCAGGCAGTACAGGTACAGAAATATAATTCAGGGCAGGCAGTACAGGTACACAGATACAGGTTAGCAGTACAGCTATACAGATACAGGTTAGGGCAGGCAGTACAGGTATTCAGATATAGGTTAGAGAAGGCAGTACAGGTACACAGATACAGTTCAGGGCAGGCAGCACAGGTACACAGATACAGGTTAGGGCAGGCAGTACAGGTACACAGATACAGGTTAGCAGTACAGGTATACAGATACAGGTTAGGGCAGGCAGTACAGGTACAAAGATAAAAGTCAGGGCAGGCAGTACAGGTACACAGATACAGGTCAGGGCAGGCAGTACAGGTACACAGATACAGGTTAGGTCAGGCAGTACAGGTACACAGATACAGGTCAGTGCAGGCAGTACAGGTACACAGATACAGGTTAGGGCAGGCAGTACAGGTACACAGATAAAGGTTAGGGAAGGAATTACAGGTACACAGATATAGGTTAGGGAAGGCAGTACAGGTACACAGATACAGGGTAGGGAAGGCAGTACAGGTACACATATACAGGTTAGGGGCAGGTAGTACAGGTACAGAGATATAAGTCAGGGCAGGCAGTACAGGTACAGAGATATAAGTCAGGGCAGGCAGTACAGGTACAGAGATATAAGTCAGGGCAGGCAGTACAGGTACAGAGATATAAGTCAGGGCAGGCAGTACAGGTATTCAGATACAGGTTAGGGAAGGCAGTAAAGGTACACAGATACAGGTTAGGACAGGCAGTACAGGTACAGAGATATACAGTTGTGTTCAAAATTATTCAACCCCCAATGCTGTAAAGGGTTTTAGGGAATTTAGTGTACATTTGTAATTGTGTTCAGAATGAAATCTTACAAGGACTTTTTAAAGAACCAAATGCAACTAAAATGACATCAATTGTTTTCGTAATACAGTATTAAATGTTTTTTTTTGTGATTTCTTCATTGACACAATTATTCAACCCCTTAGGCTACGTTCACACGACGACAATTGTCGCGCGACAAAAAGTCGCACTATTGTCGTGCGACAATTTTTATAATGGAGTCTATGGAAGACGACTACTCTAAGAACAGAGGTTCATCAGGTTCATTCAAGTGTTTTCGATCAGGTATTGAAAACACCTGTGGATGTCAAGGAGCAGCAATCAAGCATAATAAGCACCAATTAGGCAGATGTAAAATGACTGTGATCCTCAGCTCCTTCTAGACATTTACTGGTGGGTTTACAGACATGGTGAAGTCAAGAGAATGGTCCAGGAAGACAAGAGAAGAGGTGATTTCTCTTCACAGGAAGGGCAATGGCTATAAGAAGATTGCAAAGATGTTAAACATACCAAGAGACACCATAGGAAGCATCATTCGCAAATTCAAGGCAAAGAGCACTGTTGAAACGCTACCTGGTCGTGACAGAAAGAAGATGCTGACTTCGACTGCTGTGCGCTACCTGAAGCGCAAAGTGGAGAAAAGTCCCCGTGTGACTGCTGAGGAACTGAAAAAAGATTTGTCAGATGCGGGTACTGAAGTTTCCGCTCAGACAATAAGGCGCACACTGCGTAATGAAGGCCTCCATGCCAGAACTCCCAGGCACACCCCCTTGCTGTCTCCAAAGAATAAGAAGAGTCGACTGCAGTATGCCAAAAGTCATGTGGACAAACCACAAAAGTTTTGGGATAGTGTTCTGTGGACTGATGAAACAAAATTAGAACTGTTTGGGCCCATGGATCAACGCTATGTTTGGAGGAGGAAGAACAAGGCCTATGAAGAAAAGAACACCTTGCCTACTGTGAAGCATGGCGGGGGATCAATCATGCTTTGGGGCTGTTTTGCTTCTACAGGTACAGGGAAGCTTCAGCGTGTGCAAGGTACCATGAATTCTCTTCAGTACCAGAAGATATTGGATGAAAATGTGATGCAGTCCGTCACAAACCTGAGGCTTGGGAGACGTTGGACCTTTCAACAGGACAATGATCCCAAGCATACCTCCAAGTTCACTAGAGCATGGTTGCAGATTAAAGGCTGGAACATTTTGAAGTGGCCATCGCAGTCACCAGACTTAAATCCGATTGAGAACCTCTGGTGGGACTTAAAGAAAGCAGTTACAGCGCGCAAGCCTAAGAATGTGACTGAACTGGAGGCTTTTGCCCATGAAGAATGGGCGAAGATACCCGTAGATGGCTGCAAGACACTTGTGTCAAGCAGGGGCGTACATAGAAGTCACTGGGCCCCATAGCAAGAATCTGAATTGGGCCCCTAACCCCACCCACTACCCACCCCTGGCCCAACCCAGCTCCTGTCCAGGCTCCTCCCCTGCCACACCCCCATCTGTCAAAAAAGAAATATATACATGACCTACTAAAACTGTTAGGGATAAATCTTTTATTTTTATTTTTTATTAACCTACTTTTATTATCCGTACTCTCATACACCGTCATACACCGCTGATATGACAGTGCTGTATGGGAGTAAGGCACTTTTTTGTGGCACTTTTTTGTGATGTAAGTGGCACAAAAACTTTGCGCCACCTTCAACGTTGTGCAGATTATAGTAAGAATGCAATATTAGTGCCCTCACACAGTATAATGCCCCGTAAGTGACCCCTCGGAGTAGAATCCCCCTTTGTGTCCCAGAACAGTAGTTATGCCCCCTTAGTGCCCACACAGTATTTACACTCCCTTAGTTCCCCCAGTCCAGTAATACTGACCTTAGTGCCCTATCCAGTGGTCCTGCCCCTTTAGTGTCTCATTCAGTAGTTTTGCCCCCTTTAGTATCCCATCCAGCAATGTTGCCCCTTTAGTGCTCAATTCAGTAGTTTTGCCCCCTTTAGTGCTCCATCCAGTAGTTTTGCCCCCTTTAGTGCTCCATCCAGTAGTTTTGCCCCCTTTAGTGCTCCATCCAGTAGTTTGCCCCCTTTAGTACCCCATACAGTAGTTTGCCCCCTTTAGTACCCCATCCAGTAGTTTTCCCCCCTTTAGTGCTCCATCCAGTAGTTTGCCACCTTTAGTGCTCTATCCAGTGGTTAGCCCCTTTAGTGCCCCATCCAGTAGTTTTGTGCCCTTTACTAGTGTCCCATCCAGTAGTTTTGTCTCCTTTAGTTCCCCATCCAGTAGTTTGCCCCCTTTAGTTCCCAATCCAGTTTTTTTGTGCCCTTTACTAGTGTCCCATCCAGTAGTTTTGCCCCCTTTAGTGCACCCAATCCAGCAACAACAAAAAAAAAAATCAAGTACTTACCTTGCAGCCTCTCCAGCATCAGGCACCCCGCTCTCTCCAGCAGCAGGCACAATGTGATGGCGTCATCACGCCTGCTGAGTCCCGTCCTGTGTGCTCTTTGCAAAGAGCAGCAGGAGGGACGCACGCACGCACACCCGCCCGTACTGTCAGTCTTGTGCAGAGGGGGCGGGGCCTTCCATGAGCTCCGGGCCCCCTGTGCCGCAGGCCCCATAGCAGTGGCGTGGTCTGCCTATATGGGCGGTACGCCACTGGTGTCAAGCTATGCTTCACGTTTAAAAGCTGTTATAACTGGAAAAGGATGTTGTACTAAGTACTAAGATTGAATGTCACTTGGGGGTTGAATAAAACTGATAATGATGTGAGCACAGAAAAGACATTTGTGGTTATTTCATTATAAATGTTATGTTATATTTGTCTGACTTACAAGGGCCTCTTTGATTTAATTGTGAACAAGATGACTGAAATGATCAAAATCAATGTCAAACTGGCCAAAACAGTCAATTTCAGTGAGGGTTGAATAATTTTGAACACAACTGTAAGTCAGGGCAGGCAGTACAGGTATTCAGATACAGCTCAGGGCAGGTAGTACAGGTAAACAGATATAGGTTAGGAAAGGCAGTACAGGTACACAGATACAGGGTAGGGAAGGCAGTACAGGCACACATATACAGGTTAGGGCAGGTAGTACAGGTACATATAAGTCAGGGCAGGCAGTAGAGGTACAGAGATATAAGTCAGGGCAGGCAGTACAGGTATCCAGATACAGGTTAGGGAAGGCAGTACAGGTACACAGATACAGGTTAGCAGTAGAGGTATACAGATACGGGTTAGGGCAGGCAGTACAGGTACAGAGATATGAGTCAGGGCAGGCAGTACAGGTATTCAGATATAGGTTATGGAAGGCAGTACAGGTACACAGATACAGGTCAGGGCAGGCAGTACAGGTATTCAGATACAGGTCAGGGCAGGCAGTACAGGTATTCAGATACAGGTTAGGGCAGGCAGTACAGGTACAGAGATATAAGTCAGGGCAGGCAGTACAGGTACACAGATACAGGTTAGCAGTACAGGTATACAGATACAGCTTAGGGCAGGCAGTACAGGTACAGAGATATAAGTCAGGGCAGGCAGTACAGGTACAGAGATATAAGTCAGGGCAGGCAGTACAGGTACAGAGATATAAGTCAGGGCAGGCAGTACAGGTACAGAGATATAAGTCAGGGCAGGCAGTACAGGTATCCAGATACAGGTTAGGAAAGGCAGTACAGGTACACAGATACAGGTTAGCAGTAGAGGTATACAGATACGAGTCAGGGCAGGCAGTACAGGTATCCAGATACAGGTTAGGGAAGGCAGTACAGGTACACAGATACAGGTTAGCAGTAGAGGTATACAGATACGGGTTAGGGCAGGCAGTACAGGTACAGAGATATAAGTCAGGGCAGGCAGTACAGGTATCCAGATACAGGTTAGGGAAGGCAGTACAGGTACACAGATACAGGTTAGCAGTAGAGGTATACAGATACGAGTCAGGGCAGGCAGTACAGATATTTAGATATAGGTTATGGAAGGCAGTACAGGTACACAGATACAGGTCAGGGCAGGCAGTACAGGTATTCAGATACAGGGCAGGGCAGGCAGTACAGGTATTCAGATACAGGTTAGGGCAGGCAGTACAGGTACACAGATACAGGTTAGCAGTACAGGTACACAGATACAGGTCAGGGCAGGCAGTACAGGTACACAGATACAGGATAGGGCAGGCAGTACAGGTACACAGTTACAGGTTAGCAGTACAGGTATACAGATACAGCTTAGGGCAGGCAGTACAGGTACACAGATACAGGTTAGGGAAGGCATTACAGGTACACAGATATAGGTTAGGGAAGGCAGTACAGGTACACAGATACAGGTTAGAGCAGGTAGTACAGGTACAGAGATATAAGTCAGGGCAGGCAGTACAGGTACAGAAATATAAGTCAGGGCAGGCAGTACAGGTACACAGATACAGGTTAGCATTACAGGTATACAGATACAGGTTAGGGCAGGCAGTACAGGTATTCATATATAGGTTAGAGAAGGCAGTACAGGTACACAGATACAGGTCAGGGCAGGCAGTACAGGTACACCGATACAGGTCAGGGCAAGCAGCAGTCAGATAACAGAAAGTATAAACATATATAATAATTTCCAACTTCACAATAATGGAGCCTTGTTAAAGTGAAGGTGGGATCGCCAAGTTTAAAAAAGTACATGTGTGTGACCTGCTGATCTAAGAGAGCGGGTGTGACAGGTATGTGTCCCTACTTACTACAGACCAGAGTCATAGCAGAAGGTATTTATTAAGATGGTCCATCTGGAGAAAAATGATCAGAAAGCCTGGTATATTTACTGCTAATCGGAAATGAAGCTTTGTGAGGTTTAACCAGTGAAATAATCTATTTTTGGGCTGATCTGTATTTAGCTTCTGCATTTTGCTGGGGTGACCTGCTACTGCCAATCCTCAATGGTTGGTTAATGACACAAAGCATACAGGTCTATCTCTCTAAGGGTCCATTCACACGACGACAATTGTCGCGCGACAAAAAGTCGCACTATTGTCGCGCGACAATTTTTATAATGGGAGTCTATGGTGTCGCAGTGCGACATGCGACATGCTGCGACTGCGACACGAAAGTCGGAGAAAATCCATTCAAGATGGGTTTTTCTGCGACTGTCGCGCCGCAGTCGCAGCATGTCGCATGTCGCAATGCGACACCATAGACACCCAGTATAAAAATTGTCGCGCGACAATAGTGCGACAAAATGTCGCGCGACAAATGTTGCAGTGAAGTTGTGCCCTATTTGTCGCGCGACTTTTTGTCGCGCGACAATTGTCGTCGTGTGAACGTACCCTAAGGGTCCATTCACACGTCCGCAATTCTGTTCCGCATTTGCGGAACGGAATTGCGGACCCATTCATTTCAATGGGGACAGACTATGTCCCGGCCGGGTCCGCAATTGCAGATCCGCATTTCCGGGTCCGCAATTGCGTTCCCGAAAAAAATAGAACATGTCCTATTCTTGTCCGCAATTGCGGACAAGAAAATGCATTTTCTATGAGAGTGCCGGCGATGTGCGGTCCGCAAATTGCGGAACGCACATCGCCGATGACCGTGTTTTGCGGATCCGCGGATCCGCAAAACACACACGGACGTGTGAATGGACCCTGACATACTGGGGGAGATTTATCAAAACTGGTGTAAAGTAGAACTGGCTTAGTTGCCCATAGCAACCAATCAGATTCTACCTTTCATTTTCCAAAAGAGCTCTCAAAAATGAAAGGTGGAATCTGATTGGTTGCAGCCAGTTCTACTTTACACCAGTTCTAATAACTCTCATCCTCTATGAATCTATTCCTCTAATATCTATTAACTATCTATTAACCATCTGTGTTTCTCCTGTCTGACATCTATTTATCCAACTATGTCCTCTCTCTGTATCCAGATTAAAGTCAGTGTAATCTTATAACTTTCTATCAGACTGTGGGTGGCAGCTCGGTGTAGACGGGTGTGCCCCTCACAGTTGCCATGTCAGCAGCCACCACGCTATTCACTGGCACGGCGATCTACACTAGCAAGTGATGAACGGATTAGACCACGCCCACTGCAATCTCAGCACCGCCCAGGGCGAGGAGTCCCCGCCCACCATGTGATAAGCCCTGGGACGCACAGCTGGTTGTCATGGCGATTCATCAGCGTTTATCCGTGTAGACCCCGCCCAGTCCCAGCTCCGGTATAGCAGAGGCGGTGATGTTGTGGTGTGGTCCGGACGACTGTGCTCTTTGGTAGCTGTACCCCCTCGGGGCTCTCCGGCAGAAATCAGGCAGCGCAGCTGGATCTCGCAGGTACTGGGGTTTTTACTGGGGTAGCAATGCCTGGTTGTGCTGTGGAACTACAAGTCTCAGCGAGCTCTAGAGCTTTTGATGACCTCTGAGGTAATGGGACTTGTAGGAAGCTACTTGGGGGCTCCCTGTAACCATGGTAGGGGGCTCGTAGCCTGCCCCTTGCAGCTTGGATGGGGGTCTTTAGGGTATGTACTAATAGAATATAGATACAATGTATCCAGTGTTACAATGTGTGAGACCAGTAAGAGCAAGGCATTCTCCTGGCATCATGGGGGCTAGTCATTTACCACCTAGACCAGTGGTGGTGAAGCCACCCACTAGGCGTCCTCTCTGTGGGCACCCGCACCCTGGAAGAAGTCTATGGTGTACCAATATGCCTTAGACTTCTCCTGTCATTCATCAGTGCAGGGCGCACTATGTACGGCACAGGCAGCGCAGGGCGCACTATGCACGGCACAGGCAGCGCAGGGCGCACTATGCACGGCACAGGCAGCGCAGGGCGCACTATGCACGGCACAGGCAGCGCAGGGCGCACTATGCACGGCACAGGCAGCGCAGGGCGCACTATGCACGGCACAGGCAGCGCAGGGCGCACTATGCACGGCACAGGCAGCGCAGGGCGCACTATGCACGGCACAGGCAGCGCAGGGCGCACTATGTACGGCACAGGCAGCGCAGGGCGCACTATGTACGGCACAGGCAGCGCAGGGCGCACTATGTACGGCGCAGCGCGCACTATGTACGGCACAGGAAGCACAGGGCGCACTATGTATGGCACAGGCAGCGCAGGGCGCACTATGAACAGCACAGGCAGCGCAGGGCGCACTATGTACGGCGCAGGAAGCACAGGGCGCACTATGTACGGCACAGGCAGCGCAGGGTGCACTATGTATGGCACAGGCAGCGCAGGGCGCACTATGTACGGCATAGGCAACGCAGGGCGCACTATGTATGGCACAGGCAGCGCAGGGTGCACTATGTACGGCATAGGCAGCGCAGGGCGCACTATGTACGGCACAGGCAGCGCACGGCGCACTATTTACGGCACAGGCAGCGCTCTGAATGTAGGCAGGATATTATACCTAACTGATAAAGTACATGGAAGATACACCATATTGGACTGTAATATTCAGGTTACATTGCCGTGTTGGCACTTTGCGATAAATGAGTTTTGGGCACTCGGCCTCTAAAGGTTCTCCATCACTGGTCTAGGAAATGGAGGAAAGTGCCCGAGAAATGCCATATCTAGAGGGTGCTGCAATATGATGGAGACCCCAGAAACCAAAGTGCTGTTTATGTAGATGTCACATTATTATATCGTAGACTTATAGCTAACATCTGGCCCGAATATTTTAGCTCCCATTAAAAAAACTGTAAAGATTTTTTATGAAAAATGCTGCCTTATGGTCTGTGTGTATATGAATGTGTGTATACATGTGTAGTGTGTGTCTGTGTGTATCTAGTGTGTGTATGTACTGTATGTGTGTAGTGTATATCCAGTGTGTATGTACTGTATATGTTTCCAGTGTGTATGTACTGTGTGTGTGTGTAATGCATATACTGTATGTGTGTAGTGTGTGTCCTGTGTGTATGTACTGTATATGTGTATGTAGTATATATACTGTATGTGTGTAGTATACATACTGTATGTGTGTGTAGTATATATACTGTATGTGTGTATGTAGTATATATACTGTATGTGTGTAGTATATATACTGTATGTGTGTAGTATATATACTGTATGTGTGTAGTATATATACTGTATGTGTGTGTGTAGTATATATACTGTATGTGTGTAGTATATATACTGTATGTGTGTATCCAGTGTATGTACTGTATGTGTGTAGTATATATACTGTATGTGTGTATGTAGTATATATACTGTATATGTGTATAGTATATATACTGTATGTGTGTATGTAGTATATATACTGTATGTGTGTGTAGTATATATACTGTATGTGTGTGTGTAGTATATATACTGTATATGTGTGTGTAGTATATATACTGTATGTGTGTATGTAGTATATATACTGTATATGTGTAGTATATATACTGTATGTGTGTGTGTAGTATATATACTGTGTGTGTGTAGTATATATACTGTATGTGTGTATCCAGTGTATGTACTGTATGTGTGTAGTATATATACTGTATATGTGTGTAGTATATATACTGTATATGTGTGTGTAGTATATATACTGTATATGTGTGTGTAGTATATATACTGTATATGTGTGTAGTATATATACTGTATGTGTGTAGTATATATACTGTATGTGTGTGTGTGTAGTATATATGTACTGTATGTGTGTAGTATATATACTGTATGTGTGTATGTATATATACTGTATGTGTATATATACTGTATGTGTGTTAGTATATATACTGTATGTGTGTAGTATATATACTGTATGTGTGTATGTAGTATATATACTGTATGTGTAGTATATATACTGTATATGTATGTATATATGTATGTATGTGTAGTATATATACTGTATGTGTGTGTAGTATATATACTGTATGTGTGTGTAGTATATATACTGTATGTGTGTATCCAGTATATATACTGTATGTGTGTAGTATATATACTGTATATGTGTGTGTAGTATATATACTGTATGTGTGTAGTATATATACTGTGTGTGTGTAGTATATATACTGTATGTGTGTATCCAGTATATATACTGTATGTGTGTAGTATATAAACTGTATGTGTGTAGTATATATACTGTATGTGTGTATGTAGTATATATACTGTATGTGTGTATGTAGTATATATACTGTATATGTGTGTGTAGTATATATACTGTATGTGTGTATAGCAGTATATGTACTGTATGTGTGTAGTATATATATACTGTATGTGTGTATAGTATATATACTGTATGTGTGTGTGTAGTATATATACTGTATGTGTGTGTAGTATATATACTGTATGTGTGTAGTGTATATACTGTATGTGTGTAGTATGTATATACTGTATGTGTGTAGTATATATACTGTATGTGTGTATAGTGTATGTACTGTATGTGTATGTAGTATATATGTATGTGTGTGTATAGTATATATACTGTATGTGTGTATGTCATGTAGTATATATACTGTATGTGTATGTAGTATATATACTGTATGTGTGTATGTGATATATACTGTATGTGTGTATGTAGTGTATATATACTGTATGTGTGTATGTATATATACTGTATGTGTGTATAGTATATGTACTGTATGTGTATAGTATATATACTGTATGTGTGTAGTATATATACTGTATGTGTGTGTAGTATATATACTGTATGTGTGTAGTATATATACTGTATGTGTGTAGTGTATATACTGTATGTGTGTAGTATATATACTGTATGTGTGTGTGTAGTATATATACTGTATGTGTGTAGTATATATACTGTATGTGTGTATAGTGTATATACTGTATGTGTGTATAGTATATATACTGTATGTGTGTAGTATATATACTGTATGTGTGTATGTATATATACTGTATGTGTGTAGTATATATACTGTATGTGTGTATGTATATATACTGTATGTGTGTAGTATATATACTGTATGTGTGTAGTATATACTGTATGTGTGTAGTGTATATACTGTATGTGTGTAGTATATATACTGTATGTGTGTATGTATATATACTGTATGTGTGTGTAGTATATATACTGTATGTGTGTGTAGTACATATACTGTATGTGTGTAGTATATATACTGTATGTGTGTGTAGTATATATACTGTATGTGTGTAGTATGTATATATACTGTATGTGCTGTATGTGTAGTATATATACTGTATGTGTGTATAGTAGTATATGTACTGTATATGTGCTGTATATGTGTATGTATATACTGTATGTGTGTATAGTATATATACTGTATGTGTGTAGTATACATACTGTATACGTGTATGTGTATATATACTGTATGTATGTATAGTATATATATACTGTATGTGTGTATGTAGTATATATACTGTATATGTGTGTGTAGTATATATACTGTATGTGTGTAGTATATATACTGTATGTGTGTAGTATATATACTGTATGTGTGTATGTAGTATATATACTGTATGTGTGTGTATGTAGTATATATACTGTATGTGTGTATAGTATATATACTGTATATGTGTATGTAGTATATATACTGTATGTGTGTGTAGTATATATACTGTATGTGTGTATGTAGTATATATACTGTATGTGTGTATGTAGTATATATACTGTATGTGTGTATGTAGTGTATATATACTGTATGTGTGTAGTATATATACTGTATGTGTGTGTGTAGTATATATACTGTATATGTGTGTAGTATATATACTGTAGGTGTGTGATATTAGCCTTAGGGCTCATTCAGACAACCATATCTGTTTTGCGGTCCGCAAAACATGGACACCGGCCATGTGCGTTCCGTATTTTGCAGAACTGCCTTCCCTATAATAGAAATGCCTATTCTTGTCCACAATTGCGGACAAGAATAGGACGTTTTCTATCTTTTTGTGTCGCGGTGGAACAGAAGTACAGATGCGGACAGCACACATTGAAAAGAATAGGTCTGCATCTGTTCCGCGGAATTATGGTGGCCTTAGGGAAGGTTCACACAGAGTTTTTGGAGGAGGTTTTAAGAAGGACTTAAATGCAGTTTTTTTCAGCCAAGTACAAAGGTGGATTCGAAAGAAAATGTAAATATAAAGGATGGACTTCTACTTCTCCCTCCGGCTGGATCCACTTCTGGCTGAAGTTAGATCTGCATCAAAAACTCAGTGTGAACCTACACTTATGCCACCTGCACACAGTGCGCTTTTTTCCTCTTGGATGCTCATGCCAAAAATCTGCAGCGTAGTACAGTACCAGCAAAGTGTATGAGAGGACACAAACCTCATGTACACTTCACAGATTTTTTTCTTCTGTGTAGAAATTGACCTGCATTGTGGATTTCCAAATCTGCAGCATGTCAATTATAATTGCTCTTTTAGCTGCAGGTTTCAACCGCATCAAATCGGAACCAAAATCCGCAGATATACATTGCGTATTTTGGTGTAGATATGCAGATCTTATGAGTATTGACTCTCACTCAGAGGTTGCACTACGTTATTTCCAGAAGAGTAAAAATACTCCTCTGACCATTTTTGAGGAGTATTTTTACTCGAGTACGAAAGGTACGGTAATTAAAATACATAATACATAGGCCTGCACTCGCTCACATCTGCATTGGAGGCTGAGTTTGGAGCCTCTGTTGCAGATTCTGTTGAAAGACCAGACAAAAAAGCCTCGCATGCAGCAATTTTTTGTCTGGTAAAAAGACAGGATCCCGAACGGAAACTGAACGGATCCCATCATAGTCGGCAGAGTCTGTTCAGCTTCTTCCTTGTGGGGTGACAGGAGGAGGGGGGAGCAGGGTCACTAGTGGTGTGACAGGAGGAGGGAGAGCAGGGTCACTGGTCAGGGGGAGAAGGGTTACTAGAGGGGTGACAGGAGGGCTGGCAGGTTCACTAGTGGGGTGACAGGAGGAAGGGGGAGCAGGATCACCATTGGAGTGACAGGAGGAGGGGGAGCAGCATCACTAGTGGGGTGACAAGGGGAGGGGGGAGCAGAGTCACTAGTGAGGGAGGAACATGGTTACTAGTGGGGTGACAGTAGGAGGGGGGAACAGGGTCACTAGTTGGGAGGAGCAGGGTCACTAGTGGGGTGACAGGAGGACGGGGTGCAGGGTCACTAGTGGGGGGGAGCAGGGTCACTAGTGGTGTGACAGGAGGAGGGGGGAGCAGAGTCACTAGTGAGGGGGGGAAATGGTTACTAGTGGGGTGACAGGAGGAGGGGGGAGCAGGGTCACTAGTGGGCTGACAGGAGGAGGGGGAGCAGGGTCACTAGTGGGAAGAAGCAGGGTCACTAGTGGGGTGACAGGAGGAGGGGGGAGCAGAGTCACTAGTGGGGGGAGCAGGGTCACTGGTGGGGAGAAGCAGGGTTACTAGTGGGGTGACAGGAGGAGGGGAGAGCAGGGTCACTAGTGGGGTGACAGGAGGAGGGGGGAGCAGGGTAACTAGTGGGGTAACAGGAGGAGGGGGGAGCAGGGTCACTAGTGGGGTGACAGGAGGAGGGGAGCAGGGTCACTAGTGGGGTGACAGGAGGAGGAGCAGGGTTACTAGTGGGGTGACAGGAGGAGGGGGAGCAGGGTTACTAGTGGGGTAACAGGAGGAGGGGGAGCAGGGTCACTAGTGGGGTGACAG
Organism: Bufotes viridis; assembly: GCA_033119425.1. Taxonomy (NCBI): domain Eukaryota; kingdom Metazoa; phylum Chordata; class Amphibia; order Anura; family Bufonidae; genus Bufotes; species Bufotes viridis. The sequence goes on along the minus strand of CM065589.1, from coordinate 542,924,389 downwards.
GAGGAGGGGAGCAGGGTCACTAGTGGGGTGACAGGAGGAGGGGAGCAGGGTTACTAGTGGGGTAACAGGAGGAGGGGAGCAGGGTCACTAGTGGGGTGACAGGAGGAGGGGAGCAGGGTCACTAGTGGGGTGACAGGAGGAGGGGGAGCAGGGTTACTAGTGAGGTGACAGGAGGAGGGGGAGCAGGGTTACTAGTGAGGTGACAGGAGGAGGGGGAGCAGGGTAACTAGTGGGGTAACAGGAGGAGGGGGGAGCAGGGTTACTAGTGAAGTGACAGGAGGAGGGGTGAGCAGGGTTACTAGTGGGGTAACAGGAGGAGGGGCAGCAGGGTTACTAGTGGGGTGACAGGAGGAGGGGGGAGCAGGGTCACTAGTGGGGTGATAGGAAGAGAGGGGAGCAGAGAACTGGGAGGCTGGACAAAACCATGATTGGGGGAGGGGGGAATCACTTACTTGAAGACTAACAGGCCAGGCTCTTTAGCTCTCCAGCAGCCCTGTCATGTTTGCTTTTCCCTGCCTGACCCGAACTGTATCCCTCTGGCATTAATACTCAACCAATAACAAAGCTCCTTGCTGTAATGAGCTGCACTGCCCGTGCCGTTCACATCGCTCACTGAGCTGATGAATGTGGGGGAAAAGTCTAAGGCCTTATTCACACGTCCGTAGTGTTTTGCGGATCCGCAAGTTTGCGGATCAGCAAAACACCTTGCCACCAGCCCTATAGAGATGCCTATACTTGTCCGCAATTGAGGGCAAGAATAGGACATGCTCTATATTTTTGCGGAGCCGCCGTCCGGAAGATCGGCGGCGCGCTCCGCAAATGCGAATGCGGAGAGCACAGTGTGTGCTCTCCGCATCCATCACGTCCCCATTCAAAATGAAAATTCAAAATTTGCGGAACGGGTGCGGACGTAGATTGCGGACGTGTGAATTGGGCCTAAGACGTACTTTTTCCAGGGAGTAAAATCGCCTGAACAAGCGTCATAGACTCTTGTACAGGCGTTATTGCGACCTCTCCTCGCACTATATATATATATATATATATATATTTTATTTTTTTTAAGGACAAAAGGTAAAGAAGGTAATGAAAGTCCACTGTGAGCGATAGGGCTGATTAGTTTTCTGTTATCTGTATAGCATCAATATACAGTACTCCACAGCGACGTGCGGCGGTTGTCACAGTTGTCATATTTATTCATATGACTTCATTTGGTTTTGCTTTTAAATGAAATATTGTCAGTCTTTTGAAGAATAAGCCATTTAGAGAGGTTCTCCGAGACTGGGAACCCATGTTAAGGTGACTGGGCAGGGTGCAAAGGTTGAGCGTTGACCTCCCTTATACGATGCCTCCGCTGGACTTGAAGTTTGACGTGCTTTTTAGGTTGAGATCACATCACCATTATTTTTCTGTTCTTCTAATTCGTTAGAAGAACAGAAAAATTAAGAAAAAAATGATCCTGTGCATCAGTTAGGGCTCATGCACACAACCGTATGTATTTTGCAGTCCACAAAACACGGATCCGGGTGACATCCATGTGACGTCCGTGTTACATTAGTTTTTTTTTGTTTGTTTTTTTGCAGATCCATTGTGACAATGCCTGTTCTTGTCCTCAAAACAGACAAGAATAGGGCATTTTTTACGGAACGGACTTGCGGAGATACAAAAGAGTTAGCAAAAAAAAAAAAAGAACAGACACGGACAAAAAATACATTCGTGTGCATAAGCCCTTATGCACATTTGGCATCGGTTTGAGCCACTTCCATCAGAGATTGTGCATGCAGGACTTTTTTTTTTTTCATCTAAAAAAACTTTAAGATTTAAGACGGAAATGGCTCAAAGAGATGCCAAATGTACATAACTGATGCACAGGATCCGTTTTTTTTACATTATCCTTTTTTTTCTGTTCTTCTGAAAGATCAAAAGAAGCAAAAAATACCACTGATGTGTATCTTCCCTTCCACGTACATCACTGCTGCTGACCTATCAGCAACTTCAGCATTGGCAGTGGTTACGTGGCGTGCCTGCATCCATCACCAATGAAGCCATTGATTGGCCAGCGGTGAAGTGCATGTAGACACCACACTTCTGGTCCAGTAGAGTGAGTGGAAGCAGTGGAGAAAGGTGTTTTTATTTATTTTTTATTTTTAATTTTAGCTCCCTGCCCAGCCATCTAAACATGGGCTCCCAGTCTTGGAGAACCCAATTAACATGTGTCTATCATTTAACAAAATTCTGATACATCAGAAGTTTTGATCAGAAGAGGTCCAAGTGCTGAGATTCCCACTGATCTCTAAACCAAAGGGGCCGAAACGCTAAACGAGGTTCTAAATATTAATTATCTCCTCAGGAAGAAGGTACCAGGCGACTTAACGCTATAGAATGCATATTCCCAGTGAATATCTCAATTTTCTTTTTGGCCAAAAGTTTTGAGACCAACACAAAATGTAGTTTCCACTCATCCACAGAAATGTATATTCTTTCCGTGTCCGTTCAGTTTTTTGTTTTTTTTGCGGACAGTATACGGAGCCATTCATTTCAATGGGTCCACATAGAAACACCATAGATGTTTCTATGGTGTACTGAAGTACAATTGTAAGCATTTTGTAAGTTTTATTTTTACTTTTATTGACATCTCCATCCAGTTTATGTAGCGATTCAGTATTGCCAGTGTTGACCCTTCTTTTTCAAGACTTCTGCAGTTCTCCCTGGCTGGATATCATCTACTGGGCCAAATCCTGACTCATGGCAACCTATTTTGTTCCTAGTCAGTTCTTGGAGTTTATCACAATTTTTGTGTTTTTGTTTGTTCACCTGCTTTTTAAGGATAGTCCACAGTTTCTTAATAGGATTGAGATCTGGGGTATTTCCTGGAATTGGACCCAAAATTTCAATGACACTTAGGGGGCCATTTTTTCAAGGGAACCTGTCATCAACTTTATGCTGACCGTACTGAGGGCAGTATAAAATAGTGACAGAAATGCTGATTTCAGCGGTATGTCACACATCAGCTAAAGGTAAGTGGTTACCGAGAACCAACATCACAATCATTGCAGACTGGGCCTGGAAAAGAGTCATGGCCGCCTGAGAAGAGTCCTGGTTATTCATGAATTCCTGCTCTCCCGCCCATCTGCTGATGACTGACAGGCTTCTACCTAGTTTTCTCCCCTTCTCTCTAGGAGAGAACTGCCAATCATCAGCAGATGGGCGGGAGAGCAGGAGATTATAATAACCAGGACTCTTCTCAGGCGGCCGGGACTCTTTTCCAGGCCCAGTCTGCAATGGTTATGATGCTGGTTCTCGGCAACCACTTACTTTTAGCTGATGTGTGACATACCGCTGAAATCAGCATTTCTGTCACTACTTTATACTGCCCTCAGTACAGTCAGCATAAAGTTGATGACAGATTCACTTTAAGACCGGCCGCTCCTAATCCCTCTGCGCTGCCGGTGGATGCACCAAAGTAATGTAGCGGCACAAACGTCTACATAACTTCAGCTTTTGCTGCCGCGCGCCCTGCAACATGCTTTAAACTAAGCCAGCCCCCTTACTAGTGTAGTTTAAGGCCATTTTCCATGCCATAAACTGGCCTTTTTCTGCCACTTTGCAAAAGTGGCATGAGCAGAGTATAGTCACAGGTTTTGTCCCAAAATGCGACCTAATTACGCCAAAAACTGGTGCAAATCATGTAACACCCTAGAGTGGTGTTACCACTTCTCCACCCTGCTACTCTCTTTATTGGGCTAACAAAAAATATCATCTTATGTATTGTTGTCCAGGTCCTATACACTGTGCATTCCTAATCTGTTTGCAACTGTTATGTTCATGTAATTTACATGGTTCACCAGCAGGTGGCAGCAAACACAGCAAAGCTATGTTAGATTGGAATGGTAAATTCCATTCTTTCTGATCCCCCTCTGGAGAAAAGTGGGCCAAACCTACTTCCTGAAGAAAAGGGTAAGTACAAGTTAGTTCCAGTTTAGGTCTGCCCTAGACAGGAGAAGAGAGTGCAGGGGCACGTCTCTGCTGGACATGCCCATGCCAGCCAGAGCACCTTAAGCTCTGCTGACCATGGGGGCCAAAGCTTGAAGCCTTAGGAGCCAGGAGGAAAGTTCCCTGGCATAACCTAGACTCAGACTACAGAGAAGAAGTGCAGCATACAGAAGAAGCTGAGTTATACAGCCATCCTGTCAGTACAGCGAAGTAAGAGAAAGATATAGCAGAGTTAAGTTTGCCTGCCAGTTTAATGCTAAAGCCTGCTGGAACCAAGACAAAGCCTGCACCTGTTTGGAGAAACATTTATTCAAGTATAGCTGCCATTGAACTTCATCTCAAGGTCTAGACTCAAGTTATTTCTTCAAATCCCTCAATTATTCCCCCTTTTTATTGCTTCGGAACCAAAGCATGGGGTCCAGTCGTATCTAGGTAGGAGCACCGTGACACGTAAAAAGACATTTTAGGCCGCAACATACAATTATGCAGCAGGCCTGGGAAGGGAGTAGTTGAGAGGATAGGAATGGTGGTAGTTGTACCACCCCTGGTGCTCCCTGGCCCATTAAGTAATGGGGAGGGCACAACATATCTTGCCTTAGGGCCACACTTTGGGTTTCCTGCCTAGTGGCAGCACTTTACTGAGGGAGTAGGATAGATGGTTCTCACAGGCACTTTTAAACGTAAGTACAGTTTAGTTGTTTAGTTGTTTAAACTATTTTTCCAAAGGCTGTGTGGTTAGGCAGGGTCGAAGGGTAGGCAGTTTACTAGTCCCCTCAGAGTCTCTCTCCGGTCAGCTTGTAAATTCTCTCCGTTCCGGCCTAACAGGTGCACTTTCTCTATCTTTATATCTAGATATCCAATGTACCCTCAGCGAGGTGCAGTCCTTCCAAATCCAAACAGATGGCCTTTCTGTACTTTAATATACTATGGGATCTGAAGCTTATCTCCCCAAACACAATGCAATAAAGTCCAAAACTGACATAGATGTGTTGCCTTCACTGAGTTATATATTTCAGTACTTGTTTGGCCGCTAAACCTTCTGTTATTTCAGCAGTTTCTCTCCTCCGGAGCTGGCACATATACTATAAATCTGCTTGATGCTTTCCTTTTAGATCAGCAGCTCACTGATCTTCTTGCTGCCCACTGTGTCTCTCTCCGCCTACATACTACACTGGAAATTGTTTCTAGGGGTCTGGCTGGCCAGTTAACACTCCCTGCTTCTTCAGATACACAGTGCAGTCACATTAACCCCTTTTGCAGCGGGCCACCAGCACGTAGACTGGTGCAAATATATAAAAAATGGAGTTTGCAGTGTAAGAGGCCTGAGTGACACATAGATATGTGAGGCAGAAGAGGACGGGGCTTTAGCATTTGTCCAGTGTTGTTTTTAGCCTAGACTGGATTCTTTGGCAGGTAGCGTTGTTCTGGCGCGCTGCTCGGATGGTGCGCCCGTATTACCACTCTCCCCAAGTGTAGTGTGCACTAAGAACAAGCTGAATGATAAAACTGCAGTTTCTCATCTATGATGTGTCCTGCTATATTTCTCATCTCAGCCGGTGGTCTACATCATCACCTTTGTTTAGTGAGCAGCGATGTGCAATTTCTTACTCTTGTTCGTCTCTCTTTCTTCATAATTACCAACTTTTAAAATGCAAATAGCGGGACTTTTGTAATCCGCACCGCGCTTCTACTAGGAAACATCAGGATGGATCATGAAGGTGGTGCAGGGATAGACTCTGTTCTCTGACTCCATACCAGCTATTGGTTGGCTTACGTTGCGACAGAATTTTACATCGGAACTGTGACACAATTTTGGAGCAAACCGTTAGACCCTGTCCTTTCACACAAAGCCACACCCCTTCCCTGTTAAGCCACATCCCTGTTCAGACTTAGTGCAGATAACTTCTCTAAATCTAGACGCAGCAAATGTGCTCCATATTTTAGCGCAATGTGCACCAAAATCTAAGTGCGCTCAAATGTGGACTACTGTTTAGCTTACAGTAGTTTTAATGTGTGTAACTTGAGGGACCACGGTATATACATCAGACAGTGAGGTGAGAACGACGCTTTCAGATGGTGTTAGCGAGGTCGGCAATTTGTTTCTCTACTTTTTACTTTCCACTTTATAGCAATGTGTTTTAATCCTGTTTGCTGCCATACCATTACACCCATGGTGTCTGAGCAAATTAAAAATGTATGCGCTATGACATTTATGGGCCTTCAATTTCATCTGAAATCCCAATCACAGCTGTGACAGTGAAGCTGGAAGCACCAGTGTCAGGCCGAACTGTAAATCTTTGTGACCTGCCAGCAAGCCCTCAAGTGTAAATCCGCTATCCACGTTGAAGTTTTCTCGCCGAGAATCTCACATCAAATGTGAGATGAATAATACTAATGCCGGCGCTGTTTATTAAGCAGGCCACCAGGGACTCAGAATATGGGCTCCAGTAACATTTTCCTAAAACATGTGAAAGTGTTCAGATAAAGCCTCATGCACACGACCGTATGTGTTTTGCGGTCAGCAAAACACGGAAGCTGCTCCACGTTCCGTTCTGCAATTTGTGGAGCGGAGCGCGGCCCATTGTAGAAATGCCTATTATTGTCCGCAAAACGGACAAGAATAGGACATGCTCTATTTTTTTTCGGGGCCACGGAACGGAGCAACAGATGCGGACAGCACACGGAGTGCTGTCCGCATCTTTTGCGGCCCCATTGAAGTGAATGGGTCTGCGCCTGAGCCGCAAAATATGCGGCTCGGACGCGGACCAAAACAATGGCCGTGTGCATGAGGCCTTACACGAAAGCTCAGTTGCTGTGCTTGTAAATCAAATTGTTCAGTGCTACAGTTAATCCTTCGGAGTCGTAAGAATTGACCATGCAGTAGGGATTGTTTCATGTATGCAGGGTGGTACCTATCATATCTCAATGAGGGGTTAGTAGCTGTGCTCTTCCTAAATTCTCTAGTATGAATCACTCCTTCTTTTATCTCTATTTCTACATCTAGGAACTGTAGGATATTACCTCCAAACTGTGATGTAAAAAACATATTACAATTGTTATCCTTTAAGTATGTCATAAGCTTGGTGAATTCCTCCTGCGGCCCTGACCAAACCCCAAACACGCCATCAATGTATCTCAGATATAACTTGATATATTGTACATATGGATTCCTTATTTAGGAGATTTTCATGCCGAGGGAGGCATAAGGGGAAGAGGCGTAAGAGGTTGTATGAAGCGCAAACAGATATCTTGGCGCTAACAGAGACAAATGTAAAAGACGTCCAAGATGGACAAGACGTTATGATAATTAATTTGACGGATGTAGAATTGTCAGATTGTGTGTCTTTACTATCAAAAGGTCTGATATAATGAATTTGATGAAGTGCAGTTTGAGATTGATTTATTTAAGGCTGTAATAAAAATGAATTTATTTAAAATATAAGGTAATAATATTCAAGAAACCCTGGAAACAAGACCAGTAGGGGAAAGTAAGGTAAAAATCGGCCCGCTAGGGTTCAGTACGAACACACACTTCTCACATGAGGACAGGTTATTGTTATGTGAATTGATGGATATACCTGCTGAACATGTTGCAAATAGGGAGGATAAGGAAATATCTTTTTTAGGAGGTAAAAAATCTACGGTGAATATCCCCCCCCACGCTTGTCTCCTGGCTCACCGCTTGATATTTTTAAGAGCTCGTTCACATCACCGTTTGTCTTTTCCGTTCTCCGGCTCCGTTAAGGAGAAGGAGAACGGAAAGGACGGATGCTGTACAGAACTGACACCAACGGAGCCTAAAGATCCCATAGACTTTAATGGGGTCCGTTTGGTGTCCGCTCAGAACATGATTTTTAAGTCTATGGGATCTTTAGGCTCCGTTGGTGTCAGTTCTGTACAGCATCCGTCCTTTCCGTTCTCCTTCTCCTTAACGGAGCCGGAGAACAAAAAAGACAAACAGTGATGTGAACGAGCCCTAATAAAATAGGTATGGAAGATATATATACGGGCCCAAATATATCCAATGGCGGGCTCTAATCTAAATGAAGGCATTGAAATGGTTAACCTCTTTTAAAGAGGTAGTGGTGAAGCCAGCAGATAAAGGGGAAAATATCGTCCTCTGGTCCAGTTCAGCCTATGAAACAGAGGCAAGGAGGCAATTAGGAGATTTGAAAGTGTATGAGGCCCTAAAGTAAAGATCCAACTGTACACTATCAAAACTTACTGCGTACCAAGTTGAGACAGGGAGTAGAGTGTCAGTTTTTTTTCTGAACAATTTGCCCATAAATTAATGTATGATAGTGTAAATTACTGTATGATTTTCCGCAAAAATCCAGGTACTTGGATTGGTTATTAAGACCTCTATTGGAGAGAGTGATTTCATATTTGCAGGGATACGTCAGTTTTTGGATCCCTTACTGTCTTTCCACTGGCAGGAGGGATACCAATTAGCCAGTATTGATGTCGAGACCCTGTACACTCGCATCCCTACTGATGCGGGTGTACAGGCGGTGGGACATCGATTGCTGGTTTCTGGTACAGATTCGGGATTTACCAAATATATTTAGGAATTGTTGCTATTTGTGTTGGAACATAATGCTTTTCAGTTTGGGGGTCATGGTTCCGCCAGAGGGCAGGGACTGCGATGGGGACGCCAGTGTCGCCTACTTTCACTTACCTGTTTCTGACGAAATTTGAAGATGACAAGATTTATGATATAAGGAATCCATATGTACAATATATCAAGTTATATTTGAGATAGATTGGTGACGTGTTTGTGGTTTGGTCAGGGTCGGAGTTGGAATTCACCAAGTTTATGACATACTTAAATGATAACAATTGTAATATGTTTTTTACATCACAGTTTGGAGGTAATATCCTACAGTTCCTAGATGTAGAAATAGAGATAAAAGAAGGAGTGATTCATACTAGAGAATTTAGGAAGAGCAAAGCTATTAACTCCTTATTGAGATATGATAGTTACCACCCTTCATACATTAACCCCTTTAGGACCCTGACATTTTTCACCTTAAGGACCAGGCCATTTTTTGCAAATCTGATGTGTCACTTTATGTGGTAATTACTTTAAAACTCTTTTACTTATCCAAGACATTCTGAGATTGTTTTCTCGTCACATATTGTACTTCATGACAGTGGTAAATTTGAGTCAAAATATTTCATTTTTATTTATAAAAAAATACCAAATTTACCATTTATTACAATTTTATGTGTATTTTATTTTGGGAAATTAATTTTTTTTTTTACTTGAAACTTTATTAACTTTTTTATTATGAAAAACTGTTTTTTTTTATTTTATTTTTTACTTTTTTTAACTTTATTTTGGCCCGCTGATTCACAGGCTCGTGAGGCAAGCTGATGCCTATGGAGGCATTGGCCTCTCTGCCATCGGCACCCGTATGCTCCGCAAACCCCCTGCATGCCACAGTCCGCTTTGACCGCGGTATATAAGGGGTTAACATGCCAGCACCAGTGTTTTCACCTATACCGGCGTATGCAGCAGGGACACGGCTGTCAGTGACTGCCGGTTCGGTGCCGCTTATCTGGCAGGTGCAGCTCCTGCACCCGCCCGATCAGCCCGCCGTACATATACGGCGCTGGTCCTTAAGTCACGTCCACCAGCACCTTACATGTACGGTGCGGGTGCTTAAGGGGTTAAACAATCCCTACCGTATGGTCAATTCTTATGACTCTCAAGGATTAACAGTAGCACTGAACAATTTTATTTACAAGCACAGCACCTGAGCTTTCATCTAAGGCTACATGCACATGACCGCATGTGTTTTGCGGTCCGCAAAAAAAAACCAGATGACATCCGTATGCCATTGGAGTTTTTTTGCGGATCCATTGTAACAATGTCTAAAATGAACAAGAATGGGACATGTTCTATTTTTTTTGTGGGTCTACGGAACTGACATACTGATGCGGACAGCACACGGTGTGCTGTCCGCATTTTTTGCGGACCCATTGAAATAAATGGGTCCGCATTCTATCTGTAAAAAAAACAGCAGCATATGCAGAGCAGTCCCAGTAGTGCCAGTCTGCTTCTTGGTTATATTCACTTGTCAGCTTTGCTGTGTTAACTAGGACAGGATAAGGCTATTTTCACACTAGCGTTTTAGTTTTCCGCTATTGAGATCCGTCATAGGGGCTCAATACCAGAAAAAAATGCTTCAGTTTTGTCCCCATTCATTGTCAATGGTGACAAAACTGAACTGAACGTAGTGCACCAAAATGCATTCCGTTCCGTTTAGTTGCGTTCCCATACCAGAGAGCAAACCGCAACATGTTCTAGTTTGCTTTCCGTTCTGGGATGCAGAGCAAGACGGATCCGGCATGACCCCCAATGCAAGTCAATGGGGACTGATCCGAAAACGGATCCATCCTCCATTGAATTTCAATGGAGTTCATGACCGATCCATCTTGGCAATGTTAAAGATAATACAAACGGATCCGTTCATAACGCATGCAGATGGTTGTATTATGAGTAACGGAAGCGTGTTTGCTGAACCCTGCCGGATCCGGTAAAAACGCTAGTGTGATAGTAGCCTTAGCCAAGTCATCTCAGACATACGGCAGCTTTGTTGTATTGCTGGGGCATAGCTGAGTTAGGATTGGAACACTATACACAGAGATTATGCTGTATATGCATCTACCCCATCACTTCCTGATCTCTTGAGAAGGGGCTGTACACCAAATTTACAAAGGCCAATAATTAGCCAAATGAGTCATATTTGTGATATGTTTCGGTCCCAACTCGCGAACCCAAGGAAACTACTGGCATGACCTTTTTTCTTTGACTATCCAATTTTGATAAGTACATTTGAAACATCTCAGAATTTTCTTTTTTTTTTTATACTGGACTCACTCAACAGGCCAATCTGACTTGTCAACTTTGCTGTGTAGACTAGGACAGAATTAGCTGAGTCATTTACAATGGCCAGTGATTAGCCAAACAAACTTTCTTACCGACGTTTGTTCCAGATTATTGCCCAATATAATGCCAGCCAGTCACAAACTCATTAGCTGTTGATCACATCTTTTACACAGGCACAAAATTCATTGTTTGTTGGCAGCACATCTCCTCATATACACCGAGAATGGGATAATAACAATATTCAAACTGCATAAGGGATGAATAATTGTTCTAATTAGATAAACTTAACGAGTGCCAACTGACATGCCATATCTTCCTAGGTGGTAGTTTATGGGCAGGTCATATTTGTGGATATCTCCGTTTCATAAATTCGGTAGTCTGTTCCTGAAGAGTTAGGCCTCGTTCACATCGTTTGGAGATGCAGCAGGCTGTGCGCAGAGCAGCCTGCCGAAACCTTTACTTCACTGCTGGATCCCCATTGACTACAATGAGGTCCGGCAGTGATCCGGCCGATTTCTGGCATAAATGCGGGTTTCGGCCACACAAAAACCGTTGCATGCAACATTTTTTTGTCTGGCCCACAGCCAGCATTTGCATCGAATCAGGCAGCCAGATCTCCAAAACGGAGATGTGAACGCGGCCTTACTGTATTCAGCATGGCCACACACCACTGAATACCGCCAGATCTGGATTCACTATACCAGGATTCAGCAGGTTTCTGATAAAAATGTCAGCTTTCTGCTGTAGAAATACCTCTGTATGCAGGAGTATTTTTCTGACAGAAAGCCGGCACATTTATGGTGGTAACCTGCCAGATTATTATAGTGGATGGGAATCTGGCGGTATCTGGCAATGCTGGATGATAATTCCTGTACTTTTCTCCTCTGGTGAAACAGACTACCGGATTTACCAAACAAAGATGTTTTTTTGACTCTTAATTCCCCTTCTTTGCAGCTGAGAATTTCCTTTATGGGTTATCTAAAAAGTAAACCAACATCTTCAAATTACATTTGTAATGAAGTATTTGTTTATGCAATGCTGTGGTCTCAATTCCGTCACTCCAGTCATTGCAGATGCTGGGAGTTGTACCTTCACACAGGCTGGAAAGCCACAGGTTCCAGATCAGTTCTGTAAGGTAGCTTTAACTGTTTGATTATATTTTTTAGGCATTTGCCCCTCACAAGTTTGCTAAAGATCCAGGAAAAGTAAAATCCTACTGCTTCAGAGAAGATGTCAGAGTTCAGCTCTAAAGATTCCTTGTTGCGCTGCTCATCCTCGACGACAGAAATCGTGAACTATCCCGATGAGGTATTCATCAATGCTGCCAAGATCTTCCAAGGCATTCATCGTAAGAAACCCCCTGACAGAATCCTGGTGAACTATGGTTCTGACATTGAAAACTCTGCACCAGAATTCAAGGACGAAAGATCTCAGCGCTGGTCCTATGAATTGGCTTTCAGTGCCCTGAAATGTGAGTGTCATGTGTAACATACGGTCTATTTCTAGGTGCTGTCCTTGTAAATGCGACTGGGCCAGATTTTCTAACTTGTTGGATTTATTTTAGCACAGAATACAGAAGACAACCCTATGATCTGCAGTGGGCAGGTCCCGCGCCAGAGGTTTCTATTATGGTGTTATGTGAGTTTTTGTCGTGACAAAGTTGCATTTCAGCAACAAGGGACTGTCCCCCTATGCAGAAGGTGATGGTGGAACCCAGGTGTAGGAATTCCAGAGTGGTATAAGGGTGGCCTAAACTGTCTCTCTAGGTGTGGCTGTGCACTTGTCACGGTGCTCCTACCGGGATATCCTGGAACCCCAGGCGTGGTCATCTGCAGCAGTGAAAATAGAGTGAACAGTTGAGGGATTGGTAGAATAAATTGAGTCCAGACTTTGTATTTAAGTTGATAACAGCTTTACTTGAATAAACTTGCATCAGGGAACAATATTCCAACTTTATCTTGGTTACCAGCAGGCTTTGGCATAAATTCTGGCAGGCAAACACATTCGGCCCTGCTACATCTGTACCCTCTAGCTCTGCTGTGTCAACTGGATTAAATAGAAACTTTTATTTTGCTGTTTGCTGTAACTTATGTTTCTGTAGTCTGACTCTGTCTTTATCTTTATATTGGTCTTTGTATCTTTAGCTTTGTCTTTGTCCAGGGAATCTCTCTCTTCCTGGCTTCTGAAGCTTTTTATTCTTCTTTGTTGTTCCAGCAGAGCAGGCGGTGCTCTGATGGCTGGCACACAGCCTTCCCCTTACAGGGGTCCTCTGAAACTAACTTCTGCAGGATCATCCAGCAGGGACGAGGGGGTAAGCTATTCTGACCTTCATTAACATTGAACTCCTCCCTCTCTAGAGAGGGCTAGAATGGAAAGACAAGATCCATTCTATATAAACTTATATTACCTTAGGTAGCACCAGGTAGGGGCAAGAGAGGGGCAGCTGAAGGGCCATGGGCTAAAAGGAATGGGTTAGGTTAAGAAATTGGCATTGGGGAGGGGGGGTGCCGTTTCAGTTTTTGTCTTAGGGAACAGAAAGGCTAGGTGCACCCCTGAATGGCCCTCATGCAGAACTCGGTCTATGTACGTACTGGTAATACAGTATGTTACAGCAATCTTATATTAAACCATAGTAACACCTTTTAGCATGGTTTTCGTTTGTAATATACACCTTATCTTAAAAATAACACCTGCTACTCAACCATCAAGTCACTGAATGTTTTCAACAGTGCATGACTCCATCATTTGTACATTGCTAACCCGGAGAAAAATACAATTAACTTGACTAAACTCTGACCCTGTATCAAAGACAAGAGAAAGTAAGCTGGAGGCTTCAGTATATTAGGGATATGTGTATATGTATTTATAAAGTATCCCTTTCATTAGGGTTAACCTAGTAAGTGCTGAGGGTCCACTATGCACTGTATCTGGAAAACGTTAAATGAATAGTACAGGCAAACATAAGAAGCTCCGTCATATATCTTATCAGGTTCCTCTCCTGCTCCCCCCTCTCTTTATTAATTCCACATCGCTACTGACATCCATCTTCAGAGAAGACAAGCTGCCTGCTCACTGAAGGATCAGATTACATAGATGTCTATGGATAAGGGTAGAGAGAGGAGGAGGAAAAGGGAGGGGTTGGTACAGACAGGCAAAAGCAGAGAGAGTGCTTAGATATACTGTCATATTAAACTGCTGGATTCACATCTAAACTTCTCAGTACAGCCATGTAATGTCCTCCATTATAGCTGCTGCTGAGAGTGTGCTACAGAGAGTTAGGAAACAGCAACCCTTGTTTATTCATGTGTAGTCTATGGGCAGACATGAAACCAGCTAGTCAACACCCACCAACTCAGAATAAAATGAGAATTAGGCCTTATTCACACGTCTGTAGTGTTTTGCGGATGCGCAAAACATCTTGCCACCAGCCCTATAGAAATGCCTATACTTGTCCGCAATTGCGGGCAAGAATAGGACATGCTCTATATTTTTGCGGAGCCGCCGTCCGGAAGATCGGCGGTGTGCTCCGCAAATGCGGATGCGGAGAGCACAGTGTGTGCTCTCCGGATCCATCACGTCCCCATTCAAAATGAATGGGTCCGCACCCGTTCCGCAAATTTGCAGAACGGGTGCGGACGTAAATTGCGGACGTGTGAATTAGGCCTTAAGCCTCATGCACACAAAGGTTTTTTTTTGCGGGTGTACTGGACGTTTTTTTGTGTTCCGTATACAGTCCGTATACGGAACCATTCGTTTCAATGGGTCTGCAAAAAAAAACGGAAGTGTTTCCGTGTGCATTCCGTTTCCGTATTTTCGTTTTTCCATTCCGTGCAAAGATAGAACATGTCCTATTATTGCTCACAAATCACTATCTGTGGCTCCATTCAAGTCAATGGGTCCGCAAAAAAACGGAACGCATATGGAAATGATTCCGTATGTCTTCCGTATCCGTTCCGTTTTTGCGGAACCATCTACTGAAAATTTTAAGCCCAGCCCAATTTTTTTTAATGTAATTACTGTATACTGTATATGCCATACGGAAAAACGGAACCGAAACGGAAACACAACGGATCACAAAAACGGAACAACGCATCCGTAAAAAACGGACCGCAAAACGATACGGTCGTGTGTAATAAGCCTTACAGATGGATTACAGTGGGAAAAGTCATATAATGGCTAGAAATTGCGTTATACCTCATGGACACCCACATGGCAACTTATTCTGAAAAATGTCCTGAAACAAGAGTTCCACTTTACGCATAAAACACAATATATTTCTAATTGGTATAAGAATAATAAATTTAGATTAGTCGTAAGTGGGTGTGCTGTTCTCATAACATTAGGGGCTTAACTATAGTAGGTATAGATGTTCCGAATGCAGCCATGGACTGAAGCCTGAGGGGGTCCGAAATATCAGTATTTCATACATTACACATGACATGGAGATTGGGGAGCCCTGTTACAGATCAAAGGGGTTTTCTCATAAAGACAACCCCTTTCCATATGCCCTATTTTGCACACAATAAGAGGGTAATTCATTTTTTGGTTGTAAATGTTCTCGGTGTTTAACACCAGCTGATGGCCTCGGCAGCCATATTTTATGAAAGGTTGTCTCTGGTGAGGCCAGGGAGTTTCATGTTACACCTCTTGTTAACATGATTACGAATTCATTTTATTGTTCGTCAGGTAAGCTGCGATCCATCTGATGCTTGTATATGTATCAGCTATTAAAGATTCAATTTCCTCTCGTGAATCATTTGTATTTTTGTGACACCAAGAAACCGTGTCAACAGCGTGTCCCATGTTCAAATAACCCTGGCTGTTCACACTCTGGAAGCAAACAGGAGACCTTGAGCAATGTTTAGTGTAATATTTGTGTAGGCATTTATTTATCTCACTGCTGTTTACTTTGATTACTTTGTTCCTCGCTCTGATGTCAGTCCCTATAGGCCATCGCTATAACCTATGAAGCGAAACGCTTTGAACCTTTGTTATGACATTAAAGAGGTTGTCTCTCTCTAATGGCATTGATCATGTAGAGAAAGTTACTACAAGGCACTTACTAATGTATTGTGATTCTCCATATTGCCTCCTTTGCTGGCTGGATTCATTTTTCCATCACATTATACACTGCATGTATCCAGGAGTTATGACCACCCTGCAATCCATCAGCGGTGGAAAAAGTGCCTGCCTTTCTAGTGACCGGGACCATGAGAGTGTGCACAGGACAGAGCCTTTTCCTATAGTGTACAAGCACGACCACCTCTGCTGGATTGTAGGGTGGTCATAACTAGAGATGAGCGAATTTCAGGTTATAAAATTCGTTCACGCTTCGTTTACTGGTAAATGGTGAATTGCGTTATGGATTCCGTTACCACGAACCATAACGCAATTCTATGATGGAATGCATAAAGGAATGCCTTGTATATCATGTGTATGGTAGCCTTCTTACTAATATGTTATACATAATGCATATCACAGAAAGCCTTTGTTGCATGAATTACTTTTTTCTATTACTTTTTAATAACGGGGGTGTGGGCACCATCCTGCCTGAGGCCGGCCCTAGACCATCTTGTGTTTAGGTCCAATATTCTCTGCTAATTCATTTTTTTAAATTTGCCCGGGACTTGGAGTTCTGTTTCAGTAGAGCAGAGCTGTAATCACCATAGAGCCTAATAAGAAATTAAAATAGGAGTCTTATCAAATAATATTATATAAAAAATAAGGCCGATAAATGTCAGCTGCACTGTGTGACTTCCACTTTAGCTTCCATTTTTGGAAGCTATACATTTATAGCAATTTCAGGCAATATCCATGCAGTCAGAATCTGAGTTCTGTCAATGATCCATGTGAACGGCTCTCACTGACGGAATAATATTCCTGTCTTCAATATTGTGACCTATGCACAATGAGAAATATAAAAAATGACTTTTTCATTTCATAGCTCAATTTTGACAACTTATTCTTCCCCAGGGAGAGCTTTCTGAGTTCCCCTCTAACGACTTTATCTTCTGTCTGTGCCTTCCTGCCTCTTCATTCATGTACAATATACTGGCCATATATCATTCACCTGACTTTAAAACTAGGACAACCATACGGCCACACATTCCTTTATGCCACGGATAAATGACGGTACACGTGCCGTTATCCTGGTGCCTTACTTATATATGTAGATGGTGGTTGAGCTAAACTACCTGCAAACCTGAACTGCATCCCTTTCCAAAGATGCGTCTGAACTGAATTTTATTTGCTGTGCTTTGATATGTTTGTAGTGTTTTGCCTTGTATGACTGTTCATTATTACCGCCCTTTCTGTGTATGTATTGTTCAGTGTTGGTTGTGTTATATGTGCTTTTGCAGACGGACACCTGTGCTACATGGATTCCGGTCACCTGACCGGGGCGGACGCTGCTACACCGCGTTGCACTGCCTCCATTTAAGTGGAGATATATATATATACTGTATATGGGATGCTTTTGTGCACCTCACAATGAATTGTATATCTCGCTGTTGATCCTGAGATCCTGTTGAGTGGTGAACTGTCGGGACTGCTGCATCTTAGATGCCTTAGGCCTCTTGCACACAACCGTATGGCTTTTTCAGTATTTTGTGGTCCGCAAAAAATACAGATGACGTCCGTGTGCATTCCGTATTTTGCGAAACGGAACAGCTGGCCCCTGATACAACAGTACTATCCTTGTCTGTTATGTGGACAATAATAAGACATGTTCTATCTTTGAACGCAACGGAAATACGGAAACACAAGGCATACGGAGTACCTTCCGTTTTTTTTGCGGATCCATTGAAATGAATGGTTCCGTATAGGGAACGCAAAAAACAGAATGTAAACGGAGACAAAAAACGTTCGTGTGCAAGAGGCATTAAGCAGAGATGTCCCTGGAGACATAGAGTTGCAGACCACTTCTTCAACATTGTCTGTACTATGGACTGAGGAAGGCTCTGGGTAAGGGCTCGTTCACACGACCGTATGGTTTTGCGGCCCGTTTTTAACGGATCTGTTTTTCCGTTTTTGGTTTCAGTAGTGTTTCCGTTCCGCTTCTGTTCACTGTATGGTTTTTGTTTGTGATCCGCTTTTTGCAGATCGCAAATGAAACGGAAGCATATAATAATGTTTTAACAGTAAGTACATTGAAAAATTGGGCTGGGCATAACATTTTCAATAGATGCTTCCGCAAAAACGGAACAGATACGGAAGACATACGGATGCATTCTGTTTTTTTTTTACAGCCCCATTGACTTGAATGGAGCCACGGAACGTGATTTGCGGGCAGTAATAGGACATGACTCAAAATGTAGCAGAATGGAAAAACGGAAATATGGAATGCATATGGAGTACATTCTGTTTTTTTTGCGGACCCGTTGAAATGAATGGTTCCGTATACGAACGGTATACTGAACGCAAAAAACGGCCCGTATATGGAACGCAAAAAACGCTCGTGTGAATGAGCCCTAATGTTGATGCTTTGAGCAGAGGTTGAGAAAGAGTCAGCCTAAGGTTAATCAATATGTTACGTTCCCTCAAATAAAGACTGTAACTGAAACGCTGTGTGCCCTCTAAGGAAACAGCCACATGTGGTATATGTTTTTGCAGAAAATTGTTCATGGATTTCATCCTCTGTATTGCAAAGAGTGAAATCCCTGGTGGAAATTTAAAATCCGCTCTGTGTATCAAGGTATGTGCAGAGTCCTTTTCAGAAAATTTTCACAGCATGTAGATGTGATTTTTTTAAACACAGTTTTGTTGTGGAAAACCCCTAAAGATACATGCCCCTTGTGGCTGTACTCTAAAAGAGACTGTTCTGGTGTGACTAGTAACCATCAAGCACTGTGCCTTCAATATTCTTGTAACCACCAAGCCTTGTACCTATTGCTATCCAGCATTGTGTTGAAATAAAGTTGCTACAGGTTCATTGCTTCTTCGCTGCACTATGCTCGAGTAACGCCCCATAATTGGGTCAAGGGCCACACATAGAAATGACCTCCTTACGTGCAGTTGTATGCTTCATTAAAGGGGTTGTCTAACTCTCAAAACAATTCTGTTCATGTCCTGAAGTGGCAAGTCCAGTTTTTCCTTAATGCTAATCACTTTCAGGGCCATAATTAAAATTGCCTTTGGGGTCAGACAACCCTTTTAAGTTGACCGTAGATGTAATTTTCCTTCGTTAAATGACCATCAGTGGTACCAAAAATACAGGTTCAGCCTCTTTCATTTCATAAAGCTTGCTTTTTTTTTGGGTGTGCGGTGATTAAAGGAATAGCCCCACAAGAACAAACCACTTGTCATATGCCCTATTAAGGTATATGGAAGCCATAGAGGGGGTTCCTTTGCTTGGAGCCCATCTCTAATGGCCAAAGTACTACTTACAAAGAGTCTTTGGTGGACCCACATATTAGATGATTGGGAATGAATAGGCGCCATGTGATACTACACTCCCCCTGCAGTGGTCACTATAAGGGAAACATGTGCCATGACCCTCCCTGACTATAATAGCTGATCACCAGGAACAATAGACTCCATGTCCCCTGATTGCCAGTTCAGCTGTCATCACAAGACAGTACTACGGTAGTGTTAAAGAGCAGATGACTTTACCAATTGACTTCCGTTAAAGTGTGACTCAGGCGAAGGCTTCCAGTTTGCTTTACATGACATGTGGCTCAAATAGTCCAACAATGGCCGTATCTCTTTCACATAAGTGAAAAAGTGACCTCTAGGAGGGACATCTGTGAGGAGGTTTGCTGGTAGTAACAGTATTTGTTGCTAGCTACCACTTCATACCACTTCATTATTCCTCTTGTGATAAGACTTGGCAAATACTGATAATACTTGGACATTTCAGTTGACCTCAGATACATTTTTTGTTATTTCCAAACAAACTATTACATTCCAGTACGGTGACATATGAATGAGGAACACGCGTCCTGATCCAGATTTGTACAGGCCAATCATATAAGCAGTCAATGAGTGATTATTTCCCATTATATTCCTACTTTCATCCAGTAGAATAGAAAGACTTGTATATTGGTAGTTGACAAATAACAGTCCAGTTTGCCATGTTAAAGGGGTTGTCTCATCTTAGCCATTGCTAGGATATGCCACCAATGTCAGATAAGTTTTGGCGCCCGAAAGTTAAGACGAGTGCCCCGCACATGCATGACACGCTCTCCATTAATTTCTAAGGGTACTTTCACACTAGCGTTGGTGCGGATCCGTCTGTTTATTTGTACAGACGGATCCACACCTCTAATGCAAACGTTTGTATCCGTTCAGAACGGATCCGTTTGCATTAGCTTTAAAGAAAAATGACAAAGTCCAAAACGGATCCGTTTTGACTTACATTGAAAGTCAATGGGGAACGGATCCGTTTTCAAATGCACCATATTGTGTCACTGACAACGGATCCGTCCCCATTGACTTACATTGTAAAAAAAACGGATCCGTTAGGCTCCGCCTCTTCAGGCGGACACCAAAATGCTGCATGCTGCGTTTTGGTGTCCGCCTCCAAAACGGAATAGAGGCGGAACGGAGCCGAACTGATGCATTCTGAACGGATCCTTATCCATTCAGAATGCATTGGGGCTGAACTGATCCGGAATCCAAAACGCTAGTGTGAAAGTACCCTCAGGGAGTTCCATAAACAACCGAGTGAGCACGCTTGGTTGTTTTCAGAATTAATATAGAAATTAATAGATATCGCACCGCACAAGTGCGTTTACTGCTCCATTCAGTTCTATGGGACCGCTGGAGATAACAGAGTCAGCGTTCGACTATTTTCGGCAGTCCTATAAAAATGAATGGAGGATGGCCATGCATTTGTCGCTGCTCACTCACGTCGGCGATCTTGTTAGGGGATGTCCACCTCTAGGACCTGCACCTATCTGACATTGATTGGCATAGCAATATGCCACCAATGTCTAAGGTGAGACAACCCCTTTAAGCAAAATCCCCTTTAAGCAAAAATAAAATACTTAGAGGCTTTTCGCATCTCAACATTTGTGACATATTAATAGGATATGCAAAAAATGTCAGATAGTTGTGGGTCACACCATTGATCTCTGAAAGGCGGCCCCAGAAGTGAAAGAAGAGCAGCTGCATATGCGCGCCACTCTCAGTTCACTGCTATAGGAGTTTCAAAAATATCCAAACACTAGCGAAGCTTATGCGGCTTAATCTCCATTTACAGCTATGGAACTTCCGAAAATAGCTGAGCACGCTCACGTGGCTATCTTCAGAAGTCTAACAGCAGTGAATGGAGAGGACATTACGCATGCACAGTGTGCTCTCCTTCGCTTCAGTGGGCTCTGTTCTGAAGATAGGTGTGGGTCTCAGCTCTGTTACATTTGTGGCATATCCTAGCAAAATGCTACAAATGTTGAGTTCAGAAAAGTCCTTTAAAGAACCTAATTATTATGACCTTGAAAAAAGAAGGGAAAGGGGCAATATGATCAAAACCTTTAAACTTATTTAAGGAGTTAGGGTACTTTCACACTTGCGGCAGAGTGATCCGGCAAGCAGTTCCGTCGCCGGATATGGATCCGTCTTACAAATGCATTGCAAGAATGGATCCGTCTCCTCTTTTCATGCGGAGAGACGGATCCGTTATATATTTTTTTCACATTTTTACCGGTCTGCGCATCCGGCACTAATACATTCCTATGGGAAAAAAGTGTTCCGGAATTTTGGACGGAGATAAAAGCGCAGCATGCTGCGGTAGTTTCTCCGTTCAAAACGACCATACAGTGACTGAACTGAAGACATCCTGATGCATCCTGAACGGATTGCTCTCCATTCAGAATGCATGGGGATGTGATCGATCAGTTCTTTTCCGGTATAGAGCCCCTAGGACGGAACGCTATGCCATAAAAGAAAAACACAAGTGTGAAAGTACCCTTAAATGAGGATCAGAAAGAAAGTATCGTTAGTAAGAAAATGGGTGCAAGATCATGGGGACACAATCTGAAATCAGAACCAGTGTCAGAAAATATTATTTACTGAAACAACAGTAGAGATTTTGAACAAACTTCCCCTAGATGAGGATGAAAAATAAGCCGTAAGTGACCATCACCCAAGGGCGTAGCTATAGGGGGTGCAGAGGTAGCAGTCGCTACTGGGCCCGGGAGCCTGAGGGGCCCAAAGACCCTTGTGCCGCATAAGAAGACACTCAAAGCACTGAGGGAAGGGGTGCCCAAGTTGAACTCTTGCACCAGGGCGCATGAGCCGTTAGCTACGCCCCTGCGTCACCCTTTTAGGTTTCCATATTGGAGGAGATGATGAGCACTATTGGTTACCCAAGCTGATAATTAAGGGTGCATAGGGAGAGACTGAGCTTTATGGTGGTGATTTTTCAGCATGTAGAACCAGTCATTCCCTTCTCTGATAGTAAAGAGAATACTAGGACCCAACAGCATTGTTAGCACCTAGGGAGTGTAAAAACGAAAGCTATCTTAATAACTATGTACAGCTGCTTAAGATTATATTGCTGCTTAAGATTATTATCAGAAAATAGATAGATAGATAGATATTTAGGAATTTATATTTCACCAAGGGGTATATACTTTGTGAAATATGCTCCCAGGGTCATCCATCTGTATAAATAGGGCTTTTGCCTTTGTAGCCAAAGTTCAGACGTGGCAGATGTGTTGCCGGAGATTCTTTGTTTGCAGCTGGGACAGAAGTTTCACAATGTCCTAATGAGGCCTTCATTTTTATTTATTTCGAATTTGGAAATAAAAATTCCTTTGTAAAAAGTGTGCATGAGAGTTTTGGTGGTACACACTTGGATCTACTTATGTTTTCCATACACATCCACTGAAAGGGTAATTATTTTATTTCTTCACAGATCAAGATCTTCTCGAGACGATATTACTAGTCAGTGGCTTCTATCATTCCCAACCTTTGGTGAGTATCATCTACTGGGAAATAATCTAAATATATTTTATTTGTGGTCATGGCTATGGCCAAGAGATATCCGAAGAACCCTAGGAAGAGAAACAACAGGAACAACATAACCCGGCTAGGCGTGTCTTAGCTAACCTGACTAAATGGCTTGTTGTGTGCCCTAAGCCATGATCGTGGGTAGGCCTATAAGTGGGCAAAAGCCAAGCCAAGTAGGGTAGAAAAGGAACTCGAATGGCATGTGCAAACAAATCCCCAAGCCAACTGCAAGGCGTCAGGGCTCTTGAGCGAAAATTCGGGATGTATGAGGCAAGACCAGAAGGAGACCTACAACCCATCTTGTGGATGACAAGGCCGGAGACATGATGCTCAATATTGCGGATACTGCCCCAAAGCGGAATGGAGGACCGGGAAAATGTTGTGAAATGGATCGTGAAAAACCAACTGAACCTTGTAAAGTTTTGGTTCTAGTGCAAGTACTGGCAATGCCCTAGTCTCAGGAGGTCGTGGAACCGAAACCTGACTGCCTAGACTATGCAGGAATGAGGGCCAAAAAGAACCATGTAGATAGGAAGAGAATTCTTGAATAGTTCCCCAGACAACAGCTATCTGCTAGCCGTGGTCCGCGCGTTGTTCTTCTGTGTACCCCTGAGAATTGTTTTAATGCCTGAGACGTGAAGAACGACCTACTATCTGAATCTTCTACCGTGAGGGAATGCTGGACTTTGTCCAAAACCCGATTTCAACGTGGTTGTAGGGAGTCTGAGGTTAATGCGGCAAGAAGCTACGAAGCCATAAAGATTCTGTCTATGCCCTCCCATGAGTGAGGGAAAGCAATTGCAATGAAGCTACCGGCGAAAATTAATTCCTGGTCGTAGTAAAAAGGCAAAGACTTTGTGCGGGGGCCTGGTTGACAAGATATGATCGACTATGATCAGAGACTGAAAGCTAGAGGGAATTGCCCTACTTGTTTCTCCTCTGGTAGGACCTGAACGAAAGTATCAGAGGTTATATCCTCACCATCACATATTGTGACCTATGCTGAGGATAAGTCATCATCAATCATATATTTTCCCAAAAACTTTTAAAATATATGAGGTATGACTAAATGGTATAGAAGTATAAAATATGCATAGTATATAATGCTTTTCTCTTCCTTTAGCCAGATGAAATGACAAGTCTGGTGGTGGTTATGTTATATGACTTCCAGTATCGAAAGTTTCAGCCACGCTATCTTTCCAATAAAGATGAGGTTTTAGAGGAAGTACAAGAAGTAGAGACACTTCTTGAAAGGTAATGAACAGATCACAAATCTGGGAATATGCATGGTTTTCATCTACATGCAGGTAAAATAGTGGGCAATATAATACCATTTATGCTCCAAAGTGGAGCTACCACATATAGCTGTGCAATCTCATTTTGATATTCCTTGAGACACATAGGGGGCTGCCATGACCATGAATGAAAGGTTATCAGCCTGCTGTGACTACTGGGGAAAAAGGGAGAACTCAGCTGTGATTGTGGGTGAAACAAAAGAGGCGAACACTGACATGGCTAGTGACCATGGGAAAAACTATGCTGTGCCCCCCGGAAATGAGACGTATAAATCCAGTATTGTACATTATGTCTGAATGTCTTATTAAAAAGGTTGTCTCACCTCAGGAAATGGTATTTATCATGTAGACATGTTAATACAAGGCACTTACCAGGCTCATGGGCCCTGGGGCAAGACTTCAGCTTGGACCCTCCTTCTCTCAGTGCTGTGTGGCCATGGGCAGGAAAGCACATAGCCTTCCTGCTGCCTGAGGCAAAAATTGAAACAGCACCCCCCTATGCCAATATCTTGACCTAACCACTCCCTCCAGCCAGAGTACTACGGCTACTTTCACATTTACGTTGTTGTTTTCCGGTATTGAGATCCGGAAATGTTTCCGTTTAGTGCTCATGCATTCTGAATGGTAAGAGATCCGTTCAGGATGCATCAGGATGTCTTCCGTCCCAGCAGCATTCCTTTTTTCAACCAGACACAAAACCGCTGCAAGCTGCGGGTTTGGGTCAGTTCATAAAAACTTAAAAAAACTGATCTGACACTGAAAACAATGTAACTCAAAGGTGACAAACCTAAAAAAAAGGGTCCATGCCTAATGTGGGCTCATCTATCCGATTAGTAGCGGTATTTTGTAAAAAAACAGGTTTTACTAACCTGTCAATCAAACATATAAGGTGCCCAAGGGGAGGTCCAGCGATGCAGGGTGCCCGGCCGCAGTCATTGCTGTATGTGCCCAGCGCCGCCTCCTAATGCTCTGTGCCGCCTCTCCCTCCCCCTCCTCCTGCTGTAAGCGCTGGCTCATGCGCACTTCACTTGAAGAAGCCGATCCAAGAAGTCCGCACGGGCGCATGCCTTTGCGCACGCGCGGACTTCTTGGATCGGCTTCTTCAAGTGAAGTGCGCACGCGCTCTGTGCGCACGAGCCAGCGCTTACAGCAGGAGGAGGGGGAGGGAGAGGCGGTGTTCTGCCAAAAGTCTATAGTTTGCCGAAAGCCTATAGCGGAAGTCACGTGGCGCGCTGCGCAAGCGCACAAGCGTACTTCTGCAAATCATTCCTGTCGGCTCCATTGCAGTAGTTCGCGCACCGCGCATGCGCACACTTAAGGGTATAGAGACTTCTTAAAGTGACAGTAATCTCCATTAAAATACAGCTCCGCCCCCCCAGCGCTCATTAATCTACATTACGCTGCACTCGGCATTTAGTAAAACTAACTCTATGCCGCCATTGATAGTGAAGAAGGAAATGGATGGTAAAGAAATTCTTTACCATCCATTTCCTTCTTTACTATCAATGGCGGCATAGAGTTAGTTTTACGCGAGGCCGAGCCCGATGCGTGGCGTGCACTTCTTTTCTGAAAATCCAGCTTTGCCAACATCCAACATCCTTTACCAGGTTTCCAGACCTGGGCTTTGGACTGGATGTTACTTCTTCTGTGGACAGGGCCAGAACTTTCTCTTTCTCTTCCTGGCACATACGCAGATGAGGTCGATTCAGAAGCTTGTGCCTGCCCCATCCACAGTGGAAGTGACATCCCTTCCATAACACAGGCAAGAAACCTGGTAAAGGTCATTGCATTGGTGGAAGCTGGAATTTCAGAAGAGGAGTGTCATTTCACTGGATTCCTGGGAGGCCAATCCACGCCTCTTCTAAATGGTAAGTATCACAAACTATCTTAGACAGGCATGTTATGTGTAATTAAAGGGGTTGTCCCATCTTGCAAATTCATCCTCACTTGCTGCCAGCTGCACTGTTCACTTCCTATTTTCCTGCTTCTAAGGCTGGGCGGGATAGGGAGTATGAGTGAAGGCTTGCCCCGGCCGGGCCACGTTTCGCTGTCTTGAACGCACATGCCGCCGTGCATGTGCAATGGTTACTTCTTCCTGGCCGAGTATAGTACAGAGCCGTACGTGTTCAAGACAGCGATGTGCGGCCCGGCCGGGGGAAGACAACATGTTCTACGCAGGCGCAGCCCACTGATACGGCAACCGATTGTGTGCCGCATCTAGTGGATACCAGAAGACAACAGTGAACACATTTTGCCAAGATAAGTAGGGATTTGATAAAGGAACATAATTAGAAAAACGATTACAGGAACATCAATACCAAATTAAAATATATATGATCAATGAGATGGGAATACCCCTTTTAAAGAGGACCTTTCATGGGTCCGAACATTGTAAGATAACTATCTGGACATGTAGAGCGGCGCCCAGGGATCTCACTGCACTTACTATTATCCCTGGGTTCCACTCCGTTCGCCCACTGTGGCCCCGTTACCTTTTCCCGCACTGTATGGTAATTGCTACTAACTTCGCAACAGGCAGGAGACATCAGCTTCTCTCCCTGGGCGTTCCTTCTCCGTGGCTGTAGCGCTGTCCAATCGCAGCGCAGAGCTCACAGCCTGGGAGTTTTTTTTCTCCCTGACTGTGAGCTCTGCGCTGCGATTGGACAGCGCTACAGCCAGGGAGAAGGAACGCCCAGGGAGAGAAGCTGATGTCTCATCTCTGTTGCAGAGTTAGTAGCAATTACCATACAGTGCGGGAGAAGATAACGGGGCCACTGTGGGCGAACAGAGCGGCACCCAGAAATAATAGTAAGTGCAGTGAGATCCCTGGGCGCCGCTCTACATGTACACATAGTTATGTTACAATGTTCGGACCCATGAAAGGTCCTCTTTAAAGAGGACCTTTCATCACTTCTAAAGATATAAACCAAGTATGCTCACATGTAGAGCGGCGCCAGGATCTCCCTGCACTTACTATTATCCCTGGGCGCGCTCCGTTCTCCGGTATAGGCTCCGGTATCTGTGCTCACTAAGTTATAGTAGGCGGGGACTTGGTGGAATTGGTTATAGTAGGCGGAGCCTGCCTTCATCTCCTTCTCCCAGGCTATGAGCTCTGCGCTGCGACTGGCCAGCGCTACAGCCTGGGAGAAGGAGATGAAGGGCAGGCTCCGCCTACTATAACCAATTCCACCACTCCCCGCCTACTATAACTTGGTGAGCGTCGATACCGGAGCCTATACCGGGAGAATGGAGCGGCGCCCAGGGATAATAGTAAGTGCAGGGAGATCCCTGGGCGCCGCTCTCCATGTGAGCATACTTAGTTGATATCTTTAGAAGTCATGAAAGGTCCTCTTTAAGGTTTGTTTGCAGGACCCGTCGAGTTATGGAAAAAACTTTAACATAGGATTTAACATAGTATTTTTATTCGTGGTAACGAATCGCATTTGTTCCTGAAATGGCTGCTGCACGTTAGGACATGGAGAAAAGGACTCTGGGAACGAGGGATCGCCCACAATGCCATGCATGCAGCCAGCCAGCCCTGTGATGTCACAGCCCTATAAATGGCCTCAGCCATCTTGGATTCATCCATTTTCCAGTGTACTTAGCGCATGAAGAGATGTCATCAGGCACTAGGAAAAGTGCTAGGAAAGACTTAAAAACTTTTACTTTGCTGAATAGAAGTTCAGGGAAAGAATAGGGAGGAATCATTCCACAGCATTGAAGCAGAACAGGGTTGAGTAGGGGAGGTTACAGCCTGGGTAATAGGAACAATCCTATTACACCTTGCTGCACTTACTGGGGATCCATATTGCCATTATACTGCTGCTTTCAGATTTGCAATAGATGATACCTCTGTAATTCCAGCAAACGTTCTTGTTATTGGTGTCCAAGTGCTGTGTGTTATACAGCCATTAACAGGGTGTATTACTAGAAAATTTTTCTATGTCTTATTAGCCCTTGTTCGGTGCAGTTATATATTCTAAAGCTTCTTTGGCGTGTATTTGTGGGGGGGGAGGGGCTTATTAGCCGTTCTGTGGTGAAGTGAGAAAATTGCAGCCTTTTTGGCTTGTATTAGTGGCAAAAAAAAGTGTTATTTGCCATTCAACGGTGCAGTTTTATGTTCTAAAGCCTTTTTGGAGTGTATTAGTGGGAAAAAAGGGCTTATTAGCCGTTGTGTGGTGAAGTAAGAAAAGTACAGCCCTTATTATTGTGTATTAGTGGCAAAAAAAGTATTATTTGCTGTTCAGCGGTGAAGTTATATGTTCTAAAGCCTTTTTTGACGTGTATTAGTGGGGGGGGGGCTTATTAGCCGTTGTATGGTGAAGTGAGAAAATTACAGCCCTTTTTGGCTTGTATTAGTGGCAAAAAAAAGTATTATTTGCCGTTGTGTGGTGAAGTGACAAAATTACAGCCTTTTGGGGGGTGTATTAATTTCCTTTTTATCTACTTATTTGATCTAACAGTATGTCAGACAGAGAAGTGACAGGCCCTGCACAGGGAAGGGGTAGAGGCCTAAATGTTTCTGGCGCAGGCACAGGTCGCAGAAGAGTAAGGGGGCGTGGCAACAGGGGTCACTTCGAGAGGCCTGAGCTCCCAGTGTCATCTAGCGGTCGTTTCTTGACCAGCAACCCAGCGGTTCTTGAATGGTTGACTTGGTCATCCACTTCGTCCCAAGTGACATCAGACACTCCCAGCCAAGAGTCAGTGGGTTTGTCAGACACAACCCTTAGTTGGCATGGCCTTGGAGCACGCCCTGTGCCCTCACCTGTCCTCAACCTGCCTCTGTCTTTTTCTGTTCCCTTGGCCACAGAGGTATTATATGCTGTGGGCTCAGCTCCACTATATAGCAAGGACGAGCTACTAGAAGACAGTCAGCAGCTACTGCCCAGCCAAGATCTGGAGGAGACATCCGCTGCTTCCTCCGGTAGGCTGGCAAGTAGTGATGAGGAGAGTAGCGTGGGAGCTGGTGTTGCGAGCGGTTAGGTTCCTGGCTCAGAGACCATTGAGGAGGACATCAGTGACGTGCAGACAGTACTCTATAATGATGTGGCCAATCGCAATTGGGAGCCGAGTAACGAAGGGGCTTCATCATCATCGGGAGAAGAGGGTGGCAGCTTGCGCGTGAGGCAGCAGCAGAGCCAGCAAGTTGGTAGCATAGTCATGAGTCAGCAGGGTGGCAGCAGTGGAAGGTCGGGAGCCAAACGTGCCCGGGGTAGACCTCCCGCTTCGCAGGAGCCTACCTGCCCGGAAAGTAGTGATGCAGGGCTTTACAGAGGCAGCGGCGGTAGCAGTCAGTCAGTGTGGAGTGTTGGGGGTAAAATCACCTACTCAACAGTGTGGCAGTTTTTTGTTAAGCTGCCGGATAAGGTGAACATTGCCATTTGTCGAATCTGTGGGCAGAAGGTGAAGCGTGGCCAAGGTGCCAATGTTGGCACCACGGCCCTGCGTCAACATATGCAGTGTCACCATAAAGAGGCCTGGGAGAACCGTGGCTCCAATGTGGTGGTCTAGCCTGCCACAGCAACTGCTGCATCACCCAGTGGCACGCACCCGATTTCAGGCAGTCAAGACTCCACCACCTCAGCCAAAGGGAGCTGTCTGTCCTTCCCATCATCTACCGGTCCTGATGCTCCTGCTCCTCGTCAATCATTCCATCAGCAATTGATCACTAAAGCGATTGCCAAGAGACAACAGTATGCGTGCACTGATCCAACGGTGCAGAAGCTGAATGTGGTCTTGGCTAAGTTGCTGCTGCTGCCGTCCCTCCCTTTCCAAGTGGTGGACTGTGCACCTTTCAGAGAACTGATGGCTTGTGCCGAGCCGAGGTGGAGAGTCCCAAGCCGTCATTTATTTGCCAAAAAGGCAGTACCAGCTCTGCACAAATATGTAGAACAGAAGGTGGGCCAGTCCTTGAGCCTGTCGGTGTCTACCAAAGTGCACTGCAGCGCCTACGTGTGGAGCTGTAACTACGGTCAAGGACAATATATGTCCTTTACGGCCCACTAGGTAAACGTGATTCCGGCCCAGCCAAACCAGCAACTTGGCCAGGTGACGCCGTTTCCGCCTCCACCTTCTCACACAGTTGGTCCTGCGACAATGTCCGCCTCTGCCTCCTCATCCTCCACCATTTCCTCAGCCTCCACTGCAGGGACAATTCACAGTGCTCCTCCAGCATACCACATGTGCAGGGCAAGGTGATGTCACGCTGTTTTACACCTCGTTTGCCTGGGTGAACTGAGTCACTCAGGGAAGGAACTGCTCCGTGTCCTTCATCAAAAAATCGAATGCTGGCTTTCTTGACGACAACTCAAAATCGGAACCATGGTGACTGAAAACAAGAAGAACATGGTGCCGGCGCTAATTTAAGGAGGGCTGAGCCCGCATGGCGCACGTGTTCAATCTGGTTGTCAAGCGGTTCCTAAAAATGGCCAGGAAACTTTGCATGCACTTCAGTCACTCGTACACCGCCAAGCACACCCTCCTTGAGCTGCAGTGGCAGAACAGCGTCCCCCAACATAGGCTGATATGCGAAGTTTCCACCCGTTGGAATTCCACCCTCCATATGTTGGAACGACCATACGAACAGAGAAAGGCCATAAAAGCAGACAGGAGTACTCCCCTGTGTAACTTGTCAGCCAGTGGCAGCTCATGCGTGACACCTGCCATTTGCTCAGGCCCTTTGAGGATGCCACGTTATTTGTCGCCAGGACTACGGGCTGAACAACGTCACTCCACTGCTTCATATCCTGGAACAGATGCTGGTAAATCTGGCTGGTCAGGGGACTGGAGACGTGGCGCCTACATCTCAAGGTAACATAAGCCCTGCAGGGGCTGAACTGGAGGAGGAGGAGGACATTGGAAAACAAGCAATGTGTAGCAAAATGGGAGGTTTTTCTACACAGGTGACAGGAGAAGAGGAGCAGGAGCAGCCGGAAGAGCAAGAGGGAGATGAGGCAGATGATTTAGGCACACCGTGGCAGTATGCAGTGGAGATGGAGGCAGGGAGTCCCTCCTTGTCACTTGCGCAAATGGTCCGCTGCATGCTCACTTGCTTGGGTAGTGACAGCCGAATTGTCACCATTCGGCAGAGGAATGACTTCTGGCTCTCCACCTTGTTGGACCTGCGCTATCGGTCCAAAATGGTCACTGCCTATCTGCACCATCATCCATTCTCTCGCAGGTCTGACCGGGGGGGTTCCTCTGCGCTCTTGTTCCACTGCCATGGCTGCAGTTCCAACTCCATCAGCAGCAGCCTGAGTCTAGAGTCGCATAGTGAAGAAACTACTCACCAGCAGCTAGACATAGAGCAGGACCTGAACCAGCAGGTGGTGGCACACTTGGACAGCAACCTGCCACCCCACATTGAAGATCCGCTGGACTACTGAGCAGCCAAACTGGATTTGTGGCCGCAACTGGCAGAGTTTGCCCTGGAAAAGCTGTCCTGCCCGGGTGTTTAGTGCGATGGGGGCCATAGTTACCCCAAGGAGAACTCGCCTTTCCACCCAAAATGTGGAGGGACTGACCTTTGTCGAGATTAATCAGACGTGGAACAGCAAGGATTTCTGTTATTGCCACCCACCTCCTCACTCTGTCACCGGGTCACTCTGTGGTCTCCTGATGCTGCTGCCACCTCACCACTCAGGTCTCCTCATGCTGGTACTGCCACTTCCACCCTCTGTCATTGTGCCACTCTGTGGCCTCCTCATGGTGCTGCTAACTCAGCACTATGGCCCCTTGCCACTCTGTGGCCTCATCATGCTGCTGCTGCAGCCACCTACACACTGTCACCTTGCCAGTCTGTGGGCTCCTCATGCTGCTGATAAATCAACACTGTCACTGGGTCACTCTGTGGCCTCCTCATGCTGCTGCTGCCACCTCCACACTATGTCACCTTGCCAATCTGGGGCATCCTCATTCTGCTGCTGCCACCTCCACACTTTGTCACCTTGCCACTCTCTGGCCTCCTCATGCTGCTGCTGCCACCTCCACCCTATGTCACCTTGCCACTCTGTAGTCTCCTCATGCTGCTGCTAAATCAAGACTATGTCACTAGGTCACTCTGTGGCCTCCTCGTGCTGCTGCTGCAGCCATCTCAACATTATGCCACCTTGCCACCCTGTGGCCTCCTCATGCTGCTGCCACCTCAACACTATGTCACTTTGCCACTCTGTGGCACCCTCATGCTGCTGCTGCCACCTCCACACTATGTTACCTTGCCACTCTGTGGCCTCCTCATGCTACTGCAAAATCAACACTATGTCACTGGCCCACTCTGTGGCCTCCTTATGCTGCTGCTAACTCAACACTATGTCACTGGGCCACTCTGTGGCCACCTCACGCTGCTGCTGCCACCTCCACACTGTCGCCTTGCCACTTTGTGGATTCCTCGTGCTGCTGCTAAATAGACACTATGTCACTGGACCACTCTGTGGCCTCCTCATGCTGCTGCTGCCACCTCCACACTATGTCACCTTGCCAGTCTGTGGCCTCCTCATGCTGCTACTACCTCAACACTATGTCATTGGGCAACTCTGTAGACTTCTCAAGCTGTTCTCCCAACCTCCCCACTCCATGACTGAGACACTATTTTGCCTTTTTGGCCTGGTTGACATCATCATTTATTTGATCCTTCTTCTGATCTGTCAGAAGGAAAGAAAAATGAGGCACACAATGGATCCTGTCTGTGTAGCAGCTGTAAGGCCTTTAAGGTCCCATCAGAATTGGCTTATCATTTGGTAGCCAAAAGCATGAGTGGGTACAAAACACAGAAGACATGCAAATATTCCATTCACGTGTCTTCTCTGTTTTGGATCCACTCCTGTTTTTTTTGGCTTTAGCAATATTAATGGATTACTGACCAAATGCTAATAGAGTGAAGGTGGATGCTCAACAGAGAGAATCCGTTTTTTGCGGGTTATTGTTCTGACGTATAAGAGGAAGGGCAAAATAATCAGTGACGTAAACAAAAACTTACTGGTGACAACCCCTCCACTCTGTCGGGGGGGGGGGGGCCTACTTGTATAAGTGTTTAATAGAACAGGTTCTGTAGACATCTATGTGGAATCAACTGATCATGGTGTAAAAGGAGTCCGCTCTTTCACACAACAGTAGGATCTTGGGCCTCTGCACGGTTCTTTATACCTGGCGCTAACATCGAAATGTAAGGCTGAGTTCACACTTGAGTTATTTGGTCAGTTTTGGCCCCGTAACTACCCGAATAATTGAAGTGTGCAGTGATTCTAAGAGCGACGCCTGTTATGTGCGGGTCATACTGACTCACAGTATTGTTTCACTACCACAGCAGCCTCCCTGTGCGTGTTACTGCAAGGCACAGTGTTCTACACCACTATACAGGCTCTCTGCAGCCAGGAAATAGCTTTTTTTTAATAAATTCGGATCTAATCTTTTTAGAAAAGAACTGGCCAAATCGAATTTTTGATAAATTCGCTCATCTCTAGTAACTATGCTTAACTTAATCATAAGAATCCTACGTTTAGGTCCTTCTTTTGCTCTGCTATTTACAGTTATATCACACCTAACATAAACAAGGAAGGGTAGACTTATGGTATATCATGGAACTGTAGCTCATAGGATATACAGGAACTGTAGCTCTCAGAATTTGTCCATCTGTGCACCTTGGGGCATCATGAGTAGAGTAGGTCTATGTGCAGATTACATGAATGTAACTAACATCTAGTAACATCTAGCAGAATTGTCCTGATGTTTTGTGTGATAAGTCATGAACACCTAGTACTGTTTTGTGCTGTCTCTTGCGCTTTGTTTCCACATTGTGTACAACTCCTTTGTTGGGAAATATGTAGACATGATGCCTCCATGCCTTTATTTCTCCAGAGCTTAATGCTTTAATGTTGTTTCACTTAGCTATAAAACCAAGCTGGCTGCAGCCCTTGCAAAATGTCGAATTAAGTATGCAGCTCCAACCATTGAGTATATCTTACCTGAGACTGTACGGAAACAAGAACAAAGAGCTTCTACATTACCAGTTTATGCTTGGATTAACACAACCAAAGCCAGGTAAGTACTAGTAGAAACCCTAATAAAAAGGATGGAATTTTGCACTAGGTTATTTGGGGATAAGCAATAGTATAGTGGCCAAGAGCAAGAAACAAATCTGGAGGTTGCACCCTCTTTCCTTATGTAGTGTTTGGGATGATTCTCACTTATGCTATTCTATAGGGAACTGGAACTGGATTCAGCACGAAGATGGTACTTGACCAGCAAACATCTTATGGGTTTTTACTAGTATCTGACAGTTTTGTAGGGTTTTAATTCCTGTTATTCCTTTGTTTTCAGCATCACAGAAGTTTTTAACACCTTAAAGAGAGAGGGGTTCACCCAGATTGATTCTCCCTCAGAACTGGATGGTTATACGTATTGTATGGACCACCATTGCCAAGATTTGCTCATTTTTCCAGCACATTTTAAAGAGGAACTTGCCAACATGGAAATGGTTGTTAATTACCAGCTGATATTACAGGTAGATGTGTGTTCAACTTCATGCAAATTTTGTAATGGTGGACACATTGCTGAAACAGTGTCACAAACTGACTACCCTGGGCCACATTTACTGATGTAAAGGAGGTTTCTGGGAATAATTATTTTTTATCAAATGCCCACAGCTTGCCTCCCTAAATAGAACATTCATACTTACCTGCGATGCGTCCATGTTTTGGTCCCCGGAGTGTTTACATCCAGCACTGGGCGAAGGTCACATGCTCCACTGCAGCCAATAACTGGCTTCAGCGGTGGTGTGCAGGAGTTAGCATGGAGGAACAGAGTGGCGCGGTGCAGGTAAGTATGAATTTTCCGTTTCAGTAGGCAGGCTGCAGGCATTAGATGAAAAGTACTGAAATTATTCCTGGAAACCCCCTTTAAATCTACCTAGATGTTGTCATAAATTGCACAAAAATATGGCAATAATTGGTACTTTTTGGAGCAGTTTGGTGCATTTTTGGCACATCTACGTTTATAGAAATCCCGGTTTGCCAGAGGGTGGTGGTTGAACTAAGAGGGGCATGTTCTACTGAGGAGATGCAGCAGAAGATGCAGCATTTTATGCCAAAATTGTGACACAATTCTGGTGTAAAATTCTGTTGCAAAGTAAACCAACCAATAGTTAGTACAGTGTTAAGGTGCAGATTAACTGACAGATTTTCTGACCAATCTGTTGGTGTGAATACAACCCTTGACAAAAGTGTCTATGCCTGCACCACATTTATCATCCAGTCTGAGCTACTGTAATAAATGTGGTGCAGATCTAGGCAGCCTGGAGGTAATGGATTATCAGGGTAATATTTAAGTCACTGTTTTTGTTTGTCATTTTTTGCAACAAACTTAACAAATGTTTCACGCCATTTATTACATTTGTCACACAAGTTATTGATGATTTTTCAGTCTAACATTATCTATTGTAAAGGTGCCTTCAGTTTTTACTCTGCTAGAGGATTGGTGTATACTTGTGACTTGTTTTGTGAGTGATACATTTGGCTAAAAATGTAATTCCGCTCACAAAACCTTGGTAAACACAAAATGTCAGGCATAGTCCAAAGCACATAACAGATTTTTCAAACACTTCTTAAATTTCTCGCAAAGTCTACGCCACCAACAATACAACAAAAAATACTCCACTTTTCTGGTGCAGAGCATTTCATACCCCCTTTATCTTAGTTTACACCATCTACATTATTAGTAATTCCGCCCCAGTGTCTGTCTACTGTGTATCGTGTTGGTAACTGTTATCTAAAAAGCCACAATTTCAGCATGGTAAGTAAAGAAAATCTTTCTTAGAACAATTCTTATCTAAGGTCTGGCCCTTTGGGACAGACTGGTTGATGTCTGGCTAATGAGCAGCAGCACTTGTCTGCAGTATCCACTACCACCGCCCCATATTACCACAGTCTGTCCTGTCCGTCCTCTCTGTACTTCGTCTCCTTATGAACTCCATTCCTACAGAGATTCAGCTGAAGATCTTATCAGCTGTATTCAGGATCATAATCCCTGACAAGCAGAGCAGAGAGGTGGATGAGGCAGCTCTACAGCTTAGTGTTCTGAAGTAACTTGTCCTCCTGTGTGATTGGTACAGGTTTTCTGTGTAATAGGACGGAGGCCATTTTATTTTCTCCGCTGATTGCTCCTTAGACAAAACAAGCCATTATAACGGTATTCGTAAATGTATTTATAACAAAGTAATATATGAGTATCTTCAGTAATTTTATTTTATTCATTCCCGGGTCAGTCTTTTTCTAAGTACATGGACGAACCCCTCCCGCAGTCACAAGCACAACATACAAACTTGTCCTTGGCCAGATTCAAACCTGTAAGAAGTCTAAGTAGATTTTCCACTTGTTGGACCCATTGTGTTACATAAATTATTGGTTGCCGTACAAGAAGAATGCTTGCGTGGTAATTATGTGACTGTACAATGGAAATGGTCATTGTAAAGTGACACACTGATTAGGATCCACAACTACTGGTCCACAACTAATTAAGAAAGCAGTATCTTTGCGTCATGCCTTTCTCCTCTTACAAGTGATATTTGTCTTGGAAGCATTTTTGGTATCTGGTTTAGGACACCAAGCATAAAGGGAGATGTAGAGGAGCAGAGAGTGATTTATATCTCTATTGTACGCTCTCCTCAGACTTGGAAGCCTTGTGGACGCCGAGGAACAATATCAATGCCTGAGTGAGAGGGTTGCGTGGCAACATGCTTATGTCAGGCAGTTTATCATTGCGAGCAGTATCTGCCCAATTTAGGAGCTTGATCTTTTAATCCCTAGAAGGACAATGCCAACATAAAATATTGCGCCTTTCTCTGGGCAGTTTTACGTTGACTGCTGCAGGAGCGGAGATAGTGTAGGAGCACAATAAATTGCCATGGAAACTGGTGTGAAGATCACTGGGGATGTGTAAGCCATGTACTTTATTGTCTAAGGACACATTAAAAGGCTTCTGCTTTGGGAGAACGTCTAATACCTTGAGTGCATGTGAAGTCTGTTATCTGCTTGTTGGATTTTTGATGTTGCCTTGTAGAAGGGAGTATTAACTGGCTTACAATGTTCAAAACGCATAAATAACTTCACTGCAAGTAGCAAATTCTGTTATTAGATGAATAATTGATGGTAAATCGCTATTCTGCTTGGGCTTGGTACAGTTGCCAGTTCTATCTCCTCAGCCTTCTGCTGAAAGATTTAAAGGGATTGTCCAGGATTTTGATATTTATGGCCTATCTTCAGGATATGTCATCAATATCTGATCGCTGGAGATCTGAGTCGTGGCACCCCTGCCGATTAGCTATTTCAGACGGCCTCCTCACAGCTTACCAATCACAGCGCCCTACATTGTATAGCAGCTGTGCTTGGTACTGCAGCTCAAGCCCATTCACTTGCATCTAGGCCAGGTGACCTTTGAACAGGATGTCACTGGCCTGGGAAAAGGCCCCAGAGCACCGCTACATCTTCAAATAGGTCAGGGGGGGGGGGGTCAGGAGTTGGGAACCCAATATCTGGTATTGATAGGCCATCAGTATCAAAATTTCGGACAACCCATTCAAAGGGAACCTGTCACCATGAACATGCAGCGCAATCTGCAGGCAGCGTACTATAGAGCAGAAGGAGCTGAGCAGATTGATGTATAGTTTTGTTTGAAAAGATAAAATTAAATTCATTATAATCCCTGCACCTTCTAGGCCTATCTGTCCAGTGGGCGGTATTCTCAGTTATAGCCATGTTTTCCTCTTTGGCTGTGCATACAGAGAAGGCCGTCGGTCACGGAGTAGGACCACCCACATGACTCCTAAGCCTAGAAATAGAAGGGATTTAAATG
Organism: Bufotes viridis; assembly: GCA_033119425.1. Taxonomy (NCBI): domain Eukaryota; kingdom Metazoa; phylum Chordata; class Amphibia; order Anura; family Bufonidae; genus Bufotes; species Bufotes viridis. The sequence goes on along the minus strand of CM065589.1, from coordinate 542,886,415 downwards.
AATAAAGTTCTACTGAATCTTTTCCCACCAACTATATATCAGTCTTCTCAGCTCTTCCTGCTCTATAACATACTGCCTACAGATGGCACTGCATTTGTCATGACAGGCTCTCTTTAAAGGATCATGACAAAACTGAGACACTGTGTTATGCATCGTGTCGGGCTTAAAGGGGTTGTTTCACTTCAGCAAATGGCATTTATCATGTAGAGAAAGTTAATACAAGGCACTTACTAATGTATAATGATTGTCCATATTGCCTCCTTTGCTGGCTGGATTAATTTTTCCATCACATTATACACTGCTCGTTTCCAGGGTTACAGACCATCCTGCAATCCATCAGTGGTGGTCGTGCTTGCACACTACAGGAAAAAGTGCCGGGCTCTCTGGCTAGCACAAGCACAACCACCGCTGCTGGATTACAGGGTGGTCTGTAACCATGGAAACGAGCCATGTATAATGTGATGGAAAAATGAATCCAGCCAGCAAAGGAGGCAATATGGACAATTACAATACATTAGTAAGTGCCTTGTATTAACTTTCTGTACATGATAAATGCTATTTGCTGAACTGAGACAGCCCTTTTAAGGGGACGGTGCGTGACCCAGGAATTCAAAGGATAAAAACACTGATTGCTGTATCCTGTACCCTCCTTCACGTTGATGCCTTAAATGATTTGCCCAGCGTATGTTGGATTTATGGAAAGATCCACCTCTTCATTGACTTCACAGTTCTTTACCAACAGACGAGAGTCCCAGAGGAACAACCAACACCAGTCAGGAATTTCTGACCCATTTCCATTGTCCTGTGGAAATCCACAGATAATACATTATTTTTAACTATGAACTTTTTTAAAATGGCAAAGCAGCGTTCTGTATTGGCAAACATAGCTCAGCTCATCATGCTCTATGTTACATGTACACACTTGCACAATTTCATATAATGATTGATTTTAGAGGATGTCTTCCAGATTACTATGTAGTGACTCCATGTAAGGACATATGATGTATTACTCACCCAATCTGCTCTGTCCCATCCACAGGACAAGTCACACAGCCTAGCGGCACATTCAGTAAAAGCCTTGCTCAACATGGATGATGACATCATAGTGGCCAGCCCTTACCCAGACTATACTATTGCCCACATTTCTGTGCTGACCAGTCAGTATTCTTCTAATATATATGTGTGCGGAGTTAAGTCTGAATCTAGAGAAGAAGAGATGTTGGATTTATTCCGCAGCATGGAATGTAGAAGTAAGTTTTTCAGGTTGTGTTTCTGGTTATAAATCAGCTAAGGGTACATTCACACATCTGTCGGGTGCATTTAACGCCTGCCACGCAGCCATTTTCAGAACCATTGATATGGGTCTATTCACATGGCCATTTCTTTAATGGACAATGAATAATAGGGGTCAAAAAATAGGAAATGTGCTATTTTGTCGTCTTTTACGGACAGACAGCCCCTATAGTTTATAATGGCTATTTTTGAGAAAGACATTGGTTAAAGCAGTTATCCCATGGCCAATGTAAAAAATAAAACTCGGACATCATATAGTACATGGCAACCTATTTCTAAGAAAGCTAGAACCAGCCCTGTACCTCACATGGACCCAGAGATCTCCCCATTCATTGCTCTGCTAGATTAATATTGAGCTGGCAGCTCAGGGGGCGTGTCCATGCTCTCCCTATCACAGCTCAGGGGGCATGTCCATGCTCTCCCTATCACAGCTCAGGAGGCGTGTCCATGATCTCCCTATCACAGCTCAGGGGGCGTGTCCATGCTCTCCCTATGACAGCTCAGGAGGCGTGTCCGTACTCTCCCTATCACAGCTCAGGAGGCAGCTGAAGGATGAAACTGAGCATGTGCGGCCTTCTCAGTGAGCAGGTCAAAGAAATAAGAAAAAACACAAACAGGAGGTGGTGCCATACAGATACATTTTATTGAATAACTGAGTGGCAAAATTTTTAATTACATGCAATTACAAAAGTATTTAGATCCTGATGCTGGTTTGAGAACTGTAGAATATTTTTCATGGGACAACCTCTTTAAAAATGGACCATTTTGCCATTTGAAAGTCTTTTTTTGTTTCAGTCATTGTCACAGCTTACAGTTAGGCCCCTTGCAGACGAGCGTCACGGAGTAGGTCCAGATGCGTTCAGTTAAATATGCGCGATTTCGCAAGCAAGTTCATTCAGTTTTGTCTGCAATTGCGTTCAGTTGTTAAGTTTTCTCGCGCGGCTGCGATGCGCATTGATGCGTTTTTCAAGTAAAGGGGACCACTAGAGAGTCCAAGAAGACTATTACTTAAATGCACATCCAGTCAAATAACTATAACATATTAATTTATTAGTAGAGACACAAAGGAAGACACACAAAAAACATTAAAAATTGTATACAATATTGGACAAGTGCGGGTGAGATAACCCTGCACAACGGCGGAGTCCAGGGCACAATATAATAAAGAAAGTATCAGAGTACAATGTACTGGCAGTACAGACACATATACAAACTGAATACAAGTAACAACATGGTGCAGGGAACCATACCTGACCACACAAGTATAAATGAAAGCGATCAGTCAAAAGTCTGTGCCAGGTACCCCCATGTGGACAACCGCCGACAAAAAGAGCCCCACGCGTATCGCCGGCAACGTCCGGCTTCGTCAGGGGTGATCTGCTCAATGTGCGTCAAACCTTATATATGTTAAATAAATGGCTAAACAATTCTCACCTGCCCATATTATTCACACTTAAACAGCGGCATGTTGTATGCCAGGGCGCATGTAGTCGCGTGTACCGGAAGTGAGGTGACCGGAAATAGGTCAGTGACACTGAATGGAACGCATCTGCGTGTCATGTACCGGAAGCATCGGTCACCTGACCTCCGTTGAGGCGCAGAATGCGTTCCAAATACCGGGAGACCATCCAAATTAGCCCATATGGAGAATACCCGAGATGATAATTGTTATATGTAAAAACTATTGGTATTGATGCGTTTTTCACGCGCATGATAAACTGAAAAAAAACTAGCAACCATCAGTGAAAAATGCATCGCACCCGCACTTGCTTGCGGATGCTTGCGAGTTTCATGCAGCCACATTCACTTCTATGGGGTCAGTGTTGCATGACGCATAGCACCCACGCGGAAAACTCGCTCGTCTGCAAGGGGCTTTAGGGTTGTGACGATACCCAGAATTTGAACTTCGGCTTTGATACCAAGTAAATTATCACAATTCTGGATACCAACTCGATATTTTACAAAAAAAAAAAAAAAAACACAAGTCCAACTCTCCCCTAGCTCTCATCCCTTCACTTTCCCCCTGCTCTCACCCCCATTGCCTCCTTGATTCCTGTGATCTCTCCTGGCTCTCACCTCTGCAGCCTCCTTGATCCCTGCACTTTACACCTGCTCTCACCCCCATTGCCTCCTTGATTCCTGTGATCTCTCCTGGCTCTCACCTCTGCAGCCTCCTTGATCCCTGCACTCTCCCCCTGCTGTCACCCCCACCACCTCCTTGATTCCTGTGATCTCTCCTGGCTCTCACCCCTGCAACCTCCTTGATCCCTGCACTCACCCCTGGCTCTCACCCCTGTGGCCTTCTCGGCTCTTTTGCTTTTCCCTGGCTCCACTGACACAGACATGCGGCCATGACACACCCACCATAGTGAAGATCCATGACACTTGTACATAGGCTGTAGTCGTAGGCCAGTCCTCTGCTTCACTGCTGATGTTTCATCTATGGCACTATGACTCTCTGAGGCAGCACATGAACAACGGTAGTGTCTAAACTCCATTCACAATGAACAACTCTCTGCAGCAACAAAGCGAGAGGCGGCGCCACATGGGACTGCCTTGTCCTCCCAGCACTCTCCCTCGGTTCCACACAGCCGCCTCAGCTGCTGCACTTCATTGGATCCACTGCTACATGTGGCCATTGATGAGAACATGGCATGCACCACGTAGTATGCAGCACCATATTCTCTAATCAGAACTTCTGATAAGCTGCGCAGCTCAATATTAACAAATCAGGCAATTACGATATCACATTGGGCATAATAGTATAGAAAAAGTATCAAGACTTCTACATATGATGCAACCGTAGTGTGAATGTGCCTTACCTTTAGTTGCAATGATAGAGCTATGGACTGCACAGTGCCATCGAAAATACCTGAAGCCCCTGGTGCAATGGGGGAAACGCAAGTGTAAACTGAATCTGGGAAATATGAATTATAGGGCGAATTTATCATTCCTTTTACACAGTTTTCTGGCTTTTTTAAGCAAAACTTTTCAGCTGTTTGTACTTTTACTCCATGCATGCCACTTTCTGAAAAGTAAGCATGGCATGGCCTGGACTTGACCTCCACCACCCTGGGAAATTTATTATAATATAAAACTTGAGTAAATTATAGGTCAAATCTAGACCAGCTCATAACTGCCGTAGATTTGACTTTCTGCTGCACATAGGGTCAGAGATGCTCCAAATTTATTAAAGGGGTTCTGCACTTTGTTTAAACTGATGATCTATCCTCTGGATCAGAACACCCGGGACCCTCGCCAATCAGCTGTTTGAGAAGGCAGCGGCACCGGCAGTAGCGCTGCGGCCTTCTCACTGTTTACCGCAGGGCCAGTGACATCACGACTTGTATCAACTGGCCTGGTTGCGGCTAAACTCTGTTCGCTTCAATAGAGCTTAGCCCCGCCCAGGACAGTTGATACAAGTTGTGACGTCACTGGGCCGGCGGTAAACAGTGAGAAGGCTGCGGCACTCCCGGAGCGCCGCTGCCTTCTCAAACAGCTAATCGGCGGGGGTCCCGGGTGTCGGACCCCCGCCGATCAGATGCTGATGATCTATCCAGAAGATAGATCATCAGTTTAAACAAAGTGCAGAACCCCTTTAAGAGCCTTGCCTCTTAATAAATTAGGTGCATCTCACTACAAATTGGATCAAGGCTGTTGTATGAAATGCCAATCTTGATAAATGAATTCTTATGTGATGCTAGCATTTAATCCTAGTCATGGTTCTATGTCACACTCTCGCTAATGCTTTACTTTTTAGATATTAAAATGCTGAAGGAGAGTTTCACCGACATCGACCCCACGGATCCTAGGTTGCAGAAGGCAAAAATCATTCTCCTCATGCCTCTATGTTCAGGATCAGGCATCGGTGACCCAGTGGAGTTTATCTTAAATGATCATGGAGGTGATCGTTTTGACCGAATACAATGTTATCTGTTCATGGTTTGTGCAGTTTGCTTTAAGGGTCGTGCACAAGAACGTTTTTTTTTTTTCCGTGTCCGTTCGGTGTTTTTTTGCAGCCCATATGTGGAACAATTCACTTCAACAGGGCCGCAAAAAAAACGAAAATGACTCTGTGTCAATTCCGTTTCTGTATGTCCGCATGGCCGTTCTGCAAAAAAATAGAACATGTCCGATTACTGTCCGCATTACGGACAAGTATAGGGCTGTTCGATTAGGGTGCCGGCCGTTCTGTTCTGCAAAAAAAACGGAATGCACATGGGCGGTATCCGTGTTTTGCGAATCCACAATTTGCGGACCACAAAACAACAGTCGTGTGCATGATCACTCATACAGATGATAATATAAGGCTGTAGTCGCATCAAGTTTATGCATTGTGTCTGAAGGATATGTTTAATTAGAAATAAAGAACCTACCATTTTTCACTTGTTAATATTTTGTACCTGTGCATTTTGAAAGCAAAGCTTCATCCCTCCGGGCAAAATCTTGTGCATGTGTAATAAATAATCCCAGTCTTTACATGCAGAGCAGAATACAAAAACTCTCCTGAGAGCTTCATGGCACAGGATTGCATTGTAAGAATCAGGGTTTGCTGATTGATTGGTAACACTCATGACAAGTACAGCAGGGATTTCCAAGTACCTACAATTTCTGTTGCGGCCTTGTGCTAAACTAAATGAAAATTCTCTTTTTTTCCCCCCCACAATTCTGCAATCAACAAAGTGAAAACAGAATGTTTTTAAACTTTGATAATTTATTGAAAAGGAAAAGCTAAAATCTTGCATTGACATAAGTAATCAGACCCTTTATTCGGCACTTAGTAGAAGCACCTTTTGCAGTGATTACAGCCTCCAGTTTCTGGGGTATGATGCTACGACGTTTGCACACCTGGATTTAGGGATTTTCTTCCATTCTTCTCTGCAGATCTTTTCAAGCTCTGTCAGGTTGGGTAGGGACCGTCAGCAGACAGCCTTTTGCAGGTCTCTCCAGAGATATTCAATTGTTTGTCCAGTCAGAGCTCTAATTGGGTGACTCATGGATTTTCACAGAATCCTGCTTAAGCCGCTTCTGTGATGTCTTTTTGGAAGGTGAACCTTCGGCCCAGGGGCCCAGGGCAGTCTGGATCAAGTTTTCATTAAGAATATCTCTATACTTTATTCCATTCAGCTTTCCCTCAACCGTGACCAGTCTGCCTGTCCCAAAAGTTGAAAAATATCCCTACAGCATGATGCTGCCACCTCAGTTTTTCACGGTAAGGTTGGTATTGGGCAGATAATGAGCAGTGCCTGGCTCCTTCCAGACATGACACTTCCAATTGAGGTCATATAGTTCAATCTTGGTTTCATCAGACCAAATAATCTTGGTTTTCACAGTCTGAGAGTCCTTAAGGTGCCTTTTTGCAAATCCCAGGCAGACTTTCATGTGTCTTTAATAGAGGTTTTTTTCTGGTCACTCGGTCATATAGCCCAGATTGGTTGAGTGCTGCAGTGATCGTTGACCTTCTGGAAGTTTCTCACATCTGCCCACAGGATCTTGGGGACTCAGCCAGAGTGAACATCTAGTTGTTAACCTCTCTTACCTTGGGCATTCTCCCCGATCATTTAGTTTGGTGGGGCAGCCAGCCAGGTTGTCCCAGACGTCTTACATTCTTGGGAACATCTTGGGACGTCTTCGGAACTTTCAGTACAGCTAAAATGTTTTTGTATCCTTCTCCAGATCTCTGCCTCCACACAATCCTGTCTCTGAGCTCTACAGGCAGTTCTTTCCTCCTCATGCTGCTCTGATATGTATTGTTATCTGTGAGACCTTATATAGACATTGTGTCCAATCAACTGAATGTACCACAACTGGACTCCAATCAAGGCGTAGAAACATCTCAAGGATGATCAAGAGAAATAGGAGGCCCCAGGGCTAACGTTCAAGTGTCATAGCAAAGGGTCTGAATACTTGTCACATGTCCATGTGAAATTTTAGTTTTTCCTTTTCAATAAATTTGCACAAATTTCTATAATTCTGTTTTCACGTTCTCATTATGGGGTATTGAGTGCATATTGATAGGGGAAACTTAATATTTTTATTTTAGCACTAGGCGGTAACATAACAAAATGTGAAAAAGCGAAAGGGTCTGAAGACTTTCCTAATGCACTGTACATACACAGAGGCAGATGACGTAAAGCTGGGAGGGATGAATAAATCAGATAGACAGGCTGTTAAGTAGGCAGACAGACAGACAGATGGATAGATAGATTGATAGAAGAGAGATGACAGACGGATAGATAGATAGATAAATATGAGACAAGTGTGTGTGTGTGTGTACATATATATATAGAGAGAGAGATGCATAATTGAATAGATATGAAATATCTGAAAGAGATATATAGATTATCTAAACATACAGTAGATATGATAGACAGATATACCATAGATCTGAGAGAGAGACAGATATGACAGATAGATGGAGACAGAAAAGAAAAAAGTTTGATAGTTGAAGAGATATGAGATGCCATGGCTCAAAATTTTAATATAACCATTGAGAGGCCGTTTATTTTCCGCTATGTGCCCAATGAAAATACACTTGGGAGGATGAGATGTTGCTATCTATTACATGTAGTGCATTCTTACATCCAGCAAGTGTCACTGTTGTTAATGTATTATCTGAAGGTTATACGTGTCGGCATTGAGGACTGTGACGCTGGCTCACAGGCTGCTTGGAGGAAAACCTCATCTTTGCAGAAACATTTACTGCCTCACCTTTTAAAGAACAATTAACCCTACCTTATACATTCCTAGGGCATTTTGAAAATAAGCCTTGCTCTTTAAAATATGTGGCGGGCAAAAAAGTCTGCGATTCCAGAACTTGCTGTGCTTCACTGTTTCTGTAACTCCCATTCACTTCACCCAGTACAGCTCTTTCCGTAAACCCGGCCACCTCTGTCCACGGCATGTAGAAAGGTATTATCCTCTTCTCAGCCATAAATGGGTGGGATGGGACTAACCCTTAAAACAGGAGCTTTTGTCGGCTCACCTTGTCACTGCCTTCTGCGTATTACCGGGTGAATAGATTGGGGAAGCAACAACTTTTCTGTGGACATTTCTAGTTCTGCAAAGTGATTGTCATTTTTCAGTCCTATATTGTCCTTGGCCTAATAAGCAGAACAAGCACTAATATAATACTGCAGCCTATAGGACACAATATAAAGGTCATATCTCTCAATTTGTTATATACTGTTCTGTAGGGGCTCTTGTCTATTTGTACCCTATGAATCCAATGAATGACCCTAATGACTGTCTCTCACCTTTCTCATCCAGACACTTCTCTGCTCCAGGATCTCTCTCAAGGGTACGTCTCAGCTGACCGACTCAATGATCTGGCCAAACATCAGCTCTCAGAGCTCAACCACGCCATGAAATGTAAGCGCCTTATACAAGGATATCATTCTCTGCTGTTTGAAGCAGTGGCGGATCCAGAGCCTGATCTCGGGAGGGGCAATTCCAGATAGTTTTGTGGCGGGCCAGGGGGTAATATAACTGAGGAGGGTTATCATGGGACTCTATATACACATAGGACACCCGCAGCCTTCTCCCCTCTATATACACATAGGACACCCGCAGCTATTCTCCCATAGATATGCCGTATGCTTTCTGCATGCGGATTTTCACACAGATTCATTGGAGTTTTCTATAAAATATGCAGCTAGAAATTATTTTGCTATATATGACCATCCACATGTCCTGGTCATTTCAGTTTGTTTTTATGTTAGGCCTCATTCACACCAGCCTGTTCAGCACGTATTCACACCTGGCAGATCAGTTGAACTTGCAGGAAATTCTACAGCTGTTCATTTGGATAAAATAATATTTCTGTGGAAATCTGGCAACTGTGAACAGAAGGTTTATTACAACTTGCGGTTTGGCAGCTATTTAGCAAAAATAGGGTTAAAAAACTGACTGACCAGGACATGTGGATGGTCAGATATAGTAAAATAATTTTTGCTGTAGGTTTTATAGCAAATCTGCAATGAATCTGTGTCAAAATCTGTATGTTGTGTGGATTTAAACACAGATTCATTGCAGATTTGCTATAAAATCTAAAGCAAAAATTATGTTACTGTATATGTTATCTGACCATCCACATGTCCTGGTCAGTCAGTTTCTTTAACCCTATTTTTGCTAAATAGCTCCCAAACTGCAAGTTGTAATAAACCTTCTGTTCACAGTTGCCAGATTTCCACAGAAATATTATTTTATCCAAATGAATAGCTGTAGAATTTCCTGTTCAGGTTCTGATCTGCCATGAAAGCTGATGATGGGGAGTGCTGTGCTGCCTACACTCACTAGAGCCAGAGACTAATACACACAACTAGCCTATGCATGAGGTGCTGAGGAGGAGGAGGAGGTCCCCTACCTAGAAAGGCTGGCTGGTGGAGTCACAGACGGGCTCACTGGCTGGAGGAGGAGAGAGCAGAGGCTGCCTTGCCTGCTCCTGCACGAACAACAAACAGTACGAGCTCCTCAGAGGTCTGGGAGGGGCGGAGGGCTGGTACATCATGTGATGTTATCCCTAACCAATCAGCAGGCCTGTATCAGTCTCACTGTCTCTGACAAGCCTGCTGATTGGTTAGGGATACTTAGTGCACAAAACATCATGCCGCCTTCCAAAAGGAGGACTTCTGGCCGTCCGTCCTGGCCTTGCGTGGCCTAAAACCGGACGGATGGCCACCCTACACTGCAGTCTGTCAGCTTTTATTCTCGGGGGGGGGGGGGCAATTGCCCCGTTGCCCCCCCCCTGTATCCGCCAATGGTTTGAAGCCAATGTTACTAAAGGACAGTACGTGACCCATGGCTCAATCCAATGACATTATCCCTTGCTTTCTTGTGATTTCAGTCAGTAAAGTGCAGGCAATTGTATACTGCACGTGCTCCATTTATCCTGAAGAAAATGAAAATGTGATCAGTCAAGCCCTTCAGATGAAATTGGAAGGAATCAAAGGGCAGCCGTACAGGTAGGGTTTCTGCATGGACATTGTGTAACCTCCTGTAACAGGATTTTGTGAACTTTAATGGAATGTATCATCGGAAAATGAAAAATCACTTTTTTATGTTTAACATATTTTTAAAAAATATTTATTTTTTTATGTCACTTTTTATATTTAACCCCTTAAGGACCAGAAGTTTTTTGTTTTTTTTGAGTTTTCGTTTTGCGCTCCCTGCCTTGCCAGAGCAAAAGTGGGGAAAATATCTGTTTTACTTTTTTGTCCCCATGTTTTGACCCCTATAACTTTTTTGTAATTATATGTACAGAGCTTTATGGGGGCTCATTTTTTGTGTCATAATCTATCTTTTTATTGATACCATTCTGGAGTGTATATGACTTTTTGATCACATTTTATGTAATTTTTTGTGGAAAATTAAGCGACCAAAAATGGCGAATCCGCCATTTGGATGCTTTTTTCCATTTTGCTGTTTGACGTATAGGGGATATTTTTTTATATTTTTATAGTATGGGCGTTTTCGCACATTGCGACACCCATGATGTGTATTTTTTAAAAAATTTTATTTGTTTTTTAGCAAATGGGGGGTGATTTGAACTTTTATGTTTTTTTTTTTTTTTTAAATTTAACTTTTTTTTTTTTTTAACACTTTTATATAGTTCCCATAGGGAACTATAACTTACAATTATTTGATTGCGATTATCATACATTCCAATGCAATAGCATTGGAATGTATGAAAAAATCGCATATTTCCTATGAAGCCTATTACAGGCAAGGCTCCATAGGAAATACTACAGAGCAGCCTGGGTTTCATTCATAGAAACCCAGGCTACTACAGGCGCGCTCCGGCTCCTCCAATCGCCACATGGGGAAGCCGGAGCGCAAACCGAAAGTAAAACTTTCGGTTTGTGCGCGCTCAGATGCCGTGGTCAGGACCACGGCATCTGAGGGGTTAAATGTCTGAGATCGGCATTGCTGCCGGTCACGGACATTAGCCACGGGTGTCTGCTACAAGAACCATGCTGACACCCGCGGCTAAGGCGCCCGCATGGAGCAGGAGCGGGCGCCATCTTTAAAGACCGGACACAGGACGTACGGGTACATCCTGTGTCCTTAAGAGGTTAAACTAAAACAAAAAATAAGGAAGTTTTTGCACTGGCCACTATGTATATAATTGGCGCTACTTCTTGGTTTGTACAAATCTCTTTACTGTAGTTAACTCGGCCTGTAATGATATCACCTCTGAGTATAGATAAGACAGGATCCTCCATTCACAATAGGAATATGCAAAATAAATGTGGAGCCCCAGTTATGGGTCTACAACACAATGAAAGCCAGATATCCCTCAAAGGAAGGAAAACCAAGCGAAGGGGTGTCTCCATTACAGAGATCACCAAATCCACCATATTAAGTGGCCCCTATGTCAAGATCCCGCTTTTTTACAAGCTTTAAGGATGTGACAGGGAAAACCTAAGCTAGGTATCCATCCACAGACAGCTGTTTTGGGGTGTTGCCCCTCATCAGTGTGGAGTAGGATTCTGGCTAACCGGGAGCAATAGGTGATTGTCAGAGCTTATCTATTGTTTCCCTGTACAGTGACCTCAGTGCAGGCCTAGAAAACTCTCCCATAGAAGTCAGTGAGGTCCCCTCCTGACCATTGTGTCTATGGCCCATGGGGCTGCTGTAAAGCAATATTTTAATACTTTGTAAATGCTGTTAAGAACAGCTCAGGCAAGATGGCCGCCTCATAATCGTGTTCAGGAAATAAAATAAAAAATATACAGTCAGAAAAAAAAACTGAAAGGAGATGTGCTACTATCTGATTTTAACTGGCAAATAAAACTTTGGTTGATGTTCTGTTAATTATATTAAGAGAAGTTTGTTCTGTTTTATGTTGTTATATTGGAGACAGAAACGTATCTGTCTGTACGGCGTTGTTCTCCTGCCTTGTCTAGGCCTCTGACACTACAACAGGGCCATCATTACCTTACCCACCTCTGAAGGCGAATCTACACTTCAGGAACAAACTACTATAAGCGCACGTTCCTGATAATAGGCCTGTGTATAACTGTGCTGCCAACACAGTACATGGGTTTTTATTAATTCATGATTGGTTAAACATTAATTATTACATAGTTTTATTGCTTTATATACAGTATTCATCGTCTCATTTTTGCTGTGCTTTATTTATCGAATCCACTTTTTTAAATTGGTTTTAGCAATATGTATTGTGCCTTTAAATAAAAATTATATTTTTATTCTATTTATGTGTTCCATAGAGGTGCATGGATGTCTAATAGCTGGTTACTGTGATGTTAATGTGAGGCAGTTAGATGGCGAAGAAGCCTTCAGTATTGTTTTTAGGCAGTACACAGAAAAGACAGAAGATACAACCATAGAACAAGACAGACATAGCAGAGCTAGAGAGGGTTCAGAGGAGGGCAACTAAAGTAATAACTGGAATGGGGTAACTACAGTACCCTGAAGGGTTATCAAAATTAGGGTTATTCACTTTAGAAAAAAGACGACTGAGGGGAGATCTAATAACCATGTATAAATATATCAGGGGTCAGTACAGAGATCTCTCCCATCATCCATTTATCCCCAAGACTGTGACTGTGACGAGGGGACATCCTCTGCGTCTGGAGGAAAGAAGGTTTGTACACTGTGATGTTAATGTGAGGCAGTTAGAAACATAGAAACATAGAAAAGAATTCTTCACGGTTAGAGCAGTGAGACTATGGAACTCTCTGCCTGAGGAGGTGGTGATGGTGAGTACACTAAAGGAGTCCAAGAGGGGCCTGGATGTATTTCTGGAGTGTAATAATATTACAGGCTATAGTTATCAGATTTCTCGAGAAGGATCGGTAATCCAGGGAGCTATTCTGATTGCCTGATTGAAGTTATTCAGATTTTCCCCTAAAATGAGGAAAATTGGATTCTACCTCAAGGTTTTTTGCCTTCCTCTGGATTAACTTGCAGGATAACAGGCTGGCGTATATCTGTTGCAGATTGCGGCACAAAGGCTATTTGTGCTGCAATCTGCGACTTTTCCCCGCTCACACCAGGCCTAAAAAAGGAGACGGGACATAGACGGGGTATTTTCTACACCTGTTTTAGGCATTGAAAATGTTCTAAATCTATGGCAGCAAGAAAGCTGGAGTAGATTTAGACTGCCGGTGGATGCGTCAAAGTTATGTAGAGGCCAGCGCAGGGGTTAATAAATGACCCCCTATGTTACTAGAAGTAGACCCTTGTACAGTAAGGAAGTAGGTCAGTGATCACTGAAACAAATAATGCCTTATATTAGATGAAGGTCTCTCATGGATAGAAAACATGAAAAGTAATACAGAAGATGGTAACACAAGTGTATTGTGCACAGTATTGTTTTTTAGTGGCACATATATTTTGCCTTTTAGCTTTCCAAGTAAGTCTATATGTGGCACCACAGTTCTTCTTTTCACCAGTCTGTTTGACACCCATCACCTCTGTTGTGTTTCTTTGCTGCAAATGCTCCATTTCATCCATTCATGATCCCTAATATGTTCCAGGATTAGCCCTCCTCTTATACCACTTTGCTCTTCAGAAGAAGTCGAATCAGCCTCCGAGAACTTTTTTAAAATGGAGCCATCAAAAATTTCCAATGGTTGTTTTCTTGCAGTCCTAACAAGGGAGGTAAGTTAACAAAATGCAAATATACTTCTTGAATGCACAATACTGGAAATGGCTATACAGTATAGTTTAACTTAACCATGCAATAAAAATGTTCTTTAATCCAGGGAATGTTCAGAGGAGAATTAAAGATTATTGGATTTAGTTAAAGGGGTTGTTTAATGAAGACAACCTTTTTGTGTTAGGGAACATCTTAGGGCCCCTCTATTATAAGTCAGCGTTAAAAGCTGTTCCCATCCTGACAGACCACCCCAATCCATTACATGATCAGCCATTCATTTGTATACAATGCATTCAGAAAGTCTCTAGATCCTTTCCCTTTTTCACATGTGGTAAAAAAAAATAAGTTTCCCCCACCAATCTGCACTTAATACCCCATAATGAGAGGGTGAAAACTGAAGGAAAAACTAAAATTTCACGTGGACATATATATTCAGACCCTATACTATGACACTTAAATTTAGATCTGGGGGCCTCATATTTCCCTTCATCATCTTTGAGATGTTTCTACACCTTGACTGGAGTCCACCTGTTGTAAACTCTGTTAATTGGACATGATTTGGAAAGACACACTACTGTCTATATAAGGTCTCACAGCTGACAATGCATATCAGAGCAAAAACCAAGGCAGGAGGAGGAAAGAACTGCCTGTAGATATCAGAGACAGGATTGTGTGGAGGAACACATCTGGAGAAGTGTACAAAAAATTTTGGCTGCATCAAACATCCCAAGAGCACGGTGACCTCCATAATTCAAACTAAGTAATCGGAGAAGGGCCTTGGTAGGAGATGTAACCAAGAACTTAATGGTGACTCTGGCTGAGCTTCAATGATCCTGTGTACCAATGGGAGAAACTTCCAGAAGGGCAACCATCACTGCAGCACTCTACCAATCCGTGCATTATGGCAAAGTGACCAGAAAGAAATCACCAAAAAAACTTTCAGACTATGAAAAACAAAATTCTGTGGTCTGATGAAACCAAGATTAAACTGTTTGGTCTCAATTCTAAGCGTCATGTCTGGAGGAAACCAGGCCCTGCTCGACACCTGCTTAATGCCATCACTACATGGAGATGGCAGTATGATACTATGGGAGTGTTTTTCAGCGGGTGGGACTAGGAGACTGGTCGGGTTAAGGAAAGCTGAATAGAGCAGAGTACAGAGATATTCTCAATGCAAATCTGATCCAGAGTGCTCTGGACCTTAGACTGGTCTGAAGGTTTACCCTTCAACAAGACAACGACCCTAATCACGCAGCCACAACAACACAGAAGTGGCTTAGAGATAACTCTGTGAATATCTTTCAGTGGCTTGGACAGAGCCTTGGCTTGAACCCAATCGAATAATCAAAGAGACTTGAAAATGGCTGTCCGCCGAAGGTTCCCATTTAACTTGTCAGAGCTTGATAAGATCTGCAGAGAAGAATGGCAGAAAATGCCCAAATCCAGGTGTGCAAACTTTGTGGCATCATACCCAAGAAGACTGGAGGCTGTAATCTCTGCCAAAGGTGCTTCAACTAAGTGCTGAGTAAAGGGTGTGAACACTTGTGTCAATGCAAAATGTACGTCTTTCCTTTTCAATAAATTAGCAAAGGTTAAGAACATTTTGTTTTCACTTTCTCGTTATGGGGTACTGAGTCCCGAATGATGGGGAAAAACTTTAAAGGGCATCTGTCAGCAGATTTGTAGCTATGAAACTGGCTGACCTATTACAGCTGAAGACATCTGTGTTGGTCCCATGTTCATATGTGCCCGCTGATGTCTTAATATATGCAAATGAGCCTCTATGAGCAACAGGAGCATTGCTTTTACACATAGCTCTCTCTGCAACTGCCGCACCCTCAGCACTTTATTGACATGGTCAGGCCGCCATGTTCATTTTTACACTGCTGGGCCCTGTCGACCAAAGAGCAGAGGGCACGGCAGTTGCAGAGAGAGCTGAGCCTCTAGATGTAACATCAATGCCACCGTTGCTCCTAGAGGATCATTTGCATGGGACCAACAGCCGCCAAGTGCACATGCAACAGGTCAGCCAATTTTATGGGTACAAATCTGCAGATGCCCTTTCATTTTTTTTAAATTTAGCATAAGGCCATAACATAACAAAAAGTAGAAATATGTAATGGTCTGAAGACTTCCCGAATGTATTGTATATTGTTTAGATAGATCACATTTTGCTCCTGAGTGCAACTGCATAATATGGATGCACAGATGCAACGACTAGCCTGCTTCCATAAAACACAATGGAGGATCTCCATTTTTTATGATACGTTACCCATGGCATCCAATCAGAGCAAGTTTGAAAATGATTTCAATATTATAGGCAACATTGTCTCCAACTAATACAGTGGTATGACGAGAATTTTTTTTTGTCTTAGAAGGATCCATCAGAATCTTTCTCTGCTAAAGATGTTCTGGCTCGAGCTGCTTCCAAGGGACTTCTTGATGGTATTGAAGTTCCCAAATCCTCAAGAAGGGAGAAGAAGAGGTCCAAAGCAACACATAAAAGTTCTCATGGCCCATCAGTAACTCAAGCAAAAATCAACGAGTTTCTGAACAGGGAAAACAATGTGATCAGCCCAAGAATACAACAAGATCCAAAGAACAGTTCTTCAATGAGAAAACCAACAAAGCTTGGAGCAATTCCTCCAAACAGTGCAACAGTGAAAACTACAAATGGCCATGCTGCCATCTCCAAAATGTTAGAAAGACAACCAACCATTGTCAGGCCAAAACCTGAAGATAAGATTGTGCTGAAGCCAGTCCATATTATGTTGCCCCCAGTAATGGTTCCATTATCCATGACTCCACCTGCTGTCAAAATCCGGAGTCCAGTCCACTATTACCATCAGCGCTGGCATGCAGGAACCAGGAGCACCATTTCCGTACAAAGCCCCTATATGCCGACATTGCCAAAGGCTCCACCTCCCACTGCGGTTCGTCATCCTAAGCCGTGGCATTAAATTGAGTTTTTATGGTTTAGTGTACTTTATTGTATTTAGTAGTAACACTGCTCATTTTTACTAAAATTTATTTTGTATTTCTAATGTTGAGTTACCAGTATTGTATCTTCTAACTAATGATATTACATTTCATTTGGAGAATATGAATTTGCAATGTTGTTCATTTACCCCATTTACTCATATCAGTCCATTCAATTTTACCAGGGGATGGAAATTTTCAGAAAATTGGTTTCACTGGGATAAATAGTGGATGATGCTGTTGATTAGCATTTTTCTAGATTTTACACTGATAACGTCTTGGACTTTTTATTATCTATAATAGTGCAAAGGTTTCGACCAGGGCTCTGCAGCCTTTTTTTGTACAGAATGCCAGTTTAAAATAAGAATCAAAGCTGAAGTGCTCAGCGTGCCAGCCATAGAGGAAAGTCATATAACACAAACTCTGTGATGTAAAGCAGGTATTTAATAGCTACATCCCAAAATTCTCAGTAACACTGCCTGACTTGCACGGTTTTAACTTTTTAGAAAAATTGCCTTCTGGCAAATATATGGATAAATAAAGCATGTCACTGCACCTGAACCTGCTTAATTATGGGGGACCAGTAAATGGGGCCCCACTACACACCAACCATACACTTATTGACAGCCCTCTCTCATTTTAACTCGCCACCCTCCAAATAAATCTCCAGAAGTAGTCAGAAAGCTGGTTTCCTATCATAACCAGCCTCCCCTATCCCCCCCCCCCCAGTAACTACGTTCAGGCTCACCATCCTCCCGCCACCCGTTTCCCTGCAACAATAATATGCAGGCTTACCATCCCCTCCGCATCCAAAAGCAGAAAGCTTGCTCTCCATCATCTCCCAGCAATCAAATGCCGGATCACCATCCCCTTCAATGCCCCAACAGTCCTGAGGAGGAGCAGCACAGCATCACTAGTAGCGTAGCAGAGTCGCACTCTCTGCTATTACTCCTCTTTGACGGCCAGGGCGGGAAGTGTCGGGGCTGGCCTAGCAGATGCATTGTGTGTCATGCATCTGAATGTTTTTTTCATTAAAAGGTACAGTTCGGTAGCAGGGCAACTAACAAATGTCGACAAGACTGAAAAGTCATTTGGCAACAACCGGCAAGCCAGCAGAACAGGGTCTGTGTGCCACCTCTGGCACATGTGCTGCAGGTTGCCAACCCATAGTTTTTACAGAGGGCAATGATTGAGCAAGTTATCGGAAATGAATATTCCTGCGAATGTTCATTCCTGGTAGTTACCTTGTGTAAATGTGCTTTTGATCACTGACAAACGAGCAAAAAAACTCAGATTTAAGGGTACTTTCACACTAGCGTTAGTGTGATCCGGCAGGCAGTTGCGTTGTCGGAGCTGCCAGCCGGATCCGCCGCTCAGTGTGACAACTGACAGCATTTGTAGACGGATCCGGGTGACTGAACGGAAGGCATACTGATGCAAACTGAACGGATTTCTATCCATTCAGATTGCATGGGAATATGCCTGATCAGTTCTTTTCCGGCATAGAGCCCTTTTGACGGAACTCTATGTCGGAAAAGAATAACGCAAGTGTGAAAGTACCCTAAACCTCATTCACACGTCAGTGATTTCCATCAGTGATTGTGAGCCAAAACCAGGATTGGAGCCTTCACAGACATAAGGGGGAAAGATCTGCACCTGTTCTGTGTTTAGAGCCGCACCTGGGTTTGGCTCACAATCACTGATGGAAATCACTGACCGAACACTGACGTGAGATTGAGGCTTGATGTGTGAACGGGGCATTAGGGTTCACACATGACCATTGCCGTTTTTGCGATCCGCAAAACACTGATACCGGCCGAGAGCCTGACGCCATTTTTTGCACTCCTTGACAAATGTCCTATCCTTGTCCACAAAACGGACAATAATAGAACATGTTCTGTCCGCATCTTTTGCGGCCTATTGAAGTGGCTGGGCCCTGTGTCTTTTGCTGAAAGGTTTTATCAAGAAAAAATGTTTAAAAGCTTCCAGTAGACATCCTTCATGGTAGACTCCATTCATGGCATTGCTTCTGCTGATGGATCTGTGTACAAACAGATGTTAATGAATATTTTTACTTATAATGAGATCCATTAAGTTTTGGCAGATCTCTGGTATTTTTTTATTGCCAGAGCTTTGCTATACTATTCTTGTAAAAAACACCAAACCCAATGGAACAGGTTAAACACCAGGGTAAATAGAGAGTCTGTCTAATCTGCACTATCACAGCTGGATTAAAGGGAGTCTGTCACCTACATATGTCCGTCATCCTTCGGTCCGGTCGAGATCCCGTGCCTGTTCACTGCCTCGCTGGGCCAAGGCATGCGCACTGCGATGCCCATTGTGGGCATGGCATCACTTTAACTACTGCGCATGCGCCAGCGAATGGCACAAAACCAGCAGCAAGGGGGTGTTCACTGGCGCAGTAGTTAAAGCGAGGCCATGCCCACAATGGGCATCGCAGTGCGCATGCCCCGGCAGTGCGCAGGCGTGGGATCTCGGCCGGACTCAAGGATGACTCAAGGGAATAGGAGGGCGGGCATAGGCAGAGGCTGGGGCGGGGAAACAATGAAAAAAGGCAGAGCAGCCTGCGCTCCAACACAGTAAACGGTGCCCCTGGGCACTTGCAAGCGCTAATTTGCATATGAATTAAACTTCGTTTTTCCAGCTTCTGCAAGTGTAAAAAAAAGACAAAGGTACTATTACATTCATGTATAGGTGTGCTATAGGACAATGTAAGCACCGTATGTGGGGGTGAAGCGCTGTATTTACATGCAGTGATCACCTCCACAGTATGATGACGACTGCAATCACTTGTCCTTATACAGCTGCATTGTTTCTAAGCAGCAGATCCCTGTTTAGACAGCACGATCTGCCGCCCAGAAACAATAATTTAGGTGCCTGCATAAACACCAGGATCACCCGATAAAACAAGAGTTTCGCTCGTTCATTGGATGATCAGCTGCTCATTGGCAGTTTGTTCGGAATGAGCGTTCGCAAGAACATTTGCTCCCCATAATCTGCCCGATTATTGCACTGTGTAAATCCACCTTAGCTCTTTACTTTTGTAAATTATAGTCTGTTTGACTCAACAGCCTGATATATCTCATGATGAAGGTGATGAAAACTAAAGCTGGCCATTCACATAAGATAAATGTAGGTTGAACCTGCATATTTTGGCTGCATTGGGTGACTAATGCGTTTGGGGCCTCCTGGCTTTCCCCCAGGAGTAGATAACGATCGGGTCTTTGGATTTTAACTTCCCAATCCATTTGTTCTCTGGGAGTAAAGTCTCTGCCAGAGAAGTCGTAAGCAACTTTCAGATCTCTTCCTGTTTAGGACACATGCATGCTCGGCCAAGCCAATTGGGCATGTGTATGGGTTAGGAGTGATAGCTGTCGTCTGGGCCAACAAGAATCAGTAAGGGTACGTTCACATTAGTGGCAGGGAGTCCGTCAGGCTGTTCCAGCAGGTGAACAGCCTGTCGGATCTGTCCTGCCGCTAGTTTATGTGTGCTCCCAGACTGCTGCTCCGTCCCCATTGACGATAATGGGGATGGGGGCGGAGTTCCGGCAGCAGCGCATGGCGAGAGGCCACCGGAAAGTACGACTTGCAGTACTTTTAGTCCAGCTGCCTCTCGCCGTGCGCTGCCATCAGAACCCCCCCCCCCCGCCCCCACTATAGTCAATGGGGACGGAGCGGCAGTCTGGGGGCACACGTGAACTAGCGGCAGGACGGATCCGACAGGCTGTTCACCTGCCGGAACCACCTGACGAACTCCCTGCCGCTAGTGTGAAAATAGCCTAAGGGGGAAGCTGAGAGAAAAAGCAGTCTGCAGATAGCTATCTAATATAAAAGGCCACTGTCAAGATGACCATACACATTCAATAGCTGTCGGTTGAATGATCATTCGTCCAGCAGCTATCTCTCTCGACTCTCCCGAGTGATTGGATACAGTGGTATACGGAACATTACAGCTGCAACCAAAATAGTCACTGGCTGCTGCCCTGGGGGAGGGAGGAGCTGGAACACTGGGTCAGAGCTGGCTGGAAGGGTGCGTGGAAGTGATTTTATTATTTTATCGGGCCCAAGGAGTTTGCATTAAAGAGGACCTGTCACCATGAAATGCAGTGCAGTCTGCGGACAGCATGTTATAGAGCAGGAGGAGCTGAGCAGATTGATATATAGTTCTGTGGGAAAAGATTCAGCAACACTTTTAATTTATACATTTATATCTCTGCTCTTTCTGAACTCAAGACAGGGCATTTGGATCATCAGGGATTGAAAGCATTTTCTCTGTAAGGGCTGTATTACATCAACTGTCTGACTAATTTCTGTCCAATCAGACGAATAGTTGGTGTGTATAACAAAAGATCTGAGTGTAATTGGCCCTTTGACCAATGGTTAGTCAGAAACTGTAATCTGTTGATGTAATACAGCCCTAAGTGTGTATACAGAGATAGCTGTCCGTCACTGACAGCTGTACACAGGGGAGGTGTTATCAGTGATTGATAGTATTCTCTGTGTAAGGGTGTATACAGACATAACTGTCAGTCACTGATAGTTGTACTCTGGGGAGGTGTTATCAGTGATTGATAGCATTCTCTGTGTAAGTGTGTATACAGAGATAGCTGTCAGTCACTGACAGCTGTACACAGGGAGGTGTTATCAGTGATTGATGGTATTCTTTGTGTAAGGGTGTATACAGACATAACTGTCAGTCACTGATAGTTGTACTCTGGGGAGGTGTTATCAGTGGTTGATAGCATTCTCTGTGTAAGTGTGTATACAGAGATAGCTGTCAGTCACTTATAGCTGTACACAGGGAGGTGTTATCAGTGATTGATAGCATTCTGTGTAAGTGTGTATACAGAGATAGCTGTCAGTCCCTGATAGCTGTACACGGGGAGGTGTTATCAGTGATTGATAGCATTCTCTGTGTAAGTGTGTATACAGAGAGAGCTGTCAGTCACTGATAGTTGTACACGGGAGGTGTTATCAGTCATTGAAGCATTCTCTGTGTAAAGGGTGTATTACATGTGTGTCAATGTGGCACTCTATTCTTTCCTAGGAGAAATACTTCTAGAGGAGAATTCTTCTGTAGAGATGGGCGAACTTTAAAAAGTCAGGCGTTCGGGTTGTGGTAAGTCGCGCATCCCGTTATGGATTCCACTATAGCGGCATATGGAATCCATAGGGCGGCTGCCACCAACCCGAACTGTTGAACAGCCGAAGGCTGAGCCACGCCCGTGCTGAGCCACGCCCCTGCACTGATCACATGACGGTGACGTCACCCCAGGTCCTTCGGCTGTTCAACAGTTCGGGTTGGTGGCAGCCGCCTTATGGATTCCATATGCCGCTATAGTGGAATCCATAACGGGATGCGCGACTACCACAACCCGAACGCCGGACTTTTTTAAAGTTCGCTCATCTCTATTCTTCTGTAATACAGCATTCGCTGGAACATTCCAAGAAACCCTGTATATCTTCATATGGGCCCATGGTAGGCTGTGGGCCCTGCATTATAGATATTACCAACATGGATCAGTTATATCACCCTGTGCACAAACCCTTGTTGATTTTTTCTTTAGTCACGACTGGCTGACTGAGAAGAAGGAACTCATAAAGGCAAGTTTGAATTATTAAATTAGTAAAATGGCACTGATAGTCATTTAGGCTACCAAGGCTGATTTTCGCTCTGGTTCCTCAAATGTAAGTTTCTAAGGTGCTCTATGTACTATAGGTCCTTAAAATCCCACATAACTTAACAAAATGGCTGCAACTTAACAATGTACTTTACTAGATTGTACAACAAAAGTTATGAAAATGACACCCCATGACATCACTTCCTGCTCCTCAGTTATTGGCTGAAGATGCCCTCACAGACTTCCTTAATTTCTGTCCAATCAGACGAATAGTTGGTGTGTATAACAAAAGATCTGAGTGTAATTGGCCCTTTGACCAATGGTTAGTCAGAAACTGTAATCTGTTGATGTAATACAGCCCTAAGTGTGTATACAGAGATAGCTGTCAGTCACTGACAACTGTACACAGGGGAGGTGTTATCAGTGATTGATGGTATTCTTTGTGTAAGGGTGTATACAGACATAACTGTCAGTCACTGATAGTTGTACTCTGGGGAGGTGTTATCAGTGATTGATAGCATTCTCTGTGTAAGTGTGTATACAGAGATAGCTGTCAGTCACTGACAGCTGTACACAGGGGAGGTGTTATCAGTGATTGATGGTATTCTTTGTGTAAGGGTGTATACAGACATAACTGTCAGTCACTGATAGTTGTACTCTGGGGAGGTGTTATCAGTGGTTGATAGCATTCTCTGTGTAAGTGTGTATACAGAGATAGCTGTCAGTCACTTATAGCTGTACACAGGGAGGTGTTATCAGTGATTGATAGCATTCTGTGTAAGTGTGTATACAGAGATAGCTGTCAGTCCCTGATAGCTGTACACGGGGAGGTGTTATCAGTGATTGATAGCATTCTCTGTGTAAGTGTGTATACAGAGAGAGCTGTCAGTCACTGATAGTTGTACACGGGAGGTGTTATCAGTCATTGAAGCATTCTCTGTGTAAAGGGTGTATTACATGTGTGTCAATGTGGCACTCTATTCTTTCCTAGGAGAAATACTTCTAGAGGAGAATTCTTCTGTAGAGATGGGCGAACTTTAAAAAGTCAGGCGTTCGGGTTGTGGTAAGTCGCGCATCCCGTTATGGATTCACTATAGCGGCATATGGAATCCATAAGGGCGGCTGCCACCAACCCGAACTGTTGAACAGCCGAAGGCTGAGCCACGCCCGTGCTGAGCCACGCCCCCTGCACTGATCACATGACAGTGACGTCACCCCAGGTCCTTCGGCTGTTCAACAGTTCGGGTTGGTGGCAGCCGCCCCTTATGGATTCCATATGCCGCTATAGTGGAATCCATAACGGGATGCGCGACTTACCACAACCCGAACGCCGGACTTTTTTTTTAAAGTTCGCTCATCTCTATTTTTCTGTAATACAGCATTCGCTGGAACATTCCAAGAAACCCTGTATATCTTCATATGGGCCCATGGTAGGCTGTGGGCCCTGCATTATAGATATTACCAACATGGATCAGTTATATCACCCTGTGCACAAACCCTTGTTGATTTTTTCTTTAGTCACGACTGGCTGACTGAGAAGAAGGAACTCATAAAGGCAAGTTTGAATTATTAAATTAGTAAAATGGCACTGATAGTCATTTAGGCTACCAAGGCTGATTTTCGCTCTGGTTCCTCAAATGTAAGTTTCTAAGGTGCTCTATGTACTATAGGTCCTTAAAATCCCACATAACTTAACAAAATGGCTGCAACTTAACAATGTACTTTACTAGATTGTACAACAAAAGTTATGAAAATGACACCCCATGACATCACTTCCTGCTCCTCAGTTATTGGCTGAAGATGCCCTCACAGACTTCCTGTTCTCCCAGCCCTTGCTTGGGCTCTTAAAAACTAGTGCTGTCTCCTTCCACTGGATCTCTTATGTATCGTTTGCTGCTCTCAAACAAGAAGAAAAATGAAGGTTTTTAAATGAATTGGAAGAAGCCTCCCGGCTACCGCCTACTTGGTTTTATCTCCACTCTTAGAGGCAACATATCATATAAATAATGTGATTTCTATTTTTTACTTTGTCGAATGATTCAAAAGTAATGAATGATTTTATTTTTACTTCTGTTTTTCAAGGGTGATAATAAGAATGAAACATAATTAGTTGATAGTCAGTGTGAACATTTCTAGCCTGTTTAATTTATTGGTCTCATTAGAACCTGTCCTCCAGGCATGCAGGCAATCAGCAGCGAATTACTGTAGCTAATAACCCAAATCTCCTCTCTCTCGGAGTGTTCCTTGCACACCAGAAATGTCAGAAGCACAGCAGGGGGTGATTACCATCGAGTATCACATGCTGTCCAACCATCTACATCAGGAGGGCTGAATGTGCGTACTATTCAGCACAATATTATTGTCATCCAACAGAGGATGCATTTGGGTGCATCAGAAGTATACACTTGGAGGAGTTTCCAACACATCTCCAATGGATACATTTTACAATCCCAATTCCAAAAAAGTTGGGACGCTGTGTAAAATGTAAATAAATGTAGATAAAATCAGAATGCAATAATCTGAAAATCTCATAGACCCATATTTAATTCACTGTAGACCATAGAACAAATTTCAGATGATGAAAGTGAGACATTTTTTTTCGTGAAACAATTTACTCCTTTAGAACTTGAGGGCAGCAGTTAGTACCTACCAAAAGTGTTCCAACAGCAAGGTCAAGAGCACCCAAGGCTTGTACATGGAGAGCCAAGGCATGATCCAGTATTGCACAAGAGCTACTATAGCACAAATTACTTAAAAGTTAATGCTGGCTATGATACTGCAGAAAGATGTCAGAACACATGGTGCCTTTCTGGTTTCTCAGCATGGCACTGTGTAGACCAAGACCGGTCAAAGTGCCCATGAATCCTATTTACTGCGAAAAGCTTGCATAATGGGCACGAGAGCATCAGAACTGGACCATGAAGTCAAGCTTTGTTATGGACGGCTGGGTGCATGTGTATTGCATAAATGAGGAAGATATGGCACCAGGATGTATTCGGGGAAGAAGGCAGCTGGCAGAGCCAATGGGATGCCCCAGGCAATGTTCTGCTGGGAAATCTTGGGTCCTGGCATTCATGTGGATGTTATTCTGATACAGACAACTCACCTAAACATTGTACAGACTAAGGGGGTCATATACTAAGCTGAAATAGGCCTAAAATAAGCATATTTCAGTCGCAGATGGTGGAGCAACGATTAGTTGCGCTGCTATCTGCGACTTTGCCCTGCTCACACCAGGTCTAAAATTTTGGGCGTGGCATGGGTGGGGAAGGGTACAGGCTGGCAGGCCCCTTCTCATTCACCATTTTCTACACCTGTTTTAGATGTAAAAAATGGCCTAAGCCTACATGCACACGGCAGTAGTTTTTTGCGGCCTCCGTTCCGTTTTTTTTGCGGATCCGATGGTTTCCCATTCATTTCTATGGATCCGTTAAAAATGCGGATGCCTCTTCCGTTGCCTGTCCGCGTCCGCATTTGACGTCCGCCAAAAAATATGGCATGTCCTATTCTTGTGCGCAAAAAACGGTTTGCGGACCCATAGAAGTCAATGGGTCCGCGAAAAATGCGGATGACCAACGGAAGCCATCCGTTTGTCATCCGCATCTGTTTTTT
This sequence comes from Bufotes viridis, assembly GCA_033119425.1. NCBI lineage: Eukaryota > Metazoa > Chordata > Amphibia > Anura > Bufonidae > Bufotes > Bufotes viridis. The sequence goes on along the minus strand of CM065589.1, from coordinate 542,860,264 downwards.
TTTTGCGGATGGTTGCTTGGAAACCAGGGAACTTGTACAGGTACTTTAAGAAACTGGTTTAAGCCAAAAAAACACACGGAAACACAACCTACAAAATTTGCGGACACACAGAAAGGATGTGGATGTGAAAAAAAAGAAAGACGGATCCACGATTTGCGGACAACAAAAAACAACTGTCATGTGCATGTAGCCTAAATGTAAGATAGCTCGGAACCTATCTTACATTTAGAACTGGTGCTAGATGCACCAAAGATATGGAGAGGCCGGCGGGTTTACTAAAACACCGGTCTTAATAAATGTACCCCTAAGTATTTGGCTGTCAAATACCCCAAATCCCAATCTGATCGAGCACCTGATTTTGATTGAGCAATTTACAGAGCTTAAAGGCTATGTATACCTTCAGTGGCAATTTTTTATGATTGTATTTTACTCATTTTGGACTAAAAATCATTTTGGTCTTTAAAAATATTTAGCTATTCTGTCCCAAAGGTTAACTGTTTAGCTGTGAATGGTACTTTCACTTTGTGCCCTCATCTAATAAACTTTATCTCTAAATTACTAAAAGATCATAAACACTTATTTAAGTCATTCTTATCAGTAAGATAAGATTTGAGCTATAATGAGTGTTTAGAAGGTCAGAGATCAGAGATAAGGAGCCCGTCAGCTGATCTGCTTGATGAGAAACAGTAAAACAGTAAAAATACAGAGCCTGGTACCAGAGAATCTCAAGGCTGTACAGAGAAAGTGGCTCAACATTTTTAATTAAGACCAATTGTAAAAATGATTTTTGGCTCAAAATGAGCGCAATGCAATAATAAAAAAAATTTCCCCCAAAGGTGTACATGACCTTAAGAATTTGACATCTTTGTACCACAGAACAACTTCAGAGGTCCATGTTGTGACATGTGAGAGGCAGGAGGTTTTAATGTTGTGGCTGATCAATGTATAAAATGACAAGGTGGAAAAGATTAGAATATGGCTTTAAACACAAAAGGGGGCATTTTTTGCTGGTCTACATTTCTCCAGCTGGAGGATGCACCTAATTTATGTGGAGGCTTTTTAGTCCTGTCGCCATCTGCGACTAGACCCGCTGTCATGCTGCAGTTGAACACTGTGGAGGCATGGGAGCTGATGGTTCCTTGCTAGACCGATTCCCCTCATAGGCCTCAGTCTTCAGGCTAGTAGGCCTGAGGACTATGAGGTAGTAAATCCCAGTGCAGGCATGCATGATGACATCAGCACATTGACATTGTGTGCATCTGGCTGCCTTCATCCCACTATCCCAGACCGTAGACCAGAAGAGGTGGCGGTCTGCATTGTGAGTGCACTATAATGGCATTTATACTGGGGGTAACATAGAGGATATCATAGCAGGAGGCACTGTGGGGGCATTTCTATTACAGGGGAATACTAGGGGACATTATTTTTGGAGACACTAGTATACAGGCATTACTGGGAGCACAATATAGGATTTTATCATTATTACTGGGGGGCACTCTAGGGGGCATTATTCTTATTAGGGTTTACCATTTTTCCACCAGTATAGTATTTGGGGACATTGGGGAGCACAGTGGTGACTGTATTGGGAATGGCAGCAGGATGACATTGTTGGGACACCAGGATGGGGATGTTGATAGAAAAATTTAGGAATCTAACATGTCTGTGTAACATACTCTGCAGATACGAGATGCGGATAAAAGAATTTGTCATGGCGGTATGGTTCAAATGGAGGAGATGAGGAAAGAGAAGGTATACATCACAGTAGATTTCACTGGATGTAAGAGGTATATGTAAGTGCTGTATTCTCCTGTATGTTTCATAGTGCTGGCAGGCAGTATGCTATAAGTAGAGCTGGATCACTACTGTGACCTGCGTCTCACCTCCTCCTCCAAGTCTTTTTTTATTATATGTATTTTTAAATTGGCGTTAAAAAATTTAATTTGGCTCCTAAAGTTTTCGATTTAGGAGCTGATGGCTACTAACCATTTTTTTAGTCTGGGGCACTGACCCCCTTTTTGGAAAGAGGAGAGGGCAGGGCCGGACTGGGGATAAAAACCAGCCCCGGAAAAAGTTGCATACCAGCCCCAAACACACACGCCGCGAGCGTGTGTATGTATGTGTATGTATGTATATATATAATTATATACACACACACAGGCCGGGCCTTACCCTAGCGTTGCCGTGACTTGGCCTCTGCGCAGTGGCAACTCTAGGAACAATATATGGGAGGCACATAAGATACCACAGTCAAAATGGGGGGGGCACTAATAATTTTCCCCACTTAAATTCATACAGCTGAAAAAAAACGAAATAAGTATATATAAATTCAAAATACGAGAGTATTGCGGTATGCAGGGATACATTTATAATAAAATAATTTACTTACAAAAGAACCTATTCCATCTTCTGCTGTGCTGTCCTCTGCTTGCTTCCACGGATCTTCCCTCTTTTCAATCTGTCCTCAGTGCGCAGGGCAGGCACACTGCTATGGGGATCTGTGGATGACACACTGTTATGGGGGATCTGTGGATGACACACTGTTATGGGGGATCTGTGGATGATACACTGCTATGGGGATCTGTGGATGACACACTGTTATGGGGGATCTGTGGATGACACACTGTTATGGGGGATCTGTGGATGACACACTGTTATGGGGATCTGTGGATGACACACTGTTATGGGGGATCTGTGGATGACACACTGTTATGGGGGATCTGTGGAGAACACACTGTTATGGGGGATCTGTGGATGACGCACTGTTATGGGGGATCTGTGGATGACACTGTTATGGGGGATCTGTGGATGTACACTGTTATGGGGGATCTGTGATGACACACTGTTATGGGGATCTGTGGATGACACTGTTATGGGGGATCTGTGGATGACACTGTTATGGGGATCTGTGGATGACACTGTTATGGGGGATCTGTGGATGACGCACTGTTATGGGGGATCTGTGGATGACACTGTTATGGGGATCTGTGGATGACACTGTTATGGGGGATCTGTGGATGACACACTTATGGGGGATCTGTGATGACACACTGTTATGGGGGATCTGTGGATGACACTGCTATGGCGGAATCTATGGATGACACTGTTATGGGGAATCTGTGGATGACATACTGTTATGGGGGCGCTGTGGATGTCACTGTTATAGGGGACCTGTGGATGACATACTGCTATGGGGCGCTAGGATGTCACCGCTATAGGGGCATCTGTGGATGTCACTCGTTATGGGGATTTGTGATGTCACTGTTATGGGGCTCTGTGGATGTACTATGGGGCGCTGGGATGTCACTGCGAGGGCGCTGGATGTCACATGTTATGGGGCGCTGTGGATGTCACTGTCATGGGATCTGTGGATGACATACTGTCTAGTGGGGGCTACACCTGGGCGTACATGGCTACTCATCGAGCTGTCAGCTCATCCTGACCATGCCGCAGTGCCAGTGCACGCCGTGCTGCTGCTCTGTCCCATTGACTAATAGGGGCAGGGGGCGGAGCTATGGTGCAGCATGAGAGAGATCGCTCGGACTAAAAGTCGGACATGCAGTACTTTTTAGTCCGGCGATCTCTGCCGTGCTGCGCCATAGCTCCATCACCTGCCCCTATTATAGTCAATGGGGACAGAGCAGCAGCACGGCAGTGCACGAGTACTTGCGGCATGGCGGATCAGGAGGGTGAACAGCCCGATAGGTCGGATAGCCATGCCGCAGGTGTAAAGTGCCCCCATAACAGCATGTCATCCACAGATCCCCATAACAGTGACATCCACAGCGCCCCATAACAGTGACATCCACAGCGCCCCATAACAGTGACATCCACAGCGCCCCATAACAGTGACATCCACAGCGCCCCATAACAGTGACATCCACAGAGCCCCCATAACAGTGACATCCACAAATCCCCATAACAGTGACATCCACAGTGCCCCCATAACGGTGACATCCACAGCGCTCCCATAACAGTATGTCATCCACAGGTCCCCCATAACAGTGACATCCACAGCGCCCCCATAACAGTATGTCATCCACAGGTCCCCCATAACAGTGTCATCCACAGGTCCCCCATAACAGTGTCCTCCACAGGTCCCCCATAACAGTATGTCATCCACAGATCCCCCATAACAGTATGTCATCCACAGATCCCCCATAACAGTGTGTCCTCCACAGATCCCCCATAACAGTGTCATCCATAGATTCCGCCATAACAGTGTCATCCACAGATCCCCCATAACAGTGACATCCACAGTGCCCTCATAACAGTGTGCCAGTAGCCGTCCCCTTTAGTGCCAGTAGCCCCTTTATGTGCCAGTAGCCCCTTTAGTACCAGTAGCCGTCCCTTTATGTGCCAGTAGCCGCCCCTTTATGTGCCAGTAGTCGCCCCTTTATGTGCCAGTAGCCGTCCCCTTAGTGCCAGTAGCCCCTTTATGTGCCAGTAGTCGCCCTTTATGTGCCAGTAGCCGCCCCTTATGTGCCAGTAGCCGCCCCTTTAAGTGCCAGTAGCCCCCTTTAGTGCCAGTAGCCCCTTTAGTGCCAGTAGCCCCTTTATGTGCCAGTAGCCGTCCCTTTATGTGCCAGTAGCCCCTTTATGTGCCAGTAGCCCCTTTAGTGCCAGTAGCCCCTTTAGTGCCAGTAGCCCCTTTATGTGCCAGTAGCCTCCTTTATGTGCCAGTAGCCCCTTTATGTGCCAGTAGCCCCTTTAGTGCCAGTAGCCCCTTTATGTGCCAGTAGCCCCTTTATGTGCCAGTAGCCCCTTTAGTGCCAGTAGCCCCTTTATGTGCCAGTAGCCCCTTTATGTGTCAGTAGGCCCCTTTATGTGCCAGTAGCCCCTTTAGTGCCAGTAGCCCCTTTTAGTGCCAGTAGCCCCTTAGTGCCAGTAGCGCCCTTTATGTGCCAGTAGCCCTGCTTGGGTGCCAGTAGCCCCTTTAAGTGGCAGTAGCCCTTTAAGTGGCAGTAGCCCTTTAGTGGCAGTAGCCCCTTTATCTGCCAGTAGCCCCTTTATCTGCCAATAGCCCCCTTTTAGTGCTGCCAGTAGCCCCTTTAGTGCTGCCAGTAGCCCCTTTAGTGCTGCCAGTAGCCCCCTTTAGTGCTGCCAGTAGCCCCTTTAGTGCTGCCAGTAGCCCCTTTAGTGCTGCCAGTAGCCCCTTTAGTGCTGCCAGTAGCCCCAAGAAAAAAAAAAAAAAAAGAACACTTATACTTACCTCCAGCGATGCGATGCAGGCCTCTTCCGGCCTGTGTCTCGGAAGCTGGGCGGCTCGGCGGCGCGATGATGTCATCGCGCCGCTGAGCCGGTCTGATAGGCTGCCGGCCTAGTGCTGGCAGCCTAACAGAAGAACAGGGAGAAAGAGGACACGCCTCTCCCTCCTCTGCTGCTGCTCCGCACGGAGATGAGCGCAATGCAAGCGCTCATCTCCGTCGCCACTGGAGCCCAGTGTGCCTGCGGCCGCCGGCCGGCCGTGCGGCAGTCAGGGCTACCGGCCTACCGGGAATTTTCCCGGTATCCCGGTAGGCCAGTCCGGCCCTGGGAGAGGGTGACATTATGAATGCCACTTGCGAGCAAATTTTGTCACCGGGAATCTTAAAAGTCACAAACACAGAGTTTGTGACTTTTTCACATCAGAAAACTGACGTGGAGGGAATGATAAATGCCCCTCAAACATCTGACTGTAATTCCACCTTGGTCTTCTCTATGCATACATTTTACACCCCCTGTGTATTTTGCAGGCAGTTTCTTGCATGAAGGTATTATTATTACAGGTACGCCATCTCTTTTTCAATTAGGAACAATTTATTGCATGGACCCTGCCATCAACTGCTCCCACCCGAATGTGACCCCTACTGAATTCCATTAATATAATGCCCATTTTATAACATCCAGAAAAAGTATGAAATGTCTCATGGACACTGCTTCATTACAGATCGCTGAGGGACTGAATACCGTGCTCATAGTACTCTTTTGGTCCATAATGACCCTTTAGACAACCAAATGAGAAGTGTCTCAACCTCTGACAACCAAGAAACAACCTGCTTAGTAATGAGCGATATAGCATATGGGTGACAATGCTAGGAATGCTTGGTCTTGTGTAGATTGAGTGTTGTCACCTTCATTACGTGACCAGCAGTGGTCAACTATACATTTTTTGTCATTATACTGGACTCAAATTATACTGGACACAAATTATATGTAGTACATTTTGTATATTTGGGTTATAAACTTGGAATATAAAAGAAAGATCTCAACATTAGCACATGCAGATCTAATACTCATTATTATTCTAAAGCTGAAGCAAGTTGTGGCCCCCTGGTGGCCAAGATGCAGCCATGATACGACCAAAAAACCATGTCGATGTGCAATTTTACTGCATATTAGCAGTTTTAAAATTATTAATGGCTGCATGATCTTGCAGGTAAACAGCAGCATTACTCACAAAACTGAATATCCATCAAAGATCAATATCAAACTTACAGTAAGAAAATAACATCCGCAAATCCGACTTGTTGAATTAATTTATTTTAAAGAGGATTTCTATTATTAAAGGATGACCATGCTAAACTGCTGCCAGCACTAGGTAGAGGCTCGGGAGAGCAGTACAAACATACAGTTTGTGGAGCTTTTGTTATCATTGTGAATATTAACTTTTATCCTGCAAGTACATTGCAGACGGAGCTTCACTGTGCAGGGCCGGGATGCCACCCGCTACCCATAATGGGGGGGTGCAATCACATCCGCATTTGTGGCTGTGCAGCCTCATAGACCTCAGGCTGCTAGGCCTGATGTCTATGAGGCAGTCGAATGGCACAAGAGGTCGCGATGATTACCATGACATCCTGCTCCGGGTCTCATGTGATCATTTAATTGAGACCATGCAGGAGCGTGATGTCATAGGGACCACCTGCGCCAGGTTAAACATTAACGTGACCACTACTGGGGGCATCAAATGAGGTGAGGGGATGGGGGAAGCTATATATAGTACATGGCACTACTATAGAGGGGGTATTATCTACTGGGGGCACCAAGGGTAAGGGAAGCATCATATTTATATCTGGCACTACAGAAAGAGGTATTGTCTGTCTACTGGTGGCACGAAGGGTGGGTCTATTATATATACCAACCTGGCACTACAGAGTGGGCATTATCTACTGGGGACACCAAGGTGTGTGGAGCATTTATTTATACTTAGCACTGCAGAGGAGGCATTATCTACTGGCATTACAGGGGGAGTAATATATATACTGGGCACTACAGGGGCATATACTGGCACTATGGGGGGGAGAAGCATTTTATACTGGAAATATAGGGGGCGCATTATTGATATATTGGCATTACAATGGGGCATTCAAATACAGGGAGCACTACAGGGAGTTATAACTGCATCATGCACTACAGGGGGCACTATAGGAGGGGCTTCATAAATACTGGGGGCACTATGTTTATATTATTACTACTGGGGGTAATGTAGGGGCATTATTATTGGGCACAATATGGAGGCATTGCTACAAACGAGGGCACTCTTGGGGAGTATTATCACTATTGGGATCACTATTACTATGGGGGTACTATCTGTATGGCACTATTATTTCTGACAGTATAGTGTTTGTGGGAGTAGCAGCAAGATGGCCTGTATATTATACAGTGGCCTGTATAAATTTGTAGGCTGATCTGGGGTCTGTATAAATTTGGGGTGTGAGTTGCAAAATCAGTAACTATCTACCATATACCATATAGTAATACTGGTGTCATCTTATGTGGGAGCCAGGGCTGCCCAACCCTGACCAAAGACGTCTGCCCGCTATCTTCTGAACCAAATGGAGAAGTAAAAGAGAATGATGAACAACTTGAATCCATGGAGACGTCAACTGTAAATCATTGGATCTGCCCTTGACTGCTTCTTTTTAAATGTGTTTAAATATCTTTATTAGGAAGTAATATCACTTTTAATTCAATTGGTGGGGGAGCAATTTGTCTGATCTAGCTGGGCACCAAAATACCTCATCCTGGCCCTGCGGTGAAGTGCCCTATGCTCTTAGCACTTAACTGCTTTACAACCCCACCCCTATGCTCTGAGTGACAGCTATACTGGTCTCCTGGTTGGATGCTACAGCTGTCTCTCAGAGCAGAGGGGAGGATCTGTGAATCAATTCAATGCAGAGAGAACTTCACAGTGAAGCTCCGCCTCCAGTACACTTGCAGGAGCAGAAACAGCAGAATAAAAGTTCAAATTCACACTACTCCTGATAATAAAAACTCTACAAAATATTTGTTTCTACCACTCTCCCCAGCTTTTCCTAGTGTTGTCAGCAGTTTAGAGTAGTCAAAACTGTTGACAGACCTTATAGTTGATAAATGTCAGTCACTTACTCAGTTTTCTCAAATTTCCTAAGTTTATGTTTTATCTGAACAAATCTGATGAATTTAATATTAGTTATGGATCCATAGGAACAAAATTAGGGGTAGTATATCATAATATCCTACTCAAAATGTTGTCCTTTTGATGCAAAACTAAACACACTTTAGGGAAGCACAAGCGAGGTTTTAAAATGACAGTGCTAAAGTCTCTTTCAGCTATATTATTCCCTGTTACAGCTGCACAGCTAGATGCTTTTCTCTCAGAATCTATGGAAGTTTGTTAGTACTGTACATTGACTTCACTTCCCACTATGTTTGTTTTCTTCTAAGGAGCTCAAAAAGCTGATAAGGAGAGATAAATCACACTTACCGTTGTGTTCAAAATTATTCAACCCCCAATGCTGTAAAGGGTTTTAGGGAATTTAGTGTACATTTGTAATTATGTTCAGAATTAAATCTTACAAGGACTTTTTAAAGAACCAAATGCAACTAAAATGACATCAATTGTTTTTGTAATACGGTATTAAATGTTTTTTTTGTGATTTCTTCATTGACACAATTATTCAACCCCTTAAAGACGACCGCTCTTAAGAACAGAGGTTCATTCAAGTGTTTTCTATCAGGTATTGAAAACACCGGTGGATGTCAAGGAGCAGCAATCAAGCATAATAAGCACCAATTAGGCAGATGTAAAATGACTGTGATACTCAGCTCCTTCTAGACATTTACTGGTGTGTTTACAGACATGGTGAAGTCAAGAGAATGGTCCAGGAAGACAAGAGAAGAGGTGATTTCTCTTCACAGGAAGGGCAATGGCTAGAAGAAGATTGCAAAGATGTTAAACATACCAAGAGACACCATAGGAAGCATCATTCGCAAATTCAAGGCAAAGAGCACTGTTGAAACGCTACCTGGTCGTGGCAGAAAGAAGATGCTGACTTCGACTGCTGTGCGCTACCTGAAGCGCAAAGTGGAGAAAAGTCCCCGTGTGACTGCTGAGGAACTGAAAAAAGATTTGTCAGATGCAGGTACTGAATTTTCAGCTCAGACAATAAGGCGCACACTGCATAATGAAGGCCTCCATGCCAGAACTCCCAGGCGCACCCCCTTGCTGTCTCCAAAGAATAAGAAGAGTCGACTGCAGTATGCCAAAAGTCATGTGGACAAACCACAAAAGTTTTGGGATAGTGTTCTGTGGACTGATGAAACAAAATTAGAACTGTTTGGGCCCATGGATCAACGCTATGTTTGGAGGAGGAAGAACAAGGCCTATGAAGAAAAGAACACCTTGCCTACTGTGAAGCATGGTGGGGGGTCAATCATGCTTTGGGGCTGTTTTGCTTCTACAGGTACAGGGAAGCTTCAGCGTGTGCAAGGTACCATGAATTCTCTTCAGTACCAGGAGATATTGGATGGAAATATGATGCAGTCCGTCACAAACCTGAGGCTTGGGAGATGTTGGACCTTTCAACAGGACAATGATCCCAAGCATACCTCCAAGTCCACTAGAGCATGGTTGCAGATTAAAGGCTGGAACATTTTGAAGTGGCCATCACAGTCACCAGACTTAAATCCGATTGAGAACCTCTGGTGGGACTTAAAGAAAGCAGTTGCAGCGCGCAACCCTAAGAATGTTACTGAACTGGAGGCTTTTGCCCATGAAGAATGGGCGAAGATACCCGTAGATCGCCGCAAGACACTTGTGTCAAGCTATGCTTCACGTTTAAAAGCTGTTATAACTGGAAAAGGATGTTGTACTAAGTATTAAGATTGAATGTCACTTGGGGGTTGAATAAAACTGATAATGATGTGAGCACAGAAAAGACATTTGTGGTTATTTCATTATAAATGTTATGTTATATTTGTCTGACTTACAAGGGCCTCTTTGATTTAATTGTAAACAAGATGACTGAAATGATCAAAATCAATGTCAAACTGGCCAAAACACCCAATTTCAGTGGGGGTTGAATAATTTTGAACACAACTGTACAGAAAGGCTGGATGCTCCTGTGTTGTTCAGATGGAGCTGTTTTATCACGGTCAGGATCTCAGCTAGCTCTGACACTCCATTATTTCCTGTGAGATGTGTTCTGAGTCTCTGTTACCAAGGATGGATCGTGCCTGACAACAGGACTGCAAATTAGGTGGAAGTGAGACACCTAATGGCCATTACTTTACACCTTTTTTTCAGAAGGATGGAGGCAGATTTTTTTTTAATGAAGTGATATAGAAATTTGCTAGTTACCCAATTACTCTATTACATGAAATGAAATTGTGTGACAGTACAGCAACTCTTTAAGTTAGAAAAAAGCAGAGATATAAATGTATAAATTAGCAGCACCTATGGGTCTGTATGAAGGACTTTGTGTATCTCCGTACTGGATTAACAGATATCCTGGGCCACTAGATTACATTTCCGTATACGTTATATTGACACCAAATAGATTGCAGGGGGAAAAAACTGAGACAGAAGCAGAGGAAGAGAAGGCAATGTTAGCTGTTCATTTATAAATAAAAGAAAAATATCTGTGATGTGTGAATAAAAAACACCACATACAAGGCATAGTGAACATGGCTGTTTATAGAGCCACTGCATACAAAGAATGCATAGATAAATGGACTCTTACTAACACGTTGGCATTTAGTCATACACACACACCACTTACATACTTTTTGGCCGTAAAAAAAAGTGACTTTTTAATTACAATTCCTTTTACAAAATAATTCTTTAAGTTAAAATATGCAAAGCTATTTTTAAAACAAAATATCTGCAAAGGATTGGCAATTTCCCATAGATCACTGCTTTTTCCACCGTATGTCAACAGATATGTCAATCTCAAGGCTACCTGCAAGAGAGATATTGTGGAATATCTAGGCATACGCGTCACTATATTGTACAACGCCACGCAAAGCAGCTTGCTTTCAAGAATGGAGGCGCAAAGCTAATATAAAGATATGGCTGATATGGTCTGATGATTCTGTGCAAAACTACCTTTCTATTATGTATAAGGTTGTGTGTTTTTTGTTTTTTATTCTGAGGCTGGAGCCAAGCTGGGCATTTCATTGTGGAGCTTAAACCACAGTGAATAGGATTATCCACATACACATTAGTACACTATTCAGCCTTCTTTGATGCTTTGTGCTGTTGTGCGCAGTGTGGAGTGAGTTATGTGTTCTATTTTACCATTCCTCCAAAAAGAGAAAGGAATTCCATAAAAAATAATATAAAAGTAATGCAACAGAACAATGTGCAATTATGTCTAATGCTGCATTGAGCTTCTTTTATAGAGACAGTTCTAGGAACATTTCCTAGAACGGTTTCTTTTAGGCTGGAATTACATATGCATTTTCATATTGTGCAATCTGCAGGCAGCATGTTATAGAGCAGGAGGAGCTGAGCAGATTGATATCTAGTTTTATGGAAAACATGTCATTTATTAATTTATATTCTTGCTCATTCTGGGCTTTGACGTCCAGGAGGCGGTCCTATCAATGATTGACAGCTATATCTGTATACACAGTCACTCATAGGACCGCCTCCTGGACTTCAATCAGTGATTGACAGCCTTCCCTCCATGACTGTGTATACAGATATAGCTGCCAATCACTGATAGGACCGCCTCCTGGACTTCAAAGCCCAGAATGAGTAGGAATTTAAAAGAATGATATACTGCAAAAAATTTTGTGATTCATGTGTCTCGGTCACAGCAAACATGCAAGTTGCACTACAATCCCATTCATTCCTATTGCATTGGTGCTACACTGAGATACTTGGGCGTGACACATGAGTGGTTGTACCTTTATACTGTATCTATCCCCAGAAAACTATACCTCAATCTGCTCAGCTCCTCCTGCTCTATAACATATTGCCTGCAGATTACACAGCATTTTCATGGTGCAAGGTTCCGTTCAATGCAGTTTTTTTTAGCCAAAGCCAGACAAGCATTCCAAAAGAAGGGGTAATATAAAGGAAGGACTTAGACTTCCCCTTCCTGTTGAATCCACTTCCAGCTTTGGTTAAAAGAAACTACTCAAAAACCGTGCATGTGCAACCACCTAAAATGAAGTCTGTTCCTCTTTATGAAATTAGATGCTCTTTCTAAACACACTGGTGCTACTTTAAAGGGGTTCTGCAGTTTTTTTAAACTGATGATCTATCCTCTGGATAGATCATCAGCATCGGACACCCGGAACCTCTGCGGATCAGCTGTTTGTGAAAGCAGTGGCAGTGGCAGGAGCGCCGCGGCCTTCTCGCTGTGTACGGCAGGCCCAGTGACGTCACGACTAGTATCACTGGCCTGGGCACGGCTAAACTCTGTTCACTCAAATGAAGCTTAGCCGCGCCCAGGCCAGTGATACTAGTCATGAGGTCACTGGGCCTGCGTTAAACAGCGAGGAGGCCACGGCGCTACTGCCAGTGCCGCTGCCTTCTCAAACAGCTGGTCGGCGAGGGTCCTGGGTGTCGGACTTCTGCCGATCAGATGCTGATGATCTATCCAGAGGATGGATAATCAGTTTAAAATAACTGCAGAACCCCTTTAATTGTAGACTGTATGGGCGTCCCTTGACCAATCACGATGAAACTGGACTGGAGTTCCTTGGGCACACCAGCGGTAATGATTCTGGGGGTCCACCCTGTATTTGTATAGAACATGTGCATACCCCTTCTGAATCACATCATGAACTTTACTATGTCAGAGTCTGGACCCATCGGAGGACTGTAGTGGGCCAGTGTGACCCTTTAAAAGACACCTAAATGAAATTGGTGCACTGTTTAGTGCATGTGATAGCACCCTCTGATGTAATAGGCAATAGATTGAGAAAGAAGCAAAAAAGACCCCACAAAACATACCAAAAAACCCTTACAAACAAAACAAGAAAATAAAATCAGCTTTTTGTGCTATTGTGGTGCAGCTCTGTCGCCCTTGGCGGCATATCATTCACATGTATCATTTTACTGCTGCAGTCAGAAACAAAAACAATCAAAAACTGCACTGTGTGACCAAGGCGCGGTTGGGGCTTGCAAACTCAACCACAATGAAGTTTCACTAGAAATTCTTGCAACATTTTGCAGAACTACTCCAACCACTGCAAAACCATGAAAAAAAAGGTACAAAATTCCCAGCTCGTTTAGACCGTGGTTTCTGTGAAAGACTGCAGCGTTCAGAGTAAAACATAGTTGGTTTGTAACCTGGGAGCCTGTGAAGACCTCATGTCTGAAGCTCCAGATGGGTTCCCTTTAATGCACAGCATTCATTAAGTTGTAGTGGACATCCGATTTTCGTGTATTAAATGGATGTTCAGATATTAACGATAGCAAACAATATTCCTCAGCTGTAATACTCCATGGATACAAGGGTGCCCACAGTACTTCAAATTCACTAACCCTATTGAAAGGTGCATAAATGATGGTCCATCCAGTTTGCTGAATTGTGCAAGCAGTGGTGGTGCCCCATGAAACATTGAGTGAAGATGTTTTGTATTTTTTTTAGGTTTTGTTCTGGAGTTTCCTATTGTTAGAAAAGGGTTCTGTTTTTTTTTCCTCCATGGGATCTGTCCAGCAGCGCAGCTCAGCTATAGTCACTAGAATGGGGCTGACACAACCATGGACAAGAGCGGTGCTGTTTCTGCAGACTCTTTTTTCTAATCCGTGACAACCCCTTTAATTCCTGAACTACTCGCTGATGAATTTAGTGGATTTACAATTCTGGGGAAAACAGACAATGACACAAAGAGAGAGAACTTCATAAATAGTGTTGAGCGAACTTGCGTTTTACAAGTTCCAGTTCGGGTTCAGGTTTGGACTCCTCCTGCATAATGGAACCGGTACCGATCCGTTATGCGGCCCACAGACTTCTATTATGACGGAATGCAAATGGAATGCCTCTTAAAGGCTGGTGCATTCCCTCATAGAATTCTGTTATGGTCCGTGGTAACAGAATCCATATTGGAATTGTAAGAAAACCCGGACTCGTAAAACACAAGTTGGCTCAACACCATTCATAAACTGTTAAAGGACTTCGACAACACTGGGCAAGTCTGACGTTAATGTATCAATTGGCTTTTTCCTTTGTAATTCTAATCATAATATCTTAAACACCTTGTGACATATACAGGTGACATTAGCGAGGGAGCTGACACAGCAAATCCTAGAATATAACTGACCGAATTTCACCCATTCTAAATTTTAAAATTCTGATGAACTCCTATCCTCCCCTCCTGATGGGTGGGGGTCTGATACCCCTCTCCCTCTGTTGATCAGCTGTTTTGCAGTAGCAGATCAACTGTCTGCAGCGCCAGAACTACATCTCCAGCCATTGTGTGTAGCGGATGCTGGTGAATGCAGCGCTGAATTGAAGTGAATGGGAGCATCGCTGCAGTTACCAGTTCCATTGCTCTACATGCAATAGACGGAGCGTTGTAGTTCTAGCACTTGAGCTACTGCAGACGCGCTGACTGGTGGGGGTGCAGGATGTCGGACCCCACAGTTTAGATACAGATGGCCTATATAATTGAACCAGAAACCCTTTTAAAGAGAACTTGTCACACTGTACAGTCTCAGGCAGCATGTTATAGAGCAGGAGGAGTGGAGCAGAATATTATATAGATTTGTGGGAAAAGAGTCTGTCATTTACATTAATATAAATCCCCACTCTTTCTATGCTTAGGAGTCCAGTGGGTGGTCCTACTCAGTGACTGACAGGTATCTCAGTTTGAACACCGATATGGAAAGGCTGTCAATCACTAAATAGGACCGCCCACTGGACTCCTAAACATAGAATAAGGAGGGATTTGATTGAATAAATGAGGTTTTACTAAATCTTTTCCTACAAAACTAAAGATCAATCTTCTCAGCTCCTCCCCTTATAACGTACTTTCCATAGTTTGCACTGCATTTCCAAAGTTCCCTTTAGGAGAACTCCATATCAGTGAAGAAAATTACAAAGTTTAATCATTTAATAAGTAGATCTATTCATTTTCTTTTCGGAAAAACCTGTGTTTTTTTTTAGATTCCTATGATTGTTCATAAAGTCTTTCATTAGGGCACATGGGCATCATATCCCCATCTAAGAACCTGTCTGAGAGTTGCTATGTTAAGAGCGGCTTCCTCTCTGAGGACCTGGTCCATCCAAGCTACCATGTAATACTTTATTTTATGCAGTGCGAGACTCAGTGTGAAACTAGCTTTACATTAAATCTTATACTACCTGAGTCACAAGAAACTTTGGGTTCAATTTTACCACTACTGTACTGTGCTCTTTCACAACTGTAGCCAAGTTTCTTTCTCCTTTCTTGGTAATGGTTAACGGCACTCAATGAGTGACAACCAGTCTAAGTGCTAATCCACAGAGGCTTTCACATATGTTTCCTCAGAATGCAATTTACTGAAATTAATGGTTTGCATATAACAAGTATCATTACCACTGGAATGGGACTTAGGGGCATTGGTTCAAACATTTTTTCTAATACTAAATTTATACCTAGATACTAAGATGTCCCACTGCTGGAACCTCAGCAATCAGCTGTAATCTGTGAAGGAACCTAGCCGCAAGCATTACATTTCCCAACAGTGCCACCACAGGGGAAATGAAGCATTACACAGTTCACAGTGAAATCTATGGCTTTCCATGACATACACAGATGCGCCAAGTCCTCCAGAGCGATAGATGATCTTTGTAGACATTCTCTGCTCTGATACATGAGGATCCTATCTAAACAGAACCCCTGTTATATGAACATGGCAGCCCTTATTATAGGTATTACCATTGGCGTAGTCCACACTAGCAGGGATAAGAATATGAAGGACCACTTCCACAAATGTTATTGCCTTCAGTTTGATGAAGATACATCAGGTTGAGCACAGGAAGGTCAGAAAATTTGTCATCTGCAAACCTGCCAACAAATCTGGCAACTCATTAGACTGCAAATAAGTAGAAAAAAAATTAAATATCTAATAATTATTCTGCTAAATAAAATTAATGACTAATTCAATTAGTGAATGTGGCGGCAATTTACTCATCGTGTTGATGAGCTGTTACAATTAAATTTGTGCACATAATTAGATGAGTTTTTCTTTCCTTGGAGAAACCAAATTATGTTGAAGACCAATAAACTGTTCAAGGACATCACTAGTAACAGTAAATTGTCTACCGAGGGTACAAGACCCTGCTATGCACTGCCCACAGGTCAAGTTAAAGGGTGCTGACAATTCAACCTTGACTTTACATGAAACTACGTGAATGAAAACAGGGTTAAATTTGGCCACGTGTACTGTAGGTGTTCTCCTAAAGCAACATCATTTTAGGTCCAAAATTTAGAATATACTTCTCTGATACAGAGATCCAAATCCCTTTCATAGAGTTAAAACACACACAACCACCACTAGAGGGAGTATACTGCATACAGTATGTACATACAACACAACCATAATCCAGTAGACAGAATGCTCAAAAGCTCCCTCTAGTGACAGAATTTGATATTTAACTATTTCTATGCAGAGAATTTGGAGCTTTTTAATAAAAAAGAAGCTCTGATTGCTACTGGCCTGACGCGTTGCCCTTAATAAAATACCAATACTGATCTCAGTTTGACTGCCTGTTTTCTGCCTTTGTCTTACTGTACGGCCCCTGCTCCAGCTGTTTCTCTCTCGATTCTACTTGCACACACGGAGGAATCAATCCTACCGTTTTGGAGCTGGCAGCTGCCACGTCTACACCCAACTGATACGCCTGACCCAAGAGCCGAGCCAGGCTGGCACAACTAATATAGATAAACCTCTGTCTACCACGCTCATGTTGCGTGCTAGTGATCCTTCGCCATCGAAGCTCTTGTGTGTTTTTTTCTCTTTCCAGCAAGATATATTAAGGGTAGAGAACAAATTGAAAAAAACGAAAAGGCTGCTCCTTCCTTGGCAATATTAAGTATTAAATCTTATGACTGTAATACAGTCCTTGAACGGTTTATGGCCTATACAGTGACATGGACACCAGTATATTGCCAATTAAAGCAAAGCATAAAACATGAAGACTATACAAGTACTCTAACAACTATGTTGCTGTCTGGTGTCAGCAGCTGTTGATGTCTGGTGTCAGCAGCTGTCAGGCAATATTAACAGTGTGCTATGCGGAGAGTGTAAGTGACTTGATCCAGTACCACTGGTACTGAGTGTGAGATGAACACTCTTCCTCTAATAACCACGGTATGAAGTGTGGGATCACAAGAGAACTGTCCGCCACTATTAGAAGACATCATCTCTACAATGGAGTCAAACAGGAGGTGGTGTGGAATGAAATGGACTAACAAGGTGGCTTGTATGTAATTATCGGACCACCCCAAGGAAGCCCATCCACTAGTCTCCTTCAGTTGACAACATGATGTCTTTGTGCAATTAATGGTTAAGTGCTGGCAGCGCAGGTAATAGAAAGCTCAGAAATCTGCTCCACTGACACGTGGACCGCCGCAGTGATCAGATAACAGCGTCTTTTATGTATGAACATGATGGTGACTTTCCTCTACGATGGCATGAGTCAGTGAGCTATGGGATGCTTAGTAATCCTTAACAACAATGGACTCCATGGCATTTGAGAGAGAGAGAGAGTGCAGAAAATGTCACCTTGTCATGAAATGCTTCTCATATTTACAGTCGGAAACAGACCATCCAATGCATATGATAGGAACCACTTAAAGGAGTGTGAAAAATAAAAGGTATGAGTAGATATATATCTATATTCATGCTTCTTTTGTAGTACGCCATGGTGTCAGAACGAGAACATGCTTGTCAAACATCAGATTAAGGGAGAGTCTCTGAAGAGAAAAGCAGCAGCTTAATGGAAGGCTGAGCAGCAGTATACTCCGTTATAGAGCTACTTTTACTTCAGTAGACACGTAAGATTCAAGTGTTCTTTATCTCTTCTGCTGTCTTGTAGCTATGGCATGTCGGCCACAGGGCGTTTCTGTTTCAAAGTGTCAATCAGGGATAAAACACCACGTTTTACACTGGTTGTGACTCTCCTGGTCACAGAGTCTGCAGGAGGTGGCGGTGGCTGTGGCTTCTGGGAAGGAGGCCTGGCGACCAGGCACTTCTGGTACCGCAGCTGGAAAATACACAGGGGTCCTTATGTTAGTATAGAAATACAACCAATATGTCTGCCTCAATATTCTACACATCCTACAATGCCATTTAAAGTCTAAGGTAGATAGATTTCTGCCGGTTACCTACACTAAGTGACGATACAGCAAGTCACCGATAATGCCCCCCAAAATGCCCAGGCACCTCATACAGTTTATACTCACCCCACTCCACGGTCCTGTTCCCCGCATGGCCACCGCTGCATCTCCCCATCAAGCGGATCAAAACATCCAGCGACGGGGGAAGGGAGGCAGCCAATAGCAGACGCGACAGCAACGAGCCTCCCTAGCGCCACCCAAGATGCGACCTGTTATTGGCTGCCCACCACCACCACAACCCTGGATGTTTTGATTCACGCGACAGGAGGATGCAGGGGCGGCCATGTACGAGCAGGAGCAACGTGGATGCTAGGGAGTGGGCGAGTATAAAACTGTATGAGGTGCTCGGGCATTTTGGGGGTCATTATAGGGGTTGGGTGACTCCTTTAAATATTACTTTTAAAAATATATTACAAAATACCTTTCATTAGTTAAAATGGGTCATTTTGTCTAGGGAGAAATCATCCGAAATAAAATGGCCGCCGTCCTATTAGTACACACAAAACCTGTCCTAATTACACTCCATTCCTACAGAGATTTAGCTGAAGATCATATTAAACTGTATTCAGGATCATAATCCCTGACAAGCAGAGTAGAGAGGATGATGAGGCAGCTATTTAGCTCAGTGTCCTGAAGTAACTACTCCTCCTGTGTGATTAGGACATGTTTTGTGTGTACTAATAGGACGGCGGCCATTTTATTTCCCCTGGTGATTGCTCTCCAGACAAATTGAGCCATTATAACTAATGCAAGGTATTTGGGAATATATTTATAATGAATTAATATTTAAGTATTTTTAGTGATTTTATTTTAGGAATTCCCAGAGAACCCCTTTAACGACCTTTTACTGCCGACAAACATCAGTATTTATGTGCACAGAGAGAAAGAGGTCAACAGAAATCTGAGCATTTGCACGTTTGTCAGGTGATCACTAGGCACCTTTACATGGGGCAATGATCAGGAACAAACATTCAATTTTGCAATCATTCCCCTGATCATCTACACATGTAAAAGACTGGCCACACACAGTAGATAGCTGTTCGGGTGACCCCACATACACATTTGGTTCCGTCTGACCCGTATCTTCCTTGACATTACATCGGGATGGAGTCAGAGGCCTCTTTACACAATAGATGGTCAGATCGTTCCTCTAAAATCAGTGAGCTTGGCAGACGATTTAATTAAAGTGTGTGGCCAGCTTAAGGCTCACCTAAGCCCGTAGTACTCTACAAGGTGATGTGGCCCTCGATCATAACTCTGAGATTTCCATATCTCTGAACTGTCAACAGGTATGCCATTAAAATCAATTAAAGTGTAATGTATACGTGTGTATGTCACTTATGCTTAGGACATTCACAAACAGATGACATCTCATGGAAAGTCTCCTTACCATGCATGCAGCCTGGACAGCTTCAGAAACGCTTCCTGCATTGGGCTCACACCAGAAGACGTGAGTTTCAAAATGTTGACTGCCTGTGTCCATAATGAAAGCAAAGGTATGGACATCTTTACCAACACCCATGAATGATAGGAAACGTACTCGACATTCTACCAAGACTTCTTCATCCTGTTGAGAAGGAACAGATTTGTTACAGTACGTCTTCTTACATTTTTCAGCGACATCTCAGTACACATGGCTGTTTGTCAGTAAGGAGGATCTACCACACAACTTCTATCATGGCTGCCCGCCCACTGTTATTAGGAAATATATGGCACGGTTATCTGGGACATATGGTGGGTTCATTTTAGCAATGTATAAAATTACCCGTTGGCCATTATACAGCACTGCTATTTGGACATTTTATTAGATTTTTATATAAGCTATTGCTTTTTTGTTGTTGTTGTAATAGAAATGAGAAGCGGGTAGCCCAGAAAGGTTTTACCCTTGGGCATCGGTGCACCTTGATTTAGACCTTGTTTCTTATAGTAAGACCTAAGGGGAAAAAACATCCCAACAGACCAGAAACAGATTACTTCGCTATAGAAAAGTAATAATGGCCCTCATGAAGTAAGCTTAGAGCACCAATTCTTTCCTGACTATTGAGGCAATTGAATGTGCTCCCCGGAACAAATGAACCCTGCCTCCCTTGGGTAATCATGACATAATTGTCCAGACCTCTTCTTACATATGTCATTGGTGCATGCCTTTAAAGCAGTTCTGTCCCCAGATACAACGCAATAAAACCATCTCACATGAAACGTGTGCTTGACAGTAAAACATCATGGTCTTGGTCCCATCTTCCTAGGTACCTTCATTCTTGAGAAAATTGATGTTACAGTGCATGCGATGAATGAGGGCTTGGGGCGTGGCATGAAGGGCAGTTTGCAGATCCTCTGGGAGCAACGAGGTGCAACGTCACTGCCCTTGTTGCACCTAGAGACTCATTGGTATATTATAAAACCTCAGCTTTCTCAAGAATGTGGGCACCTAGGAAGATGGGACCAATACCATGACGTTCAACTGTCAAGAACACGTCTCAGGTGGTTTTATTGTGACGTATCTAATGAGAGAACCCCTTTAATGTTCGTAGTGTCAGGCATTGCAGAACCTGACAACTTTTACAGTATAGAGCCTTTTTTTTGTTTATTATGGAAGCTCATTTCCTCCCCCGCGTACAAGATGCATGGATGGTTCCTACTACTACATATATGGCTTAAGGTAATGCTATATAGAGTAAATAAAATGTGTCCGTCTCCCCACTCCTCAAAAATAAAATTTAAAGGGAGTCTGTTTCCAGAAAACAGACTGATAAACCAAGCACAATGTCTTGTAGGGCTAGTTCAGCACAATGTAATGATACTTTTCACTTAGCAATCTGTTGCTTCATTATGGAGAAAAATTAGTTTTAATCGATATGCAAATAAGCAGTTAAGTGCACTGAGGGTGGGCCTAAGCCACTCTGTGCACCCTTGCTCCTCTTGCTTCCTTTGCCAGCCCCTTCCTTTCCTTTCTGATTCCCAGGGCCAGGCAAGATGACTATGCAGGAACTTGGACCTGCCAATCAAGGAGGAGAGGCTAGTAGAGGGTGAAGAAAGAACAAGGGTGCACAGAAAGGCTTGGCCCTTGAAGCAACAATCACTACTAATCTTTACATACAGCTGAGCTAGCCCTTCAAGGCACTGTACCTGGTTTAACAGTGAATATCGTGGTAAAAAATTCCCTTTGGAGGGTGGGGCAGAACTGAATCTGTTCCAGGTGAAGGAGAACCTAGTTACACCTGTTACATTAGACAGCCTAATCAAAGAACCACCATTAGTCCATATAACCTGCGCCCTTCTCTATATACTACAAGGACACTGGACACTTCAAACAATAGCTTTTTATTGCATTGCACAGGGATGGATTCATATTTTAAGACGCCAGCATTTCCAATTTATTGCTGTTCTTGTATTCCTGTATCGTGGATGCAGAGTGTACTGGCCTCAGGGCTTTCCATTTTGCAGCGGATAGGTAAAGCAAGCAATCTATTTACGGATATAGACTAGTGTGAGCTGATGCATAAAATGTCTGAATGAGCTGAGCAATAAAACAAAGTGCACGAAGGCTGTGAAGACGGGAGAGTGATAATAACAGGGCCACAGAAATGGGGCAAATCATAGACGGCAACATAGGATTGCAGCTTGTGTGCCGATCGCAGAGCCTACAGCAGGAACCACCCCGACAGCGCCTTCTGACTAATCTGCTCTGATAAACCAGATGCCATATAGTAAGTAAATAGCATTTTATACTTCTTCTGTGCATAAGCTTGCTCTATTGTTCACCATCTGCCTCATGATTAATGTAGTGTCATGCTGAACTACAATGAGCCTGACTTTTGCTGTCGTCTGTGTATTTTTCTGTTTAGGACCAAGTTGGGTGAAGAAAAAAGTGGTATGGGCCTGACATAAACAGTGAAACCTTTAAGTGTACAGTGCTGTAATATAGATGGATGGATGGATGGATGGATGGATGGATATACAGATGGTCTTCCTGGACCTCTGCATGCCTCCAATTTACTTTACACAAGAGGCATACAAAGCTTTTCTCTATTAGATAAATATGAAATCCAGCAGTAAAATTGTAGCTTGCTCCATCCGATTCCATATTACAGAAAAAAAGGTGCGGTATAGAAGCAGCGCAGAGAGGCCGAGACCTACTAATCCTATAAATGGCACAACTTTAGACCAGCTATCTAGACCTGCACCAGATTTATCACAGGGGCTCAGGTTGGTGATGAATGTGCAAGGACGGAACTTTTGTCTAGGACCTCTTTCATATTTGCGGTACAGCGGTGTGGCGCTGTGGGGTGGCACATGTTTCGCCACATCTCTGTCTTTTGGGGCTCTCTCTATTCCTCCTGCCTTTGTCGGCTTGTGACTCTGTGACCAAGGTCTAAGTTCAGGACCGAATTGTCAGAAATGAAAGTAACGTGTGAGCTTATGTCATTCTGTTACTGCATTTGATTTCATGTAGGACTCACAATAAAAGATATTTTACTTGCATCATAATTAAGAGTGCAGAGGTACCGTACCTTGATTTTACTGATAGTGGAGCATATCCAACTCATCTTGCACTTCACATCAAGTGCAACCCAAAATCTTATCTACAGTCAATAGGAGCTGTCGGGAACGCGGCGGATCTGGGAGCTCCAGCAGACTGTTCTCTGCTGGAAAGGCCTGCTGGAGAATTTAACGCTAGCGTGAAACTTGCTTGACTCTATTCCAACCAGGGGCGTAGGTATAGCGGCTGCAGAGGTAGCAGTTACTACTGGGCCCAGGAACCTGAGGGGGCCCAAAGACCCTTGTGCTGCATAAGAAGACAATGACAAGACAATTTTGCCTGGGGGCTGGGTTGCCGTTTCAATTTTTGCCTCATGGATCACGAAGGCTGTGTGCTTCCCTGCCCCTGGCCACAAAGCACTAAGGCAATAGGGGCACAAGCTGAACTCTTGCATCAGGGCCCATGAGCCTTTAGCTATGCCCCTGATTCCAACCATCGGCTAGCTTTGATGGAATTTTACACCAGAATTGTGGTGAATTTCTGGCACAAAACGGTGCATTTTATGCCATGGTCCTTTCTTTGAATCTTCACCTGTTTCTGCCAAACCCAGTTCCTTTCAAGCAAGTCTAGGGAAAAAATGTGCAGAAACCCTAGCTGCACCAAATTTCGCCAATTTGCCCCACTTTTTAGACAGATTTTAGGTGTAGACACATTAATATAGAACCATAGGATAGGGGCAGAGTTCTGAACGGGCTCCATCAGCATTTTTTTTTTTTTTGCCCTACAAACAGATAAATTAACGACATCTTTACATCAGTCCAGTAAAGGCCTGTTTCATATGAGCAGATAATCGGTCAGAATAAACAAGAGTACACGATATAAATAGGCGAAGCAAGCGAACGATTAGAGGTAAAACAATTGCTGATTCTATAACATAAACCATAGCGGGTCGTTTCGTTGTGACACGGTGGTCATATCTGTGATCACTGTCCGGTCGCTTCCAGTGATCATATTGACGATGACTAATATGAAAATCTGTTCATGTACATTTATCTTCATAGGGGCAAAGATGATGAAGATCGCTGTACTCTGGTGTCCAACAGAAATGAACCCAATCTGCCAACAAATAGATTACTTTTTATTTAACCAGTGAGTGGCCATGCACAAATCAGGGACTTTGCGGCCGGCTGTATGAGGGAGGAGAGGAGGGCAGATAGCAGACATAGGTTAACCAGTAGCATGGCGGTCATTTCTATACTGTGGCACGGCACTTTTACTGGGTTTCTGTGGCAGTAATTGGATCTACCATAATTATTATAGACATGGCTGTGCCTTTCCATTGCACCTGCTCATTCTGTATTATGAAGATACCTTATGTAATATCTTTCTGATATCTATCATCTTTAAGGCGGTATCATTATGCCAGTGGTCAGTGAATGTTGGCGTTATTCTGTCACTTTATAACAGTAGGGTGGTATTTTACAATATAATAAATACATCATGCAATTAAAGGGTTTTCCAAGATTTAAAGAAAAGGAACGTGGACACAGCAGAGGAAGCGTGGATGACTGGAGAAAAGGGAGAAAAGGAGAGCAGGTAAGTATGAAACTTCTATTTATTAAGGCAGGCTGCGGTAAAAAGTCAGTATTCCGGGAGAACGCCTTTAAGGCTTGCAGTCACGTGATAAAGGACATTCCTAACTAAAGGGCTAACTTCTGCTGGGTTTGTTTGATTACCTCACCTTTTCCTTGATGACAGTCACAGTGGCATCAGCCACGTTCATAATAACTGGCGTCCAGTCCTCCTTGTCTGAGGGGGTCATAAGACTATCAATGGCGTCATTGACAACATCCATACCTTAGGAGGAAAGACAATGGCATGTACGTGAATGATATACCATACTGTACCAAAGTAAATGATACAGTTGCTGACATACTTGTCACATACCTGTGGGTTTAGAAACGGATTGCATCCCCAGATACAGCACATGAAACTTCTGCACAAGCTCTGTCTTTGGTGTTGGAAATTCTACTGTATAAGAAGAAAGACAATACAGTAATACTACATAAATCATTAATCCAGCAATAAACATAATAGTGTGAAAAGAGGCTCCACAACTCATCAATATTACACCTGAGTGCCACATTCATTGGTGAAAAGTCAACAATGGTAGGTTCATACAGGCACATCCTAATTAAAGGAGTATTCTGGTTATATTATATGTCTCCAACTTATCAGCTATCTCTGAAACTTCTGTAGAAATGAATGGAGCAGCTGCGAGCCTGTCCAACTCGCCACTCTACTTCATTTCGGGGGGCTCCACGAGGTACGAGGCCTCCATTTTCATGATCGGTTGGGGTTGCAACGGTAGGACCCCAACCAATCTAATAGTTATCCGCTATACTGTGCATAGGGGGTAACTTTATATAAGCAGAATAATCTTTTAGTACTTGAGTTAAGAAGAATTACTCTTAGCCTTAGCATTAGCCACACATTTACAAGAAAACCGAATATGAACGTTAAGTTCTGGATGCGGGCCATTGCAACTATTATATTGGGAAAGGGCATTACAGGCGAGTCCCAATATTATCAGAACCAAACTATGGGCATGGGCAATTCTTATGTGAGAGAGGGATTGTGCGTTCTGGACTTAGGAAGCGCATGGCATTATCATGAGTCTTGACTGATAGTACTGTGTGCCTCTGCCTGACCTTTCTGTACTGAAATCCTACTGACATAAAGCTGTCAGTATAATTCCTTTACAAAAAGGTCAGGCAGAGGCACACAGCATTATCAATCATGATACTGTCGTGCGCTTCCTAAGTTAAGAACGCATGATCCCCTCTCACACAGAGCATGATTCCCGCAACGGACACGCTCGTGTGAAAGAGCCCTAAAGGCTGTATACACCTGATGAATTTTTGCCAGAGGATCGCTAATGAGCGTTCGTATGAACGCTCGTTAGCGATCATCTTTCAGTGTAATACTGCCACCAATTGCCCAATGAATCGGGCAGCTGTGATTTTAAGCACTCATTTACTAGCGGCAGATCGTGCTGTTTAATTACAATCTGCCGCCAGTAAACAACTATACATGCTGTGGAGGAGATCGCTGCATGTACTAGCAGTGCTATCCTCTGCTAGCTAGCAAGTGACTGCTGGGAGAGAAGCATTTCCTCCTGACAATTGTTTACTTTATCGGCCTGTTTAATACAGGCTTTAAAGGAAGGCCAAAAATATAAAATCCCAGAAAACCCCTTTAAAATATTGACAATGGCTCTAATTACAGCTGCTTTTTTCTACGCAATGTCACATCAACACAATTTATTTCCTTTTGTAGGGCAGTGTTTGGCTACTTTCATACTAGTGTTTTCAATTCCGCTATTGAGATCCGTGATAGGATCTCAAGAGCGGAAGAAAACGCTTCAGTTTTGTCCCCATTCATTGTCAGTGGGGACAAAACTGAACTGAATGAAACAGAGTGCACCAAAAGGCATTCCGTTTGGTTGCGTCCCCATCGCGGACAGATAAAAGCTGCAAGCAGCGTTTTTCTGTCCACAATGTGGTGCGGAATAATCCGTCCTGACACACAGTGTAAGTCAATGGGGACGGATCCGTTTTCTCTGACACAATAGAAAATGGATCCGTCCCCCATTGACTTTCAATTGTGTTCATGAAGGATCCGTCATGGCTATATATAAGACATAATACAACCGGATCCGTTCATGACGGATGCGTGTGGTTGTATTACTGTAACGGAAGCGTTTTTGCTGATCCATGACGGCTCCGCAAAAAATGCTAGTGTGAAAGTAGCCTTAGTTTGCACTTCCACATCCTGACCCACCAGCCAGATTTACTAGGACATCTACATTTTACAGACTTCTACCATGAATTCCACATACACTGCAAGTTTTAGACACAGGAAGGAGGGATAAGCATATGCAGCATGTGATAGAAATTTTTCGTATCCTACCTCCCCCCTTCCCATCGTCACATGCCACTGAGCCCAATAACAGTGCTGTTTTCTACACCACAGCCTGTGCACCTGCTGAGAACCAATGATTGTGAAAAGAGGATGGCTTCAGCACTCCCAGCCTGAAATGGATGGGAAAAATGCTGAAAGGTACAAAAGATAGCACAAATAACTTGTCCTTCCTGTGCTGGGAAGCAGAGTTGCTGCGGAATATGTCAGAGCTATAGAAATAAAAATTATTATTACTTCCCAAAAGAAGCATCGATAACTGTTGAAGAACAGGAGAATGGTGAAGGCAGAGAATCAGTGACAATTCTGCTGAATCTCGGACACTCAGGACGTAAGCCGATAATGACTCTACACATAGGGGAGATTTATCAAGACTGGCGTTTTATGCATCAGTCTTCATATCCGCTGCGCCACCAGAGGATGTGCTTAATTTATGAGAAGACACACGCCTCACCATAAATTAGGCTCATTCTCCAGCAGTCCGTGCTCCCCGAATGAAATGAGCTGGCGTAGATTGCAGTCATCATTTACACCAGAAAACCGGCATACATGAAGATAAATCTGCCAATGGCCCTGCCCTTCCTTGCCAGACCCTCTTTTTGGAAAGTGGCTCGGGCAACATAAAAAAAGCCATTTTCGCAAAAATAAATGCGTAATAACATTTAAAAAGGTCACAAATTTGCAGTTTATTACTTTTTTTACACCGCTTTTCTGTCGTATGGGGTTGATTAATGTCCCCCACAGAGTGAGATTATCCTGGATGATACCCCTGCAGGCAGATGTCTTCATAAGTGAATCACTGAGGCAATGGCCTACCTTCCATAGAAGCAAGGCATACAACTGTAACGGGGCTTGTGAACTGCTTAAACAGAGTCCGTCCATTTTGACCAGGCTAAACACATGACAGCACAAGGTAGCGGCTGAGGAGAGCGGTACAAACACACCTTTTGGGGCAGGGGTATACATAGATCTTATAGGGCCCCATAGCAAAGCTTATGGGAGTTTCGGAAATAGCCGGGTACAGCGCTCAGCTATCTTCTGAACTCCTATAGAAATAAATGGAGCGGCCGCGCACATGTATGACCGGCCGCTCCAGTCATTTTAGGGGAGCAGCAAGGGGCCTGCAGGTGGTACAGGGCCCCCGTTCTTGTGATCGGTGGAGGTCCCAGTAGTAGGACTCCCACCGACCTGATAATTATCCCCTGTGGATAACGGATAACTTGTACCTGCTGAAATATCCCTATAAAGGGGCTCTCTCACTTCTGCAAAGGCATTTTTGACAAACACATACTGGGAAATCAGTGGTGCAGTGGGGCCCATGTTAAAGGGGCTGTCTCACTTCAGCAAATGGCATTTATCATGTAGAGTTCGTTAATACAAGGCACTTACTAATGTATTGTGATTGTCCATATTGCCTCCATTGCTGGCTTGATTCATTTTTCCATCACACTATACACTGCTCGTTTCCAGGGGTTATGACCGCCCAGCAATCCAGCAGCGGTGGCCGTGCTTGCACACTAAAGGAAACATTGCCAGCCTCTCTTTTGGCCGGGGCCGTCGAAACACTCAGACATGCACGCGCGATGCGCCGAAACAACGTTTTGCTTAATTCCGGATCCGGATTAATGCACTTCAATGGGCATTAATTCCGGATCCGGCATTACGGCATGTCTTCCGGGTTTTTGGACGGAGACAAATCCGCAGCATGCTACGGTTTTGTCAACGTCCAAAAAATGTTCACATACTGAACGGAAGACATCCTGATGCATCCTGAACGGATTTCTCTCCATTCAGAATGCATTAGGATTATCCTGATCAGTATCTTTCCGGTGTAGAGACCCGGGGACGGAACTCTAGGACAGAAAGCAAAAACGCAGATATGAAAGGGGCCTTAAAACAGTACATGTAGCTCCTATTGTGGTGAAATAAGCAGTGCTATTCCCCATAGTAGTATTGCATGATCACAAAATAATGTACTTGCATCTATCACAGAGTTCACAGTGGGGCAATTTGTATGGAGGCCCAGATATAATGAGATGCAAACTATGCAACCATTATGAACACTTACCTTAAGTAATTATCCCGGTGACATAACCTTCACAATCGTAACAATCTCATAGTAAGGATAACCGCTGGAACTGTTGGGAGCTCGACTTTAGCCCCAGGATAAAATCAAGCTCAAAGGCATTGTTGTCTCACTTCAGCAAATAGCATTTATCATGTAGAGGAAGTTATTACGAGGCACTTACTAATGTACTGTGATTGTCCATATTGCCTCCTTTGCTAGCTGGATTTGTTTTTCCATGACATTATACACTGCTTGTTTCCATGGTTACGTCCACCCTGGAATCCATCAGTGGTGGTCGTGCTTGCACACTATAAGAAAAAATGTCGACCTATTTGGTGGCCGCGACGTAGGAGCGCACATAGGCTAGTCCTTTTTCCTATAGTGTGCAAGCACGACCACCGCTGATGGATTCCAGGGTGGACGTAACCATGGAAACAAGCAGTGTATAATGTCATGGAAATCCAGCCAGCAAAGGAGGCAATATGGATAATCACAGTACATTAGTAACTGCCTTGTATTAACTTTCTGTACATAATAAATGCTATTTGCTGAAGTGAGACAATCCCTTTAACCATAGAAAATTATCTAAGTGAAACCATTGCGTTCAGTTCCAACAGCATTGCATACCTTGCAGTGGGACATCGAGGCTGGCATGTGGTCTTTCCTGTGATGAGCTGCAAGCCGTAGCTTTGGCATTTTTCCTCTCTGCCATAATCTATAAAGAATGAATCATTGTAAATTGTATAATCCGATTATCCAACTAATCTGTGTCATCTTTTTATCTACCTTTCCTACTAACCATCAGGACAATAACAATACAAAGTTGTACTTAAAAAGCGTTAAAGGGCATCTGTCAGCAGATTTGTAGCTATGACACTGGCTGACATGCTTCATGTGCACTTGACAGCTGAAGGCATCTGTGTTGGTCCCATGTTCATATGTGCCCGCATTGCTGAGAATGAGGCTTTAATATATGCAAATGAGTCTCTAGGAGCAACGGGGGAGTTGCCGTTACACCTGGAGGCTCTGCCCTCTCTGCAACTGCCGCGCCCTCGCCTGTACCCTGGATACAAGATGAGATATGGTTGGGCATGGAGCCATACTGGTTCTGTATGGTTTTCTGTTGCACATTTTCCCACAGCTGTTGCAGCTGGGCTTGTAGTTCCTGCCGAACCTGGTGTCCCATCTGTTCCCATAAATGCTGGATTAGCAATAAATCTGGCGACCGGCCAGGAGAGGAAGTGTGCAACCCTTCCTGCGTGTGTAGGTGAGCACTATCCTGCTGACCAATGCCAATTGGAAGCCCTGCCATGACATTAACATTTCTATCTGGGTGCATTATTAGTTTTTTTGTCAATGAGTGTATATACACATACAGTACGTACACACATTATAAACATACTTACCGCTCTCCTGCAGAGCTGTCACATCCACGCAGTGGAGAGACGTTCTGATGAGCAGAGGAAAACCTGCCTCCTGCCTGAGCTGCTTTCTGCTGACTCCACTCTTTCTTTTCTATTCATCCTGACATAATTCCTTCCCGGATCAAGTTACATCAGCTATTAAGAAGCTCTGGCTGTTGTAACTTTCTCCAGTACAGAAAGAAGAGGGAAAATGAAGGCAGGGTTTCCAGAGATCCATGTCCTGCCCCCCTGTTCATCTCCACCTGACTGTGGCTGCCCCACCCCCCTCGACATGATCCTGGTATATAGTATCATTAAACTTTTATGAACTGCTTTTTTGTAGTCTTAGGCTACTTTCATACTTGCGTTTTGTGCGGATCCGTCATGGATCTGCACAGACGGATCAGTTCAGATAATACAATACGTCTGCATCCGTTCAGAATGGATCCATTTGTATTATCTGTAACATAGCCAAGACGGATCCGTCTTGAACACCATTGAAAGTCAATGGGGGACGGATCCGTCTTGAACACCATTGAAAGTCAATGGGGGGCGGATCCGTTTTCTATTGTGCCAGATTGTGTTATACAAAACTGATCCG
The DNA here is from genome assembly GCA_033119425.1 of Bufotes viridis. Taxonomy (NCBI): domain Eukaryota; kingdom Metazoa; phylum Chordata; class Amphibia; order Anura; family Bufonidae; genus Bufotes; species Bufotes viridis. Next base: position 542,829,149 of record CM065589.1, on the reverse strand, counting down.
TCCCCATTGACTTACATTGTGTGTAAGAACGGATCTGTTTACCCAGTTTCGTCAGACGGACAATAAAACGCTGCAAGCAGCGTTTTGGTGTCCACCTCCAAAGCGGAATGGAGACTGAACTGAGGCAAACTGAATGCATTAGAATGCAAACTGATCTGTTTTGGACCGCTTGTGAGAGCCCTCAACGGATCTCACAAACGGAAAGCCAAAACGCCAGTGTGAAAGTAGCCTTAAATGGTAACATATTGTACTGCATGCACCTTAGAACAGATTTCGTGAAGGCTGGTTGCAATGGCTTTTGCTGGTGTGTCACATCGGAACACGTGGCATTTTAAGATTCTTGTATCCTTGTCTCTGGCAACGTATGCAAAGTCCCTATGAAAAAATAAAAGTAAAAAAAATAAATAAGTATAAATGGATACATTTCATTCCTCCACTGACATGAATAGAAGGACAGGGAAACCACAAAACATTACAAGCATCAGAACAGGGTCATAAAACGCATATGTTGACAGCTGGAGCAAGAAAGAGCCATATTCTAAAATCCCCCTGAAGACCTGCATAGACTGGTAATGAAACACTGATAAGGACCATGGAGACCTGCATCAGGAGATTCAAGTGGCTGGTATTATGCACATATAATGGGAATAAGTCATTTCAAAATGTAATTGTATATTTTCTACCAAGGAGACAAATAAAATATGCTGCGATGCATTGTAAATGGGCAGAACCTAGGTGTAATAAATCTCCACATGAAGCTTAATTGGAAATCTGATTTCCTCATTGAAATTCAGGGAAAGCATCACTGTACACATCAAGAACAGCAACAACAACCCCAAATAGTGTGATGTACAGTAGAGCAGACAAGGATAGGCAATGGTTAACCATCAGTATTCAATGCCTATTAGGGTAACGGTTTGAGCTTTCGGTGTACATGAATATTCATTGGCCTGCCTATCAGGGACACTCAATTAATAGATCAATGCACACATCCCCAGCAGCAACTGGTTCATTACATCACTTTTGACAGATTAGCCTGGACCAACAGCGTTCCAGTTCCTTGGAGAGAGAATGGCAAAACTTTAAGAATCGGGCAACACTGGCACATTGCTAATTTGAATGAAAATATTCCCTTACTACTGCTGCCAGCTGGTGGGTTATTTTAATAAAAGGCTGCACACAGGAATGAAATTATAGTATAATTAAAGTATTTTTGGACTATAAGACCCACTTTTTGAGCCGTAAAAAAAATTGGCTTAAAAGTGCCTGCGTCATATAGACTGCAGTACATGTGGTCCAGTACGAGAACATATTAATTTTTTAATTTCCTGTTGTCTAAAGCTCAGAGGGCGTCTTATGGTCAGATGTGTCTTATATTCTGAAAAATGCAGCATTTTTTTATTGTAGGAAAGGTGCATGGATGATGAGTGTAGCCTTCAAGTGTCTACCACCAGCCTGGAGTATACATGGGGTGCACTGCAGCAGTACTGCTGGTGTACATGTGTTATTATATGCATTGGCATATATAGCAAAAAACTGGTATAATAAGAGATATAAATAATAGAAAAAAATACATAACCAACTCTGGGGTTAGATTATTTCTGCCATGTCTCTGGTACATTACTAAATAACCTAATGGACCCATCACAAGTCAATGGGTCAATCAGGATTCATGGCAAAACGCCTGAAAATGGATGGGTCATATCCAGCATGGATCCTGGAAATATGGAAGCCATAAGGGTAATGTGAACAGAGACTAAAGAAAGTTTTACGTTTTGTCTAAAACCTGTAATACTCAGGTAATCAGAAGGCTCCTAAGGGTCACATTAGTGGTTGACAGGTGTACTGGTCTCAGTGACACTTGGCACCTGTCACTGTCCGTAGCTCAACCATGTTTACTTAAATGGGAATGAGCTGTAATACCAGACACAGCCCATGAACAAGAGTGGCGCTGTTGCTGGAAAAAAGCACACTTATTCTTCGAGTCCTAGACAACCACTTTATGAATACGGAGCTTTCCTATGCTAAGTAGAGGGATCTCTCTGTGAATAAGCTTCCATTTAGCACATGTAACAGAGGTTTATAATATCCTTTATCATTTATTATTAAAAATGATAGAATTAAGTTATGCCTATATCTATTCATGGATAGTGGAGTTTGTTCTTGCAAATTATATTCAATTATACTATTCAGGGAAAAATGAATAGCTACGAGCAATATTCATGCAGATATTAAAGAGTTACAAGGAAATGTGATCCAGCCGCCTGATCGTCTGACAAACTGCACAAAGGTATTACCTCTATACGAAAAGAAAAAAAATATTGGGCCTCATTCATCAAAACTGGAACAGGAAAAAAAAAAAGACAGTTTTCATCTTAGTTGCCCATAGCAACCAATCAGAGCTCGGACGCGGACCAAAACAACGGCCGTGTGCATGAGTGCTTAAGTGTATGGTGGCCTCTCGAATCTCCATCCATGGTTGCCAGCTCTCCCGAACCTGGCAGAGCTGTCCCTGATTTTCAGAGACAGTCCCGATTAAAAAATGGGCAGGGCTTGCATAAGAACTTCCATAATTGGGTGTTCCTGAACAGGATCGGGGTATTCCTGGGGTGGGGCTTATATTCCCCGATTTTACCAACTAAAACATTGGGAAGTACAGTATGTACCTATTGCAGATATCTGGAAGATACGGGACAGGAAGCTGGATTTCAACTGCCCAACTTTTTTGTTCTCAGAGATATAAGCCAGTGGTGTTTGTTTTACTCCCCTCTTATCAGTCAGAACACATGCATGCTTTCCTGAGCCAAGCATGCACGTTTACGGTTGAGAGATACAGTTGTCGGCGTGACAGGTCCTCACAGATCATAATGGATAATTTCTATCGATAGCAATGAATACGTTTTCCAGTAGCTGACGGTTTTATGGGCCTTAAATTCCATTTTAGCGAAGGTTCAGGAGTTTACGTAATGAACAGATCCTATGGACTATATTTTGTTAAACGTCTGCACGGGGCTGTCTAAAAGTGAATGTATTGTCAGAAGATCATCAAATTGTTTAGTCATATTGTTTTTATATGGAGAGAGGTATAAGGACATCCCCCCCCCCCATGACCCTGTGCAGATAAAACAGCTTTTGTTCTTTCGGGAAGGTTTTGTACAAGATTGTGGAGTGTGTCTGTGGGAATGTTCATCCAGAAGGGCATTTCTGAGGTCAGATGTTGGCTCAAAATCTTCATCCCAAATGTGTTCAGTGGGGTTGAGGTCAGGCCTCTGTGTGGGCAGTCAAGTTCTTCCACACCAAACTCACCCAACCAAGGACTTTGCTTTGTGCACTGGAGCATAGTCATGATGGGCAGAAAAGGGTCCTACTTAAAATGTTCCCATAAGGTTGGAAGCATATAATTGTCCAAATGTTTTGGTATGCTGAAGTATAAGGCTATTTTTACACTGGCGTTTTGGATTCCGTTTGTGAGATCCGTTTCAGGGCTCTCACAAACGGTCCAAAACGGATCAGTTAAGCCCCAATGCATTCTGAATGGATAAGGATCCGTTCAGAATGCATCAGTTCGGCTCCGTTCTGCTTCTATTCTGTTTTGGAGGCGGACACCAGAACGCAGCATGCATCATTTTGGTGTCTGTCTGAAGAGGCGGAGCCTAACGGATCTGTTTGGAATTACAATGTAAGTCAATGGGGACGGATCCGTTTTCAATGACACAATATGGTGCATTTAATAACGGATCCGTTCCCCATTGACTTTCAATGTAATTCAAAACGGATCCATTTTGGACTTTGTCATTTTTCTTTAAAACTAATGCAAACGGATCCGTTCTGAACGGATACAAACGTTTGCATTATAGGTGCGGATCCGTCTGTGCAAATAAACAGACGGATCCGCACCAATGCAAGTGTGAAAGTACCCTTAAGTGTTGCTTTCACTGGAACTGAAGGGCCTAGGCCAGGCCATGAAAAACAACCCCTTGGCATTGTCCCTCCTTCACCAGACTTTACAGTAGGCATAACGCAGTCAGTCAGGTAACGTTCCCCTGGCATTGGCCAATCCATCAGACTATCACTCCACAGAACACATTTCCACAGCTCCAGAGTCCAGGGCTGGTGTGCTTTATACCACTCTGACGCTTGGTGATGTAAGGCTTGCATGCAGTTGTTCGGCTGAGGAGAGGAGAGGTTTGGACTGAAGTTCTTGCCTGACTTATATACACTATGCACTATTCACCTCAGCGCTCGGTCACCCTGCTCTGTAACTTTACGTGGTCTCCACTTTGTGGCTGAGTTACTGTGGTTTCTAAACACTTCCGCTTTGTAATAATACCACTCACAGCTGATGGTGGAATAAATAAGAAATATCATTAACTGACTTAATACAATGGCGGCATCCCATTACAGGACCACGTTGGGATTGAGCTCTTTAGAAAAACCCATTCTTTCGCAAATTTGTGTAAAGGCAGAATGCATGGCTAGGGGCTGGATTTTATACACCTGTGGCAATGGGATTGAATAAATCACCGGAATTCAAAGAAGGCCCAATACTTTTTTTCAATTTAGTTCATTTCAAAACATTAAAAACATTTTGGTTTTGTTTTCAAAAAATGTTCGTGTCGTTATCTATATAAAAAACTGAAATATTCACTCCGGCTACTATGGCTGACACTTCCTGTTCTGTACAGCACTGCTGCACTGGTCCTCCTTAGGCTACTTTCACACTTGCGGTGTGAGGATCCAGCAGGTAGCTCCGTCGCCGGATCCGTCATTCCGCATGACAACTGAAAGCATTTGGAGATGGATCCGTCTCACAAATGCATTGCAAGTGCGGATCTGTCTCTCCGTTTTCAGACGGAGAGACGGATCCGTCATGATTTTTTTTCACAGTTTTAAAGGTCTGTACATGGGCAGACCGGAAGGACCAATTAATCGTTGCGGTATTTGTTATGCCGGATCCGGCACTAATACAAGTCAATAAGAATTAATGCCGGATCCGGCATTCCGTCACTTGTTCCAGAATTTTAGATGGAGATAATACCGCAGCATGCTGCGGTATTTTCCCCATCTAAAAAACGTTTACATACTGAACTGAAGACATCCTGATGCATCCTGAACGGATTTCTCTCCATTCAGAATGCATGGGGATAATACTGATCAGTTTTTTTCCGGCATAGAGACCCGACGACGGAACTCTATGCCGGAAAATAAAAACGCTAGTGTGAAAGTACCCTTACCCTCTACAGATGTCACAGAGCATGCCCACAACATTTTCCTATAGAAATCAATAAGCTTTTTACCAGCTGAAGACTCTTTTGCTCATGTGGCTGCTGTAAAGAAAATCTCTTAGCTGGTGTTCACAGGGCAGATCAGGTGAGATACCAGCCCCCATAATCATGTATGGAAAAAAAAAAAAAGTGTGCCCACGCATTTTTGAGCCTTAGATTAATCATACAAGAATAAGATTGGCCAACTTATCCCGGTGCACAATTAAAACCTGAGATTAATTTCTCGAAAGCGGGCAGATTATTTCCTAACTTTAAGAAATTAATTGCTCACGCACTCTATTCAAAGAATAGCAATTAATGGCTCACTGTTCTTACAGTGAAATTAATTTGGAGCCTTGTGCGATGAAAGGTCTGACCGTCATCTGATATCTTTGGCTTACTTTTATGTATTTGTGGATGTATACTGTACCATTCGAGCATGTCATTATAAAGATCATTGATAAATGTGATTTATTTATTGGTAAAAGTACAACTATTCATACTAAAGTATTGCTAGTATTGCTAGAGTATTGGCCACTGTGTGTTGAGTCAAATTTGCCCCACCTTTGTGCATTTTCTGAAATTGTCATCCGGTCAATAAGCACACAGACAGGCTGCAGACGTACAGCTTGAGAGATCATTGATCGTTGCTCATCACCGATCAATTCTCCACCATCCCAGTCTAATGTCTGACTATTCTTTAAAAACAATGTCCAGGGCATCAGCAGAAACGTATCCGGTATATCATACAACCGTCTGCATCCGTTCAGAACGGATCCAGTTGTATTATATCCCAAATGAACAAGACGGATCCGGGACTAAAACCACTGTAAGTCAATGGGCGCCGGATCTTTTTTTTTTTCGTATCCGATACCATTGACTTACATTGTGTTTCATGCCGTCTTGATCAGTATCCCATGACGCACTCAAAAACGCTGCGTCAAGGGAACGCAATGAATCGGAATGCATTCTGGTGCACTCCGTTCCCTTCAGTTTTGTCACCATTGACAATGAATGAGGACAAAACGGAAGCGTTTTCCTCCGCTATAGAGACTCTATGACGGATCTCAATACCGAAAAGGGAAAGCACAGATGTGAAAGTAGCCTTAAAGGGAGTCTTTCACCTCCAAAATCAGTTTCAAAGTATGCATACCTCCATGTAGGGTAGGTCCCCTGAAGCATAACCAGTCCTTTAATCCTGTGAAATGGTTCTTTTTATGCACATAAGGTTTTCAGTGCATTGTGGGTGGGGCTGCTCCATTGGGTGCACCATCGCTCCACCAGTAATGTCCCACAGCACCTCCCCAGGTTTGATTTACAGTCCATGAGATTTCACAGTCAGTAGCGATGACACAGAAGTCAGAGGCACCCATTGGATCGGCTCCACCCACAGTGCACCGAAAACCTCAGGAGCTATGCCAACCCTACATGGCAGTATGCTTACTTTGAAGCTGATTTTGAAGTGACATTTAGACCTCATGTACATGATTGTTGTTTAAGTCCACTTCCGATCCACGTTTTTGGCAGATCTCACTAGGACCCATTTATTTCTATTGATCCTCAAAAAATACGGACAGCACATGGATGTCATCTGTGTGCTGTCCTCATCCATGCAGACGGTCCGCAAATGATAGAACTTGTCCTATTCTTACTTGTTTAGCAGACAGGAATAGACAGTTCTATTAGGAAAATGCGGCATGCACACGGCTGGCATCTGTATTTTGAGGGTTCTTGATTTGAAGACCACAAACTACATATGGTCATGTGCAGGTGGCCTTAAAGGGGTTGTCTCACTTCAGCAAATGGCATTTATCATGTAGAAAAAGTTAATACCAGGCACTTACTAATGTATAATGATTGTCCATATTGCTTCCTTTGCTGTCTGGATCAATTTTTCCATCACATTATACACTGTTCATATCCAGGGGTTACGACCACCCTGCAATCAAGCAGTGGTGGTCATGCTTGCACACTATATGAAAAAGTGCTCTTCTCTGGCTGGGACCACAGGAGTGCGAATGGGTCGGTACTTTTTCCTATAGTGCGCAAGTACGACCACCACTGCTGGATCACAGGGTGGTGATAACCCCTGGATATGAGCAGAGTATGATGTCATGGAAAAATGAATCAAGCCAGCAAAGGAGGCAATATGGACAATTACAATACATTAGTAAGTGCCTGGTATTAACTTTCTCCACATGATAAATGCCTTTTGCCTAAAGGGGTTGTACAAGTTATATTTATTGATGACCTATCCTCAGGATAGGTCATCAATATCAGATCGGCGGGGGTCCGACACCCGGCACCCCCGCCGATCAGCTGTTTGAAGAGAAGGCGAGCGCTGTGCCAGCGCTGCCTCCTCTTCATTGTTTACCGCCGTTGCATCTGCTGCGGTGAGCAGGTGTAATTACACCCAAGCCGTTCCATTCATTTCAATGGGACGGCTCTGTAGTATACACTTGTATAGAAACGAGCCGTCCCATTGAAATGAATGGAACGGCTTGGGTGTAATTACACCTGCTCACCGCTGCAGATGCAACGGCCAGCATGTAAACAATGACGAGGAGGCAGCGCTGGCACGGCGCTCGCCTTCTCTTCAAACAGCTGATCGGCGGGGGTGCTGGGTGTCGGACCCCCCCGATCTGATATTGATGACCTATCCTGAGGATAGGTCATCAATAAATATAACTTGGACAACCCCTTTAAGTGTGACAACCACTTTAAGGTCTGTTTCACATCTGCGCAAAAACAGATCCGGCAGGCTGGTCCAGCAGGGAACACCCTGCCGGATCTGGGAATACCAGCTGCTACCATGCAGTGCCTAGATACTGTCCGGCCCCATTCACTATAAAGGGGACCAGCGGAGATCTGGCCGCTATCTGGCAAATATGCTGAGCAGTGGCTGGATGAAAACTGCTGAGCGCAGTGGTATTTGTCTGGCTGCTTCTCAGCATATTTGCCAGGTTGCAGCCAGACCACCATCAGTCCCCATTATAGTGAAGGGCTGGACGGTATTTAGGTAGCGCCCCGTATTCACGGATCCTGGAACAGCCTGCCGGATCTGCATAACGTAAATGTGGAACAACTGTACGCCAATCATATGTATGGCATCTGATAATAGTAGAAGTAACCAGGGCCATAGAATAAGAGGCCTGTAAAGAAACTGACTAACAAGGCCATTATAATAGATAGCAAGAACAAACAGGAATGTAACAGGTTCAGGGTAAAGTAAACCACAGCCACTCAGATCTTTGCCCCCTTGACTAATAGTTGTCACAGAATGGGACGGTTCACTGGGACCTCCAGCTTTCTGCTCACACTTTTATCAGTATTGATCCTGAGTAAATAAGAGAGACAGACCGGGTCAATGGTAATTCAGGATCCATCAGTGCGAGAAAAGGACAATGCCTGTCAGGTCCTGTAACGTGACAGATGATGAGATCTTCGAGAAGCCCATTCTGAACACTGGCCTGAATGGCAATGTGACTCATATGCCGCTTTTATACACTTCACTCTCAGCGGGGGATATTTATTAAGGTTGGCATTTCTAATGCTAGTTTTAATTGGGCAACAAAAGTACAACGCGTGAGATGCGTCAAATTTATTAAGAGGCGCATACTTCTTAATAATTTTGGTGCATCTCAGGAGGTCCGTGAGGTAGAAACTGAAATCTATGGCGGGTAGAAGATGGTGTATTTTACAACAGTCTTCTGGTCTGGGTAATACTAAAGTGGTTCTCCCATCTAGGCATTTCATAACCAAGAGGGAAATAACCACAGTAAGCACCGGTCGAGGGTGGTCAGAGTTACAGAAACATCTGAGTGGACATCGCGTTTTTGGTGTTTCCATAACTCCCAAAGCAGTGAATGTCCGAAAACACCATAGCGCAACAAGCAACTTCATTTTCTTTAACTCGGGAGTTACGGTAACAGCATACAGGGCCTTGCTGTGCTACAATATTCACGTAACTCCCATTCACTGCTATGGGAACTACAGAAACAACCGAGCACCGGACACTCAGCTTCTAAAGCCTATGTACACCTTTAGGGGCATTTATTTTTATTATTGGATTTTACTCATTTTTGACTAAAAATTAATTTTCTCAAGTGATCTTTATTAAAAATGTTCAGCCATTTCTAAGATACGGGGTAAGAAATTTGTCTATGTGTGGGATGTCCCATTCTGTTTTCTTTGAATCCAATCTTCTGAAGGGCTGTAGATCTGTAGAGCTTATCTCTGAACTCCTGACTTATCAAACACTTGTTTAAGCCACCAAGAGCAAGGCATGAGCTGTCAGATGACGGGATTCAAAGAAAACAGACAGTAACAGTTTGCAAACAGGCTCTTTTTTAACCCTATATACCAGAAACGGCTGAACATTTTTAATAAAGACCTATTGAAAAAAATGATTTTTAGCCCAAAATGAGTAAAATGCAATCATAAAATAAATCTGCTCCAAAGGTGTCCATAGCCTTTAAACTGGTAAACCCACCCACTTGAACAGTGGCTAGTGTTGTATAAAACAGCAAAAAGTTGCAGCATTGTGGCCCCACAAGGTCCTAGGGGGCACCATGTTCCACACATTTCTAAGAGAAGATATCTCCACAATACAATGTGAGAAAAAAACGCATGCCTGCATATAAAGTAGGAGGTACACGGAGGCACCGTATTACACATCTGTACAACCCCAATCAATAATGTGACAATATGGATAAGCCCTTAAAGGGGACCTGTCAGCTCTTCTGAGATGTCTGTCTTAGTAAATACTGGAGCATCTTTTCTCATAACTTGAATGTATGGATAAGTTGACACCAATGCCCTTGTCAATAGGGTGTGTCCTTAAACAGTCTGACAGTCGAAGAAGATCAGACTGTGAGGGGCACACCCTCCCAGTTGTCCATTTAATTGGAAATGTCCAGGAGTAATAAGGGCACAGCTTTGCATTGTTCTAAGAAAAGATGCTACAGGATTGTTACTTCCTGAGGAATACGCGCAGTTAAAGGTCTGGAGCCGACGGGGCCTCTTTAAGGGCATTCCTAAGAGAAAATGGAGCAATAGTACCTCCAAGCAGTCTAGATATTAAAAAGAAATGAGGAGATCTCTTAGCTTTAATGTCAGCGTTGTTCACAAGCATTTCTGGATCTTTACTTGACCTTCCAATCTTAATGGAGTATGAAGAGGCCAAGAACAGTAATTACAATACAGCGGACCTATAATTACATTGAATCCACTGGTAAAAATCTATAATAATTTCCCATGTAGACAAAGGTGCCAAGCATCTCACCGACCCCCAGATCAATGCCACCGCATGTCTTCTAGTCATTTACATTTCGGATGAAGATTTCATTACCATATTGCAATGTCGCGGATAGCCATTGACCATCACAGCAGGTTCACATTAGACACATATTCACAGGAAAAGCATAGAGCATGCAATAGGAAGGAAACGAGTTACCTCTCCCTGTGTCCATGACAGCATAAAAGAACAGAGCAGAGAAGGCAAGTTAGGAGAAAAAAAAATCAACAAAATGCAAGAGATCCAAAAGCACAAAGCAGCACAGCCAGACGCTATACTGTCCACACTCTCACGCACTGGTCCAGGACATCCATGGGCAAGTCATTGGAAGCTGGTAAAGCAAAGAAGATGCTGAAGCAAGGCTATACCAAGATCTAAGAACGGAGCCGGCTAGAAGGAAGAAAAACCTCCTTCCAAAAGGACACTGAGCAGCTGCAGAGGTTGTTACAGAGACATGTAACAAGGGAGGCTAAAGCAAGCAGCTGGATGTGGAGATGCAGCATATGCATGTGTAACCTCATCAGGATCTTCATGGATAGTGGAGGGGAGGGGGGTATGTCATAAATCACAGCATCGTGCAGCATCCAGGAGCCACACTTCCTCATATACACACAAAACTTATTTCCATGTGTCTCAACCAAATGATGGAGTGTAGCACTTCACAGCGTTATTGTTCCGGGATGGAATAATGGAATACAGATTACCAGGATTTTCTCTCTGGAGTGAATTCATGCTGCGGAATAATCTATACAAATAACCTGCCTCTGCCTAACTCCGACCATCTGCTCCCTGCCCACATTACTCAGATTTTTTATTTTCTATGTCAGTGGGCAGACATACAGTAGATATATGGCATACTTGAGTTATGACTATCATGGGATTATTCAAAAATATTGTTTTCATGTTACTCATTCATATAGTGCCTACATATTCAGCAGCGCAGTACAAATATCATCACTCTGCCCATTGGGACATACAATCTAGAAGACACACAAACACACGGGGAGAACAAAACCAAATCGAAATCTGCGTAGAATTAGTCAGATTCGAACCCAGGACTCCTGTTGCGCACGGTTGGTCACACTTTAGGTGCAGCACTATAGTAGGCAGTCATATCTTTTTTATACATTTCTGTCTATATAGCGCCAGCATATGCTACAGTGTGGTATATATATTCTCATGACCTCCATCAATCTGTCCCCAGTGGGGTTCACAATCCAATTTCTCTATCCCAAACACACAAAAAGCCAATTTTATAGGAAGCCTATTAGCATAGGAATATGTTGAAGGACAATGAGAGGAAACCAGAAACATTGGGAGAACATACAAACTCCATCCAGATGTTGTCCTTAGCTGGATTCAAACTCAGGATCCCAGCGCTGCAAGACAACATACCCAAATTGCTTGTTATCCAGGTTTTCCAAGCACACCTTGACAGTAGAAGACAACTCAGGGGCTTGTATTATACCTGCTTGTAATTTAGGGGGGGGGGGTGCCCTATAAAAAGGTTCCATCTGAATACTTTCATCAATCTTTAGGGTTTGACTTGTGTCAGAACTAAATGTTAGTCTGTCCTCAATTATTCCAATGCTAAATGGACTACCATCAGCACATATTATCAGCCTATATGTGAATATTCTATGTAATTTATTTAATCAATTAGTTTTGCAGTCTATTACACACAGAGATACCTAATATTCTTAGGAGTGGTGCAAACTTTGCAAAAAAATATTTCAAAAGTTGGAGAATGCTAAATAATTAAAATGTGCACGCATCTAAGGGTACTTTCACATTAGCGGCAGGGGAGTCCATCAGGTTGGTCCTGGCAGGTGAACAGCCTGTCGATCCGTCCTGCCGCTAGTTCACGTGTGCCCCCGGACTGCCACTCCGTTCCCATTGACTATAATGGGGGCGTGGGCAGAGTTCTGGCGGCAGCACGGCGAGAGGCCGCCGGACTAAATGTGGCACACTTTGGACTGTTCTAAAGTCAGAAAAAAATCTGTGCACGTCAGAAAAAAAGTGTACATTATCTGACTTAGGCTACTTTCACACTTGCGTTTTTGCTGGATCCGGCAGGGATCAGCAAAAATGCTTCCGTTATGAACAGATCCAGTTGTATTATCTTTAACATAGCCAAGACGGATCCGTCATGAACACCACTGAAAGTCAATTGAGGACGGATCAGTTTTCTATTGTGTCAGAGAAAACGACCTCATTGACTTGCATTGTGGGTAATGACGGATCCGTCTTGCTCCGTGTCTCATGAAGGAAGGAAAACCGCAGCTTGCTGCTGTTTGCTCTCTAGTATGAGAACTCAACCAAACGGAACGGAATGCATTTTGGAGCAATCCGTTTTGTTCAGTTACGTTTTGTCTCCATTGACAATGAATGGGGACAAAATGGAAACGTTTTTCTCCGGTATTGAGACCCTATGACGGATCTCAATACCGGAAAATAGAAACACGAGTGTGAAAGTAGCCTAAAAGTTTTAGGCCTTGTCCTCTCCCAGTAAAACACACCTGCTTTTTCAACCAAACACAGAGTAATAAAACTTGACAAAAAATTGCTGCAAGTGTGCTGATAAATCCCCCCCCCCCCCAATTTGTGGTGTACAGATATTACCTCCTCCACTCTCCCATTAAAAACAATTATTCTGTCTTTTTACCATAAATTTGGTGTTTGCCAATATCTCCTAAAAAAAAACCATAAAAGCAGACGATAGCACCAGGTCGTAGTGGCAGCCATTACTCATCTGTCGGTGTGCTTAGCCTCATTATGTAAGGATCTACCTGCATGAATGATGAGTTTCCTCCGCTCCTCAGTCTGTAGGGACTTGCGGCTTTTCACTGCCTGCTTTACTCAGGAAGCAATGATGCCTAGCCATCAAAAAGTAATGCTCACAGTAAAGACATCTTGGATTGTCTAGTGCTGCGCGTTGCGACACTGGAGGAAAGCTAGAAGACATTTATAGTTCCTTCATCTGTATTGCTTTATCTACCATAGTCATTTATTCTCTATACAGAAGTCATTTATTCTCTGAAACTACTATGGTGATTGATCTTCCTTAGGTTTTGTTGCATTGGAACCTCTTTCAGAGACTATCATATTTACCCATAAAATAGTATACAGAGCTACTTTGACGGTATGATGGAACCTGACGGACCGCAGAATAGCGAAGAAATTCCCTTAAACATAACTTTTATTACTCTGATTAAAATTATTCCACAACGATATAGTACACCAAGGATAAACTTACAATGTCTCTCCTAAACCCTACCTAAAGTGGAACCCCTGCCCTGTTCCGATCCCGCTGTCCTTGAAACTTTCTCTGGGTGGCACTATATAATCATCTAGGTACAGTTCCAAAGATCGTCTCCATCAGGGCAGGCGTTATGCTTTAGGTAGGGCCAAGCAGAATTATACTCTCTCTTGGGTACCCTATACCTGCAAACTATCCGACTAACTGTTTTGGTACCCCTGAAGTCGTCCATTAGGGCCATCCAGGTATAGTTTTGTATACAGTGGGATGGCCCTTATCAGGGCAGGTGTTCCTCTTTAGATAAGATCAAGGAGGGACATTGTTAGTTTATCCTTAGGGAATCGTTGTGGAATAATTTTAATCACGGTACTATAAGTTAGGTTTTAAGGGAAGGTCTTTGCTATTCTGTGATTTTGTCCATATTTCCTTATTTATCATGGTTTCTGGTAGTTCACCTAAGCCTCTGTGATTCTTTGGACCCCATTATAAGGCAGTGGGGTTGGTCGAGCACTGTTGGTGTTAATCATGTGATGGGTCCCTCATGGCTTCATCTCCAATTTTCTGCTGCTGTTACAGGACAGAAAAACAGAATTCGGACCATAGCATGGTCACAGGATATGCTACAATTTCCTGATAGATCTCTCAGACAGAGAAGGGGGTCTGCTGACCCACAATCGGCCTAGTGAGTTGACAACCAGTAAACACATTGTGACTAAACAGCCTCGCTCACTCTATTCTGGTCTACAGGATGTAAAGAAACAACCAGGTCGACTCCTTTTAAAAACTCCCCTTTTACTAATATACAGGACATTATAATATTCAATTCCCTTTAGTGTTGGAAAGGTCCTCAGAAGGGAAGCTTACCAAATCCCTAAACTTTCCTAAACCTGAAATTGATCTAAAGCCTGTACAGAATATGTGACTGCAAGCTCTGCTCACTGTGGCACCGGTGGACTGTGGACGCCTCTGTGATAGACCCTAGAGACAGGTGATCTGTTTTAGATGGGGTTGTGTGCTGCTGGTATTGTGTCAGAACCTATTCCTGTCAAAACAGCCTCTGGACCCACTCACTTTTTTGTTTTCTAGCAGAGAACCCCGCCACCTAGTACTATTATGAAGTCAACTTTGGTGTGGTTTGCAGTAAGGCTCTTAGTACATGGCATTTCTTAGTGGAAATTATTCTGTACAGCATTCTGCCAAACCAAACTCTGATAGATGGATTTAGAGCTCAGTTTAGGCTCTTTAAGACATTAAGGACAATAAACAAAATGTAAAGACGCTCCAGTAATACCCTTAATTGGAGGGAAACGAAAAGTGCCATGCCAGAACGCAGATTATGAGCCAATATTACTTCTCGCTTTTTCTTTGTGGGTGTGTGACTCCAATAAGACTCAGTGAAGCAAATGTGATTTTATGACAGCTCGGAGAACACACAGACGATGTGAAAACCGTTCTAAATGTCATGCAGATTACCAGCTGCACACTGCAGGAAAACCTTTATTTCAAATATATTTTATTAAATATGGTTCATCTATAGGCACAACATGTGAAGGGTCTCAAATTAGCACCTCTAACAAAGACCTAACAATAGTGGTAAATTACCGGCCCTATTTAATGGTGTTTCCAATTTGCATCAACATCCGTTAAGCTAATAAAGGTGGCCGTAATGTTGTAGTGCAGTGGTGCCCAACCATTTTTCGTCTGAGGGCCGCACTAGACTTGGTATAAATTTCACGGGCCGGAACCAGGTAGCTTCGCCAGAAAGAAATGCAATAGCTGTGAGGGGGCACATGTGAGCAGTACTACTGTGAAGGAACAAAAATCCGTTCATTTTTTCTGTGAAGAGGGCACATATCTGGTCATTATTACAGCGAGGGAGCACGTGTGAGCATTACTACTCTGAAGAGGGCACATATCTGGTCATTATTACAGTGAGGGAGCACGTGTGAGCATTACTAGTGTGAAGAGGGCACATATCTGGCATAACTACTGTGAGGGGGCACATGTGAGCATTACCCCTGTGAAGAGGGCACATATAAGGGCATAACTACTGTGAGGGGGCACATATCTGGGCATAACTACTGTGAGGGGGCACATATCAGGGCATAACTACTGTGAGGGGTGTGGTAAGGTGCAGGGTGCCGTCGTGGATGGCAGGTATGTGTCACCGAGGTTCATAGCCTCGGTGAGGTAAGAGCCGTTTTTGTTGATGTCAGCAGCAGCTAGTGCTACTGACATAGTTGTTAAATAGCATGGCTGCAAAGCCGATCCGGGCCGGCTCTTACCGGGAGCAGCTAAAGTGTAGGGTGGGTGGCTGCTCCCCACGACCCAGTCCTGGTTTTGGGCTGGGTTTAAAAACACAGCCAGCACCAGCAGGTGGTGTGATGGTCCTGGAGCTGCTGTTGGCTGTGGAATCATTTGAATTTGGGAGTTCTCTGGGTTGGAAGCAAGAGCCCAGCAAGGAGGAGTGCAGACGGCCTGGAAGCCTGACGTCGACTGTCTTGCGGCTGGACTGACAGCCAGGTGTGAATCCGCACCTAAACCTCCCAGGTGACTGGAACCTGTATTTGACTTTTTGTTTTGCCTCACGTTTTTCTGCTGGGTGTTAATTAACCCCAAGTGACTGTATGCTGTTTATGTTGTGCAAGTGTGAATTAAACACTGTTTGCTGCACTTACTGGACTCCTTTTGCCTCTGTACTGCACCCGCACCGCTATCTACCAGAGCGACTCCCCACAGGGGGCACATATCAGGGCATAACTACTGTGAGGGGGCACATATCAGGGCATAACTACTGTTAGGAGGGCACATATCAGGGCATAACTACTGTGAAGATGGAACATATCTGGCATAACTACTGTGAGGGGGCACGAGTGAGCATTACTACTGTGAAGAGGGCACATATCTGGCAGAACTACTGTGAAGAGGGCACATATCTGGGCATAACTACTGTGAAGGGGCACATATCTGGGCATAACTACTGTGAAGAGGACACATATCAGGGCATAACTACTATGAGGGGGCACGTGTGAGCATTACGGCTGTGAAGGGGGCATATATCTGGGCATTATTACTGTGAGAGGGCACGTGTGAACATTACAGCTGTGAAGAGGGCATATATCTAGCATAACTACTGTGAGGGGGCACGTGTGAGCATTATGGCTGTGAAGAGGGCATATATCTGGGCATTATTGCTGTGAGGGGGCACATGTGAGCATTACAGCTGTGAAAAGGGGAAATATCTGGGCATTATTACTGTGATTGGGCATGTGATGTATACAGGTGTGTAATGTATGTAGTGCAGTATGTGATGATCACACACTGCCCTACATACATTACACACATGTATACATCACATACTGCGCTGTCACCTTCTTCTGCAGGTCTACCTTGATGTCTGGTCTTTAGGCTTCAGTCAGATCCTCCACCGCCATGCTTGCGTAGTGTGCCCGACACCACCAGGAGCTGGCCCCTCCTCCTCTCATCTCCCGCCGGCTTCTCCTACTGCAGGGCGCTCTATCGCTCCAGCGCCCACCCAATCTTACCAATAGCAAAGCTCCTTGCTGTCTGGAGCTTTGCTATTGGTTATTGCAGGCACAGGCAGCGTCGCTTTGCTGCCTGTGATATTCCCAGCGCGCCCTGTGCTGATAAAGTCCCGTTACTGTGCGGGCCGCATGATACGGCTTTGCGGGCTGCATTTGGCCCACGTTCCGTAGGTTGGGCATCACTGTTGTAGTGTATTCTTTGACCGTTATTGCTCCTATCTTTCGTTCTTGGCTGTGGTCACATGACCATGTCCATGCAGCTCCTTATTTCTTGTGATGTTATTTTCTTGGGTGTTTCGGTGATAGGCGAGCGTCTATGTAACTAGGTGGATAGGAGGAGTTATAATCTAGCTGGGCGTTAAAAGGGCAGGGGCTCGAGCTGTGGTGAAGAAAGGAGAAGTGCATCATGGGTTTGGTTGGATACAGCAACAGGAAGTGCTACATACAGGATGGAAAGAAACCAGAGTGATTGGTTTATATGGACAAAACGGGCCAGAAGAGTCCAAACTGAAAAAAGCATGAGGAAGATGTGCATGAGGTAAGCAACTACACAAGTATATCTTAAGAACCATTGTAATCCTTGAAAATCCTTTTAAGTGAACTCTGGATGTTACATTTTGTGACATCTCAGACCTCTGTGGTCTTCAGTAATACAAAAGACTAAATGTGTTCTCTCCAACAGAAAACCCCTTTAAAGCCGCACCTGAGTTTTCAAAAGAAAAGTTTGCATAATGGCTGTGCTTATTTGTACAATTATAACTTAAGGAGCAGGGGTTTTTTGGGCTTCCCTAAAGTCTTTGTCAGCCATATTATTCCCTGTTTCAGCTGCAAAGCTAGATGCATTTCACTCAGAAGTAGGGGGCGCTTCCTTTCTGTGAAATCTACCAGCACTGTACTGTCCTGTCCCTCACTTCCCACTATGTTTGTGTTCAGCTTTGGAGTTTACAGAACAGATAAGGTGTGTGTGTGTGGGGGGAAATCACACTTATAAACATATGGGTGACTCCTATATTCTTCAAAAGCAATGTAGAAGCAGTCCTTTTATCAGGCTCAGGATTTCAGTTAGCTCTGACACGCCCCCATTTCCTGTGAGCCATCTTATAAGTTTCTATTACCAGGGATGGATCTTGCCTGACATCAGGAAGTGGACTTCAAATTAGATGGAAGTGGGACCCCTAGCGGCCAGCTTTTTTCCGGTGGATGCAGGCAGATTTTTGAAATGAAGGGATTTAGAAATGTGCTAGTTACACCATTCTCTATTAAATGAAATTGTGTGAAAGTACAGTGAATCTAAGGTGCATGGTGGTCTCCTGACTCTCTCCGAGGCTAGATGTCAGAGGAAAGAAGGATAGGGCAGATGGATTTCAACATACTTGATCTTTATATTCTCAAATAAGATATCTGGTGATACTGCTGTCAGTGGGTCATCTATAGGACTCCAATCATACACAATCCTCACCACTTTCATGAACTACAAGCTAATAGCAATATAAAAATACAACAAAGGTTACATATACTTGTGTTTGGTGGCCATCATAAATCAGTTTCTCTGGCAGGCCCCACCTCTATCCATCACGGAGGACTGAATAGAAGCATACCAAACTAACCATTACGTGAGATGTCATATACTTCATTTGCTTGCAGTGCAGACATCACAGGTAAGCATTCAATGACTAATTCTCACAAGTGGGAAGAGGCAGGAACAGCGTGAACTCCAACTAAGTAGAAAACAACTGAACGGTTCAGAATATTATAGTCATATTGAAACACTTTATCACGTTCAGTCAGTTTTATCTTTCATCTACATGAGGATTTTTCTTTTATTGCTGTAAAGATATTGCGGCATTGATGGATTGTGCCTATTACTGATATAACATGGGTGCTTTGATTCAGTTATCCATTGTGGTTATAACTTAATAATTGCTAAAAAGTAATTAGATTGAGGTTTGGTTCTCATACAACAAGTTAATAAAATTGATGCTCTTGAGCTTTACATAAAAATAAAGGAATTCCCGGAAATAATCAGTTTGCTACTCCATAGGACAGACTCAATTTCACAGCTAGATATGTCACCGAGTGCACCCTGTATTCATACAGTGCCAGCATTTGGGGTATGAAATACGGTGAGAAAAGAAACTAACCTGATTAATTTAAACTGAGAAAAAGTATGTCAAGGAGCATGGCAATGCACAGTGACTGTGATGGTTTACAAGGCTTCTATTAATTGATCTATTAAGGGACCACTACTAATAAAGATCTAGGAGTCGGGAGAGGAGAGGTAAGGATAGGACCTTTCTGACTGGGTTTATTAAATATTAAAATTCTAGTTGATGCTCGATTCAGCTCAAAATAAACTCATGAATTCATTGGGATCTGTATAAATTGTAATGCTTTGGCTCCCCCTAGTGGCAGCAGCTGGTAAACCAAATTTCATCATTTAAATTAAAGGGAACCTGTCAGTAGCTTTGTGCGACCCTAGTTACAAACAACAAGAAATACTGACAGGCTCCTTCATTTGAAAATGCTCTACATTTCAGAGTAGAACTTTATTCTTTGCAACAAAGGATCCTGTCAATATTTCATACTGCCCAAGGCCACTATATTAGTGCCATGCCAGTGAATTAGGTGTTCTGAAATTTGTCCCGTTGTGCAAGTACAACACATCAGTGATGCACCGTGGGCCTATGAGGCCTCCTTCCCAGAGTTACAGACTGGTAAATAGCAACAGTTCCAGCTGGAATGAAAAGGGAAAACCGGAACAAGGAGCATCAAGTGCTACATGTGGTACATGAAAAACGTATAAGCTAAAGAACACGTTAGCTCTCCATGGGCCACAAAGGATCCCTGTAGTTAATAATTCATACTTTTAAAACAATAGAACTCAAGCGCAGTCACCAGGAAGTGAACTCTGGCAGCCTGACCAGGCAGAGGAACAGACTGAGGGATTTTAACGTATATGGCATAGCCGGACAGGGTTGCGCACCGCCGGATGCCCATAGACTACAATGGAATCCAATAGGGGTCTGGCCACTTTCTGACATAAATGCTGGATTTCAGTGGACAAAAAGTCCGGCAGTCTGTTCCTCTGCCGGATCAGGCTGTCGGGGTTCACATTACATATGTGAACATAGCCTTAGATGATAGAACTAGCTAGCATAACAACTTTATGTATTCTATGAAAACATAACTTCCTAAGGCCACATTCACACAACCGTATTTTTGGTTCGCATTTTTTGTGGACCTATTCATTTCAATGGGGCAATAAAAAATTAGGAGAGCACGTTGCGTCCATATGTCTGTTCTGCCATCCTGCAAAAAAACATAGAACATGTTCTATTCTTGTCCACTTTGCGGACTAGAAAGGGCATTTTCAACAGAGGACGGGAAGTGTAAAATGGAAAAATGCCGAGCGCACATGGCCGGTGTCCATGTTTTGTGGATTCGCCATTTGCCGAACACAAAGTAGATAAGATTAAGGCTCCATTCACACGACCGTATGTTGTCCGCAAAAAAACGGATCCGTGTCTGCAAAAAAACGGATTGCATTCCGTTTTTTTGCTGATCCATAGACTTCAATAGGGTCATGTCCTGATTTTCACTGACAAGTATAGGACATGTTTCATTTTTTTTTTGCTGAGCTGTGCAATGGAAGAAAAGTGAATGGGACAGCATCTAATCCGCAAAAAAACTGATCAGTTTTTTTGCGGACAACATACGGTCGTGTGAATGGAGCCTAAGGCTGCAGACTGAGAGAACAGAGCAGCTCTGATGGATTTCAGTGAGAAAAAAAAACCTTTTTTAAAATACATACAATGCAATAATGGAAAAATAACACCCGCAAAGGTGTCTATACAGAAAAGAACAGTACGACCAGACACGAGATGAACAAATACAGTCATAGACAACAGAAACCTGAAGACCCAAAGGAGAGGACAATCTGGAGAAAAACATTTCACATGGTTGCCAGAAATGAAAGCCAACTTTTTGACACCTAACTCTAAAATCTGTAAAAGCTGCAAGTCTACACAAGAGGTCCCATAAAATATCATCTCTAGATGAATATCTTATATGTTGTCTTTGTCTTGTTTTCCTCCATTGACCTATACACACATTTCTAGATCTAGTTTTGGTACTGAGATCAAGTTTTCAATAGTTTCAGTTATTAGAACTTTTACTAGAATTGTTTCTTAAACACAAAATGCAATTATGACAGGTGAAAAACAGCGTAAACTAACATGCAGCTTTGTACCGCACCACAACAAGTCTAAATGTGGCCAAACACAGCGCGGTGGGCAGTCAACATCAAGGACCTCCAACTTTAAATTATGTCAAGGTACCCCCTAAGCTATGATCATATACTGGGATACACATTAAGGCCCCTTTCACACGGGCGTGATTTGCGCGCGGGTGCAATGCGTGAGGTGAACGCATTGCACCCGCACTGAATCCGGACCCATTCATTTCTATGGGGCTGTGCACATGAGCGGTGATTTTCACGCATTACTTCTGCGTTGTGTGAAAATCGCAGCATGCTCTATATTGTGCGTTTTTCACGCAACGCAGACCCCATAGAAGTGAATGGGGCTGTGGGAAAATCGCAAGCATCCGCAATCAAGTGCGGATGTAGTGCGATTTTCCCGCATGGTTGCTTAGCAACGGGACCAGATCTTTATTATTTTCCCTTATAACATGGTTATAAGGGAAAATAATAGCATTCTCAATACAGAATGCTTTGTAAAATGTGGATTGAGGGGTTAAAAATAAAAAAAATAAACTCACCTTATCCACTTGATCGCGCAGTTGCCGATCTCTACTGTCTTCTTCAAGCATTAGCTGCCATCTAAAGGACCTGTGGTAACGTCACATCACATGGTCCAATCACATGGTCCATCACCATGGTGATGGACCATGTGATGAGCTCGGTGACGTCATCACAGGTCCTTTAGCTGGCAGCTAATGCTTAAAGAAGAGAGAAGAGATCGCAACTACGCGATCAAGTGGATGAGGTGAGTTACGGGAATTTTTTTATTTTTAACCCCTAATCCACATTTTACAAAGCATTCTGTATTGAGAATGCTATTATTTTCCCTTATAACCATGTTATAAGGGAAAATAATAAAATCTACAAAATAATCAACCCAAACCCGAACTTCAGTGATGAAGTCCGGGTTCGGGTCTGGGTACCAAACATGCCCATTTTTCCCACGCGCATGCAAAACGCATTAAAGCATTTTCCCGCAACGCACCCGCCTCTTATCCGGGCGTCAAACGTGACGCCCGTGTGAAAGAGGCCTAAGGGTCCATTCACACGAACGTAAGTGTTTTCCAGTGCGTGAATTGAGCATCCGCAAAATCCGCAAAACACAGGTACCGGCCATGTGTGTTCCGGAACGCACACGGCCAGCACTATGATACAATTGCCTATGAATAGGACATGCTCAATCTTTTTTGCGGGACTGTGGAACGGAACTATGGATGCGGACAGCACACGGTGTGATCTCTGCATCTTTTGCGGCCCCATTGATACAAATGGGTCCGCATCCCTTCCACAAAATTGCGGAATGGATGCGGACCCAGAAATACGGTCGTGTGAATGGACCCTTAGAGTATAGTATCAGGACAGCGCCCCCTAAAGATATGACATGTAGTCATTGGGGAGAATGTACCAGAGGTTGAGAACCTAGGAGGCAATTTATCATTGCTTTAACGTCAGTTCTGTAGCGTTAAAAAGTCAAATATTAAATAGCACTCTATATTTACTCCATAATCTGTAACTTTGTGATCTTCTTGCCACATTGAAAAAAATGTTGAGAAAAGGGGTTAGAAGGGTATGGAGCTTCCGTGGCCCACTGGATTTACTAAACTGGCATACGTTATAGCACAAGTCTAGGCACAGATTTGTGATTATGGCTCATGGCGAGCCAGAGATACATCTAATTTATTAGGAGGCGATCAAGACTAGCACAGGGAATGCCAGTCTTGATAAATCTCCCAAAAACAGTCTTTATAACTAACCAAACACTTTTAGGCCCTTTCACACGATTGTTGCCAGCTACAAAAACGCCACAAGACTGCATGTAGTTTTTTTCATGTCAAATGTTTTTTTTATGGCGCTTTTTTAGTGGAATTTTTTCACTTCACGTGTCCATTGCGTTTTGTTTTTTCTCATGTGGAGAAGGGCATTGAAAAACATTTGATTAAAAAGACTAGTGCTTCGACATGCTGCGTTTAAAAAAAAATATGGCAGGAACACAAAAACGCACTTCCATTGAAAAAAAAATGTGTCCTTTATTAAAAATTCCCATAGACTTTCAGCCAACAGTTGGCATTTTTTGTGGAACAAAAAAGACCAAAAATGCATGCAAAAAAACACAAAAGTCTGCAAAAATCTGTGTACATTCAGCCGTAGGTTGCATTTTTATTGCATTTGCGGTTTACTGAGCATTACTATGACAGGGTTTTATCGATGCAGTTTTTTTACCTCATGTGTAGTGGGCCTCAGATTTTTTCAACAATTCGAAAAAAAAATACAAGGTAAGATTTCTTGGTAAAAATAAATGAACCCACCAAACCTCTGCAAAAAGAGATGATGCTGTAGGTCGAATGGGCAGGAAGCGTGAGCTGCTCTTTATGTGACAGTGACTATTGTTTCATTCATTTAGAGAAATACTTGGCACTTCACGTCAGGTTTCCAAAGTGATGCTTCACTCCCCGCACAGCACTGGCTTCATTATATGGCAAATGCTTAGCAACAACATCCATTGCTAAGAAAATAAGAATTCCCCCCGACAAAGCCGGCAGAACATGGTGTGCAAGTTATTACACAAGGGCAGCTTTACCCCCCCTGGCAGAGCAAGGAAAATCAAGGACGCCATTGTTATACTAGGACGCCCAACAAATTCCTTCACCATGGGAGTTGTAGTTCAACAAAAGACCGGAGGGTGAACAATATACTGTAATGGTCTCAGCCTGGCGAGCTTGATGAGCTGAGATTACTATGCAGTTCTCCATAAAATCACTGTCCATGGCCCCAAATCATTAGACTGAGGGAGTCTTTATATGACGGATGGTAGACATGAATCGGTGCCAGCAGCCCCAGGCAAGGTCTATTTTAATGTAGCCTGAAATATTCAATAAATTATTGAGAAATTGGGATTATTTAAATGAGCTCAGGACTTGAGAGCCAACTGCAATCTAAGCATACGAGGTGTGATATGGAGCTGCGCTCGCCTAGGACCCTACAGCATCTGCACGTGCGTCTACAAAAACTACTATTGTATCTACAGCCTAAGTTCAGGGACCCCAAGAGCTGTCTACGGCGGCCACGTCCTGGGCTGTCATTGTCCTGGCGCTCATCTCCAAGGTGACACACAATACCTAAATCACAGGATTACTGCCCTGTCAGAGCCCTGACAAATGAGCCTTCTCGCCATCTCTGCTACTGCCAAGAATGGGTTCTCCGGGACACATGCAGTGGAGATAACGAAGAAAAGAAATGCACTCCGTGATCCAGAAAATGAAGATATTAGTCAAACCTGTGATTAGAACCAGCGGCGGGTCATCTACCAGGCAGGGAACGCAGTACGTACACATGCAGCATCTCCAGTCTTCAGTCAAGAACTGGGAAGAAGCGACTGCTGGGAGGCCCGCCCCCCACACCAAAAATACTCGCAACCCCCCTTCCACCCTGTGAAGGTTAATGCATTTCTTACACAAATTCACTTGTACAGGTTGTATAGTACACAACGCGTGTGGAGATGCTGACAGCAGCTGCCAGACATTTCAACGGAGGCCATTAATGACTGCTAATTGTTGTCACCTCTATCCATTGATCTCCGCGTAGCAGCAAGTAACCTCCGGGGACAGGGGAGCAACCTATGCTATGCTTGGCTCTGTAACGTTAACCCTTTCTACCCCGGAGTTTTTTTTTTAAATTTGCGTTTTCGTTTTTCGCTCCCCGCCTTCCCAGAGCCATAACTTTTTTATTTTTCCATTCACACAGCTGTATGAGGGCTTATTTTTTTGCATTGGAAAGTTGTACTTTCCAACGTCACCATTTATTATTGCGTAGAATGTAGTGGGAAGTGGCAAAAAAAATTCCAAAGGTGGTGGAATTTGAAAAAAAAACTAAACAATTTTGCCTGTTTCAACTCTTTTTTTTTTTTTTTTACAGCGTTCATTATGCGGTAAAACAGACTTGTGATCTTCATTCACTAGGACCCATTTATTTCAATGGGTCCGCAAAAAATGAGGACAGCACACCGTGTGCTGTCTGCATCCGTATGTCTGTTCAGCATCTCCGCAAAAAAGATAGAACGTGTCTTATTCTTGTCCGTTTTGCTGACAAGAGTATGCATTGGTACAATGGGTCCGCAAAAAAACCTGATGCAATACGTACGTCACACGGACGTCATCCGTATTTTTGGCGGAATGCAAAATACATACGGTCGTGTGAACGCACTCTAGGTTATCAATATCAGATCGTCAGGGGCCTGACTGCCGGCAACCCGCATATCAGCAGTAAGAGAACGCCCAGTAATTTAGCAGTTTTTTTTTTCAGTGTGAGTTGGTTTTTCAATGTGTTTTTTAAACCAATTGATGTCTACTGCTTTTTCAGCGGACATGTACGGAGGGCTTTTTTGTTTGCCATTCATTTCAGTGAGAAACTCAGCCGCAAGATAGGGCATGCTGCTCTTTATTTCCACGTGGAAAAATAAAATGACGTGCTGCTTCCCACTGAAATGAATGAGAGGCAGTTTTGAGGCGTTTTTGTAGCTGATTTTGAGGTGGAAACGCAGTAAAATTTAGAACAAGATAATGCTTCACTTTAGGCCTCATGCACACAAATGTATTTTATTTCCGTCTCCATTCCATTTTTTTTTTTGCGAACCATTCATTTCAGCAGGTCTGCCCAAAAATCGGAAGTTACTCCATATGCATTCCATTTCTGTATCTCTGTATGTCCGTTCAACAAAAAAATAGAACATGTCCCATTATTGTCTGCAGTATGGACAAGGATAGGACTGTTCTATTAGGGGCCAGCTGTTCAGCTCCGCAAAATATGTAATGCACACGGATGTCATCCCTATTTTTGCGGATCTGTGTTTTGCAGACCACAAAATACATACGGTCGTGTGAACGAGCCCTAAGTAGGTAATGCTGGACCTTAACAGCTATCGGTCGCTTGCCGTATGATCTGGTGTGTGAATTGTCTCGTCTTATTAGCTGGCATTAAAAAGAAGGAGCGGCCTGGTAAAACAATTTACTACTGCATACTTTAAAGCCCTTGAGCTACTATCCTCTCAGGATCCATAAAGTAATGCCGCTAATGCAGGCTGATAGAATTACTAGTAACTTTATGGCACCGCATAATATGCTTGGTCCCCATATATTTAAATATCATTACGTGAAGTGGAATAAAAACGAATGCTGGGAGAGCAGGGACAGAAAGACAGCGAGGAGGTTTATTAAAACTGGTGTAAAGGAAAACTGGCTTAGTTGCCCATAGCAACCAATCAAATTCCACCTTTTATATTCCAAAGGAGCTTTGAAAAATGAAAGGCAGAATC
The DNA here is from genome assembly GCA_033119425.1 of Bufotes viridis. Lineage (NCBI taxonomy): Eukaryota > Metazoa > Chordata > Amphibia > Anura > Bufonidae > Bufotes > Bufotes viridis. The sequence continues at coordinate 542,802,216 of CM065589.1, read as the reverse complement.
TGATTGGTTCCTATCGGTGGTGTAAACAGAAAAGAGGGTAATCCATAGCTAAGGTTAAAATTGGCCCCCATCAGGGTTGTTACTAGGTTAAAACATTCGGGGCCTGGGCCCCTGATGTTTTGTCCCAGGCCCTGAATGACCTGCCTGCCAGATAGATGGCAATACAATTGAATCTAATGCCCTGCAAGAGCTGAAGGAACTGTGATGACATCACAGTCCATGTGGACAGTTCTAAATGCAGTAGCTGAAAAGGACCTGTGATGATGTCATCATCATGTGACAAGTGCAGAAGAGGACGGGTCAGCAAGGAAGAGAAGTCCGGGGAAGAAGCTGAGGGGATGTCTGCTACATGAGGAGAGGTAAGTGAAGAGAGACGCAGAGCAATGCTGGGAGTTGTAGTTAATTAACTGGGACTGTATGTTAGGGCTGAAGGGAGGGAAGTTATTTACATGGGACAGTAGGGTGGAGTGATGTTATTTACATGGGACTGAAAGTTGAGGGGGTAATGTTATTTACATGGGAATGCATGTTGGATGTGGCTGGGGCAGGGTGATGTTATTTACATGGGACTATATGTTGAAGGCGGCTGTGGTAGGGAGTGATATTATTTACATGGGACTGAATGTTGAGGGGTAATGTTATTTACATGGGACTGCATGTTGGAGGTGGCTGGGGAGAGGGTGATTTTATTTACATGGGACTGTATGTAGAAGGTGTCTGGGGGAGGGAGTGATGTTATTTACATGGGACTGAATATTGAGGGGGTGTTGGGCGGCTGTTTGACTTAGAGAATTGGGCCACATGCATGGGTGCTTGGGACCCGTATCTTTTTAGACCCTAGCAACGCCCCTGGCCCCCATTATTGCCAGGCATTACCGATGAGCTCTGCCCCCACACCAAACAATGGCATTCCCTGCAGGACCATCCCAACCAGTTGTAAATGGGACAGTACAACCCAAGGCTGGGCACTAGCCCCCTGCATGGGGTGTACGCCTTTGATAATTAGAATTTGGAGTGTATGGTAATAGCAGCACATAGGTATACAGACCCATGTGCAGTCTGGGGGTACGTACATTACATATACATTCGTTATCTGTACCAAGAACATCAGTCAGAGAAGCCATTGGATCTACTTATCTGCAACCCTGTATACAGACTGCAGTAAATAGCATTTCACCACTCAGCCGTTCCAGCATGCCATCTCCCATTCCGTATATATAGGCTGCAAATTATTTTCCCAGGAGGTGTTACTCTGGGGACAGATAGTGTTAGAATAATCAGATTTAGTAAGAAGCAGAGATTGAAATGACCTATTACTACTTTCACAAGCAATGTTCACCTAAACGTGAGGATATTTAAGATGAAATGGGTGAACTACACATAGAAAACGTTAAACTGTTGAATATGTTTTGATTTAAATAAACTATTTTTAGGTGAGGATATCACTGCAAGAATTGATCACAGTGAACCGGGGTAGAGGACACTACAAATGGAATAGTAACACCCAGTTTTCAATTTATTCCATTTATTTCCAGGAGGAATAAGGCCTCTTTCACACGACCGTTCCGTATTTCTTCCGGATGCGTCCCAGGTGCATTGCGGGAAACCCGCGCGAGTGCGTACGCAATTTCAGTCAGTTTTGAATGCGATTGCGTTGTGTTGCTTAGTTTTTTCTGCACAAGTGCAATGCATTTTGCACGCGCGTGAGAAAGAACTAAATGTGGTACCCAGACCCAAACTCCTTCAATGAACTTCGGGTTTGGGTTTGCTGTTGTGTAGATTTTATTATTTTCCCTTATAACATGGTTATAAAGGAAAATTATAGCATTCTTAATACAGAATGCTTACTTAAATGTGGCTTAAGGGGTTAAGAAAAAATTAACTCACCTCATTCAATTGATCGCGCATCGTCTTCTTTCTTCTTCTTTGAGGACCTGCAAAAGGACCTTTGATGACGTCATCGCGCTCACCATGTGGTGAGCTTGGTGACGTCAGCGCAGGTCCTGCTGAATGAAGATAGAAGGATCTTTTCCCTTTTAGTGGCCCATTCTCTGCCCTTCATCCACAGCTATATAGAGATTTAGTGACTGATTGCATTATAAAGACATGACGCCCACATACATGTGTATAGATGAGGTGGACTTTCAATTGCGATTAATCTTGCGGACTGCAGGTGACCTTGAAGGTACTTATTGTGGTGGTAATGACAGCTCAGTACAGCCGTGGAATTACCAGGGATTTATCTATAGTATGTCCAGAGATCAATGTCTCTTTATACATTCCTGCACTGATCGGACACTATAGCAAAACCCACACAATTCAGTTTATCATGGCTTCTTTTCGGTCCACAACAAGTAGTAAATACAAAAAAATAACAAGTCTAAAGGGATCATTTATGAATCTGAAATATGCCAAAATTTTGTGCATTTCAGGTGCAGATGGCGGCACAATGGTTAGTTGCACCGCTGTCTGAGACTTCTCCCTGCTCACGCCAGGTCTAAAATTCTGGGCAGGGCATGGATGAGGAAGGGGACAGGCTGGGCTAGGAAGCTGTTTTACATTTAGAACTGGCACAGGATGCGCCGAAGTTATGGAGAGGCCTGCAGCTCTTTATAACTCCAGCGGATCCTCCGCCAGCTATGGACCTTTATTAAGACTGGCGTCTAAAACAATAACTTTTAAATCTCTTTCTCAGTCTGATTATCGGGGACCCCACCACTGGAGTCCTGAGCCCTCCATTCCTCATCCGGGCACATCCACAGTACGGGTACATTCACACGACCGTTTATGTTTTGCAGTTCGCAAATTGCAGATCCGCAAAACACGGATACCGGCATTCTGCATTTTGCGGAAAGGAAGGGCCGGCCCCTAATAAAGCAGTCCTATCCTTGTCCCTAATGCGGCCTATCATAGGACGTGTTCTCTTTTTTTTTGCAGAACGGCCATATGGACATACGGACACGGAATGCCTTTCCGCAAAAAAACAGGATGGACACAGGACAAAAATATGTTTGTGTGCATGACCCCTAGGGCCTCATGCACACGGCCATTGACGATTTGCGGTCCGCAGTCCCTATTATAGAAATGCTTATTTTTGTTTGCAAAATGGACAAGACAAGAATAGGGCATGTCCTAAAATTGGTGGAATGGCTGCACGGATGCAGAAAACCCATCACAAAGAATCGGACATTTTCTATAATTTGTAGGACAGAGATTGATGCGGGCAACACATGGCTAACATCTGTGTGCTGTCCACTTTTTTGTGGCTTCACAGAAATGAATGGGTCCAAATGTGATCCACAACAAATGCAGATTAGACACAGAAGTGGATAAAGAGCAGTTCGAATGACGTGGTCATACACGTGATACTAGTGCTATATTGAATGTCTATGGGGTTGACAGAAAAAGAAGGGTACAGAACTTGGCTGTTTCTACTGGACCCATAGGCACTGAATGGAGCAGCACCATGACCACTGTCAAACTCCTCCTAACTGCGGTCAAGCAGTGAGAAGTAATGGGACCTCCGGATCCCTGTTCTAGTGACCGGTGGGGCCCCTGGTGATTAGTCCTTTATCACCTACAGTGGGAAACCTATTCAATAAGACACTCTGCTAATTGACTGACTTGATCACCATAACCTGACAATTCACTGGTATCAGGCACCGAAACCAATAGCATCGACTGCAGGCAAATGGGGAAGGCTAGAAGAAAAGCTCTGGAGCCAGTGCGGACACCGCTACCAGGGCATACAGCTATATAACTGCAATTCTAAGAGGAAGTGACTGGCCTCTTTAAGATGAATCTAGGATATTTTAGGAGCTATTCACTCATTTGAGAATTATGGTCCACATGGAAGTGACAAACTAGGTAATTAGGACATACAGTGCCTTGAAAAAGTATTCATACCCCTTAAAAACTTTTCCACATTTTTCACATTGCATCTACAAACTTGTATTTTATTGGGATTTTATGTGTTAGACCAACACAAAGTAGCAAGTATGTGTGAAGTAAAAAGAAAATGATACATGGTTTTAAAACATTTTAATAAATTAAAATCTGTAAAGTGTGGTGTGCGTCCAGTGTGACCAATTGCCTTCAGAAATCACCTCATTAGTAATGTATTCTTAGTACACCTGTTCAGTGAAGGCCTCAGAGGTTTGTTAGTGAACATAAATTATGAAACAGCATCATGAAAACCAAGGAACACACCAGACAGGTCAGGGATAAAGTTGTGCCTGGTATGCTAATTAATAGCATTGGTATAGGGGGGAGGAGACATCAGCTTTTCTCAATGGGCGCCTACTTCTACCTGGCTGTGGTGTGGTCCAATTGCAGCGGAGAGCGTCACAGCCATTGAGAAAAAAACTGCTCACCTTCTCCCTGGCAGTGACCTGGTCTGCTGTGATTGCACCACGGCCAGTGAAAAGGAGATGCCCACTGAGAAAAGCTGATGTCTCCTCCTCCCTGTACCAATGCTATTAATTAGCTTTACAGTTGCCAAAACCGAACAAGAGGCACGGCAGCGCAACAGAGGAGCACATCATGAAAAAAATGAGCAATATGACATCTACTGAACATGGCTTACAGTGTGAGGTATTGCTTTTATGAAATAAAAACTGGTGAAAGGTCCTCTAAGTTTGAGGGTGTAATGTGAAAAAATGTGGAAAAGTTCAAGGGGTATGAATACTTTTTCGAGGCACTTTTTCGAGTACCAATATAATGGATACAAAAAAAAAATTCACATATTCAAGAATGTAAACTAATCCGGCCACTGGCCTCTGCAATTCTCAAGCTGAAGTTTTCAGATACACAACCTGAAGGAAAAATACATTTTCTAGACGATGGACTGCAGCTCTTCAAAATGTATTCAATGTACGGTATAACCTCCTGACTTCATCTGAAGCTCCTCCACACAGCGCTGACCTTAATCAATGCTCAAGTGTGCCGAGCCAAGAACTCATAGGTCCATGGAGCATTTCACACTGAATTCCTCCAAAAACAAACTGTACGCTTATCATATAAAGTTACATAACGGATAGCAACCAAATACGATCTCATATCTGCATAGTTAAGCTGTGGGCATCACTCGCCCTGCTCAATTAGTTTTAGGCAGTGTGCTTGCTCTCCTTATTAAGACCAGATATGTAAGAAGACGTATAGGCAATGCTCCATGGGAAAATGATCTGCAAAGAGGTATCTCCCAAGGAAAGAGAACCATCTCACTAGCGCCACCTTGTGGATGTGGCTCCTGCTCGTTTATCAGAGTCAAAAGGGAGGTGATGGAGAACCACACAATACTTCGCATCGGCCAGACCCTACACTGGAGAGTAGACCAGCCTTGGATTGCCGAATATTTTTCCAGTGGAGTTCCATTGGTAGATGGTGAAAGTGTAATTGACCACTTACATCAATGGTGTCATCCATACAGACATATTGCAGACTCTCAGAAATAACTTTAGGGCTGCCACTAGACTGAAATGCACCGGCCCAGACGGCATTGGCACTCGGAGGCACTTGGAATACTTTTTTACAGGCACTTGCTGGTAATATGTCATCAGAAAATCACCTATTGTTTAAATCACAATTTTATGTTATGCAATATTTGTTTTAGAATTTGTGATTTTTTATTTTTATTTTATCTATGTATATTTAAAAAATGTATATAATTTAGCAATTTTCATATTGGCCACTAGGCCTAATAATAGGTCAAGATGTCCTGTTCTGTACAGGTAACCTTACAGTACCCATGCAGGTTTACAATGACAGATGTCACAGCTTATGTACTCCCTCCGCACCTCTGCTATGCCTAGAAAACTCTCCTACGTAAGTCAATGGGGTCCCCTCCTGTCCATTGTGTCTATGGCCCATGCGGCTGCTTTCAAAGAAAAGGAATATTCACATATTTGAGAACTAGAGACCAGTGTAAAAACTGCAGGATTTTAGGATTTTTTTTTTAAACTCAGTGACATAAAAATATATATAAAATTTTTTTTAAATAAAAACTTGATTTAAACAATATGTTACTTTCTAATGACACATTCAGGTTTTTTTTATCGGCTAAATGTTCCTACTTTGCCAGGCTTGTCCGGCCCTGAGAACGCCAGCACTAGGTCACAGGTGAGTATGGCGTTGCAGGGACAGAATAGGAGCACGCAGAAATAGATACTCCAGGAAGCCGAGAGGATCCACTGAGATTTCAATTCTCTTATTATGCAAAGTAATTTCTGTAGGCCATGGCTATTCCATACATCATGATACTGCATATATTATATCTCCCAGAGGCCATGGCTGCAAAAGAATAACTTCGTACTATTTAAAGGGAGGGTCTGCTCATCCAAGTGCTGTGGCCTCTTCAAACAGCAGATCGGCAGGGATGTTGGGAATCAGTCCCCACACAATATTGATAACCTGAGAGTAGGTAATTAACATTTAGGGTACGTTCACGACATTTGTCGCGTGACAATTTTTATAATGGGAGTCTATGTTGTTGCATTGCGACATGCTGCGACTGCGATGCGACAGTCGCAGAAAAACCCATCTTGAATGGATTTTTCTGCGACTGTCACGTCGCAGTCGCATGTCGCAGTGCGACACCATAGACTCCCATTATAAAAATTGTCACGCGACAATAGTGCGACTTATTGTCACGCGACAAATGTCGTTGTGTGAACGTACCCTTACCCTGGGTTCAGACCTGAGCGTTCTTGAAACGCGCGTTTTACGCGCGTTTTTGTCGCGCGTATTTCAGCGCGTTTTTGCAAATAGGAAACGCGCGTCGTACGCGCGTTCTTGTGATTGACTACTGTGGTGTCAATCACAAAACGCGCGACAAACGCCCCAAAAAAAGCTCAAGTACTTGTTTATGCGTATGGCGTTTTACAGCGCGTTCGTACGTGCTGTAAAACGCTCAGGTGAGAACCATGCCCATAGGGAAGCATTGGTTTGCATGTGTTGAGCGTTTTACAGCGCGTTCGAACGCGCTGTAAAACGCGCAAGTGTGAACTTAGGGTTAAGCCCTGGAAATCCCGTTCAGCCTCTGTTCTTATATCTGAATAGTATTCAAATTATTGATAAATAATGAATAATCCCACACTTTGTGAAGCCATGCCCCATACACCATACTTTATTTTTACCCTCACCAGTATATATGGCTAGAAAACGTGTTAACCCTAACTGCTTATAGCTGATGATAATCACTAAGCACTTCAGCATCCATTCCGTCTCATAGAGATGAATGTGAGCCATTGACAGAGGCACCTTTTCTGCACATTTTTCTTACAGCAATATGGGTCAAACTGGGAACATATCAAAAAGAAAAAAAAAATATAATGGATCCCTTAACATTTTTCTTGTTGTCGTTTTTTGAAGAAAAAAAAAAGACCAAAAAGCATCAACACCCTCCCTCCAACACACAGTGCCTTAACAATCACTGTGTAATAACCCAGGCCTTATAGCGACAAGAAACACTTACAAGCAGCCGTTATGTTCATTTTGTAAGGAACATCTTTTCTATAGTGAATGCTCATTGCAACATCATCATTTTTTACACAAGAAATAAAAATTGAAAATTTTCCCTTGAAACTCAGGCCTTTGTTCGAGGAGGACAGACTGGTGATGAAACAGGCAGCAGGTGGTAATCTGCCACTAGCTACACTCACAGAGGAGGGGGCACACTCTCTAAGAGACTCTAGCTGAGGGTAATATAACAGCTCTACACATGTATTCTCATATTCCATGTCTGGACTGAAAAGAGAAAAATGCAATGATACAAAATGTCAAATATGTCAAACATAAACAAAATATACCAGAACTTATCCATTCCAAGAAGAGTCTCAGAACCTTGTATATGAAAGCAAATGTCTATACATCTTTAAATGCACGCCAAGCCTCCATACTGCAGACGTGGTGCCTACAAATGACATCTGTGCTTAGGGTACTTTCACACTAGCGCTAGACACCTCCAGCAGGCTGTTCTGGCAGGGACCTGCCTAAGGGCTCATGCACACAAACGTATCTTCTTTCCGTGGATGTTCCGGTTTTTCAATGGGTCCACGAAAAACGGAAGTTACTCCGTGTGCATTCTGTTTCCTTATGTCCGTATTTCTGTTCCGCAAAAAAATAGAACATGTCCTATTATTGTCCGCATGGGGCGGAATGCATACGCCGTCATCTGAATTTTTTGCGGATAGCAATATACATAAACGGTCGTGTGCATGAGCCCTAGGGCTACTTGCACACTTCCATTGATCCCTCTGTCGGATCTCAATACCGGAAAAAATGTTTCCGTTAAGCTCTCATGCATTCTGAATGCAAAGAGATCCGTTCTGTCAGCATTCCGTTTTGTGACCGCACAGAAAAACCACTGCAAGCTGTGGTTTTGTGTCTGGTCATAAAAACAGAAAGAAAGAGATCCGTCACTGAAAACAATGTAAGTCAATAGTGACAAATCCGTTTTTTTTAGGAGCCTGAAAAAATTGACTTTCAATGTACTTAGTGATGGATCTGTTTTTTTCTGTTTGTGTAACATATACATCAAACTAAGGCATAAAACGTGATGTGAACGCACCCTTATTTGTAATCCGCACTGCAACCCTTTTCAGTTCAGTGGCTGCAGCGCTACACGGTGATCCTGGGGTGCACGGCATATGTCGCTGCCAAGATCGCTCTACCTAATACCGGGCAATGTCCCGTTTTTCATATTAACATTTACTGTATGGCACACAGATCTCAGGATTACTGCAGTCTGAAAAGTAAGTGATTAACACAGTTCTCAGCTGCCAACAGACTAGGAAAATACTTAACATGCCCACACATTACTATTTTCAGCCGAGTGTGTGGTGCGAGGTTCTACAACACTACAGGGGTTATTTAGAGATCTCAAAAATGGGGGATGCTGGTACATACTGATTTCTCCTATATATATATATACATACACAAGCTATGCTGTTCTGCTTCCCGGCCGGGAGGTGGTCAGGGCTCTGTCTCATCTCGTCTTAGTGACGGCGAGATGAGACAACCCCTTTAATATACGTATGCATGTAAAGGTACAAAAGTGCTGCTCTATTTGGTCCTTTAGTTCTGTAAATATATTGCAACGGTGACAGCAATAACTTACAAAATATGGATACACTGGGGGACATTTATCAAATCTACTACGCCACCAAATATATTGACAAATGATTTGATAAATGTCCCCCATAGTATCCATATGTCACGGGTCTTTTTGAGCACTTTTCTGTGACTTGGAAACATTTAGCGAATTTTAATGAGCTTCACCACTTTTAAAAAGAGAGAAAAGCTGGTCGAGATTACATATTAGAAGCCTTTTATGTCTCCTTCATGATGTGCACCTTCAAGCCAGGCAACCCCCTGGTGTACTTTCACTGACACTGGGTTCAGACCTGAGCGTTTTGAAGCCTAGCGTTTTTGGTGAGTTCAAGACTGGCGTGTAGGCGCGTTTTTTCAAGCGTTTTGTTAAATAGTGTAGGCGCGTTTGACGCGCGTTTATGTGATTGACTGCATAGTTGGCCAATGATCAATGATATAGTTTGGCCAATCTGAGTGCTTTAGAGGTGTGACATTCCATGGTGGATGATTCAGCATGTTGCAAACTTTGTAAAACGCGCATCCATAGGCGCGTTTTACGCTGCACAAACGCCCGAACAACACGCCTATGGCGTTTCCCATTGAAGTCTATTGGAACCAAACGCTGGATAAACGCCCGAATTAACGCGAACATACTTGCCTATGCGTCGGACGTTTTTAGGCGCCTACGTACGCGCATTAAAACGCGCAAGTGTGAACCACCTCCATTGGAATGCATGGTTCCTGTACTGTTGCGCGTTTTTTTGCGCGTTCGAAAGCGGCGTTTTACGCGAAAGTGTGAACTGAGTGTGAAGGTGGTAAAACCACATCACACTGGCGCCAAATTCAATAAAACTGAGCACCATTTTCACAAATTTGGTACAGCTGGGCAAAGTAACTGCAGTCTGAAAAAATAGTCTCAAACACATGCAGAACTGAAGCATGACAGTATGAAGTATGAGGGCAAACTCACATCACTGTTACGTTTCCATTCTTCTGATCCATCAGAAGAACAGAAAAATAGAGACAAAAAACAGATCCTGTAAAAAAAATTAAAAAATAAGATGGCTCCAGCGCATCCGTTTCAGCCTTATTCCGTCAGAAAAAACGTTTTTTTTAGACAGAAAAATATACTGCATGCGGGACTTTGTTTCCATATTAAAAAAAAAGGGATCTCTGACGGAAATGGCTCAAATGGATGCCAGATGTGCTTAACTGGCGCACTTTTTTTTTTACAGGATCCAGTTTTTTTTTCTGTTCTTCTGATGGATCAGAAGCACAAAAAAATTTGCAGTGATGTGAACCCTACCTAAGGCTACATGCACACGAACGCATTTTGTTTCCGTGTCCATTCTGATTTTTTTGCGGATAGGATGCAAACCCATTCATTTCAGTGGGTCCGCAAAAAATGCTGACAGCACACTGTCCGCATCCGCATCCGTATGTCCGTTCAGTAGCCTGCAAAAGAAATAGATCATGTCCTATTCTTGTCAGTTTGGCAGACAAGGATAGCCATTATTACAAGGGATCCGCAAAAAAACGGATGCCATACGAAACATCATCCGTTTTTTTTGTGGACCGCAAAACACATACGGCTGTGTGCATGTAGCCTAATACTGTCACCTCCGCCGAGCCCTGTGAAGTGCAGTACTACATAAATAGTACTGCTACCCGACTCCAGATGGCTAAATTGTATGTTGATGCTCACCCTCATTCCTACACTGTGCACTCACAACTCGACGCTGGAATACATTGAGAGGACTCATCCTGGAGTCCTCCCCATTATGTGCGCACGTTCATGAGTCCTCGCAATATATTCTAGCACCAGTTTGCAGGCGCACAGTGAAGAAAGGGGGTTGAGTATGGATATATAGATTAGTGATCTGGAGTTGGGGTAGCAGTAGTATTCATGTAGTACTATGCTTCACAGCACTTGGGGGAGGGGAGACTCGCTTTAAGAATAACATGCTTTTTTTTTTTTACATTTTATTCCAGTAAATATTTCATATTCTTGTCTGCAGTGTCAAACTGTAAGGAGAATGTATACCATACCCATTCTTAGGTATAATCAGTATATTATCTTAACGTATCTCCCATCCATCTGTTCAAAAACACGAAGCAGTGAAACTGGTTGTGACCTTGAAACGTATGATTTCATCTTGTAATGTAAATGGTAAATGATAATAAATCTATGCCATGCCTCCAAATGTAGTCAACATGGAACCATGCGATTCTCTTTGGCATCAGCTGTGAGCCAACGTGATCAGCTTGGTAATGCACAGCTGGTGTTATTTTTAAAGGCTCGGTTTTATGATAAAATGAATGATTTTCGCTGAAAAAAATAATGACAGACGGCTTCTGCCTGCTCGGTCTCTTGAGCTGTGAAGAGTTATCGTAAGGAACATTGCCGCTCTGATCTCACCATATAGCCGTGCTTCTACTCCGAGCACAGATGAGAAATGTCTATCAGCTTTGACATAAAGGGAGAGGCACAAATGCGTGCTGGTTACACACACGGTCAACGTTGTCTGTGCTAACCTCTCATCAGCAATACCAAATGAAGAGTGCAAACTTTATCTTCTTAGGAACTTCTGTGTATGACCTTGAGTAGTCATAAAGTACTCCGCATAGTAATGTTTAGGTGTAATCTATTTTGTTGAATTGAGAGCTTCCTTTTTTGAGGGATTGGCATCTATCATTGACTTTCCAAATTCATACCTGGAGTTACATTATTCAGGGATCTCATGGGTTTACCTGACCTCCTTCCCCCAGATCATGACCTGCTGAGATATTATAGACAGATGACACCACACACACACACTGCTCAGGTAGGCAGTGAGGTTGTAGGCCTCTCGGGTGCCATGCTGAGGTGGTATCTGGGCAGTATAACTACTTTGTAATATCCTCTGTGAGTAAAAATGACCAGAGACATTAGATAAGCGTTGGCAGATGTAGCCAAGCTGAGGATGATCTGCTGACACACCACACCGTTCATCTGGATTTCCTAACCCAAAACTGGTCAAAATGTCTGTGGTCACCTAAAGATTTTGAAGAATGGAAAATTAACCCAACCCCCCTAACCCTAACCCCACAGCTGATGGTGTCCACTGAAAGCACAATCCCGTTTCTTGTATAGGAACTCTTTTGTGCTTTGGCTACATTATATTTATCTACTAACAAGCAGTAATTCATGTAGATTGCCAGAGATGCCCAATATCCAGTATAGTTGGCACTGTATGGTGGCTTCCAGATGTACTATATAAAATACACTCTCATAGGCTCATTTTAACAGTTGTGATAAGGAAAACTGAATTTCAGGTTGCGGAACATGGAAAGTGACAGTGCATGTGCAGTCTCCTTCCCTCGGGGTATCCAGTATGGCTGCTCTTCCAGTTGGTGGTAATCATAGCGCCCCTCTAGAAGACGCAGCACAAAACGCGCCTTGATTTTGTTAATTCATACTCATTTTACTTTTCTGTACAATCTGTAATCACAAGTCTACAGGAATGTTTCCAACAGCATATGGCTCTGACTGTCAGTAAATAATTAACATAGCTATTCGTTTCCAGCATTGCATCATTGGTAGGTGAAGCAGACACGCTTGCACCATGGGTCACGGCAGCCACGAGGGGAGACTGGGAAATACAGACCAGCAATCAAGGTGACCTGCTGGGTCTCAGCACAGCCTAAGTACAGTATAATGAATGCTGAGCTACTGATAGCTCCATTACAGCAATGTATGACTATATTAACTACTACACTGTTACTGTTGTATATAGTTTGTTATATACTGCATTGTGTTATATATATACATGCTATCCTCTGTGCATTAGTGCTTTATATGCATGGCATGAATTAGAGCTAGTTTTTGACTGTGGATGATTTCGAAGTAAGGATGTAATATACTGTCCGTGAAGGTTCTCATTTATCCAGGTCATGGTATATCTGTAAAGAATAAATCAAGGCAACTGGACTTGCTGTAGATTTCTTGAAAACGTTTTACTCGTTCTTCCAACGAGCTTTCTCAATTCTGAGTGACTTGTACAAGAATTCTCTGGGAATAAATAAAACTGAATCAACATCTGGTAATTAGGTCATTATACCCAGCATGGGGTCAAAGGTGTTGATTCCATAGTTCTAATGGGAGTCAATAGGTGATAATAACCTCCCAGAAAAAGGCGTCAAGACAGCATTGTAAGTAGCAGACAATAGATGTTTAACCCCCCCGGCTCTATTCAAGCTTGGTCTCTCCATTTTTACGTAGATCGCCTCCTTCACACCTCGTTTGTACCAATCGGCCTCCTTTTGGATAAGGAGGCCGATTGGTACAAACGAGATGAACCTCACATCCTATCAGGTGAACCTCATTTCTCTCCATGCAAGAGAAGACTCACAGCATGACTGGACAAAGTAAAAAAATGTCATTAATAAACCCCAGTTGAGCAGTTCTTGTACTGGGAAATTTACACAAGATCACATGGTCCAGTACGTGGTCAAGCATTATGTACTTAAAGGGGTTGTTCCACTAATAATAGTCTACAGTTTTCAAACCAGCACATGGATGTGAATACTTTTGTAATTGCATGTAATTAAAAATGTATTATAACTACCGAGTTATTCAATGAAATCTATCTGCATAGCGCCACCTGCTGTTTGCTTTTTTCCAATATCTCTGTCCTGCTCAATGAGACGGAAGCAGACACGCAGTTCCATTCTTCAATTGCCACTAGCTGCAGCAGAAAGGACATACCCTGTGAGAAAAGACTCCCCCCCCCCTCCCCCTTTCAAGCGACCAGCTTGAAATAAATCTAGCAGAGTGATTGCAGCAATGAGTGGGGAGATCTCTGGATCCATGTGAGGTACAGGGCTGGTCCTAGCTGTGTGAGAACGAGGTTGTCAGGTACTAGTTTATGTATGATTTTCATTTTTGACATTATTCATGGGATAACTCCTTTAACATTGACTTTTTTGTTCTTTGGTTTTAAAGCTTACAGTCAATTATGAAATATCCGCAGGATACACCATAAATGCGGAACCCCCTTTCCACCGGTTAGCACGGCGGCGATTGTGCAGTGTGTTCTCCTGCTCTTCCCGTCTTTGATGGCCGGAATGATTGTAGCACGCCTAGCTCCCAGCATGACCAGCACCCTGCCTCTCAATAGAGATCAAAGGATCAGCTCCTGGGCATGTGCAGTAGCCCAAATGCTGTTCAATACTGCAATGATGAGTGCAACTATTGGGTGACGATGCAGCTAACGGAAACTTCTACAGCCAAAAGGTGCAATGAAGGTAGCAGAGTGCCACTTGCCTGGATGGTACCACCCCCAGAACAGACAGGAAGAGGTGAGCTGGGAAAGGAGATGGAACAACCCCTTTAATATGATGATAAATTGTATATATTTATGTGGCTTATCTAGTGCCAGCATTTTCCACCGCGCTGTATAGAGATTGTCCTGACTCATCAATTCCCATAGTGTACATTTCCTATCTCAGACACACACTGGGGCCAGTTTCATAGGAAGTCAGTATATGACATTGATATATATTTCCGCAGACGCTTGGTCCAAGCATGTAATTAACCGCAGTATGTGAGATGGTCTCTCACTCTTGCAGAGGGTAAAATGAATTGGGATGTTCTCGTGAAAAGCGCTGGTAACCCTTGACACTGGATCGAATCATTTGATGAAGGCTATTGATTGAAAGAGTCTTCAAGAAGCCTTCAGGATACGTTGCTCTGTGAAAGCGATGCGGAGAGTAGAGCATAGTTGTGCCGTCAAGTAGGGCTCACCGGACGGCGGCTGTATACAGTGGTAAATACTCTGATGGAGTAAATCCGCATATAAATTTACACATTTTCTCTAACATATGCCTTAAAAGTAAGTGTAATGCATTAGGATGCCCATAGCAACAGAATATGTTATCCAGATGAATATTTAAAATATACGTTTCAGCCATATGACTTATTTATTTTTTAATTGACTTTCCTGGGTTTGAGAGTCTCGTCTCTGCCGACGCGGGGAGATTCTAGCTCAGAACATGAAAGTAGGTCAGACGCTGTTTTTGAGTACAAGGACTTTTTTTTAACCCTTTACATTCCACAGCCTGTCACCTGTACTTAAGTGCTTGTTTTCAAACGTGGCATGAGTGTTCCCAATACTACCAATACATTAGTATATATGTATGTACATGTGCAGTACATTATACTATTTGTGTGCAATTTAGAAGCATGTACTGATTTATTATTAATTTAACAACCCACTGTTTGCATCAACATCATAATTGACTTTTTAGAAAACTTTTTGAAAGATTTTTTTAATGAGACCACTAAGGAGAAGCATCAATGAATCTAACAATAATAGCATGCTAACGTCCTTCTACTCTAAAACTTATGAATGGAAGACGTCTTCATGTACTTATAGAATAGCAATGTCCACCTATTTTTTCACACATTCCCCCCCCCCCCCCATACAAATATGGGCACCAGGATGCCAATTAGGTTAACTCATTAACATTTTTATGGCTAGCTTGTAAAGGGCTAGTAAAGTGATTAAAGACCAATAGCCGTATAAATAAATAGATAGAAAGTAGTAGACCTACAGGCAGACATAACCAGGTTGAAATAATACTGAGAATCTCCATTCTGCATTAGCTATCAATTGGAGGGCACAAGAGTCAACTGAAGGGCATCATACTGCTTAAAGGGTTTGTCCAGGTACAGAGCTGAAGGAGGCTTCCCCCTAGCAGTGTTGCTGGTGACATCACCGGCACTGTTGGGCGGGCTTTAGCGCTGTTTTACAGGCTAGGGAAGCGCTAAAGCCTGCCCATCAGGGCCAGTGAAGTCACTGCGCTCACTGCTAGTTTACCCTATGGAGAGCCCGATTCAGCGCAGTGCAAAGGAGAGCATCCAAAAAATGCAGCCACTCTTGGACTATGCTGTAACAGGCTGTGGCTTTTATATATATATATATATATATATATATATATATATATATATATATATAAAGCATTGATTATCGATTTTATCTCTTATAAACTAAATTTACTTTTGTAGGCCATTAGTTCTAAAAGCTGATTTTTAATAACTAATTTTCCGGTAAGCTTTCAAAAACTGGGGGACACATAGTAAGAGGTATGACAGCATGATTAGACTACACAAAGTAGGTTTGTAGTCTGTTACCATGGAGACCCACAGGTCTGCATAACAGCTGTAGACACACAATAATAGGACTTTTTTTCAAGACTACAAGGAATACTACAAATCCTATACATGGACTATGTCTATTACTTCACATATTGCATTTTATTTCACTTTTCTGTCATTGATTCCATCCGTTATTTTGTGTATATTCTTAAACTATATGGAGTTATCATGAAATATGAGATTTTTTTTTGCACTTGCACTTTACGGACTGTTAGGTGTCGTATATGGGGGATATACTTTTCCCATTGGTCCTTGTCTTTTCACTGTCTGATGGGCGGACTTCATCCCTCATGTATTATCTGTATATTATCTGTAACACATACGTTTATTACGCACTTATAGCACGTATTCAGTTTATTTTTCATCATTTATATTTTACATGATAGTTTTCATACACTTGCTCAATGATTGGGCTTTTATGATGTTTTCACAACTGTACTAATCACATTGAGAGTAGTTTATATAAAAAGTTAACCTATCGGTTAGAAAAAAAAAAAATCTTTTCCTATATGATTAGGTAATTGTGTTCTGAGATTCTATAATGCATGATTATATATCATTATTATGAATTGATTTTAATTATTATTATGATCATGGTTTTATTAATTATGTCTATTCATGATATATGGTATTTGGAAATGTTTATGTAGTTTTCAAATTGTGATGTCGCTCATATCTCCTTGCCGACCGCCGAACGCAGGATTGCGTCCTGGCGGCGGTCGGTTTGTTCCTCTTGGACGCATAGTGTGCTCTCCGCATCACCGCCGGCCCCATTCACACTGAATGGGTCCGCATCTATTCCGCAGAATTGCGGAATAGATGCGGACATTTTTGAGGACGTGTGAATGGGGCCTTACTACTTTTTTTTTTGCACATTTTTTGGCAGAGATTTTTTCATCCACATTGATTGATATGAATGAGGAAATCTGTGCCGTTCATTTTTTTTTTTTGCACATTTTTTGGCAGAGATTTTTTCATCCACATTGATTGATGCGAATGAGGAAATCTGTGCCGTTCATTTTTTTTTTTTTTCAGCCCAGAGGCTGAACGGGAAAAAAAGTCTCATTACCCGTATGCTCAATATAAGGAGAATCACAGAAACTCCTAATGCTGGCCATACGTGTAATGATTGCGGAGACCCTCAAATGCCAGGGCAGTACAAACACCTCACATGTGACCCCATTTTAGAAAGAAGACACCCCAAGGTATTCCGTGAGGGGTATGGTGAGTTCATGTAAAATTTTATTTTTTGTCACTTGTGAAAGTATTTGGCCCCCTTGAACTTTTCGACCTTTTACCACATTTCAGGCTTCAGACATAAAGATATAAAACTGTAATTTTTTGTGAATCAACAACAAGTGGGACACAATTATGAAGTGGAACGAAATTTATTGAATATTTCAAACTTTGTTTACAAATAAAAAACTGAAAAATTGGGCGTGCAAAATTATTCAGCTCCCTTAAGTTAATACTTTGTAGCGCCACCTTTTGCTGCGATTACAGCTGTAAGTCGCTTGGGGTATGTCTCTATCAGTTTTGCACATCGAGAGACTGACATTTTTTGCCCATTCCTCCTTGCAAAACAGCTCGAGCTCAGTGAGGTTGGATGGAGAGCGTTTGTGAACAGCAGTTTTCAGTCCATTCCACAGATTCTCGATAGGATTCAGGTCTGGACTTTGACTTGGCCATTCTAACACCTGGATATGTTTTAGATTTTGCTTTATGTTTTGCATCGTTGTCTTGTTGGAAGACAAATCCATCAGGTTTTCTTCCAGAATGGTCCTGTATTTGGCTCCATCCATCTTCCCATCAATTTTAACCATCTTCCCATCAATTTTAACCATCTTCCCTGTCCCTGCTGAAGAAAATCAGGCCCAAAGCATGATGCTGCCACCACCATGTTTGACAGTGGGGATGGTGTGTTCAGGGTGCTTGATTTTGGTTTCATCTGACCAGAGCACCTTCTTCCACATGTTTGGTGTGTCTCCCAGGTGGCCTGTGGCAAACTTTAAACAACACTTTTTATGGATATCTTTAAGAAATGGCTTTCTTCTTGCCACTCTTCCATAAAGGCCAGATTTATGCAGTATACGGCTGATTTTTGTCCTATGGACAGAGTGTCCCACCTCAGCTGTAGATCTCTGCAGTTCATCCAGAGTGATCATGGGCCTCTTGGCTGCATCTCTGATCAGTCTTCTCCTTGTATGATCTGAAAGCTTAGAGGGACGGCCAGGTCTTGGTAGATTTGCAGTGGTCTGATACTCCTTCCATTTCAATAATATCGCTTGCACAGTGCTCCTTGAGATGTTTAAAGCTTGGGAAATCTTTTTGTATCCAAATCCGGCTTTAAACTTCTCCAGAACAGTATCTCGGACCTGCCTGGTGTGTTCCTTGGTCTTTATGATGCTCTCTGCGCTTTAAACTGACCTCTGAGACTATCACAGTGCGGGTGCATTTATACGGAGACTTGATTACACA
The DNA here is from genome assembly GCA_033119425.1 of Bufotes viridis. Taxonomy (NCBI): domain Eukaryota; kingdom Metazoa; phylum Chordata; class Amphibia; order Anura; family Bufonidae; genus Bufotes; species Bufotes viridis. The sequence goes on along the minus strand of CM065589.1, from coordinate 542,783,453 downwards.
CGGGTGGATTCTATTTATCATCATTAGTCATTAAGGTCAACATTGGATCATTCAGAGATCCTCACTGAATTTCTGGAGAGAGTTTGCTGCACTGAAAGTAAAGGGCCTGAATAATTTTGCACGCTCAATTTTTCAGTTTTTTATTTGTTAACAAAGTTTGAAATATCCAATAAATTTCGTTCCACTTCATAATTGTGTCCAACTTGTTGTTGATTCTTCACAGAAAATTACAGTTTTATGTCTTTATGTTTGAAGCCTGAAATGTGGCAAAAGGTCGAAAAAGTTCAAGGGGGCCAAATACTTTCACAAGGCACTGTATAAGGGCATGAAGTGTATTTATGCTGCGGAATTGGAGAGATAAGCATGTGTGCCTATTGATATTATATCTATCACACAAGATATATATATCTAGGTGTGATTTAGTGTGTGTATTTCTGCTATTTAGGCACACCTGCTTGTCATTTGTCTACAATTTTGGCAACTATTGATATTTATGGTCTTTTAGCACTATCTATTAATATTAGGGTAGATTTGTAGTGAGGGATAACTCCTTTATATGGAGAAGACATTTCTTTCATTGATATTGATGGATATTTTCTGTATTGTATTTCCATCGTGTTCTCTTTCCTTCTAATACCTGATCAATACTATGGATTTTTGATAAATCGAGATTTCGATATATTTTTATGATATCAGTCCCATTGATCCTCTTTCCTTTGAGATTAAAAATAAATGTATGGAGGTCAGAAGATCTTCCAGTATCTAGTAGAAAAATATCTCATTTGTCTTCCAAAATATGCCTCATTTGTACGTAAGCTAGGAGGCACGTGACTAAATTAAACTTTCATAAGGAGCACTCTGTATGTCATCAATCTTTCATTACAGCATGACTACGAAAATCATTTTATCTGATGTTACTAAGGAAGCTTTTATCTTTTAAATCTTGACCAAATCCACAAAGAGACTTTTAACTGCCGTAAAAGGTTTCAAGTTCACAATTAACGTTATCGGCAGACATTCATTATTTCACCTGCAAATTACATGTTCACAAAAGCCGAGATGCCTATCTGTATTCCATTTAATTACAGACAACCACCTAAGAGCACCACACAGTCCTAGTCTTCTGAAATAATATTCACTTGCAAGACGGTAAATAGACTGGATCAGGATAATGGTATGGGCCATGTATAAGCAGCTACAAATGCAAAGTCACCAACATAGTTCTGGACATTTAAAGTGTAACCATCATGTTTTCATCAAAAAATCAATGTTAGGGTACTTTCACACTAGCGTTTTGGATTCCGTTTGTGAGATCCGTTACAGGGCTCTCACAAACGTTCCAAAACGGATCAGTTAAGTCCCAATGCATTCTGAATGGATAAGGATCCGTTCAGAATGCATCAGTTAGGCTCCGTTCCGCCTCTATTACGTTTTGGAGGCGGCCACCAAAACGCAGCATGCAGCATTTTGGTGTCCGTCTGAAGAGGCGGAGCCTAACGGATCCGTTTTTTTTTTACAATGTAAGTCAATGGGGACGGATCCGTTGTCAGTGACACAATATGGTGCATTTGAAAACGGATCCGTTCCCCATTGACTTTCAATGTAATCCAAAACGGATCCGTTTTGGACTTTGTCATTTTTCTTTAAACCTAATGCAAACGGATCCGTTCTGAACGGATACAAACGTTTGCATTAGAGGTGCGGATCCGTCTGTGAAAATAAACAGACGGATCCGCACCAACGCTAGTGTGAAAGTACCCTTAGCATATGTTACTGCTGCAGCAGCATTATGCATAAAGTAATCTTTAGTTTCTTCACATACCACTGTTTTCCTTGAGTTTTTCCCTTAGTTCTGGCTGTTTAAACATTTACATTATGAGGACCTTCTCAAGATGGCTCCTCTGCCAGTTCTCTGAGGCCAAAACTCCTTTCCCTCACTTCACATACACACTTGCTGCAGCCAGCAGCTCCCTGCCAGCCAATCAGATTGGATTACTGAGAGACACGCCTCCTCACTCTGAAGCCTAATGCAGCAATGCAGTGTGAAGGACCGCCCCTCTGTCTTCTGTTTATACTAAAGGGAAGACAGAGAAGCCATAGCAACAGTCTTTTAAGGGAGCAGTGTAAAGGGACAGAAGACATTATTATAAGTTATTATAAGGTAATTACAGATCTTTTGACAATCATTGGCAGACTAACTCAGGTGTACATGCCTAGCTCTAAAAAACTAGCAAATAAATAAAATATGACAGTTACACTTTAAGTCATGCCTGGGGAGGACCTGAAATCCCCAGGAAATGCCCACAAACCACAGATTTTGGGATAAACATGCACAAAAACCGAGCCTTTCCTGCCCTCCTTACGATTGGACCCATCCATTCACGCTTATTGAAGCATGTTAAACGTGCTAGAAAATATCTATGAAATTATGGGTTTTTGAAAAATAAAAAGGATTGGTCCCTGTACCTAAGGCCCCAGCATGAAGTCCATAACCCCATGAGCCCACAACCTTTCAATTTTGACCTTTCAATTTTTTTACATTTTGTACTAAAATAAAATATAATATAATTTATCACATAATGACAAAGTGAAAACAGAATGTTTGAAATCTTTGTTAATTTGTTGAAATAGATAAACTAAAATCCTGCAGAGCCTTTACGTAGTACTTAGTTAAAGCACCTTTGGCAGTGACTACAACCTCCAGTCTTCTTGGGTATGATGCCACGACGTTTGCACACCTAGATTTGGGTATTTTCTGCTATTCTTCTTTGAAGATCCTCCCAAGCTCTGTCAGGTTGGGTAGGAACCGGTGGTTGATAGACATATTCAGGTCTCTCCAGAGATGTTGGTCTGGGTTTAAGGCAGAGCTCTGGCTGGGCCGCTCAAAGACAGTCACAGAGTTGTCCCAAGCCCCTCCTTTGTTGTCTTGGCTGTGTAGTTAGGGTCATTGAGTGACAATTCTTAAGCCCTTTACACCACTATTGTGATGTTAAAAAGTTGCACATTATGGCGCCCGCCAGATTTACCATAACTTATGCCAGCAACACCGTGGCTGGTGTAGACTTCATTTTATGGAGCATTGCAGAGATGACCCTAATTTTTTAAGAAGTATCTGCCTCTTAATAAATTAGGTGCATCTCACGCCAGCGCAGGGAGTTTGGGTACACCAGACTTGATAAATCTTCCCCTTTGCTTTGTTGGAAGGTAAACCTTCGACACAGTCTGAGGACCACAGCACACTCAATCAGGTTTTCATTAAGAATATCTCTGTACTTTTCTCTATTCAGCTTTCCCTCAACCTGAATGGTCTCCCTGTCCCACCCCCACAGCGTGATGCTACTACAACCTTGCTTCACTGAGGCCCTCAGAGCTTAATTTTAAGTGTCATATCAAAGGCTCTGAATACCTGTGTCCATGCAAAATTTTAGCTTTTATTTTTTATTTTTCACTTTCTCATTATGGGGTATTGAGTGCAGAAGGGTGGGAAAAACTAGATTTTTTTTGTAGTTTAGCATAAGGTTGCAACATAACAAAATGTGAAAAAGTGAAAGAATGCACTAGATAACATGAGACACAAGTGACAAGTATACGGGGGATACAATTGATAGTCATGGATAAGCCCCATTCTGACAGGTTCCACAGGAAGCACTGTCGCATGTTTCAGCTTTACTCTAATGTGGATGGGCATTGTCATCGCAACATCTTCTTCCCAGACATCCCTGTAACGTCTCAGAGTCAGCACACTCATAGATCACGGCTCGAGTGCCAGAGAAGTGTGCTCAGCTCTACTGCATCTTCTGATGGTTTCCTACAAACACTCATCTGAAAGATAGCAGAAACTGTCATTCATATCACAGGTCTTGGTGGCCAAGAATCATTACATTCCTTCCAGTCAACCTTGACTGGAGAATTCCTTCTCAGTATGTATATTTTATTATGTACTGGGATATCAATCTCTACCTTTACCTTCCATCAAACAAGATATGGTAAACAGATTGATTATAACATGGAGCGCCGCCTGCACACAAAACCATCAAGCTGAAATAAATATGTAGAAACGGACGTTAAAAAGAATGGCCTCACCCTGAAAATATAAGCGCATTCACAAGCTCGTGCATCGCAAGATTAACACTTCATATGCTGAATTACGAAAACATTCCTCAATGGCTAGTCTTTCTACTTTACATCTGGCTCATTTTATTCGACTCATGAAAGGACACTTACTAAATTTCCCAGGCCCGCAGGCCCATTTCACATTCAAAAAACTAGCTCTTCAAGTCAAGGAACCAAAAGGGAAAATATCCAAACTATATAGCCTTCTAATGGCTCTATCATGCCCTGGTGCTCCCCTCTCTATTACCCATTGGGAATAAGATTTAAATATTAAATTCTCCCCAAAAGACTTACGATGTGCTCTGATAGCCCCCACCAAGGTGTCCAGATGTGTCAAGCTGCAAGAGAATAGCTATAGAATATTAATGCAATGGTATTATACACCACAACGCCTCAACCGTATGTTTCCTGAATGTAGCCCTGAGTGTTGGAGATGCAACAATGAAATAGGCACTCATGGCCACATCTGGTGGAAATGTTCTAAGATAGTTCCTTATTGGCAGAAAGTTTGTAAAGCTATATCGGAGGTCTGTGAGATTCGTGTTCCCACATCTCCGAAATTGTGCCTATTTGGTGTTTACGGAAATCTCAAATGCCCAAAACATACACGAACCCTGTGTAATATATTCTTAGCCTCAGCTAGACTCTTAATTGCTGTCTGTTGGAAACAACAAGAATCACCTACAATCCAAAACTGGATCCAAAGGTGTGACCAAATATACCGCCTTGAACAAATAGCACATTGGGATTCTCGAACACCTCTTAAGTTTGAGGTTATCTGGAAACCATGGAAAACCTTCAGGAACTTTTCAAATGACTATGCTCTACAGATTGCATTGACCTACTTGTTACTGTGGTGGAACATTTGCTAGGAATGACCTGGTAAGCTACAATAGTCATTAATAGACTATGGAGCACAACTTAATACCACGTAGTTCTTCATAATTTATGCATTATTCACTCAAGAGATACTAGCGAAGGTACTACAAAACCCTACCCTACTCACCCAACCAAACTTACCTTCTGAACCCCCCCCCTCCCCCTCCTCTTTTCTCTTTCTATTCTTTTCTTCTTCTTTTACTGGAGTTGAAAGTTCTTTCATAGATGCAATGTTGTATGGGATCTGTGATTTACTCAGCTGTAAGACAACTCAACTTTATGTGGCAAATATATGCATCTGTTATTGCATCCTATTTCATGCCTTTTCACGTTTTGCCTTTATGTAGGCATTATATTTGGGATTTTTGTAACATTTTGGAGAAAACCAATAAAAGTTGATTTTAAAACAAACAGAATTGTTATTGCATGGGGAATACAGGTATTTTCTAAAACACACGTCAGGAGTGGACAAAGGTCTTATTTAAAGCGGCTTTGTCACCCGGATCTACCCTACCATATAGCCTGGTCGGATTGATGACGCTAAGTAAAGCAATACCTGCTACTTTCACATTTGCGCTTTCCCTTTCCACTATTGAGACCCGTCATAGGATCTCAATAGCAGGAGAAAACGCTTCCATTTTGTCCCCATTCATTGTCAATGGGAACAAAACTGAACTGAACGAAACTGAGTGCACCAGAATGCATTACGTCCTGTTTGGTTGCGCTCCCATCGCGGACAGAATAACGTTGCAAGCAGTGTTTTTCTGTCCGCGACGTGGTGCAGAGCAAGACGGATCCGTCCTGACACACAATGTAAGTCAATAGGGACGGATCTGTTTTCTCAGACACAATAGAAAATGGATCTGTCCACCATTGACTTTCAATGGCGTTCATAATGGATCCGTCATGGCTATTTTAGAGATAATACAACCGGATCTGTTCATAACTGATGCAGACGGTTGTATTATCATGACGGATCCAGCAAAAATGCTGGTGTGAAAGTAACCTTATGTCGGTGGTATCTTTGCAGAGAAAAATGAACTTTTAAAATTAGGCAAATGAACTATGAGGTGGGATTATGCGGTTCAAGCACCGCTGCAGTGACGCCCCTGGTGCTCCATAATGATGCCCCTCTGCTTTCCATCACGCCCCCTGCCTTTAGATTGACAGCGCTAGACCACACTCGTGTCCAGAACGGCGCATGTGCACAACATCTTTGCTCGTCGCCATGAAGCTGATGAGTTCACTAACTCCCCCAAAATGAACCTAAAAAACATGAGTGATTTTAATCAAAGCTTCTTGCTGTCTGCCAGTATTCTTGTAAAGTCCTGTACAGAAGGCCTCTTAAACGGTAAGGACAGGAGCTCTTATATAAGATGAAAGGAAACACTCAGATGTATAATAAAGGAGATGAGATGGCACAAGGCAAGCCAAAGATTTGCATTGCTTCTGACAGAGATGATGTAAGGCATTTTACAGAGAACACTACCAGAACTAGGACGGGCGCTTTATTCACAATGACAGTGCAAGGGGAGATCAAAGCAACCACCTTTGGGGAGCAGGACACTAAAAAAGTGATAAACATAGAGGGTCCTTAGCTTGCAAGTGACTATCTCCAGGTACTGTCATCTGCATGGCTGAACAGACATCCTACAAATATAGTATATATATCTGGTGGAACAGTGGAGGCCATTTACTAGCAGGGACGGACTGGGAACTTAAAGTGGCCCTGGTAAAATTACTAAAAGTGGCCCCATTCGGCTCCAAACTGATGGAAGGCAGGGCCAGGAATACCATATTGTGGCACATTATTCCGCCCCACAGAGCCAAATACCACAGTCCTTCACAAAATACATCCCCAAAAACTTCCACTGCCAGCCGTGAGGAGGGCTCAGGCGGCCCCGTGGGCACCGGCCCACTGCCATATTCCCTGTAAGGTCTATGGCCAATCCGTCCATGGTCCGCAAAAAAGCCATATATGCTGTATACCAAATGTACTATACTAGATACCTTTTCTGCCTCTCACTACAAGAGGCTAAAAATTAGCAGGAAACCGGCGCAACAAAATTCCACCAATGTCCACAAAGTAGGCCAACCAATAGGTGGTCTCAGACAATAGGTTAGACAACATTGTTTTAAGAACCAGCAAATCTATCATCCAGCATCAGCCGCTGTAATAAATCTGGCCCATCCATAGACCATCTAGTCTAAGCAAGAGGAACAAGACTACAGAAGGGTCTAGACTTTCACTTGTCTTGGAGGACTAGAAATTCACCAGGTCTTGGCCGTTAATCTTACTTTTAAAAAGATCAGACTTCATTAAGTTCAGGGTGTGGCACAATAATCTTCAAGGTAAAGAAAAGTACCTGGATAGGTTAAAGTCTCCACCATACAAGTTCCTGAGGTTACAATGACCTCAGATTACAATATTCTCAGCCTACGAGGTCCTTCTTGGGTCATTTCTTCTTAAAAAACACATTTAACTTAACAAATATGTGGTCAATGCCATCAGAGAGCGCATTTCTCTAGAAAAATCCCTGACTACCGCTTAAATCAGACGCCACATTACTGAAGTGTCTGCAGTGACTGGCTGCCTGGTAGCGCCTCTGTGCGATACAGTGCGGTACTCCAGTATTTTAATGTAGGTGGATGACGGGTTTAGGAAAACAGTGCAGCTGAAAGCACCAGACACATGCACACACATCCTCCGACAATATCCTCACACACAATACACAAACCACAAGCTGCTGCACTCACCGTCCGTTGTCCCGGCCTACTCCCCACACTCGGATGCTTACAATGGGCTGTGAGTGGAGGAGGGTGCGGTCCATAAGATCTACCAGATTTAGCATGTCATTCTCTAAAATAAGATACATATCTTTACCCTGGAAAAGAGAAAAGAAAAATAATCAGTCAATGGTGATTAAAAGACTACAAACTAGTAAAGACATGTGATGAAAAAGCACTTTATTGACCAGGGCCCTACTGCAAAGCTCATTTATATCATTAAACTATTTCATCTGTCACATAGAAATGAAATAAGATGACCTCACCAAAACCTGTCATTTAAAAGGGTTATCCCGTGACTAATGTATAAAATGAAAATCATATAAATCAAATATATAGTACAGGACTGACACCCTCTTTCTAACAAAGCTACAACCAGCCCTGTACCTCACATGGATCCAGAGATCTCCACATTATTTCTCTACTACAGTGATGCCCAACCTAATGCCCGACTCCCTGGAAAAAGTCTAAGGTGTAACAATACGCCTTAGACTTTTTCTCCACATTCCTCGGCACAGTGAGCGCTATGAACGGCAAAGGCAGAGCAGCGATGCTGCCTGTGCCTGAAATAACCAATAACAAAGCTCCTTACAGCAAGGAGCTTTGTTATCGGTTGGTATGAGCGCACCAGAGCAGGGTCAGGCAGAGGAAGAAGGAGGGGCCGGCTCCCGTGGTGCCTGTAGTAAGGAGAGCAGTGCGCGCTGCCGGAGGACCTTGGGCAACATGACCGGGCCGCTGGAGAGGTAAGGAGCTTATATTCATGACTGGTCCCCGGTGACACTGCTCCCCACTCCTACTATCACCCCACAGTGACACTGCTCCCCCTCCTCCTGTCACCCCACTAGTGACCCTGCTCCCTCTCCTCCTGTCACCCCACTAGTGACCCTGCTCCCCCCTCCTCCTGTCACCCCACTAGTGACCCTGCTCCCCCTTCTCCTGTCATCCCACTAGTGACCCTGCTCCCCCCTCCTCCTGTCACCCCACTAGTGACCATGCTACCCCCTCCTCCTGTCTCCCCACTAGTGACCCTGCTCCCCCCTCCCCCTGTCACCCCATTAGTGACCCTGCTCCCCCTCCTCCTGTCACCCCACTAGTGACCCTGCTCCCCCTCCCCTGTCACCCCATTAGTGACCCTGCTCCCCCTCCTCCTGTCACCCCACTAGTGACCCTGCTCCCCCCTCCTCCTGTCACCCCACTAGTGACCCTGCTCCCCCCTCCTGTCTCCCCACTAGTGATTCTGCTCCCCCCTTCTCCTGTCACCTCCATAGTGACCCTGCTTCCCTCTACTCCTGTCACCCCACTAGTGACCCTGCTTCCTCCTCCTCCTGTCACCCCACTAGTGACCTTGCTTCCCTCTCCTCCTGTCACCCCACTAGTGACCCTGCTTCCCTCTCCTCCTGTCACCCCACTAGGGACCCTGCTTCCTCTTCCTTCTGTCTCCTCACTAGTGACTCCGCTTACCCCTCCTCCTGTCTCCCCACTAGTGACTCTGCTTCCCCCTCCTCCTGTCACCCCACTAGTGACCCTGCTTCCCCCTTCTCCTGTCACCCCACTAGTGACCCTGCTCCCCCCTCCTCCTGTCACCTCACTAGTGATCCTGCTCCCCCCTCGTCCTGTCATCCCACTAGTGACCCTGCTCCCCTCCTCCTGTCACCCCACTAGTGACCCTGCTCCCCCTCCTCCTGTCACCCCACTAGTGACCATGCTACCCCCTCCTCCTGTCACCCCATTAACGACCCTGCTCCCCCTCCTCCTGTCACCCCACTAACGACCCTGCTCCCCCCTCCTCCTGTCACCCCACTAACGACCCTGCTCCCCCTCCTCCAGTCACCCCACTAGTCACCCTGCTCCCCCTTCTCCTGTCACCCCACTAGTGACCATGCTACCCCCTCCTCCTGTCACCCCACTAACGACCCTGCTCCCCCTCCTCCTGTCACCCCACTAACGACCCTGCTCCCCCTCCTCCTGTCACCCCACTAACGACCCTGCTCCCCCCCTCCTCCTGTCACCCCACTAGTCACCCTGCTCCCCCCTCCTCCTGTCATCCCACAGGGAAGAAGCTGAAAAGACTCCAGCAACTATGATGGGATCCGTTCAGTTTCCGTTCGGGGTCCTGTCTTTTTACCGGACACTAAAGTGCTGCATACAAGGCTTTTTGGTCTTTTGACAGAATCTGCAACAGAGGCTCCAAACGCAGCCTCCGAGGCAGATTTGAAGGCCTACGTATTATGTATTTTAGTAATGCTCACATGTGCCCCCTCACAGTGTTTGCACTTCTTTCTGGCAAAGCTACCTGGTTCTGGCCCACAAAATTTATACCATGTCTAGTGCTGCCCTCAGACAAAAAATGGTTGGGCACCACTGCTCTACTAGATTTATATCAAGCTGACAGCTCAAGGGGAGTGTCTTTTCTGCTGCAACTAAGGGGGCGTGTCCATGCTCTCCCTATAACAGCTCAGGGGGGGGTGTCTATACTTTCCCTATCACAGCTCAGGGGGCGTGTCTATACGCTTCCTATCACAGCTCAGGGGGCGTGTCTATACGCTCCCTATCACAGCTCAGGAGGCATTTGAAAGATAAAACTGAGCGTGTGCGGCCTTCTCCGTGAGCTGGTCAAAGAAATAAGAAATGGCCTTATACAGATACATTCTATTGACTAACTCAGTGGCTATACTAAACGTTTAATTACATGCCATTACAAAAGTATTCAGATCCAGGGGCTGGTTTGAAGTGTAGAATATTTTTCGTGGGACAACCCCTTTAAGAGAAAGATATAAGTGAAGTAAGCCTTGCTCACTGTCTGCCCCCATTTCAACCCAATTCAGCACTGAGCTAAGTTTTTAGATGCAATTTTCCATCTCATTGACCCCCCGGCCACTGGAAAAATCAGATAGTGAATAGGGGGATGCTGTGTGACCAGGTGCAGTGGATAATGAAGGGGGTCTCCTGATTTAAAGAGGACCTGTCACCCTCCTGACATGTCTGTTTTAGTAAATACTCACATTTTTCATGTATTAACAATTCTGGTGCAGAAATTGGTTGTGCTGTTCCTCTATTATTCCTAATAGAAGTTCATAAGTGAATTGCCAGCAGCCTGCAATAAAGGTCCAAATGGTTGTAACCAGTTTGTGGGGTGTGTCATTGTACAGTCCGACACTACCCAATCAATTATGCCAGTGGAATAATAGAGGAACAGCACAGAGTGATAAAGACAGATGACAGTAGTTATAAAACAGACATGTCAGGAGAGGTGACAGGTCGGTCCTCTTGAAAAATGAAGTAATTAGCAACCTGTCTGTTTCAATAGCAGTGTTGTTGAGACAGGGAAAAGCAGCCTGTCAGCGACCGTGCCAGCCCAGCCTGCTATACTAGGCAGATTTTTAAAGACTAATTTGATAGGTTGCCTTTTTATGCAGGTCATTTTACTATGTAGGGACTATGGGTGGGTTTCCATCTTTTTACTGTATACAAAAAATGTATACGTTAAATGGATGCCTCAGACAGATGCCATACAGTGATATTCGTTCACCATAGAGTTCCGGTGTGAAAAAAAAAAACCTATACGTTTTTTAACCGGACTGTGCAGGATACAAGAACATGATGTGCATCGTTTTTGTATCCTTTTGTTGTAACGTATACGTCAATCGGAGGCATAAAACGTGATGTGAACCCACCCTAATGGTTGTATTGAGTCCACAATTAGCGGTAAATGGTTTAACGTCACATTTTTACTTTAATGGTAAATGCTGTTACACTGTATGAGTATAATTTATTACGTGACCTAGATGTGTGCTTACAGCCGAACATTAGCTGCATCGCTTTGAAGTACGTCTCCGTAGCGAGCTACATGGAGATAGCAGCCCGTAGCCTACCATTAATATTTCATAACAATGTGTCTACCTTATATAAGGCTGAGGAGAGAACTCTCACTTTATCTTCTACATCTACCCAAGCACTACTCCCTCTGGATACTATGGAAACCCCCTTAATGTTCTGTAGGGTAGTCGTGTAATGTACAGCCCTCATCGGAAAAACAGAGCTAACACACATTTTACTTTAAAGGGGTTTATGCTCATGTAGTCAGGGCCGGCGCGTCCTATACGCGGAATAGGCCGCCGCGTAGAGCGCCCCTTTGGGAAGGGACGCTGCTAGGAGCGCCGGCCCCGTCTCATGCTGCAGCCGCCGAGCGCTCTGAATTGAGCCTCTGGTGGCTGCAGCACTGCCCGGGCTGGCGCGTCCATGAGGGCGTACCGCCCGGGCGCAGCAAGAGGAGAGGAGCTGACAGGAGGGAAGCGCTCAGCGCTCCCTCCTGTCAGTCCATTGTAGCGCGGCCGAGCTCTTTATAGCCGCGGGTACAGGAGCATCTGTCTCCTGTACCCGGCCGGACTGACACGAAGTGCGCACACAGTGTGCACTTCATGTCAGTCCCCTCGGGTACAGGAAACAAAAGCTCCTGTACCCGTGGACCAAAAAGAGCTCAGCCACGCTACACTAGAGGTGGGGGGGTGGTGAAGAATGACAAGGGAGGGAGAGAATGACAAAAGGGGGGAAGGAAGAATGACAAGGGGGGATTGTGAAGAATGACAAGGGGGTGAAGAATGACAGGGGGTGAAGAATGACAAGGGGGGAGTGAAGAATGACAAGGGAGGGGGAAGGAAGAATGACAAGGGGGAGAGTGTGAAGAATGACAAGGGAGGGAGAGAATGACAAGGGGGGGGGGGGAGAATGACAAGGGGGGAGGAAGAATGACAAGGGGGTGAAGAATGACAAGAGGGGGAGAGAATGACAAGGGGGAGAGAGAGAACTGGCGTTAGTTAAAGGGGTTCTGCAGTTTATTTAAACTGATGATCTATCCTCTGGATAGATCATCAGCATCTGATCGGCAGGGGTCCGACACCCGGGACCCCCGCCGATCAACTGTTTGAGAAGGCAGCGGCGCTGGCAGTAGTACCTCGGCCTTCTCGCTGTTTACCGCAGGCGCAGTGACGTCGCGACTAGTATCACTGGCCTTGGCGGGGTTAAGCTCTGTTCACTTGAATGAAGCTTAGCCCCACCCAGGCCAATGATACTAATCGTGATGTCACTGTGAGAAGGCTGAGGCGCTACTGACAGCGCCGCTGCTTCTCAAACAGCTGATTGGCGGGGGTCCTGGGTGTCGGACCCCTGTTGATCAGTTTAATTAAACTGCAGAACCCCTTTAATATGGCAGATCATATGGGTGGGGCATTGTGATGTCACATGGGGGGGGGGGCGGCAACTTTTCTTTTGCCTAGGGCGGCAAAAATCCTTGCACCGGCCCTGCATGTAGTTGTTTACCTCATGTACATCTTCCCCATGCATTTTTTTCCAGTACGTACAACTTCCTGTTGCTATATCCAACCAAACCCATGATGCACTTCTCCGGTGCCCGTGTTTTGCGGACCACAACATCGCGCCCATACAGTCGTGTGAATGGGGCCTAAGAGAGAGGATACTGAAGTGCATGACTTTATTGGACGCTCTTACTTCGCTCTCTGATCCCACTCCTCTGTCCGCTTCGTAAACTATGCAACTTAGACATTTTATAGCATTTTTATGTATTTGCAAAGCACGAGGTACTCCTTGCCATGCCATGTATTTACAGACTGCAGGTATTCCCCTCCAACACTCCCTGCCCATCCTATAGGTTTAGCTGGGAACGGGACTGATCTACCAACAGAAAGAGCGTATTTATGTCTTGTCGCATGGATCGCCAATGGCTAGTAGATAGCAGGAGGAGGGTTTGAGGTCCTATCCTGATTGTATTGGGTACTCTTCAAAGCTCCATGTATTGATGCCTTCATTCTGTGGTGGAGATGCAAAGGGGAACAGGGGACGATTCTGCATATCTAGTGGGATTAGCTTAATGGGCTTCTGGTGGGAGAGGTGGCGCACAACGTCTATATTGTCAAATTACTCTCAATTATAGGGAAGGGATCATTCTTTTTTGACAACTGCCTGCTCGTCAGTGGAGGAAAGAGCTGCATTTACATGCAGTGATCACCTCCACTGTATGAGGACGAGCAATGAATACAGACTCACTGTTTCTGGGTAGTAGATCACTGTTCACACACTGCACGATCTGCTGCCCAGAAAAGATGAGTTAATGTGCTGCATTAAAGTTCATGTCGCCCGATGAACACGTGCTTTGCTCATTCATCAGGTGATTGGCAGGACATTTACATGGGTCTATTATCGGGAACCAGTGTTAATAGTAATGTTCATTCCCAATAATCGGTCCAACAACTGGACTGTGTATATCAGCCTGAAATCCTCTGCAATGTTTCTGCTGAATCCTTGTGATATCCCACTCTTCTCGTATCGGCTCTCTGTGGTTCATCTGGTTAAGGCTGTGCGGGCACGTATCCCAAATTCAGGAGATGAGAAGGATGGAGGATCCCACTGTCTCACACAGAGAGAGGCATGATGAGTTCCTAAAATCTTGGCATCATTGGATTGTGTTTGAGAATTCTCTCTTCTCCAACCAAGGGTTAAAGTACTCTTCCCCCCTCCCCTTTCTCCCTAGCAAACCCCCTCTTATATTTTTTTCTCTGGTCAATCTCTTTTATTCTTTTCTACTCATTTTAGAGTTTCTTTCTGTTTTTTTAGTGTATACTTTGGGATTTGCTCTAGGGCTTTGTGTCCTGTTCAGTTGATTTATTTCCCTGCCCTTGCTTGGATTGGTTACTGTTCTTATACTTTCCAAAAGTTAAATAAGAAGATATATATTTTTTACTGTCGCTGCAGGGTCAAGTGACCTGCAGTCTGATGACTGGACTCCTACTGTGTATGCTGTGTCTGCCGGAGGCAAAGTTCTCCGTGCAAGTTCATCAGACTTGCATCAAGGGTCTCATAGACTTGCATAGACTCTGTAGGAATCCAGTTGTCAGACTGCATTTCACATGACCCTGTAGCACTAGGATCTCGCGAGTAAAGTCTTGCACTTTAGTACCCTCTTCTTTATGTAGGTTACAAACAATGGCCCTGATAAAATGTAAGGGTATAGCCTGCCGGATCCGTCCTGCCGCAAGTGCCCGTGCACTGCCGTGCTGCCGCTCCGTCCACATTGACTATAATGGGGCGGGGCTATGGCGCAGCACGGCAGTGCGCGGCCAGAGATCGCCGGACTAAAAGTCCTGCATGTCCAACTTTTCAGTCCGGCGATTTTTGCCGTGCACTGCCATGCTGCGCCGTAGCTCCGCCCCCGCCCCATTATAGTCAATGGTGACGGAGCGGCAACACAGCAGTGCACGGGCACTTGCGGCAGGACGGATCCGGCAGGCTGAATAGCCTCCCGGATCCGTCCTGCCGCAAGTGTAAAAGTACCCTAATAAAGCATAAAGCTAGCCATACACCTTAGGGTGCATTCACAGAAGAAGAAAGGCTACTTTCACACTAGCATTAATATTTTCCGGTATTGAGATCCGTTATAGGGGCTCAATACCGGGATGAAATGCTGCAGTTTTGTCCCCATTTATTGTCAATGAGGACAAAACGTAGCTGAACAGAACGGAGTGCTCTAAAATGCATTCCGTTCTGTTCTCATACCGTCCTGGGATGCGGAGCAAGATGGATTCATCCAGACCCACAATGCAAGTCAATAGGGACGGATACGTTTTCTCTGACACAACAGAAAACGGATCTGTCCTCCATTGACCAAGTAGCCTTAGATGTAGCTATCTATTCCTTCTGACACCCCCAGCCCACACGTGTTCTCAAAGGGGATAGGGGAATAATCCCTGCCAGAAACCTGTCCAGTCCTTCTTTTTCTCTACATCTGCCATCAGGGAGAAAGTAAGGACATCACCATACACATTAGACAGTGATGCAGTTCCGTCACTTCTGGTGGGTTCGGGTAATGCTTATTTACTGTGTGATTGTGTGCTAGAAAATACTTTGTAACACAGGGTGGGCCATTAATATGGATACACCTTAATAAAATGGGAATGGTTGGTGATATTAACTTCCTGTTTGTGGCACATTAGTATATGTGAGGGGGGAAACTTTTCAAGATGGGTGGTGACCATGGCGGCCATTTTGAAGTCGCCAATTTGAATCCAACTTTTTGAATCAAACCAAGCACACCATTGTTTTTCTTGTGAAATTCCCAATACGTTTTATGTGTCACATGACCCTCTTCCTATTGAAAAAACAAAAGTTGGATTCAAAATGGCCGCCATGGTCACCACCCATCTTGAAAAGTTTCCCCCCTCACATATACTAATGTGCCACAAACAGGAAGTTATTATCCCCAATCATTCCTATTTTATTAAGGTGTATCCATATAAATGGCCCACCCTGTACACTTGTATGTATGTAAAATGCCTTTTTCTCCACTTACCAGAGGCCTCTTTCCACATATACCCAGCTACCATCACTCACTATGACACATGTTTTCAGTCTGGCTGAGGGATCACATTACACTGGGGAGGGCAGCACATGGTGAAGACCCTTCATTACTGTGGGTATGGTATGGGTCGCTTTTAATTAGAAGGTGGAAGAGAAGAACTTACCTCTCCCCAAATGCCAACTGTGTCTCTGATGTCGTTCTTGCTGTATGACAATTGTCTAATACAGTTATTTACGGCAACGCTACTTTTCCCTGGAGCCAGGTCTTCTTCTGCCATTTCTACCCAGCCCAAAGAGCGCACAGCAAAGCACTGCGGGTAAAAAAAGCAGCGCGTCAAATAGACAGTAAATAAACCTGTGAACAAAAGGGTCTGTTACACAAAATTCTTGTCTTCCTTTAGGGAAAAGACCTGTAGGCATCCTCAAAAGAGACTAAGGGTGACATTTATAAATCGCCGGTCTTAATCTCTGTGCACAGGCCTCTACATGACCTTGGCTCTTGCTGCCGCCGGCCACGCGACATGCTTTAGACTACGCTAGCTCTCTTACTCGCGTAGTTTAAGGCCATTTTCCACGCCATAAACTGGCGTGGAAAATGATAAATGAGACGGGCCTCTTCTCCGCCCACATCACTTCAGAAAAGTGGCATCAGTGGGGTAAAGGCACAGATTTTGTCGCAAAACAATGTTGCAACAAAATCTGAGACCTTAATATGCCGCAAAGTGGCGTAAAGCTAATAATAAATGTTTCTCAGGTGCACAGTATGCCCCTCCGGCACATAGGCTGTTCATACCCTCATTAGTATGTATGGCTATTTTGTGTGGCTGTTCTATTACTACTCCTGGAAATGTCTAAATAATTTGACAACTGGGTGTCACAATTCCCCTTGTCAATAGAGTGTGTGCCGACACTGTTATACTGCCAGCATTTATTGGACAGTGAGTCAGTAGGGATATGCCTCACTGACAAGCAAAACGGAGGCGCCTAGTTTTCAATTTATTAATACACTTCCAGGAAGAATAACAGAGGACGGGCACAACACAGAGATGTTGTAGAACAGTTATTTTATGGAAAAATACAAGTATTTACTAAAACAGACATGTCAGGAGAGCAGCTACTATGGAATAAAGTGAATACAGCAGGTCTAGGAGCCTTTCCAGACATCGGGATTAGATACTGTAGGTGGTTGACGCCAAGTATGGTGGTTTCCAGACTTCAATTTAAGAAACTTGTAAAATTAAAAATGCAGGTACTGTATGTATAAGTGTATGTATACTCTTGGGAAAACATGGTACATCTGCATGAAACATGAAACTGCACATACACTTTAATGCAGAACAGAAACTTTCATTTATTCTCCCTAGGGAGATTTATCAAACTGGTGTAAAGGAAAACTGTCTTAGTCGCCCATAGCAGCCAATCAGATTCCTCTTTTAATTTTCAAAAGGACGTCTAAAAAATGAAAGGTGGAATCTGATTGGTTGCTATGGGCAACTAGGCCAGATTTCTATTACACCAGTTTTGATAAATCTAGCCCGATGTCTGTGGCACCAATATTTCCTTTAAAGGGCATCTGTCAGCAGATTTGTCCCTATGACACTGGCTGACCTGTTACATGTGCGCTTGGCAGATGAAGACATCTGTGTCCCATGTTCATATGTGCCTGTACTGCTGAGAAAAATGAAGTTTTAATATATGCAAATGAGCCTCTAGGAAGCAACAGGGGCGTTATCATTACACCTAGTGGCTCTGCTCCGTCTGCAACTGCCGCGCCCTCTGCACTTTGACTTTAGGAGGCTAGTCAGGGCCAGGCATGATCAGGTTTACACTGCTTGGTCCTATCAATCAAAATTTAGAGGGCGCGGCAGTTGCAGAGAGAGCTGAGCCTCTAGGTGTAATGGTAACGCCCCCATTGCTCCTAGAGGCTAATTTGCATAAATTAAAACATCATTTTTCTCAGCAAGGCGGGCACATATGAACATGGGACCAACACAGATGCCTTCAGCTGCCAAGTGCACATGTAACAGGTCAGCCAGTATCATAGGGACAAATCTGCTGACAGATGCCCTTTAAAAGGAGGTTGCCCGCTAAACCTTTTTATTGGAAGGGTCTTCTCACAATAATATGATCACAGGATGTCCTCCTGCTGTAATCAGAAAGTGTGAAGCGTCCCACTGGTTATATATACATGGGCACTGCAAAGTATATTGTATTTTGTGCCATATTTCATCGTATGTCATGCTGTGTTCTCTATTTGCAGTACAATCCCTGTTAACAGGCTGTAGGGTGCAGTACAAACACCCACCACTAGATGGGGATAGCATCACTATATACGGTATATACCTCAGTTCTTAGAACAAGCCACTTGAGAAAGTGAGTCATGAGTTAGCCCTAGAAGGGGCATGGTGGAGAGGGAGTTGAGGAAGAAGAAGTAGTACAAACCCAAAGGATATCAGCCGCTATTTCAGGCATCAAGGATCTTTGGAGTCAAGGTGAAGGACTTATCAGCCACCGGCAACCTCACCAAACTACACTGGTATAAAAGGGCCCAGAAGCAACGTCACCCACCGACAAGATATATAGCATAGCCTGAGAAACGTACACATAGCCTGTTTGCAGTGGATCTACAGCAATCTACCTTTATATGTTTAACGACTGCTTTACTTCTGGATGTAACTGTTACCAAGGAGCAGGATCATTCAGTAAAAGTTGTGAGTTGGATTCAACTTGTGTTCTGCTCCTCAATTACTACTACTATTTCTACCATTGTTGTACCACAACGGTACTGGCGTCACAACTAAAGGGACCTAGCCATAAGCACGTAAAGCCAAGTTACCACCAAGGGCACCTCAGCCACCATCTGGCCCATGTCCCATACACCCGTCCGAGTGTGCCCCGGAATTTGTCCCTTACATCAGAGTGTGCCCCGGAGAAGTCCTGTGCTGTTCTCCTCTTCACTCTATGCAGCCTGCCCAGGGACGACAAAACTGTGAGTAAACCAAAAACTGTCTTTTCCCCCTCTGCCTATTTACACTCACACCGTGACCTCACAGAGACTTTTCCCCTGTTGGCCTGGCATACTGCATGTGTTCATATCCCCTGCAGCACCACCACAGGGAAGAGTAAGAATTACATCTTTGACCATTAGAATCAATGGACTGTCATGTAATGCCGGATGTGCTGGGTCATCCAGATCAAGAGACGCTCTTTGTAGCTGTTCTCCACTCTGGCTAAGAGAGCGATCCCCTCCTATTACCTGACGTGCTTCCTGAAGCTTTGTGGATTAATACATGAGCACAGGAGCTTGTAATCTAATTACTCTTCCTGTCCCTCCAGTCGGCTGAGATTTCATATGCTTATCCACTACTCCTCAGCTGTGAGGAGCGTTCTTATGGCTACGTTTTCAGTGGTAATCTAGTCTTCATGCTTGAATTAAATGTTACTGTATTATTTATCCAGTAAAGGAGCATATAAAATATTTAATTGCCCAGTGAAAGTCGATTGGTATCCCAAAAGACATCAGGAAAACAGACCTGTCTCCGACAGCTGCCGCGCCGCCGATAACCAACGCTGGGCGAACACAAAGGATATTGTAATGAAGCTGAAACATCAGCTCATTCTGCTGCTCGTCCTCTGGACCCAATATAATTATAAATTATCACTGCTTGGTAACTACCAAGTACTCCGGCAAGAGCGCACATCACGTCTCTACTGCAGAATCCTCAGCCTTTATGGGAAGGAACTGAGCTGATCTTCATGTAAAAGCATATGATGTATGGAGAGCAGCACCAGGGCTACCCGTCAGGAAGCTACATAGAAAATCATTAATCCTTGGGAGCCTGTCACCTCCAAAGTCAGTTTCAAAAGTAAGTATACTGCCATACAGGGTAGGTGCCTTGATTAGGTGTTTGGTGCACAGTGGGCAGGGCTGCAGCATCTGGTGTCCCTTAGGGCTCATGCACACGGCTGTTGTTCTGGTCCGCATCTGGGCTGCAGTTTTTGCGGCTCCGGTGCGGACCGATTCACTCCAATGGGACCACAAAAGATGCGGACAGCACTCCATGTGCTGTCCGCATCCGTTGCTCCGTTCCGTAGCCCCGCAAAAAAAATATAACATGTCCTATTCTTGTCCATTTTGCGGACAAGGCATCTCTATAATGGGTCGCCAGTTCCATTCCGCAAATTGCGGAAGGCACACGGGCGGGTTCTGTGTTTTGCAGACCACGAAAAAACGAACGGTTGTGTACATGAGGCCTTAGGGACAGACTATGTTCCGAGATACGTGTACCAGTTCTGGAATTGTCATCCTGCTGACTGTGTATTTAGATAAACCAATAATCGTCCAGATTATCGGAAACGACCGCTCATGTGAATGCTCATTCCCAATAATCTGGCGATCTAAATGTGCCGCCGATCATCTAATGAACAAGCAAATCGCTCGTTCATCGGGTGATCCTGTCGTTCGTGCAGGTGCCAACCATTAATGGTTCCTGGGCAGCAGATCATGTGGTCTAAACAGCGGTGTGCTGCCCAGAAACAACGATTCTGTATAAGGACGAGGGATAGCCATCCCCGATCCTCATACTGTGAAGGAGATCGCTTCATGTAAATGAAGAGGTCTCCTTCACTGAACGAGCAGCCGACTGTTCGGAAGGAACGCTTCCTTTCTGACAATCGGCCGCTCCATTGGCCCGTCTAAACCCACCTTTACTCATAACCTTCTAGTGTGAACACAGGAGGAGATATATACACCTACATCCCAGCCTGAAACTCCCCCTTCACAGGTGCAATAACGTCTTAATTAAAATCAATTAACCAAAACTTCTAGGAATGACAATAAAAAGAATTCAATCCATTTGGATATGTGCCATTTAAAGGGGTGGTCCCACTAAAAATATTCTACAGTTTTCAAACCAACACCTGGATCTGAATACTTTTGTAATTCCATGTAATTAAAAATGTAGCATAGCCACTGAGTTATTCAATAAAATGTATCCGTATTGGGCCTCCTGCTCCTGTTTTTTCTCTTATTTCTTTGACCTGCTCACTGAGAAGGCCGCACATGCTCAGTTTCATCCTTCAGCTGCCTCCTGAGCTGTGATAGGGAGAGCATGGACACGCCCCCTGAACTGTGATAGGGAGAGCATGGACACGCCCCCTGAGCTGCAGCAGAAAAGACACTCCCCTAGAGCTGTCAGCTTGATATAAATCTAGCAGAGCAATGAATGGGGAGATCTCTGGATCCATGTGAGGTACAGGGCTGGTTCTAGCTTTGTTAGAAACGTATTGTCATGTAGTATATAATGTCTGATTTTCGTTTATTACATTAGTCATGGGATAACCCCTTTAATATAAAAATCCCCAAAATCTCCCTATTTAAAAGGAGTCACCGCCAATCATCCTCCCTGGCAGGGTGATTGACTTTTTCAATACCACAGAATCTGAACATGGTCTCCTTAATGGTTCTGGCAAAAAGTGTAAGTAAGTACACCCTATCAGGGTAAAAAGTGGGTATGACCTCACACAGAGTCTTGTAATTTCAGTTTCAGGCACACATTCTGCACACATCTGGCTGCCGAATGTGTCTAAGGCTCTACTGCAAACTCCTGCCAGTACCTCAGCTGACCTACTTATGATGCTGAGAGAAGAAGGAGAAGAGCACATGTGAAGGACCGCTTGTCAGTATGACGGAATGTGTGCCAATGCAAGGCTCACCTGCCGGCATTGCAGCTAGGATCACAACGCCCAGAAGAAGAGAGGGTGCGGCATTGGCATGAGGTTCGGCCGACTGCAGAGATTCAATGGAGAAAGAAGAACAACTGGTGCGGATATGAAACCAGATATATGCCTTGTACCTCTAACCAGCAGGGCCCATGGTGTGGTTAGATGCTGTAGATATATGGAATATATCTTTGGTGCTGGATATTACCCTATGTTCCTAAGATTTTCTATCTACTGAATGGACGTTACAGATCTTGTACCGAGTACACCAGGGGTTAAACAGTGTAAAGCTCTTTAGAAAGAAAATAAATCTGTGTACGTCTATTATAAAAATGTCTACACAGACCCGTCATAAAATCCTTACTGAACTAGGAGAATAAACTGTGTATGTTACAGTAAACGGATAACTAGTAATTATCGAGGCCATTACCCTGATACCAGAGCGGGAGCGTGACCTTTATAATATTGCAGGCAGTGTGCTCATTACAACACTGCCCTCTAGTGGTCTTTATAATGGCTTCTACAAATGCTCAAAAAACGATATAACTGCGAAACCTTGCAAATGAAGCACTGATTGTACGGAAGAGCAGGAAATTAGAAACGTATTTCTTTTATCTATTGCGGAACTGTTTTAGGTTACATTAACCTAAACATCACATCAACATTTGGGTCCTGAAAAGTTCTGATCACTAGTCTGCTTTAAAATAACATTATACCTTTCACTTTTAGGTGTTTGGATGTTTTTAACACTGTTGGCATGCATAACTCAGTACTCAAGAATTTAAATATTGTTGGCCTTTCCTTTAGCCAACAATGTCTGATCACAGGGGGTGGTCCGATGCCCCCCACACCCCTGACAATCAGATGCTCTGCAGTAGCTCGGGTGTCGGACATCATTTCAGGACAGAGCTGGTAACTGCAGCACTGCTCCCAGTGAAGTGAATGGGAAATGTGGATAGATCATCAATACTGAAAACCCAGAAAACCTCTTCAATGCCCCCAAGTTACCATCCTGGGCACCGTCATGCATTTCTGCATCAAAGTATACGAACGTGCATATCCACACCATCACCTGAACAGAGACCAAAAATCAACCTGATCCAGACGCCGGTAAACATTGATTCAACAATTCTTGTCGTAGGACTTAAGTGAGGAAGGGGTTAATAATATGACATTACAACATACGGTTATTACTATACACCCTTCATACAGTCATAGAATGACAATGACATTCTAACACTAGAGATCTGCAAGTCACTCGGCAAGAAATTCAAAGGTATTGACCTCCCCCTGGTGGCCGCATAAAGAACTGTTACGAGTGTGGTCTCCATATATTAATTACTCAGTAAGGGCTCATGCACATGAACGTATTATTTTTTCAGTTCCTTTTTCTTACAGGTCTGTATGCGGAACCATTCACTTCAATGGGGCTTGAAAAAACCGCGTCCATACGTTTGCATGTCTGTTCCGCAAAAAAAAAATTTGAATATGTCCTGTTCTTGTCCATTTTGCGGACAAGGACAGGCATTGTTAATGTGGATCCGCAAAAATAACAGATGCAACATGGACAACGCACGGATCTCGTTTTTTTTGCGGATCCGTGTTTTGGGGACCGTAAAATACATACAGTCGTGTGCATTAGCCCTAAGGGTGTCTTCACACGCAGACTATTTTGTGGCAGAAAATGCCGCGCCTGAAAATCAGTTCCATCCACCCTAATAGAGCCTGCAGAAATCCAGGTGCTTGCCGCCCCATTCAAATAATTGCAAATGATTTTCAGTCGTGGAATTTTCTGCCACAAAATCTGCCACGTGTGAAGGTGTCCTAAGGCTGCTGCAGACTACTTGTAACGTTGTATATAGGAAAAAATGTCCAGCTCACCTGCTGTGTGTTTTCCCCTCTGGGATCCCTCATGCACGGACCATGCGGCAAGTAACCGTAGACTGAAGAAAAAAAAAAGTTCTGGCGGTCCAGCAAAAGTATTCAGATGTATCTTCTTTATTAAGGTGAAGGTTATCACAACTTGAAGCGCATATATATACAGCAGATTCACACTGTCAACGCGTTTTGAACGAAGTTCTTATTCATGAATAAGAACTTCGTTCGAAACGGGTTGACAGTGTGAATCTGCTGTATATATATGCGCTTCAAGTTGTGATAACCTTCACCTTAATAAAGAAGATACAGCTGAATACTTTTGCTGGACCGCCAGAACTTTTTTTTCTACTTGTAACGTTGCAATGTAGGATTAAAATGTACCTAACAAATGTATTAAAAACTATCGTAAATGGCATGTAATGTTGTGATATGCTTTATTTTTTTGTGTACAGGTGTATGGATTCCACTATACTGCAGCAATAGGGGCCGCAGTGAGCGCTGTACTGGCAGGAGCACACATCGCTTCTCCTGCGTATACCAGCCTCGCTCTCCTAAAGACTGGCATAGCAAATCGGTATTGCAGGACACCGATGTGCTATGCAGAGCATTTAGCAGAGCAGGAGTTCAGCATAGGACATCACCGCTCTAGCCTGTGCCCGCTCTACCAAAGTGTGGCATTGCACATCCCATGGCCAGTACAGCGCTCGCTGCAGCCCCTGCAGTACACTGGAATTGTATTTATATTTTGTAAGTAAGACAGGAACAGAAATAAAGTAAATTACAAAAAGAGTCATATGCCATTTAGAATAGTTTTAAATAAACTTGCTCAAAAGGTTACGTACATTTTGTATTAAAGGGCTTCTGTCACCCCCCAAAAGTCATTTTTCATTTTTGGGCTTATTAAAATCCTTATTGTGCGATTATTCAATATATAGTGCTCTTACCTTTTTCTGTGGCTTAGTTTCTTTAAAAATCACACTTTTATAATATGTTAATTACTTCGCTACCAGCAAGTAGGGCGGTTACTTGCTGGAAGCCGCCGCATCTTCCTTTCAAAAAAACGCCCCCTCCTCCGGTTGATTGACAGGGCCAGCGAGCGCTCTCCTCCTCCAGCTGGCTTTGTCTGCATTTCAAATCCCGCGCCTGCCCCTTACGTGTCTTCATTCGGCGCAGGCGCTCTAAGAGAAGGACGCTCGCTTCATCAGCACTTCCACAGTGCGCCTGCGCCGATGACATCACCTCTGCACCCGGAAGAGAAGACGTCGTCGGCGCAGGTGCACTGTGGAAGTGCTGATAAAGCGAGCGTCCTTCTCTCAGAGCGCCTGCGCCGAATGAAGACACGTAAGGGGCAGGCACGGGATTTGAAATGCAGACAGGGCCAGCCGGAGGAGGAGAGCGCTTGCTGGCCCTGTCAATCAACCGGAAGAGGGGGCGTTTTTTTAAAAAGAGGATGCGGCGGCTTCCAGCAAGTAACCGCCCTACTTGCTAGTAGCGAATTAATTAACATATTATAAAAGTGTGATTTTTAAAGAAACTAAGCCACAGAAAAAGGTAAGAGCACTATATATTGAATAATCACACAATAGGGATTTTAATAAGGCCAAAAATGACTTTTGGGGGGTGACAGTAGCCCTTTAAGCAACACATGCCACCATGTAGCTCTAGTCTAAAGCTGGTTCTCCATGGAGACTCACAACAAATGAACGCTGCAGTATAGCTTGTATGGCAAGTAAGGTAACTGAATGGGATTATCTTGTGACCCACAAGCTGCTTTTGAAAACAACCTGACAGTTGCAAAAAATCCAACACTGTTGGATTCTTTGTGACTGTTAGGGCTCATGCACACGAACGTGTGCCGTCCGTTCCGTGCATTGGGGACCACAATTGCGGTCCCCATTGCACGGGCAACATCCATGCGGCTGCCGCAGACGGATCCAGCCCCATTCAATTGTGGTCCACAATGCACGGAATGGCCGGCACACATTTGTGTGCATGAGCCCTTACACTGTGATCTTTGGTTGGGTAATGCTTGCTGCAGAAAAACTAGGTATGTAGACTTCTTTTTTTATTTCTGTGCTATAGATTACATTTCCAGACTATGGACATAGCGGGAGGTCCAGGCTACACCTACAGAGTGCTGGCATAGCGGGAGGTCCAGACTACACTTCTAGACTGCTGGCATAGTGGGAGGTCCAGACTACACTTCCAGACTGCTGGCATAGCAGGAGGTCCAGACTACACCTGTAGACTGCTGGCATAGCAGGAGGTCCAGGCTACAGTTCTATATACCTGGCATAGAAGAACGTCCAGACTATACTTCGAGACTGCGGGCATAGCAGGGGGTCCAGACTATACTTCCAGACTGCTGGCATAGCAGGAGGACCAGACTACACTTTCAGAGTGCTGGCATAGCGGGAGGTCCAGACTACACTTCCAGACTGCTGTCATAGCGGGAGTTCCAGACTACACTTTCAGACTGCTGGTGTAGTGGGAGGTCCAGACTACACTTTCAGAGTGCTGGCATAGCGGGAGGTCCAGACTACACTTCCAGA
Organism: Bufotes viridis; assembly: GCA_033119425.1. NCBI lineage: Eukaryota > Metazoa > Chordata > Amphibia > Anura > Bufonidae > Bufotes > Bufotes viridis. The sequence goes on along the minus strand of CM065589.1, from coordinate 542,757,156 downwards.
CTGCTGGCATAGCGGGAGTTCCAGACTACACTTCCAGACTGTTGGCATAGAAGGACGTCAAGACTACACTTTCAGAGTGCTGGCATAGCGGGAGGTCCAGACTACACTTCCAGACTGCTGGCATAGCGGGAGTTCCAGACTATACTTCCAGACTGCTGGCATAGCGGGAGTTCCAGACTATACTTCCAGACTGCTGGCATAGCGGGAGGTCCAGACTACACTTCCAGACTGCTGTCATAGCGGGAGTTCCAGACTACACTTCCAGACTGTTGGCATAGAAGGACGTCAAGACTACACTTTCAGAGTGCTGGCATAGCGGGAGGTCCAGACTACACTTCCATACATCTGTTATAACCACAGGTGTAGACTTCACAGTCAGACTGCTCTTATAGGGGGTGTTTAACATTACAAAATCAAATGAATCTTACAGGCCTTAATAGTATAGAATTATTACTAATCATATAGATATTGCACTTGTGGGTGTGCAGGGTTCATACATGTCACCTATGCCTGTAGCCATAGGCTATCCGCAAAATACCATGCTCTAATCCATTTATTACACAGTTCTTGGGGATGTGAGACGCATAATCCATTTGTAGCCTGGAACCCTTCAATATATCATGGCCATTAGGACTGTCAATGTAGATCATAGTAGGTTTTACATTTTTGTGCCATACTTGTATCTGGCAAACTGTGCAGCTCTATACATATTATGTGATTGACTCTTAATAGAGCAGAACTTCACAAGTGAATTGCTCTCTCCATTGAACTGAGAGTGGTTGGACGGCACGCTATGTTAGCATCGACGGCCTCTGGAATTTTCTTTCAAGGCGGCCACTGACAAAAGTTGTTTAAAGATCCTGCCAAAGTTGGGGGGGGGGGGGGGGGCTGCCATCAAGTATCCCTGGCTATGCCCACCTGCATTCCCTTGTAGGGTAAAGGCTGTCATTATTGTAGCAGAAGTTTACACAGCTATAATATTCTGCAACTGATCACCTACAGACCTAAACGGTACGTAAAGATGAGGCTGATAAATAGGGTCTGGGTCTCCAGCAGACGGCTTCACGTACAGCTATGTGTACACTAGTCTGTGATCATTCTGGTTTCATAGCCTCACATATAAATACCCTATGCGTTAGTCATCCCTATAAAAAGCTGAAGAAATAATCCCGCACTCTTCTCATTTCCCTACACAATAACAAATTGGTTTATTTAAACCTGAAACATGGCGGCTGCTGCATTATTTATCTGCAGTTCCCTTCGTGGCTGTGAGTGGATTTTAATACTGTGTGTGGCATGCTGCCAATTCCTGCCTGCAAACAACCAATATTTAAGCACTGCAGTCCCTGTCACTGCCACAGGCTTTCCTACTGTCAAGACATCAAGTCCTATAGACTACAAGAAGACCCAGCAGCCAAGAAAGAAGAAAAACAACAATAAATTATAATATCATATTTAAATATACCACTGAGGCTCATGCATTTTCCTCCATTCTAGAATAATAACAGGCTGAACTTTAGGCCTCATGCACACAACCTAATTTTTTCCCGTATCGGATACAGACCCATTCACACCGTGGGCTGGCTGCACATGTCTGTCCTGCAGAAAGACATAACATGTCCTATTCTTGTCCATTTTAGGGATGCACATGGCCGGTAAACACATTTTTCGAATCCATAGTTTGCAGCCCACAAAATACATACAGTCGTGTGCATGTCGGCTAAGTACTATGGTATCAGGACATTTAATAAAAAGCCCTTTTTGGGGGCTTTAGAGCGTGGCACGCTTACTCTAAGCTATGCCAGGAAACTGTGTACGTTATACCAGAAGTCCACACCAGTTTCCTTGCTGGTATGGATTCCCGTTTTGGTGCACGGACCTGCGCAGATGTACCACAATTATTAAGAGGCGTGCTTCATTACACAGAGCAATATTTATTCACATTTTTATGGGAAACTACATTAAGAATTTAAAGGGGTTGTCCAGCCTTTCTTTAGTGATGTTTATCCTCAAGATAAGCCACCACTAGCAGGAGGTTGGGACTCCGCACCCCCACCATTCAGCTGTTCTGTGTACCTCCGTTGATGACAGTGCTGACAGTGCTCTGTGGGTAGAACAGAACTCGTCAGCATAGTTCTCATTATTAAACTATGGCCATAGCCCTATAGTGCTAAGGGATTAAAGAAAAGTTATAAAACCGCCATGCATTGCTAACCTGCGAGACGTTGGAGCTGCGACTATGTGCCCTAACTGTCATCACTCCTACCCATGATTAGCGCCCTGCTCATGTGAAGTACACACCGGCTGTGCCAAGCGAGACGTCAGTCAAGGAAGGGTGGAAGCGATTACAGCCAGGGCACCATGACTGGTCACCACTGCAGCACCACCCAGGTGACTACTGGAGAGCAGTATGTGGCAGTTTTATCATTTCTTTTCCTCTCTCCCAGCGCATTTAACAGGGCCATGTCTATAAAGGTATTTACAAGCAGTATAGCAGCATGGATACCAACGACAACTAGGCCGACAGGTTCTGTTTAACAAGCATGTGCCATTGACCTTGCCTTAAGAAGCTTGTGCCATTGACCTATATCAGTTAGCACTATACACTTCAATGCTGTATTATCACTGATCATGGGTCTTTACCAAGAAGTCCCCCCCAAAAAAATAAAATAAACAGCACGAGCAACTCCTCGGCTGCCACAAAATATAATGGTTTCAAATTGGATAAGAAAAGTAAAGCATTCATCCAAGTCTCAATAATCTGGAGAATAATCTCCAAACTGTATTTATAAGTAGCTTTTTCTTAAGTATGTGTTGCAGTAAAATGGTGATGTAATGAGGTTTACGGCAGTGAAATGCAGCCTTCGTGTCAGTAATATCTGTGGCCACAAGGTGGCAGGGACAGCCAAGCCGAGCGGCACGAGCAGAAAGCAGCAAAGGAGCAGTCACCCGCTATTCATCTTCATCTAGGTGTGCTTTTCTTACAGTTTGCTTCTAATGAGGAAGATTTATCAGTATATTGCCTCTGTAAAATTGGTGTAAGAGGATCATCATTATTTTGGATGAGGCATTCCTCAATAGGAGTATATTAAAAAGAGAAAAACTCTGAACTAGTACAAAAACTGGCATCATTACGGTAGTGAAGCATAACGCGGGAGGTGATGGGTGTCCAGGTTCCTTTCAATAGAAATGGCGGGCAGCAATGGCTACTGCCAGGATCTAGTTTCTGAAGGGGTTGTTGAAGAGGTCTATATGCGGTGTCTATGTAAACGCTTTTCATTCAGACATTTAGGTTTTATGGACAGTTGATTCTCTGCATATTTGCCGGGTTGTGGCCGGATCTCCGCCGGTCCCCATTATAGTTTATGGGACCGGATGGCAATGCCGTAGCTTCTGGCAATTCCGGAATAAAGAGAGATCTGTCAGGAACAGCATGCCAGATACAAAAGCAGTAGTGTAAAGCTAACCTAAGCTGTGTACAAGGCACAGCTCCGCAGGCAGCGCGTCACAATCCCATTCACCATAACAGATCTCTATTATAGTAATTGGGACAAGGGATCAAAAGAGGTTATTGTGTTAAAAAAAAATATTAAAAATTTAAAATCACCCTCCTTTCCCAATTTTACATATAAAAATATATAAACAGTAAAAAAATAAACATAACCAGTATCGCCCAGTCTGCAAAAGTCTGAACTATTAAAATATTTAAAAAATTTAGCGCAATGGAAAAAATGTGTAATTAATTTTTTTGTCACCTTGTTCCCCTCAAATAAAAAAGTTGAATAAGTAATCAAAAGGTTGGACCTACCCCAAAAATGATAGCAATAAAAACTACAGTCCGTCCTGTAAAAAACAAGCCCTCATACAGCTTTGTAGATGCATAGGGGTGTCTCCATTACAGAGATCACCAAATCCACCATATTAAGTGGTCCCTATGTCAAGATCCCACTTTCTTACAAGCTTTAAGGATGTGGCAGGGAAAAACCTAAGCCGGTTATCCATCCACAGACAGCTGTTTCGGGGTGTTGCCCCTCATCAGTGTGAAGTAGGGTTCTGGCTAACCGGGAGCAATGCCAACACCATGGAGCCTCATTTAAAGGGAACCTGTCACCATGTTTTCACATATAAAACTGAATGCACCTTCAAGTTTGTCCACCTTGATAGTTACCAGCGATCCATCCATAACCTTCTCACGACTAACATGTCCTATTATATCACCGTCTAAAGCTTTCCCGCCGTTATGCTCATTTGCATAAATAATTCCTTCCCCTCACACCATCAGAGCCTATTTCCCTCCCCCTAGACTTTGATTGACAGCGAATCTACTAGATTTTCTCTATAGAGGCGTTTCTTAGGCGGAGCTGAGGAGCCGGACTCAGAGAAAATATGACTCTTCTCTGGTCACACAAGTAAGATGTGACTCTTTTATGTTCATTTGCATAAAAGGCGGGAAGTACAAAATGCATCATATTTATTTAATTTGGCTGCAGATGAAATTAAAAGTGTCATTTATATGTTTAGGGCAACACAACAAACATTTAGAAATGCTCAGTGAGGGTAACATAGTCGAGGTGACAGATTCCCTTTAAGAGTCTCAACACAGCAATCTGAGGTGCAAAGCTCCCTGGGAAACAGAAATATGCAAAATAAATGTGGAGCCCCAGTATTGGGTCTACAACACAGTGAAAGCCAGATATGAGGAGGAAAGAACTACTTGTTGAGCTCAGAAACAGGATTGTGAGGAGGCATATATCGGGAGAAGCAGGGGCGTAGCTATAGGGGGTACAGAGGTAGCAGTCGCTACCGGGCCCAGGAGCCTGAGGGGGCCCGAAGACCCTTGTGCCATATAAGGCTACTTTCACACTAGCGGCAGCACGGATCTGACAGGCTGTTCACCCGAAGAAACAGCCTGTCGGATCCGTCCTGCCGCTAGTAAACGTGTGCCCCCGGACTACCGCTCCGGCACCATCGACTATAATGGGGGGGGGCGGAGGCATGGCAGCGCACGGCGAGAGGCTGCCGGAATAAATGACGGACATGTCGTAGTTTTATTCTGGCAGCCTCTCGCCGTGCCTCCGCCGGAACTCTGCCCAGTCCCTATTATAGTCTATGGTGCCGGAGCGGTAGTCCGGGGGCACACGTTCACTAGCGGCAGGACGGATCCAACAGGCTGTTCAATCGGGTGAATAGCCTGTCGGATCCGTCCCGCCGCTAGTGTGAAAGTAGCCTAAGAAGACACCTGTATTATAGAAAGTGCATGTGGGGGGGGGGGGGGGGGCTATGTCATATATCGGTCCAGAATCTTCAAGTTACACTTCTGGCTGGAGGGAAGGGGTTAAGTCAAGAATTTGGCATTTGGGGGGGGGGGGGGCATTTCAATTTTTGCCTCAGGCAACATGGAGGCAATGTTTTCCTCTGCCCCTGAGGGATGGGGGCCCAAGCTGAACTCTTGCACCAGGGCCCAAAAGCCTTTAGCTACGCCCCTGGGGAGAAGGGCAAGGTGTCTTTCCTAATTCTTAAATTGGAGAAGTATGAACAAGCGGGACTCTTCCTAGAGCTGGCCAAACCAAAAAACTAAGTCATCAGGACAGAAGGGCTTTGGTAAGAGAGGTGACCAAGAACCCAAAGGTCTCACTTGGCTGAGCTCCAAAGATCCTGTGTGCAGATGGGAGAAACTTTCAGGAGGCCAATCATCACTGCAGCAGTCCACTAATCTGGGATTTATGGCGTGGTCAAAAAGACGCCAATCCTCAGTAAAAGACACATGAAAACCCGGCTGGAGTTTAAAAAAGGATTTTCAGACTGTCTGGATTGATGATATCAAAATCGAACTTTTAGGCCTCAGGAAAAGGCAGCAAATTGCTGCATAATGAAGGGGTTAACAGCTTTTTCAGTGCATAACCAACATTTACATATTATAATCTCTTGAAGTTAGAAGCAATCATTACCTCATTTACAGATCCAATTAATTAAAGCAGTAAAGGCAAAGTGCATATAAGTGGTTGCTGTGTGGCCACTAACCTTGGCTTCGGGGTCACTGTTGATGCTGGATGAGTCATCTTCTTGAGATTGCGGCCCATTTCTAAGGAGGACAATAGGAGATGTTAGGTTCCTTGTAGAGAAATACAGATTTATAATAAAGGATTGTCCTATAGACAGATTACATAAATACATTACTGTGCTTGTCATTAGACTGCATTAGTCAAGTATCGATGTGACCATGGATGGACACCTGGTGGACATGAAGACATCATCTGCTTTTTCCAGAAACAGTGCCACGTCTGTCCATCTCCTACTTATAGTAGCTTATATGAATTCAAGTGCAGTACCAGACATGGGCCCTGGATACACGTGGCACAGATTCTGGAAAAATACACACATTCGTATCATTAAATTAACCAACTCCTTTAATTAGATGGTCCAGGAATCCAGGACTGCAAAAACATGTCATTTGTTAAATGATCTTTCCTATTAAGTCTGTCATATAGAAGTCACTAGAAGCACTACAAGGGGTTCTCCGGGAATTATTTAAAATGGTCACCAGGAACCTTTCATAGAATATGAGCGGGACTGGTTTCTTCCACTTGCAGAGCTGCCTAGGAGGGGCTGGGGCCTCATATTGGTGAGTGTTCCTGTCAGGCTGCTCAGACATGATGGCATATCATAGGCCCTAGATCATTATCATCTATTGTAGAGCAGTGTAGTGTGTTCTGAGGCCAAGATCTCACGGCATCATTGGCTCTAAATAAAGCGAATGCAGAAGCTTAGTAGAGCACAATTCTTCAGGGTGGCTCCACCAATACTTTTTACATGCTTTTATATTTTTAACCCCTTCCATTATACTACTTTTTCAATTTTGACTTCCTATTTTCCACCCAGGGCCCCTCCTGACACATTTGTTTTAGTAACTTCTTGCATTCCTCATGTAATAAAGATTCTGGAGCATCCTTTAGAATAAATCTAACACAGCCATTGGAGTAATGAATGGGGAGATCTCTGGATCCATGTGAGGTAGAGGGCTGGTTCTAGCTTTGTTAGAAAGAGATTGTCATTTCTACATGATGTCTGATTTTTATTTTTTACATTAATCATGGGATAACCCCTTGGGTTATATATAAGAAGTTAGGCCAAGGACACATTACTGATTTTGTCCCTGCACAGTGTGCTCAGCATGCAATAAAAAAATTAAAGGGGTTGTGCAAGAATGGGTTGACAAACCCCCCATTCTGCCAGAGCTGCAAAGGGAAGATGACTTTTCTGCTTCACGGTGCTGGCTCTCCGCTCCTTCTCCTGCAGGCCTGCAATGTCAACATTTTTAGAATTTTCATGGGAGCATTAAGATAAAATCATAACTTGCGAGTCTGGTCCCTGCTGAACTGGAATTGGTGACACATGAATGCTCAGCCAATAGCCTCAGAAGTCATGTGACCACTAAGGCCAGTGGTTGGCTGAGCTTTCATATAAATTATGGATGTGAATTCATTACTTCTGGACCAGTCCAACGGAGGCCCCACAGGGCTGGAACAGAGGGACCTTTAGCAGGTAAGTTACATTTTTATTTTCTTTCTTTAATAAACCTGTCTGCTCCACTGAAGATTTTAAGAACTTTTGAACGACCTCTTTAACCACTTCCAGATCGGGCCATTTATCCCCTTCCTGACCAGGCCTAATTTTTCATTGATTTTTGTTTTGGTACAATGTTTATTTATTTTTACGGCATTCCCCTGATGGTGTAGACTATATAATATTGTTGTAGAGCCGGTCGTTGCGGACGCGGTGATACCAAAGATATCTATTTTATTTTTTTCCATCTCTTTAACATTTTTTAAAATAACGGATTTGGGGGGAATTTTTTTTTCAAATGTGAAACTTTTTTAATTTTTTTCTCCAAAACACTATTTTTTATTTTTTAACATTTTTAGTTTTACACTTTGCGTCCCCCATAAGGTCATACAAGACCTCTGGGGGACATTTAACTTTTTTTTTTTCACTATTGATTTCTCCTGTAATGGGCTGACATAGTAGCCCCAGTTACAGGGGAAATAACACCCCCAGCGAAGCTGTACAGCATAATACTACACCGAACAGCCTCAGTGCAGGGCTGATGGTGGTCTATGGAAGACCCAATAGCTCCTGCACTCACCCGGCCCCGGCGGTCACATGACCACCGGGCCGGGACAAGAAGCGGCACATCGCTTCCTCATTGAGCGCTGTGTATACAGCGATCTAGAAGGCAGGGACACCCAGGAACGGTCCCTGCCTTCTCTCTGGGGTGCCCTGCTGTCACTGACAGCGGGCCCCCGCTCAGCTGCTGCACCATCAGCGTGCAGCTGCCATCTCTGAAAGCTGCCATCTCGTATATTTAATAAAGACCAATTTTTTTGCTCAAAATGAGTACAATGCAATAAAAAAAATTGCCCCCAAAAGGTGTACATGCCCCGAAAATGTTCTCAGTCCGAAACATTTATAACTGCAAAACTAGATAGACTAAATAGAGCTTAAATGCTGCATTCACTATATAAAATGACAATCCATTCCTTACCTTAATTTTAGTGAGGCGTAACGTAAGGTGGCTCCTTCAAACTCCTTCAGACTTGGATCGGGGTTGACTGTGGCTGCATGCAAATCCTACAGATAAACAGACTTGACGTTAGAATGCAGTAGTCATCAATTGCCCCAAAAAACTGTGAAGAAAAGTGGGAGGTGAAGACCGTCATCCATATTTACTGGTGAGGACAGAAATAAAACAGGGTCATGTGTGGAAGCAAAGCACAAGGAGGTATATACATCAAAAAGCCACATATGCCTGGCATGAGATATAGATCAGTGTGTGGACATTTTCATATATGTGAGCAATGCATCTTGCGGTGATGAATCTATCATTGTCTGACATAGCAGTCCCGGTGGAATAACATTGTATGAAGGAATACTTATCTCATGTGACATAAAGAAGGCCGTTTGATGAATATACTCCACACAAGCCCCAGTCTGCAATGTGGCATTGTAAATGGCATGTTCTCCCTCCAAGCAAAAGAAGCAGACACAGGAGACTGGTTAACAGAAAAGGGCATGCACTTTATGCTGGTGTGGTTGTGATCGTCTAGTGATCCGGGCCAAGCACAGAAATGAACCATTGAGTCAGAGTAAGCATCGTAGTAGGAACTCCTGAGCGGGAGCCAGAGGTCTGCGCTTGCCTTCTTCTCTTCCGACCTGCTTCATGAATGGGAATTGTGCAAGTAACAGCCAAGGCCATGCAAACGAATAAAATAAAAGGTTACACCTTGAAATGTCTCCGACCAGATACTTGCCTTCCAAATGTCAACATTTATCTTTCCCCCATTCAGAACAGCAAAATCACTCCATGGCTGTTTCTAGGCATACAATTATTCACAAGGGAGAAGCACATTCATAAAAAAGAAGGGAATAAAACAAAACACAAGACAGCGTAGTTAGCAAATTATTACAGGGGGAGTTTAGGATCAGTAGCGCTGTAATGGGGAACTATCACAAGACTTCACTGAAATATGTTGTCGCCATTGTTCATCGACTCATTGTGATGGTAAGCAGAGCGCATTCCAGCGACACGTCCTCCTGCTCTGCAGCAACCTCCGCTGCTTGCACAAGCATCACCGTTTAACTGTGGCTCCTCTCATACGACACAGGTTTTTTAAATTTTTTTAAAGTTGTATTTGGAAATAAAAATTTTATGTATGTAAGTTCTCCATCTCTAGGATATGATATCATTTTATCAATGGGGGGGTCTCATCTACACAATGGCCGGGAGCACCACCGTGCAGGGAAACTTAGAGGGAAGTGCAATGCTTAACCAGTGGGAATACCCCTTTAAAGGGCATCCGTCAGCAGATTTGTACCTATGACACTGGCTGACCTGTTACATGGGCACTTGGCAGCTGAAGGCATCATATGGGCCCGCATTGCAGAGAAAAAGGATGTTTTAATATATGCAAATGAGCCTCTAGGAGCAATGGGGGCGTTGCTATTACACCTAGAGGCTCTTTTCTCTCTCTGCACCTGGGGCGCCCTCTGCACTTTGATTGACAGGGCCAGGCAGTAAAAAGTGATCACGCTAGGCCCTGACTGGCCTCCTGCAATCAATAAAATTGCAGGGGGCGTGGCAGTTGCAGAGAGAGCAGAGCCTCTAGGTGTAATGATAACGCCCCCATTGCTCCTAGAGACTCCTGCATATATTAAAACATCCTTTTTCCCAGCAATGTGGACACATATGAACATTGGACCAACACAGATGCCTTCAGCTGAATAGCGTAGTGTAACAGGTCAGCCAGTGTCATGGGGGCAAATCTGCTGACTTTTCAAGGGGCAGTCTGCAATGGACAATCCTTTTTTGTTAGAAGAGACGCCCAACAAAAAAGTGTGCCCAGCTGTCCTGCTGTTCTCTGCGATTAGCTCGTAATCTGTGGGAATTCTAGCAACAAGCGCTCAAATCCCCTGCAGCGCCACCACGGGCGAAACGATGCATTACACAGTGCTCCTTGCTGCGCAGACGCGTCCAGTCCTCTAGAATGAGGGACACTCCTCCTAGCTTTTCTCCACTGTGGCTAATAGATAAGGTTCTGAAGCTGGGTTTATGGGTCCAGAAGAAGAGTGGTAAATAGGTGAAGATACTGCACATATGCCATCTTGGCAGAACGCGGCATCGCAGCACTGAACTGACTGGAGTGAAATCTGTAATGTGACATTTCGGGAGGACTATAAAGAGAAGCGGTCTGGTGTAGAAACCCGGGCGTATCCTCTGAATGTTTAGGTTTTAATAAATGAACACAGGACAACATATTAAAGCTTCATGATAATTTCCATTGATGTACACAAAGCGCAACCAATAATTCATCCTCCTTGAGTTCCTCTAACTAATATGTTTCATGCATGCTAGGACTAGAAAACAGCTTCCTTCCAATAACAGCGCCACTGCTTTCCATGGGTTGTCTGTGGTACTGCAGCTTAGCCCCATTCATTCGGTTGCACTACAATACCAGACACAACCTGTGGAAAACTGTGGAGCTGGGTTTGGTAGAGAACAACTGTGTTTTTCTAATCTTTCATAAATCATCCACTTTCCAAGGGTTTATAGACTAAAACATAGACAACATAAGAATAAATAAATGTAATATCCCTTGCTGCAAAGTGCAGCCATGTATTCAATTCCTGTTCCGCTCTTGGTCTAGATTAAAGAATATAGATGACGTGCATCTTGAGGAGGTTTATGAAACACAAATCTTCAATTTATTTTATGCTTGTTTTAAAGAGGACCTTTCAACGCTCCTGACATGTCTTAATAGCCACATGTATCCCCCATGTAGTAACAATTCTGGAGCATCTATTCTTATGGCTCTATGTTGTACCATTCCTTTATTATTCCTGCTAGAAGTTATGAATGAATTGCTAGCAGCCTGCAGTAAGGGTACAGACGGGGGTAACCAGTTGGGGGGGTGTCTCTGCACAGACTCTATCCAATGGGTGCTGCCATTGTCAGACCGTGCAGGGAGTGGGACACACCCTCAACTGGTTACCACCCTCTGTACCCTTACTGAAAGCTAATAGCAATTCATTCTGAACTTCTAGTAGAACTAATAAAGAAATGGCACAACATAGAGTCATATGAATAAATCCAGAATTGTTATTACACGGGGAATGCATAAAGCTACTAAAACAGGCATGTCAGGAGCGGTGACAGGTCCTCTCTAAGAAAAACCCATAAAACAACATTGGATGAAAGGAATCCAACTATATTGTCACAAGGACATATGCAAAATTACCACTGGTCATGGTTACTTAGGCTACTTTCACACTGGCGTCTTGTGCGGATCCGTCATGTATCTGCACAGACGGATCCGCACTGATAATACAACCGCATGCATCCGTTCAGAACGGATCTGTTTGTATTATCATGAACATAGGCAAAACGGATACGTCTTGAACACCATTGAAAGTCAATGGGGGACGGATCCGTTTTCTGTTGTGTCATATTGTGTCATTGAAAACGGATCCGTCCCTACTGACTTACATTGTATGTCAGGACGGATCCGTTTGGCTCAGTTCCATCAGATGGACACCAAAACGCTGCAAGCAGCGTTTTGGTGTCCGCCTCCAGAGCAAATGGAGACTGAACGGAGCCAAACTGGTGCATTCTGAACGGATCCTTATCCATTCAGAATGCATTGGGGCAAAACTGATCCGTTTTGGACCGCTTGTAAGAGCCCTGAAACGGATCTCACAAGCGGATCCAAAAACGCCAGTGTGAAAGCAGCCTTAGGCCTCATGCATACGGCTGTTGTTCGGGTCCGCGTCCGAGCCGCATATTTCGCGGCTCGGCCGTTGACCCATTCACTTCAATGGGGCCGCAAAAGATGCGGACAGCACTCCGTGTGCTGTCCGCATCCGTTGCTCCGTTCCGTGCCCCCGCAAAAAAAATAGAGCATGTCCTATTCTTGTCCGTTATGCGGACAAGAATAGGTATCTCAGCATTTGCAAATCTCAATAAAAAATGTATTTGGAAAAAAAAGAAAAAGAATAGGTATCTCTATAATGGGCCGCGTTCCGTTCCGCAGAACGCGGAGCAGCTTCCGTGTTTTGCGGATCCGCGGTTTGCGGACCGCAAAACACCAACGGCCGTGTGCATGAGGCCTTAGTCTTATAGTAAATGATATGAAGACCTCATACTGAAACGGCAGCATACTAACAAGCAGAAGAGTAATGGCTGACTATGTTGTAGAAGGGAGTATTAACAATTACAACCTTCTAACTATTAAAAATGTGAATCCCTTTAATCCGATCATTATTAAATATTACAAACCCTTCCAGTCAGGCCTATTTTAAAGGGCTTATCCCATGATTAATGTAAAAAATGAAAATCAGACATGATATAGTACATGAAAATCTCTTTCTAGCAAAGCTAGGACCAGCCCAGTACCTTATATGGATCCATTCATTACTTCAATTGTTCTGCTAGATTAAAATGTCCGCTCATGTGCCAGGCACCTCACATGGAATATACTTACCGTGGTCCCCGCTACCAGCGCCGCTCCTGGTCCCCGCACCGCCACTGCTGCTTCTCCCCGCACACGGATGAAAACATCCGGTGTCGGGGGGAAACAGCCAATGGCAAGCGAAGACGAGCCTCCCTAGCATCGCTGGTGACGCTAGGGAGGCACGTCCCCGTCTGCCACTAGCTGCATCCCCCGACACCGGATGTTTTTATCTGTGTGCAGGGAGAAGCAGCAGTGGCGGTGCAGGGACCAGGAGCGGCGCCCGGGGTAGCTATATTCCATGTGGGGTGCCCGGCACATAAGAAAACATTTTACACTATTGGAGAACCCCTTTAAGCTGGCAACACAGGGGCTGTGCCCTTTCTCAGAGAGCATGTCCTGTCTGCTGCAGCTAATGGCAGTTGAAGGATGGAACTGGACATGTGCGTCCACCTCAGGAGGACAGAGATATTAGAAAAAGAGCAAACAGCAGGTGGCGCTATACAGATACATTTTTAATTACATGCATTTAAAAAAGTATTCAGATCCAGAAACTGCAGTCATGCCTGAATTTAAAAACTGACACTCATTATAGTTTAAGTATATTAATAATCACGGGTTCTCTACAGTATAGACACACAGCCTGTCAATCAGGACCCCACATGGCAATGTGAAATAGCTTTTGTTTTATAACTGGTATATATATATATATATATATATATATATATATATTAATATATAATGAAAGTCTTCTCTTTTGTCTATGAAACCATGCTCAGGGCAATTGCAGGAGCAGCTGAAAAACCTTCATATTCACACTCAGGCTCAGACTTGCCAATAGGGGAACAGGTGAATCTGCTGGTCGGCACCCGTGCAAGTTGAGTCCCCAGTCCCTCGCCCCTGCGCAAGTGGCACACGACACGGCACACTGACTGCACTACACATAGATTGGCGATCGGCAGCCTACTGCTTCTCAACCAGCCTATGTTGATATAAAAATTGCTTTTTTTTGTTTGTTTTGCAAACAACCCAGTTTAATATAAGGCTACTTTCACACTTGCGTTGGTGCGGATCCAGCTGTTTATTTGCACAGACGGATCCGCACCTATAGTACAAACGTTTGTATCCGTTCAGAACGGATCCGTTTGCATTAGTTTTAAAGAAAAATGACAAAGTCCAAAACGGATCTGTTTTGAATTACATTGAAAGTCAATGGGGAACGGATCCGTTTTCAAATGCACCATATTGTGTCATTAAAAACGGATCCGTCCCCATTGACTTACATTGTAATTAAAAACGGATCCGTTAGGCTCCGTCTCTTCAGACGTACACCAAAATGCTGCATGCTGCGTTTTGGTGTCCGCCTCCAAAACAGAATAGAAGCGGAACGGAGCCGAACTGATGCATTCTGAACGGATCCTTATCCATTCAGAATGCATTGGGGCTGAACTGATCCGTTTTGGACCGTTTGTGAGAGCCCTGAAACGGATCTCACAAACGGAATCCAAAACGCTAGTGTGAAAGTAGCCTTATAGATGCATCAGGTGGCTGAGATGACTTGCAGTGGGCGTGCGCCTGGTATTAGGCTTTGAGATCTAAGAATAACATCTTAGATTTCAACACTTGGGAGCCTCGTTGAAAATGGTAGAAGCAGAAAAAAATGGATGACAACCAACATTACCAAGTGTCAGAAAATGAGACATGAAAGTGCCTATGTGAGATTGCCAGCTTTCAGCAGACAGATAGGCTGCATTCCTTGTACGCTCACACTCCATAATCTTATCTTTCAGGGCTTGCTGTCAGCTTTTTATGGAAACATGAACAGAAGGTTATATGATTTCCTTTCATCGTATAGATTGTTGTTTTAATACTGTGCAATCTACCAGCAGACCAAGGCACAAGTATAAAAAAGGGGATGTCTGGTTGGGTAACCTCTTTTCAAATTGCAGATTGCCAAATAATATGGTGCAGCTAGAAATGTGTATAATATAAATACAGATGTATACCTATTTCACATTTTTTTTAACTCACTCTGAGCCATATATAATAAAAATGAAATCCGCTGGACAACCTGTCCACTTTGGCAAATGCTTCATTTATTCAGAATTTTCAATTAAGGCTCTAAAAATGTTAATTTTTTCTTAAACCAGACAACCCCTTTAAATAAATGCGCATATACACACATTTATTAATATTAGAATAAGATAGTTTCTAGTGAATGACTTAAGTGTTTATAAATGAGATTGAAAAGAGACAACATTTAGAAATGTCACAGTGGATGTGGATCCTAACTCCCTGGTACATTCCTTACATGTCTGGCGTTTGCCCCTGACACTGAACTGCTGCTGTCACCTGCCTCCCACTGAAGAACGTTATGAGCAAGGACCAAACTAATGACCAGCTCTTCTCTGCAATTAGATCGTCAGCGGGGGATGGAAAATTCCAAAATGTGAAACCAAAAGCTGCATCCCAACGTCTTATGGGAGCCACAGTGGCTAGCTGCAATGCTGGTGCTTCATCCATAGAAATATAAAACCACGTCACGGCAAACTGATCACATCTGAGGTCCACGCCAACACCATCCCTCATTATCCCGCCGCACCTCCAAAACCTTCCCTAGTCCTAACCTCAGTGCAATCTTAGGTTCACAACGTGAACATCCCGAGCAGGTGACAAAAACCACATCTCTGAATTACTCCAAATACTAGTGCTCGCATCACACTGTCCTCACACTAGGACTATACAATAGTTCCAGTCATGGAACTGTTTATCAAGGTGAATATGGCCATAAATAGAGACTTGGGGTGTCTATCTCTCAGTAATGGGTGGACCCCACCTGTTTACTGAAGGTTACATACCACCCAAAAATGTTGTGACGTATGGGTTCCAACTATTGGTTTACAGATTTCCATCAAAGTGTGCCTTCACACAAGCTAGAAGCAGCCCTGTATCTCACATCGTTCCAGAGCTACCCCATTCTTTGCTCCAGTGGCATTGCAAGATTTAAAGCCAGCGGCTCAAGGGCACGTCCTTTTTCGGGGGAATGTCCTTAGAGCAGCAGCTCTCTCCCTATCAAAGCTGGGGGGGGGGGGGGTGTCCTTTCCCAAGCAGTATGTCCTTTCTACTGCAGCTCTCTCCCTTTAAGGGCTCATGCACACGAACGTGCCGGCGATTCCGTGCATTGGGGACCGCAACATCCGTGCAGCTGCCGCAGACGGATCCAGACCCATTCAACTTGAATGGGTCCGTGATCCGTCCGTTCCGCAAAAAAGTAGTGCATGCACTCCTTTTTTGCGGTGCGGAGGCACAGCCAGAAACACCACGGAGGCACTCTTTAGTGCTTCATTGGGGTTCCGCTCCGTCCTTCCGCACTGCATGTCCCAGATCGCGGGCCCATTTAAGTGAATGGATCCGTGATGTTGGATGCACACGGCTGGTGCCCGTGTATTGCGGACCCGCTGTATGCGGGCCGCAAAAAGACCGCGGCCGGCACACTGTTTTGTGCAGGAGCCCTAACTATCCCAGCTTCTAACCATAGATATAGCTGGTGGAAATTGAGGAATGGAACTCATGTGTGTTCCCCTAAGTCACGTGGACAAAGAAACAGGGAAAAGAACAAACAGCAGGTGGCGCTCTAGATGCATTTTAATGAATAACTCAGTGGCTATACTAAATTGGTAATGGCCCGCAGTTACAAAAGTATTCAGAACCAAGTGCTGGTTTGAAAAATGTAGAACATGATAACCTCTTAAATGAAAAAAAATTAATAAAAAAGTGATAAATTACATTTTTATAACTTTATAATCTCTCTTTATAGCCGTTTTCCCATCCTGGTCATGCTGGCGGTGTGCGATACGTGTAGTAATGGATAACAGACATTATCAGCTGTTACAGAATCATATAACTATTATCCCTGTCGGGCCGTATATATCTTCCGCAGCATGAATGCTATATGATACAATGTGAATGCCTATTATATCAAGCTGTATGGACAATCTGCATACACGTGAAATACTGTAAACTGCCTCTAATTACGGTTTGCTGGGGGGCACAGAGAGACTTGCCACTGACTTGTATTATCAAAGAGCATTCTATGCTATGCCTCATTTACACTATTTTTCATATTGCAACTGACTAGCAATGTGAGGCAGATGTTCACGGAAATGTGACAGCGAGCGTTTTGTCACTGAATTTCCAAGTGTACAAGCTGACATGGAAGGACAAGTGAGAGAGCCAATTATACTAAATGCCACTGCAACGGAGCCCATCTATCAAATAGATGCCTGATTAACTAGGGGGCAGAGATGGAGAGGAGGCTGGTGGCATATGCTGGGTGCCAGGGGGCGCCAACGAGCCACTCTGCCTTTCCTAGGGAATTTCAATAGAGAATTGGGACAGCAAACTGTATCTTTGCCCCAGGTCAGGGAAAGCTATGCCGGGCAGTGTAGTTAAACACCAGCTGAATGCCAAAGGTTTAGTGCCACTGCCCGGCACAGGAAAACCACTGCTGACTGGCTTCTTGCATGTAAGCAAGAGGAAGCCAGAATAATGTTGCAGCATGGACAAAATGTGCACTTCGCTCTATGGCCCGTTTTTATGGATAATGCTCTGGCTTTTTCATTGCCCAACCTGACCGCCACTACTGTAGCCATGACCGCTTAATGGGCACTGCTATGTGACTGGAGTTATTTTATTGCCACTGCTATGTGGTTGGCACAATAATATGGGTGCTGTTGGGTGCCATGGTCAAGGATGCTTTCTTGCTGACAATACTATTTTGCCCACATGTTCTTCCCAGGGCACAAAACTGGGAAAAAGCTGCATGGTGTGACCAGTGTGTAGATGGTATGAGGCCCTAGAGCAAGGGAAGCGTCTCGTGGGAAGAATTTCAAGGCGTTTTAAGGCATGCTCGGTGTCATTGGCTTGATTTATAACCAAGGTGCAGTGTCAGACTTCGGTTCCTTGAGCCCACCAGAGTAAATTATTCTCGGGGCCCAACCTCTATATCATCGATAAAGCCTAAGGCCCCTTTCACACGAGCGAGTTTTCCGCACGGGTGCAATGCGTGACGTGAATGCATAGCACCCGCACTGAATCCTGACCCATTCATTTCAATGGGTCTGTGTACATGAGCGTTTTTTTTCAAGCATCACTTGTGCGTTGCGTGAAAATCGCAGCATGTTCTATATTCTGCGTTTTTCACGCAGCCCTAGTCCCATAGAAGTGAATGGGGCTGCGTGAAAAACGCATTGCATCCGCAAGCAAGTGCGGGTGCGTTGCGTTTTTCACTGATGGTTGCTAGGAGATGTTGTTTGTAAACCTTCAGTTTTTTATCGCGCGCGTAAAAAACGCATCAAAACGCATTGCACCTGCGTGGAAAAAACTGAACAACTGAACGCAATCGCAGACAAAACTGAATGGCTTTGCCTGTAAAATCGCACAGTTTTCACTGAACGCATCCGCAACGCATCCGGACCTAATCCGGACACGCTTGTGTGAAAGAGGCCTAACAGGCTTTGAATCAAAGAAATAGACCCTAGCGACAAGTGCTCCAAAGGCAGCTCCAAAATAGAATTGTCTCCTAGACCTTTTGAGCCCACTATGGCTTCACAGACTTGGCCCACAGGAGGATCCTCTGGTACTCTGGTGGGCCAATCCTACCTTGTCGAGTTGAGAATACAGAATAATCTTGAGGTCATAACAAAGCTTGGCTGGGAAGGCATGGGCAGCATAATAAGGCTTGGGGTTAAGATGGGTCCATGAAGGATGCTCTAGATGTAATATTTAAAGGGGTTGTCCCACAAAATGAAATTATCTACTATCCACAGGATAGGGAATAATCAACTGACAGGTCCAACTGCTGGGTCCCCCAACAATCACTCTAAGGCGGTTCTATGTGTCCGTTTGACTGGAGAAGCAGGTCGAACAGGCGCATCGCTGCTCTATTCATTTTCTATGAGACTGCTGGAGATAGCCAAGTACAATGCTGAGCTGTCCCCGGGGGTCCCGTAGAGAATGCATAGAGCTAGGACCCTCACCGGTCAGGTGCTTAAAAGCCGATTTGTGAAACAACGCCTTTAAGAGAAACTATTGATTTGCTATATGCTATACAGTAACTGTTGATATGCTATACAGTAACGGTTGATATGCTATATGCTATACAGTAACCGTTTATATGCTATACAGTAACTATTGATATGCTATATGCTATACAGTAACTGTTTATATGCTATACAGTAACGCTTGATATGCTATATGCTATACAGTAACCGTTTATATGCTATACAGTAACTGTTGATATGCTATGTGCTATACAGTAACTGTTGATATGCTATGTGCTATACAGTAACTGTTGATATGCTATACAGTAACGGTTGATATGCTATACAGTAACTGTTTATATGCTATACAGTAACTGTTGATATGCTATATGCTATACAGGAACTGTTTATATGCTATACAGTAACTGTTCATATGCTATATGCTATACAGTAACCGTTTATATGCTATACAGTAACTGTTGATATGCTATATGCTATACAGTAACCGTTTATATGCTATACAGTAACTGTTGATATGCTATATGCTATACAGTAACTGTTGATATGCTATATGCTATACAGTAACTGTTGATATGCTATACAGTAACTGTTGATATGCTATGTGCTATACAGTAACTGTTGATATGCTATATGCTATACAGTAACTGTTTATATGCTATACAGTAACTGTTGATATGCTATACAGTAACTGTTGATATGCTATATGCTATACAGTAACTGTTGATATGCTATGTGCTATACAGTAACTGTTTATATGCTATACAGTAACTGTTGATATGCTATATGCTATACAGTAACTGTTGATATGCTATGTGCTATACAGTAACTGTTTATATGCTATACAATAACTGTTTATATGCTATACAGTAACTGTTTATATGCTATACAGTAACTGTTGATATGCTATATGCTATACAGTAACTGTTTATATGCTATATGCTATACGGTAACTGTTAATATGCTATATGCTATACAGTAACTGTTGATATGCTATACAGTAACTGTTGATATGCTATACAGTAACTGTTGATATGCTATGTGCTATACAGTAACTGTTGATATGCTATGTGCTATACAGTAACTGTTGATATGCTATATGCTATACAGTAACTGTTTATATGCTATACAGTAACTGTTGATATGCTATGTGCTATACAGTAACTGTTCATTTGCTATATGCTATACAGTAACTGTTTATATGCTATACAGTAACTGTTTATATGCTATACAGTAACTGTTGATATGCTATGTGCTATACAGTAACTGTTGATATGCTATACAGTAACTGTTGATATGCTATGTGCTATACAGTAACTGTTGATATGCTATATGCTATACAGTAACCGTTTATATGCTATACAGTAACTGTTGATATGCTATATGCTATACAGTAACTGTTGATATGCTATATGCTATACAGTAACTGTTGATATGCTATACAGTAACTGTTGATATGCTATATGCTATACAGTAACTGTTTATATGCTATACAGTAACTGTTGATATGCTATACAGTAACTGTTGATATGCTATGTGCTATACAGTAACTGTTTATATGCTATACAGTAACGGTTGATATGCTATATGCTATACAGTAACTGTTGATATGCTATGTGCTATACAGTAACTGTTTATATGCTATACAGTAACTGTTTATATGCTATACAGTAACTGTTTATATGCTATACAGTAACTGTTGATATGCTATACAGTAACTGTTTATATGCTATATGCTATACGGTAACTGTTAATATGCTATATGCTATACAGTAACTGTTGATATGCTATACAGTAACTGTTGATATGCTATACAGTAACTGTTGATATGCTATGTGCTATACAGTAACTGTTGATATGCTATGTGCTATACAGTAACTGTTGATATGCTATATGCTATACAGTAACTGTTTATATGCTATACAGTAACTGTTGATATGCTATATGCTATACAGTAACTGTTTATATGCTATACAGTAACTGTTGATATGCTATACAGTAACTGTTCATATGCTATATGCTATACAGTAACTGTTGATATGCTATACAGTAATGGTTGATATGCTATATGCTATACAGTAACTGTTGATATGCTATACAGTAACTGTTTATATGCTATACAGTAACTGTTGATATGCTATACAGTAACTGTTGATATGCTATGTGCTATACAGTAACTGTTGATATGCTATATGCTATACAGTAACTGTTTATATGCTATACAGTAACTGTTGATATGCTATACAGTAACTGTTGATATGCTATATGCTATACAGTAACTGTTGATATGCTATGTGCTATACAGTAACTGTTTATATGCTATACAGTAACTGTTGATATGCTATATGCTATACAGTAACTGTTGATATGCTATGTGCTATACAGTAACTGTTTATATGCTATACAATAACTGTTTATATGCTATACAGTAACTGTTTATATGCTATACAGTAACTGTTGATATGCTATATGCTATACAGTAACTGTTTATATGCTATATGCTATACGGTAACTGTTAATATGCTATATGCTATACAGTAACTGTTGATATGCTATACAGTAACTGTTGATATGCTATACAGTAACTGTTGATATGCTATGTGCTATACAGTAACTGTTGATATGCTATGTGCTATACAGTAACTGTTGATATGCTATATGCTATACAGTAACTGTTTATATGCTATACAGTAACTGTTGATATGCTATGTGCTATACAGTAACTGTTCATTTGCTATATGCTATACAGTAACTGTTTATATGCTATACAGTAACTGTTTATATGCTATACAGTAACTGTTGATATGCTATGTGCTATACAGTAACTGTTGATATGCTATACAGTAACTGTTGATATGCTATGTGCTATACAGTAACTGTTGATATGCTATATGCTATACAGTAACCGTTTATATGCTATACAGTAACTGTTGATATGCTATATGCTATACAGTAACTGTTGATATGCTATATGCTATACAGTAACTGTTGATATGCTATACAGTAACTGTTGATATGCTATATGCTATACAGTAACTGTTTATATGCTATACAGTAACTGTTGATATGCTATACAGTAACTGTTGATATGCTATGTGCTATACAGTAACTGTTTATATGCTATACAGTAACTGGTTGATATGCTATATGCTATACAGTAACTGTTGATATGCTATGTGCTATACAGTAACTGTTTATATGCTATACAGTAACTGTTTATATGCTATACAGTAACTGTTTATATGCTATACAGTAACTGTTGATATGCTATACAGTAACTGTTTATATGCTATATGCTATACGGTAACTGTTAATATGCTATATGCTATACAGTAACTGTTGATATGCTATACAGTAACTGTTGATATGCTATACAGTAACTGTTGATATGCTATGTGCTATACAGTAACTGTTGATATGCTATGTGCTATACAGTAACTGTTGATATGCTATATGCTATACAGTAACTGTTTATATGCTATACAGTAACTGTTGATATGCTATATGCTATACAGTAACTGTTTATATGCTATACAGTAACTGTTGATATGCTATACAGTAACTGTTCATATGCTATATGCTATACAGTAACTGTTGATATGCTATACAGTAATGGTTGATATGCTATATGCTATACAGTAACTGTTGATATGCTATACAGTAACTGTTTATATGCTATACAGTAACTGTTCATATGCTATATGCTATACAGTAACTGTTGATATGCTATACAGTAACTGTTCATATGCTATATGCTATACAGTAACTGTTGATATGCTATACAGTAATGGTTGATATGCTATATGCTATACAGTAACTGTTGATATGCTATACAGTAACTGTTTATATGCTATACAGTAACTGTTCATATGCTATATGCTATACAGTAACTGTTGATATGCTATACAGTAACTGTTGATATGCTATATGCTATACAGTAACTGTTGATATGCTATACAGTAACTGTTTATATGCAATATGCTATACAGTAACTGTTGATATGCTATATGCTATAAAGTAACTGTTTATATGCTATACAGTAACTGTTGATATGCTATATGCTATACAGTAACCGTTTATATGCTATACAGTAACTGTTGATATGCTATATGCTATACAGTAACTGTCCATATGCTATATGCTATACAGTAACTGTTTATATGCTATACAGTAACTGTTGATATGCTATATGCTATACAGTAACGGTTGATATGCTATCTGCTATACAGTAACTGTTTATATGCTATACAGTAACTGTTTATATGCTATACAGTAACTGTTGATATGCTATGTGCTATACAGTAACTGTTTATATGCTATACAGTAACTGTTTATATGCTATACAGTAACTGTTGATATGCTATATTCTATACAGTAACTGTTTATATGCTATACAGTAACTGTTTATATGCTATACAGTAACTGTTTATATGCTATACAGTAACGGTTGATATGCTATATGCTATACAGTAACCGTTTATATGCTATAAAGTAACTGTTGATATGATATGTGCTATACAGTAACTGTTGATATGCTATATGCTATACAGTAACTGTTGATATGCTATGTGCTATACAGTAACTGTTGATATGCTATATGCTATACAGTAACTGTTTATATGCTATACAGTAACTGTTTATATGCTATGTGCTATACAGTAACTGTTTATATGCTATATGCTATACAGTAACTGTTGATATGCTATACAGTAACTGTTGATATGCTATACAGTAATGGTTGATATGCTATATGCTATACAGTAACTGTTTATATGCTATACAGTAACTGTTTATATGCTATGTGCTATACAGTAACTGTTGATATGCTATACAGTAACTGTTGATATGCTATGTGCTATACAGTAACTGTTGATATGCTATACAGTAACTGTTGATATGCTATACAGTAACTGTTTATATGCTATACAGTAACTGTTGATATGCTATATGCTATACAGTAACTGTTTATATGCTATATGCTATACGGTAACTGTTAATATGCTATATGCTATACAGTAACTGTTGATATGCTATACAGTAACTGTTGATATGCTATACAGTAACTGTTGATATGCTATGTGCTATACAGTAACTGTTGATATGATATGTGCTATACAGTAACTGTTGATATGCTATGTGCTATACAGTAACTGTTGATATGCTATATGCTATACAGTAACTGTTTATATGCTATACAGTAACTGTTGATATGCTATACAGTAATGGTTGATATGCTATATGCTATACAGTAACTGTTGATATGCTATACAGTAACTGTTTATATGCTATACAGTAACTGTTCATATGCTATATGCTATACAGTAACTGTTGATATGCTATACAGTAACTGTTGATATGCTATATGCTATACAGTAACTGTTGATATGCTATACAGTAACTGTTTATATGCTATATGCTATACAGTAACCGTTTATATGCTATACAGTAACTGTTGATATGCTATGTGCTATACAGTAACTGTCCATATGCTATATGCTATACAGTAACTGTTTATATGCTATACAGTAACTGTTGATATGCTATATGCTATACAGTAACGGTTGATATGCTATATGCTATACAGTAACTGTTTATATGCTATACAGTAACTGTTTATATGCTATACAGTAACTGTTGATATGCTATACAGTAACTGTTGATATGCTATACAGTAACTGTTGATATGCTATGTGCTATACAGTAACTGTTGATATGCTATGTGCTATACAGTAACTGTTGATATGCTATATGCTATACAGTAACTGTTTATATGCTATACAGTAACTGTTGATATGCTATGTGCTATACAGTAACTGTTCATTTGCTATATGCTATACAGTAACTGTTTATATGCTATACAGTAACTGTTTATATGCTATACAGTAACTGTTGATATGCTATGTGCTATACAGTAACTGTTGATATGCTATACAGTAACTGTTGATATGCTATGTGCTATACAGTAACTGTTGATATGCTATATGCTATACAGTAACCGTTTATATGCTATACAGTAACTGTTGATATGCTATATGCTATACAGTAACTGTTGATATGCTATATGCTATACAGTAACTGTTGATATGCTATACAGTAACTGTTGATATGCTATATGCTATACAGTAACTGTTTATATGCTATACAGTAACTGTTGATATGCTATACAGTAACTGTTGATATGCTATGTGCTATACAGTAACTGTTTATATGCTATACAGTAACTGTTTATATGCTATACAGTAACTGTTTATATGCTATGATATGCTATACAGTAACTGTTGATATGCTATGCTATACAGTAACTGTTGATATGCTATGTGCTATACAGTAACTGTTGATATGCTATATGCTATACAGTAACTGTTTATATGCTATACAGTAACTGTTGATATGCTATATGCTATACAGTAACTGTTTATATGCTATACAGTAACTGTTGATATGCTATACAGTAACTGTTCATATGCTATATGCTATACAGTAACTGTTGATATGCTATACAGTAATGGTTGATATGCTATATGCTATACAGTAACTGTTGATATGCTATACAGTAACTGTTTATATGCTATACAGTAACTGTTCATATGCTATATGCTATACAGTAACTGTTGATATGCTATACAGTAACTGTTCATATGCTATATGCTATACAGTAACTGTTGATATGCTATACAGTAATGGTTGATATGCTATATGCTATACAGTAACTGTTGATATGCTATACAGTAACTGTTTATATGCTATACAGTAACTGTTCATATGCTATATGCTATACAGTAACTGTTGATATGCTATACAGTAACTGTTGATATGCTATATGCTATACAGTAACTGTTGATATGCTATACAGTAACTGTTTATATGCAATATGCTATACAGTAACTGTTGATATGCTATATGCTATAAAGTAACCGTTTATATGCTATACAGTAACTGTTGATATGCTATATGCTATACAGTAACCGTTTATATGCTATACAGTAACTGTTGATATGCTATGTGCTATACAGTAACTGTCCATATGCTATATGCTATACAGTAACTGTTTATATGCTATACAGTAACTGTTGATATGCTATATGCTATACAGTAACGGTTGATATGCTATCTGCTATACAGTAACTGTTTATATGCTATACAGTAACTGTTTATATGCTATACAGTAACTGTTGATATGCTATGTGCTATACAGTAACTGTTTATATGCTATACAGTAACTGTTGATATGCTATATTCTATACAGTTACCCTTTTTATGCTATACAGTAACTGTTTATATGCTATACAGTAACTGTTTATATGCTATACAGTAACGGTTGATATGCTATATGCTATACAGTAACCGTTTATATGCTATAAAGTAACTGTTGATATGATATGTGCTATACAGTAACTGTTGATATGCTATATGCTATACAGTAACTGTTGATATGCTATGTGCTATACAGTAACTGTTGATATGCTATATGCTATACAGTAACTGTTTATATGCTATACAGTAACTGTTTATATGCTATGTGCTATACAGTAACTGTTTATATGCTATATGCTATACAGTAACTGTTGATATGCTATACAGTAACTGTTGATATGCTATACAGTAATGGTTGATATGCTATATGCTATACAGTAACTGTTTATATGCTATACAGTAACTGTTTATATGCTATGTGCTATACAGTAACTGTTGATATGCTATACAGTAACTGTTGATATGCTATGTGCTATACAGTAACTGTTGATATGCTATACAGTAACTGTTGATATGCTATACAGTAACTGTTTATATGCTATACAGTAACTGTTGATATGCTATATGCTATACAGTAACTGTTTATATGCTATATGCTATACGGTAACTGTTAATATGCTATATGCTATACAGTAACTGTTGATATGCTATACAGTAACTGTTGATATGCTATACAGTAACTGTTGATATGCTATGTGCTATACAGTAACTGTTGATATGATATGTGCTATACAGTAACTGTTGATATGCTATGTGCTATACAGTAACTGTTGATATGCTATATGCTATACAGTAACTGTTTATATGCTATACAGTAACTGTTGATATGCTATACAGTAATGGTTGATATGCTATATGCTATACAGTAACTGTTGATATGCTATACAGTAACTGTTTATATGCTATACAGTAACTGTTCATATGCTATATGCTATACAGTAACTGTTGATATGCTATACAGTAACTGTTGATATGCTATATGCTATACAGTAACTGTTGATATGCTATACAGTAACTGTTTATATGCTATATGCTATACAGTAACCGTTTATATGCTATACAGTAACTGTTGATATGCTATGTGCTATACAGTAACTGTCCATATGCTATATGCTATACAGTAACTGTTTATATGCTATACAGTAACTGTTGATATGCTATATGCTATACAGTAACGGTTGATATGCTATATGCTATACAGTAACTGTTTATATGCTATACAGTAACTGTTTATATGCTATACAGTAACTGTTGATATGCTATATTCTATACAGTTACCCTTTTTATGCTATACAGTAACTGTTTATATGCTATACAGTAACTGTTTATATGCTATACAGTAACGGTTGATATGCTATATGCTATACAGTAACTGTTTATATGCTATACAGTAACCGTTTATATGCTATACAGTAACGGTTGATATGCTATATGCTATACAGTAACTGTTTATATGCTATACAGTAACTGTTGATATGCTATATGCTATACAGTAACGGTTGATATGCTATATGCTATACAGTAACTGTTTATATGCTATACAGTAACTGTTTATATGCTATACAGTAACTGTTGATATGCTATATTCTATACAGTTACCCTTTTTATGCTATACAGTAACTGTTTATATGCTATACAGTAACTGTTTATATGCTATGTGCTATACAGTAACGGTTGATATGCTATATGCTATACAGTAACCGTTTATATGCTATACAGTAACTGTTGATATGCTATATGCTATACAGTAACGGTTGATATGCTATATGCTATACAGTAACCGTTTATATGCTATACAGTAACTGTTGATATGATATGTTCTATACAGTAACTGTTGATATGCTATATGCTATACAGTAACTGTTGATATGCTATGTGCTATACAGTAACTGTTTATATGCTATACAGTAACTGTTTATATGCTATGTGCTATACAGTAACTGTTTATATGCTATATGCTATACAGTAACTGTTGATATGCTATACAGTAACTGTTGATATGCTATACAGTAATGGTTGATATGCTATATGCTATACAGTAACTGTTTATATGCTATACAGTAACTGTTTATATGCTATGTGCTATACAGTAACTGTTGATATGCTATACAGTAACTGTTGATATGCTATGTGCTATACAGTAACTGTTGATATGCTATACAGTAACTGTTGATATGCTATACAGTAACTGTTGATATGCTATATGCTATACAGTAACTGTTGATATGCTATGTGTTATACAGTAACTGTTGATATGCTATAACTATGAGGTGGTATGTATGGTGCCGTCTAGGAGCATTACATATTTATGCACATATGTCATCATGTAACAGAGGACGCCCAGCCGCCCGGTAAGCAGAAGGAAGCAGACTACGATTTCAGCTTCCGCGCACCCTACTGCAACACCATAAGAAGCACATACATATTTTATAGAAAACTAAATATTTTAAAGAAAAAGTAAAATCCATTTATCACATCTTCAGTTTTCTATCTTAAGTATGGAAATTATTGTCCTGCTCTGGAAATATTGCATAAGGTGAGTGGTGTGAGTCATCGGGCCAGTGAGCTTGTATTAATGATCTCAAATCACCGCGGACTATGCATGCGTAATGACAGCGCTCCCCGTACTGCTTCAGTCAGTACTTCACTGTGTGACTCCTCATAAATTGTTCATGATGTATTCCAACTGAAGACACGCTGTCCGTGGTTTTACTTCTCGCGCAGGGACATTATCATATTGATAGCAATTAAAGGGAATCTGTCACCTCCCTATCTTTTGGCCTAAACACATAGCTGTGGTTCACCTGATTAAAACACTGGTTTTCCTTGATCCGTTCCTGAATTAGGATAATTTTTCTTAATATTCAAATTAGGTCTTTGGTGCAATGAGGGTGTCACCATTGCTCTTTTTGTAATCTCTGCTCCTTTCTTTGGCCAGCCCCTCACTTACTTCCTTGATTGACAGGGCCAGGCAATGGCAAAGCAGCCAGGGAGGGAATGACCACAGAAACGAGTGGAGCTTGGGTGTAAAAAGAGCAATGGTGACACCCTCATTGCACCAAAGGCCTACTTTGCATATTAAGAAAAAGTATCATAACTCTGGAACAGAGCCTCAGATCAAGAAAAGAAAAACAGTTTTAATCAGCTGAACCACAGCTATGTGTCTATGCAAACAGATAGAGAGGTCGCTGGTGACAGATTCCCTTTAATAATAAATTTGAATAAAAATACTATACAAATGTAGTATTTTTATAAATATATGTGCATTACCACCCAGGACAGAAGGGCCTGGTGTATGTTTGCACCTTATCACCCCTGGACTTTGACTCTTGGGTCTTTTGAGCATAAGTTCTTAAAGGTAATGAGACCAACCAGGTGTCCCTCTAAGGACCCTATAGCAGCCACATAGTCTACTGCTTAAAGGGGTCTCCTGGATTTTTCATATGGATGGCTTATCCTCACGGCAGGTCATCAATATGAGATTGGTGGGGGAGCCATCAGCTGTTTGAGGAAGGTGCGGTGCTCACCGGATCTCATGTAAGCGCTGCGGCCTCCTCTCCGCTTACCCAGCACAGCGCCGTCCATTGCATCTGTGCTTGGTATCACAGCTCAGACCCATTCACTTCTATGTGGCTGAGCTGCGCCTAGGCCATGTGACCAGTAAATGTGATGTCACATCGCTCATGTAGCGCCGTGGCCTCTTTATCCCATTGATCGGCGGGGGTGCTGAGTCGGACCCCCACCAATCAGATACCGATGACCTATCCTGAAGATAGGCCATGAATATCAAAACCCAAGAGAACCTCTATAAGGTCTTATAATGCTGACTATGTGACGCTGCATGTTTTCCAGAGTTTCCCTTTAAGAAGTGAAGTTGTAGTCACTGTTATTTGCATAGATTGGTTGATGTAAACCATTTACACATTTTTGGTCCATTCCTAGAATTTTCTCTTTGATGAGATGATCACTGTGTAGTGAAGGCAGTGATGGAGCCTGTTAATCCCCCTGAAATCTTCTACGCCTATTGAAATATTTATCACCTAGCCTCCATTTTTTTCATGCATGACAGAGGATAACTTCAATCCACATTTATTTGAAATATTCAATCTGATGCCTCAAAGCGAATAAAATATTTATGACACCAGAATTTGCATGTCTGCTTCATACAAGAATAATGTATTGGTGGCTGCGGCCACTCGGGAGGGTATAATGTTTATTTCATGTCCTATCACTAGGCTGGCTATACACCACTATAGGACTTATGTCAGGAGGATAGCCATAGAGGCAGAGTCCGTACAAGTCAATATTACATGCACTGGAGAAACAGAGCACCCCTGAAGGCTCCTGTCAAATCTCAAGTGTGAAATTAAAGCCTTTCATCTGACAATCTTACGACTCATGCCCAAGAGCGAAAGGGCTCCGTGCCCGTATTGCGGACCGAATGGTATTGACTTGAATGGGTCCGCGACCCCCAGGATACGGCAAAAGATAGGAAGCCCGCGGAAACACTACGAAGCATTTCAGTGGGCTTTCAGGTCCATGCTTCTGCACTGCAAAAGATAGGACGTGTCCTATCTTTTGCCGTATCTTGCGGATTGCGGACCCATTCAAGTCAATGGGTCCGCATTTGCACCACGGAGTGCACACGGCCGGTGCCCGTGCATTGCGGACCACATCGGCAGCACTGGCACGGAACCCTTATGTTCGTCAGGCCCTTGGAAAGAGTGGTTTTATAGCTCCAGACTATAGTCACCAACCTGTCTCCAGAGGTAAGCCGGATTGACATCACTGCTGCACTTTCGTGGAAGGAAATGGTTAATGGCTGACCCATGGACAATCTGGTATCTTTTTAGCTTTCATGGGCTTGTCCCTGTCACGCCTAAACTCTACACTTAGGGACCACGTCCATAAATAATTTATTCTTTAAAGTCTCTGCTCTTTCTGAGTTCAGTAGCCACGTGGGCGGTCTTATACAGGGGAGGCTGTCAGTCACTGAGCGGGACCGCCCACTGGACTCATAATAAATTACAAGTTTTGATGAATCATTTTCGATAACTACATATCAATCTGCCCAGTTCCTCCAGCTCTATAACATGCTGCCTACAGATAGGACTGTATTTTCTGGTTCTTAAAATGAGAATTGAGGTTTTTTCTTCACAATCTCCTGTAGACTGGGCTCATTTTCAGTTACATGACAATTTCTACGGACGGCTGATTTAATTATCGGGGCCAGGAGAAAAGGAGGAAAAGATAATGGGGCAGATTTACTAATAGTGTCGTACTTTAAATGGTCTAAAAATGCAAATCACTGTTTTAGGACTTTTACATATCTGCGTTAGGGCTTGTTCACACGACCGTGCCGTGTTTTGCGGTCCGCAAAACCCGGATGCCGCCCCTGTGCCCTCCGCAATTTGAGGAACGGAACGGGCAGCCCTTTATAGAAATGTCTATTCTTGTCCACAAAACGGAAAAGAATAGGACAGGACTCATAATTTTTGCGGGGCCATGGAATGGAGCAACGGATGTGGACAGCACACGGAGTGCTGTCCACATCTTTTGCGGCCCCATAGAAGTGAATGGGTCCGCACCCAGGCCAAAAAATGTGTCTCAGATGCGGACCAAAAACACAGTCGAGTGAACGAGCCCTTAAGCAGATCCAGCAGGAAATAGCCTGCCGGATTCATCACTGCAAGGCGCAGTCGTGTGCTGCTGGAATTACATCTGGGCCCAATCCCTATAATAGGGACTGGCAGAGATCCGGCCATAACCAGGCAAAAATACAGAGGAGCGGCTGGACAAATACGGCTGCGCCTGGAAGGCTGTTCCCGGTTGGAACAGCCTGCCGGATCTGGTTAAAAGCAGATGTGAAACAGGCCTAAGCGTTTTACAGCGCGTTCAAACGCGCTGTAAAACGCACAACATGTGAAAAGCCATGCTTCCCTATGGGCATGGTTCACATTTGGGCGTTTTACAGCGCGTTTGAACGCGCTGTAAAACGCCCCACGCCCAAACAAGTACATGAGCTTCTTTGGGGCGTTTTAACGCGCCTATGGACAATGATGCCATAGGGGAGAATCACTGAATCGCGCGTATGACGCGCGTTTCTTAGTTACAAAAACGCACATCCAAAAACGCGTGTCATACGCGCGATTCAGAAACGCCTAGGTGTGTTCCCAGCCTTAGTGTTAGACAATCATAATATTCTGGTGCATGGACCTTTGTAAATTTGAAGAGTAGTAAATCCTGCATCAGGTGTATGCTACAATTCTGTCCGTAAGCCAAAAATTGTGTCTAATATTACACCACATAAAAGTTGGCACTCCCCTTTCTAGTGGAGCCATGCCGCTTTTCAGACATAGCGTAAATAGCTTAGATAAAGGTGTAAAACAGATAATAAATGTGATGCAAAGTATGCACGCCTATTTTTCGGTGCAAATTGTGCCAAAATCTGGTGCATTTTCATTAGTTAATCTACCCCAGAATGTCCATCACCTGCACATCCAAAATCTTTGTTGGAATCTACTACCCTTTGACCTGAACCTCATATTCCTTTCCATGGTACAGTAAAGATAGCTGACAAATTCTATAAACTGGGATGAACATATCATCAATTAATCTTAAAAATAATCGCTGCATCAGTACTGTTCAAAGGAATTTCCTACTGTACATATGTATTTCATATACTGCGAGAAATATATTCTATACGGTATTCTATATGGTACAGTATACCCATCATCAATGTTGAGCGAATTGAGCTTCTGATCCTGGATCCTAGATCCCAAGTCGATTCGCTCCAAACTTCTTTATAATGATGTACGGAAACGGGTCTCCGTACAGCATTCAAATGTATGGGCTCCGGCCAGGGAAATTTGTTATTCCCGAAGTCTTGCGGGACTTCGGTGAATATCTCCGGGATTAGATTTGTAGCTTTAAAAGTCAGCTTTGGATCCATGTTTTAAAATGGTTTTAAAGTTTAAAAATCGATGGCCAAAGTTATTCGGGAATAACGAATTTCCCTCGCCGGAGCCCATACATTTGAATGCTGTACGGAGATTGATTTCTGTAACAGCATTCAAACAAAGTTTGGAACGAATCGACTTCGGATCTCGGATCCTGCAGCTCCATTCGCGTCACACTACCCATCACATACCGTTTTTCTGGATAAAGCACCTGTTCCTGAACTGCAATGCATCATGTATTAGGATGAAAAGCAAAGTGTCATAAACAAATTCAACATTACATTTTTCATGTAGTGAGGCAATCTATTAGTTACAATACAGATTTTGTGGTATATGTAATATTCTGTCCCTGCGACCATTTTTATATTGAAGAAAAACTGTATATATGGTCCCGAGAATATTACATATCAGTTCCTACAGGCGAAGGATCACTTGGCAGACACAACATGTTAGAGAGGTACACATGGGTAACGCAGATGTTTTGCGATTTGCAAACAGGAAGGAATTGACACTGAGGATGGAAGACAAGTGGATATTGCACTCCTATGTTATGTCCTTTGTGTTTTAATGATAAAAATGATTTAAAGGGCTTATCCCGGTATTAAATGTCATTTTCATATAATTTAGGATGAAAAACTACTTTTGTAATCCACTTTCTGATACAAAAATTCTCTAGTTGCTACTTACTCCACTTGTGACGCCCCCTGGTGTTAACTCTGTATAGTAATGTGCAGCTCCACCTACTTAGCTGGATGAGCAGGTCACACATGCTCAGTTCCATCCTTCAACTGCCACCAGCCCAGATCTTCTTTTAGACAGGCTGATTGATGTTCTCGAAATAAAATCTATTCTTCTCTGTCCATTTCTCTTTTATGAATAGAACAGCTTTGTTCTGTGTAAGGAGACTCATACAGCGGTGGATGCACAATCACACACAGGAAACGGTATGCACAGATAACGAGGGAGCCCGACCATACAACTCTGCTTACTCGCAATTCTGAGCTCTCACCTCTCCCCTGAGTTACCTAGAACTGGGCTTTCCCTCAAAAAGACTGGTTATGTGGGGCATTTGCGATACAGGATGATTTGCCTCTGCAAACTCTGCTAATTACAGAGAGAGAGCTATAGCAGAAATGACATGCCCCCTGAGTTGTGACAGGGAGAGAGCTGCAGCAGAAAGAACATTCCCTCTGAGCTGGGACAGGGAAAGAGCTGTGGCATAAAAGACACGTCCTGTGTGCTGTGATGGGGAGAGAGCTGTGGCAGAAAGGACACGCCCTCAAGTTGTCAGTCTAAAGACTTGTAGAGCAATAAAAAAAAGAAACGATGAATGGGGAGCTCTGGATCCATATGAGATATAGGGCTGATCATGTACTATAGTACATTACTCATAGCATAACCCCTTTATGTGCGTTTTTATAATAAATTCACTGTATTGTTGATGCGACATTTGTCTACTATGTGAGCGTTACAGATGTGACCGGACCGCCTAGTTGGATCGCAATGACGTCATGATGCAAGAGGCCTGACCAAGCACATTTCTGCGTGAAACTGCTACTGGACAGTTATGTAATCCCTTTCTGCGAGGACTATTTTAGTTCATCCTTGTATGCGGTATATATTGTGTCTATCACTATTCCAATTGTCATGTGTACTGACGGGTAGACTTATCGTAATACAGATTACCATAAACCGCCTCTATTTAAAGATGGCGCCAGCTACAATGCGCAGCGAGCGTCATAGCTGTCGTGTGCCTCCTGTTTCACATAGCAGACACCCAGGATTAATGTCTGCAATCAGCGATAATGCCGATCACAGACATTTAAGGTCAAAGGTAATCACGAAAACCAGGAGCACTGTGACCCCAAAACTGGAATGGTTCACTCTAGCGATCATGGGGGGTTTCTTACATTCCCTGCAGTAGCTTCGGTCCCCCTGAAGGATCTGAGGCTGTCAAAGTTATGTTCCTATGGAGACCCTGCCTGTGCTCCATAGGAACATCGCAGATTTCTCATAGACTTCAATGCTAATGCACTGAGGTCTATGAGAGAAGAGATCTGATGATTCCTTGTTTAAGTCCTCCAGCCAAAATTTTAAAAAGTGTAAATAAAAAGTTTACACATTTTTTTAAAATATAAAAACATAAAAAAAAAAAAATCATAGGCATCACTGCTCCCAAAACACCTGTACTATTAAAATACAAAAATATTTATTCCATAATGATGTAAAGAAAGAAAAAATGGTTGATTCAAAGTTTTTTTTTTGCGTTGCTTCACGTCCCTCAAAAAATCTAATAAAGAGTGATCTAAAATTCAAACACCCCCCAAAATGGTATAAATGAAAAGTATATATGGCCCCACCGAAAAATGAGCCCTCACACTGCTCCGTAGATGTAAAAATGATGGGAGTCAGAATATCGCAATGAAAAGAAAAACAATTTTTTGCAAGGTTTTTATTTTTTAAATAGTAAAACACCAGAAAAACTATACAACTGTTTTATCACTGTAATTGTACTGACCCAGAGAATAAAGGGCACGGGTCATTTTTACTGCATAGGGAACGCCGTAAAAATAAAACCCCATAAAACTTTTTTCCAATTCTACCTAATATGGATTTTTTTTTTCAGCTTCCCACTACATTGTATGCAACAGTAAATGGTGCCATTAGAAAGTACTGTCCAACTTTCAGCTATGTGAACGGAAAAATAAAAAAGTTATGGATCCAGAAGGGCTGACCCTGGGTTCACACCTGAGCGTTTTACAGCGCGTTCGAACGCGCTGTAAAACGCTCAACAGATTAAACCAATGCATCCCTATGGGAGTGGTTCACACTTGAGCGTTTTACAGCGCGTTTGAACGCGCTGTAAAACGCCTAACGCATAAACAAGTACTTGAGCTTCTTTGGAGCGCTTGACGCGCTTTGTGATTGACACCACAGTAGTCAATCACAAGAACGCAGCTGCTTACTGCTGCGTTCCTATTTGCAAACGCGCTGAATCCGGCGACAAACGCAGCGTAAAGCAGCTGTTAGAACGCTCAGGTCTGAACCCAGGGTCACCCTGGGTTCAGACCTGAGCGTTCTAAAAACGCCGCTTTACGCGCATTTTGTCGCTGCGTATTTCAGCGCGTTTTTGCAAATAGTAAAACGCAGCGTTCTTGTGATTGACTACTGTGGTGTCAATCACAAAACGCGCGTCAAACGCCCCAAAAGAAGCTCAAGTACTTGTTTATGCGTTGGGCGTTTTACAGCACGTTCAAACGCGCTGTAAAACGCTCAAGTGTGAACCACTCCCATAGGGATGCATTGGTTTAATCTGTTGAGCGTTTTACAGCGCGTTTGAACGCGCTGTAAAACGCTCAGGTGTGAACCCAGGGTAAGGACAGAGCTAGCTTCAATCTGCCTAATGATCACCAGCAGACACTTGGTTACCATGCACCTATACAGATCTCATGTGAAATATGCTGAGTTTTACCTCGTTCTCTGGAGTAGGTGATGATGTAACAGAGCTAAGAGATCCCTTTCGTGATCCTGGGAGATCTGTTGGAGCAGAGACAGGGCGTTCCCACTGGGTTGCTCCAGTTGGAATGTGCCAGTAGTAGATTCCTGCAATGTCATTAATTTTCTTCCAACCTGGTGGTAGATCCGGATCTGTCTGAAATGAATGGTCACTCCATATATCAGCTATAAAATCAGAAAAAAATATTATCAATTAGCAAATTATGTTATCAATAACATTACTCTGATCTTAGTTATAATTTCTATGACCATACTTCCTAAAAGACTTAAAGGGGTTGTGTCACAAAATATATTCTACATTTTACAAACCAGCTCCTGGATCTGAATACTTTTGTACTTGCGCTATTTAATAAAATGTATCTGTATGGCACCACCTGCTGTTTGTTCTTTTCCTTATTTTTTGTCCGTCTCACTGAGCTGGTCGAATATGCTCAGTTTAACACTGGGTTCAGACCTGAGCGTTTCTAAGACGCGCGTTTTACGCGCGTTTTAGTCGCGCGTTTTTATGCGCGTTTTTGGCAATAGTAAACGCGCGTTTTACGCGCGTTCGTGACTCTGGAGACTTTTTTTAATTGGTCTGGAGACCAATTAAAAAAGGGCATCTCTACACTTAACGCGCGTTAAACGCGCGTTAAACGCGCGTTCCCATTGAAGTCTATGGGAGGAAAAGCGCGACAAACGCTCAAAAACGCTCCTGAACGAGCTTATAGATCGGGCGTTTTACAGCCGCGTTTTACGCTGTAAAACGTGCAAGTGTGAACCACTCCCATAGGGATGCATTGGTTTTCATGTGTTGAGCGTTTTACAGCGCGTTTGAACGCGCTGTAAAACGCTCAGGTGTGAACCCAGGGTAAGGCCTCTTTCACACGAGCGTGTCCGGATTAGGTCCGGATGCGTTGCGGATGCGTTCAGTGAAAACTGTGCGATTTCGCAGGCAAAGCCATTCAGTTTTGCCTGCGATTGCGTTCAGTTGTTCAGTTTTTTCCGCGCGGGTGCAATGCGTTTTGATGCGTTTTTCGCGCGTGATAAAAAACTGAAGGTTTACAAACAACATCTCCTAGCAACCATCAGTGAAAAACGCATCGCACCCGCACTTGCTTGCGGATGCAATGCGTTTTTCACGCAGCCCCATTCACTTCTATGGGGCCAGTGCTGCGTGGAAAACGCAGAATATAGAACATGCTGCGATTTTCACGCAACTCAGAAGTGATGCGTGAAAATCAACGCTCATGTACACAGACCTATTGAAATGAATGGGTCAGGATTCAGTGTGGGTGCTATGCATTCACGTCACGCATTGCTCCCGCGCGGAAAACTCGCTCGTGTGAAAGGGGCCTAAATCTTCAACTGCTACCAGCCAGGGAAAGCGCTACAGCAGAAAGGACACACACCCTGAGCAGCCAGGCTGAAGATAATCTAGCAGAGCAATTTAAGCAGTGAATGTGGAGATTTCTCGGCTTATGTGAGGTACAGGGCTGGTTCTAGCTTTGTTAGAAAGGTGTTGTCATGTACTACATGATGTCTGATTTTCATTTTTTACATCAATCGTGGCATAACCCCTTTAAAGAGCACCTGTCAGCAGGGTCAACCTTATTAAACCTGGTACACTGCCTGATCGGGCTGATCCTGCAAATGAAAACAATATCTGTCTCGTGAAAATCAATTGTAGTGTTCCAGAGAAAAGAATTGTATTCTTTATGAAAATGAGAGCTTGAGTGTACCAAGGGCCGTGGTACACCTCAACTTTCCAGTGCAGGCCACGCCCCTCAGTTCACTAAAACTTTATTTTGCATAAAGAGTAAAATTATTTTTTCTTGGGAATTCCCTAATTGATTTTTTAATCAGCAGGATCAACCCTGCCAGGCAGAATGCTGTATTTAATAGGTGACCTGATGGTGATTTTTAATTATCTAGGAAATTGTTGGGACGCTGGAAATATTTTCACAGTAGTAGGAAGGGAGATGGCAAAGACAGTGGTTTATATTAACTAATAAAAATATTAGCTAAAAATATTGAGCCGTTCTGTCACAAAGAGTTAACAGTTTTTCTAGCTGTGTAGAATTACTTTCACTTTGGTTATCTAATAAACCTTATGTCTAAATTACTAAAACATCACAAACACTTATTTAAAGGGGTTGTGTCAATTCAGCAAATGGCATTTATCATGTAGAGAAAAGTAATACAAGCCACCTACTAATGTATTGTGATTGTCCATATTGTCTCCTTTCCTGGCTAAATTCATTTTTCCATCACATTATATACATCTTGTTTCCATGGTTACGACCACCCTGCAATCCAGCATTGGTGGCCGTGTTTGTGCACTATAGGAAAAAGAGCCAGCCTATGTGCACTCCTATGGTCCCGGCTACCAGAGAGGCTAGTGCTTTTTTCTATAGTGTTCAAGCACTATTGCTGGATTGCCGGGTGGTCATAACCATGGAAACGAGCAGTGTATAACGTGATGGAAAAATTAATCCAGCCAGCATAAGAGGCAATATGGACAATCACAGTACAGTACATTAGTAAGTGTCTTGTATTAACTTGTCTACATGATGAATGTCACTTGCTGAAGTGAGACTACCCGTTTAAGCCAAAATATTATCAGTAAGATAAGAACTAAGCTATAATAAGTGTTTATAATGTCAAAGAGAAGAGATAAGGAGCCATCAGATGAGCTGGCTGATGGAACAGATGGAAAATTCAGATCCTGGTACTAGAGCATCTTAGCCCTGTACAGAGAAAAGGGCTCCAATATTTTTTTTAATAAAGAACAATTGAAAAAACTATTTTTAGGTAAAAAATGAGTACAATGCAATAATAAAATTAAAAAAAAATTCCACCCAAAATTGTACGTAGCCTTTAAAGACTGTCCAGTAATAAGACACCTGTGGAAAGAGACAGAGCCCTGTTGTGACCAAGGGGAGAAAGGGTAGAGCGCTGCTGTGACCAAGGGGAGAAAGGGTAGAGCGCTGCTGTGACCAAGGGGAGAAAGGGTAGAGCGCTGCTGTGACCAAGGGAGAAAGGGTAGAGCACTGCTGTGACCAAGGGAGAAAGGGTAGAGCGCTGCTGTGACCAAGGGGAGAAAGGGTAGAGCACTGCTGTGACCAAGGGAGAAAGGGTAGAGCGCTGCTGTGACCAAGGGGAGAAAGGGTAGAGCGCTGCTGTGACCAAGGGGAGAAAGGGTAGAGCACTGCTGTGACCAAGGGGAGAAAGGGTAGAGCACTGCTGTGACCAAGGGGAGAAAGGGTAGAGCACTGCTGTGACCAAGGGGAGAAAGGGTAGAGCACTGCTGTGACCAAAGAGAGAAAGGGTAGAGCGCTGCTGTGACCAAAGAGAGAAAGGGTAGAGTACTGCTGTGACCAAGGGGAGAAAGGGTAGAGCGCTGCTGTGACCAAAGAGAGAAAGGGTAGAGCACTGCTGTGACCTAGAGGGGATAGTGTGAAGCACTGCCATGACTAGCAAGTAATGAAGGGCCCAGCTGTGACCAACAGGGAAATGGAGAAAAGCCAGCTGTGTTCAGTGAGAAATGACAACAGGATTTCCGTGTCTACAAAACAAATAACGGGCTCTGCGGCGACTACTGGAAGAAAGACAGAGGAGGCACTATTACCATAACTGAGAAGGGTGGCACTGCTGTGGAATGGGTAGATCTGCTGTGGGCACTAGAACAAAGGCACTGCTGTGACTACTGTGGGAAAAGAGGCACCAATATGGCTACTGCCTAACAAATATGGCTGCAGTACAATTTTTCAATAATAATAAAAAAAAAAGATACCAAGTACTGTATGCCTGACATGTAAATCCTGAACAGATAATGGTCACAAGTGTTGGGGTACGGCCAAACGGTCAGGTTTCCTGATGCAGTTTTGGAAGCCAAAACCAGGAGTGAATTCAAAATAAGAGAAATCCTATCTGTCCATCAGGAAAACTGTACATGTGTCCATATCCTTACTAGCTACAGATGATAGTGACCCAAATGTAGAAGGCTGAAACTTTAGTCCGTCTCTATATGAAACAATAAGGCCTTATTCACACATCCGTTGTGTTTTGCGGATCCACGGAGCCGCGGATCCGCAAAACACGGACACATCGGCAATGTGCATTCCGCATTTTTGCGGACCGCACATTGCCCGAACTCCATAGAAAATGCCTCTTCTTGTCCGCAATTGCGGACAAGAATAGGACATGCTCTATTTTTTTTGCGGAGCCGCGGACCGGAAAATCGGCGGCGCGCTCCGCAAAATCGGATGCGGAGAGCACAGTGTGTGCTCTCCGCATCTTTCCCGGCCCCATTCACAGTCAATGGGTCCGCATGTATTCCGCAAAATTGCGGAATACATGCGGACTACATTGCGGATGTGTGAATAGGGCCTAAGGCCCCTTTCACACGGGCGAGTTTTCCGCGCGGGTGCAATGCGTGAGGAGGACGCATTGCACCCGCACTGAATCCGGACCCATTCATTTCTATGGGGCTGTGCACATGAGCGGTGATTTTCACGCATCACTTCTGCGTTGCGTGAAAATCGCAGCATGTTCTATATTCTCCGTTTTTCACGCAATGCAGGCCCCATAGAAGTGAATGGGGCTGCGGCATTGTTGCTTAGCAACGGGACCCAATCTCTATTATTTCCCCTTATAACATGGTTATAAGGGGAAATAATAGCATTCTTAATAAAGAATGCATTGTTAAATGATGAGGAAGGGGTTAAAAATAAAAAAAGTTAACTTACCTTAGCCACTTGATCGCGTAGTCGCGATCTGTCCTCTCTTTCCCTGCAGCATCTATGATCTGAAGGACCTGTGATGACGTCACATCACATGGCCCAATCACATGCTCCATCACTGATGGAGCATGTGATTGGGCCATGTGATGCTGTGACATCATCACAGGTCCTTTACCTAGTAGCTAGCTAACGGAGAGGATGTCGGGCTTCGCGATCAAAGGGACCAGGTAAGTTATGATTAGTTTATTATTTTTAACCCATTCAGCACCGGGTTCAACATTAGGAAGATGGCCAAGGGTATTATTTCACATTATAACTATGTTATAATGTGAAATAATACCAGCGGGACCATTTCGGACCCGAACATGCACTTCTGTGAAGAAGTGCAGGTTCTGTGAAGAAGTGCAGGTACCAAAAGTGCCGATTTTTCTCCCGCGCGTGCAAAACGCATGACAGCGCTTTGCACTCGCAGGGAAAAATCGCGGCGATTCCCGCAACGCACCCGCACTGTTTGACGGAGTGCACCCGCAACGCCCGTGTGAAAGAGGCCTAAGAAGTTCACGGTGAGTACTGGCTTGTCTGGTTTGATATTCTGATCAGGGGTGCACCACCAATGAGGCCAGGTGAGGCAATCACCTCAGGCAGCACCAGGTGGGGCAAGCGGGGGGCAGCCAAAGGGCCATGAGCTGAAGGGAGCGGGTTAGGTTAAGACATTTGCATTGGGAAGGGGGGGCGGTGATTCTGACTGCTGCAATCTTAGAAAACACATTTGAGATGAACACCCTAACATTGGCCACTGCAATATCCGTGTTTTCCCCTTGAGCTGTCATTCTGCAGAGCTGGATATGATGTATGTCAGCGATGTAACGCATTCAGCCCTGCACCCGGCACGGGTTCACACTCGCAGACTGACAATTTAATAAGCACGTGCTGCAATTAAACATGATTTTAGATCCTACAATAAGGCCTGAAGAATTAATCACTGTTTTCTTCTTCATCTAGTCACTCATTTTCCCTGCAGAAAATGAAGCGGGATTAAAAGCGAACACACAGTCATTGTAATCTAAATGATCACCCAATCTGGGCTGCGGAGGAAGAGACATCCAGACATGTTCAGTCTGAGGCTGATGAACACCAGCAATAAGACCACAGAACAACCTTCAGGACTGATGAATGATTCATTAGAAAATTACGTTTTAACATTCACAGTTAGTCCAGGATCCACGTATTAAATTCCAAATCAGCATTTCTTCTAATCAATGTCTTTTCAACATCCAGAGGACTTTGTACTTTGAAGTCTCCTACTCCATGCTGAGAAGGAGATCAACTGAATGAGAGCAAAACTTACTAGCTGAAATATCTTCCCATCCTGTGAAGTAGCTACATGGCACAAAATGCCCAAAGGGGATGACATCCCACACAAGAAAGCAATGGAACACATCATACACATACTACACAAGCGCTACCAAAAGGATGCTCCGACGGCCATCACACTGTCCCACAATCATTACTAACTTTACACCAGTTTTTGCAAAGGGATTTCTGGGAGTTCAATATTGAGGCCTTATCTTCAGCATAGATCATAGAAGGGGTTTTCCAGGCTCCTAATATGATGACCTATCCTCAAGATAAGTCATCAATATCTTACTGATGGGGTCCAACCGATCAGTTGTTCCGATACCTGCAGCCTCTGGGGCGAGAATTTGGTCTGAAATTGAGCAGGAAGCACAGCTCCGCTCAAAGTATGGGGTGCTGGGTTATTGCAGATCAGCTCCTATTCATTTCAAGGGCTAGTTCATATTCTGGGGGTCTTTCAGCAGACTCCCCTCGTGGCTAGGCCTGTGAATGTAGGTATACTTACCTGCTTCCCAGCGGGGGACCAGAGTGCTGCAGGGGCGGGAGGGGATCAAAGTGGCCATGACTCGCCAGTAAGTATACTTACCTCCACAGGTCCAGCCATGAAAGGGGTCTGTCAAAAGACCCCCAGAAGATGAACAACCCCTTTAATATCTGATTGATGGAGGTCCGACACTCACACCCCCATTGATCAGCTGTTTGAAGAGGCCATTTCACTTAGGTGAATGCTGCAATCTCCTCCCAGCATACCAAGAACAGTGCATACGTTATATAATGGCTGGGGTTGGAATTAGGCCATGTGACCAATGAACGTGGCGCTACTAACTGGCAAGGGTGGCAGGAGTTGGACCCCCACCG
The DNA here is from genome assembly GCA_033119425.1 of Bufotes viridis. Taxonomy (NCBI): domain Eukaryota; kingdom Metazoa; phylum Chordata; class Amphibia; order Anura; family Bufonidae; genus Bufotes; species Bufotes viridis. Next base: position 542,713,429 of record CM065589.1, on the reverse strand, counting down.
ATCAGATATTGATGGTCTATCCTGAGGACAGACCATCACTACTGAACTCTCCTAATTAAAGGGGTTTTCCGGAATTACTAAGGCTTTTAACAGATATGCTGATGTAGAGGCTTACCTTCAATTTGGACTCTCCTGACCCATTTTCACGATATAAATAAATCACTGCCACCCTGTATGTAGCACTTCCTTTTGGATCCAACCAAACCCATGATGCACTTCTCCTTTCTCTGCCACACCTCCAGCCCGGCCCCTAACACCACCCAGCTAGTTTATAGCTCCTCCCACTCAGCTATTTACATAGACCTTCCCCTATCAGTGCCCCTGTAGGGACATAACATCACAGCAAATAAGAAGAGCTGCATGGACATGATCATGTGACCATAGCCCAGAACGGGAGATAGGGGCAATAAAGGTAAAAGATATATTACAATTACAGCTACCTTCATAAATGAGTATTTTAAAGGATGTTGATGCAAAAAAAAAAACTAAAAACCTTTTAAAGTACCTACACAATTGTATTTGCTCTTGCTACTTTAGGCTAGTTTCACACTAGCGGCACGGACCTCCGGCAGGCTGTTCCGTTTGGCGAACAGCCTGTCGGATCCGTCCTGCCGCTAGTGAACATGTCAGATCCGTCCTGCCACTAGTGAACATGTGCCCCCGTACTACCACTCCGGCCCTATTGATATAGTGGTGGCGGGGCGAAGTTCCGGTGGAGGCACGGCAGCGAACTCCAAGAGGCTGCCAGAATAAAACTACAACATGTCGTAGTTTTATTCCTGGCTTCCGGTGGCCTCTCGGCATACGCTGCCGTGCCGCCGCTGGAACTCCGCCCCGCTACCATTATATCAATGGGGCCGGAGTGGTAGTCTGGGGGAACTCATTCACTAGCGGCAGGACGGATCCGACAGGCTGTTCACCCGACTGAACAGCCTGCTGGAGGTCCGTGCCGCTAGTGTGAAACTAGCCTAAGGCTACGTTCACACGACGACAATTGTCGCGCGACTTTTACAATTTGGGAACCACTACACTGCAACATTTGTAGCGCGACATTAATGTCACATTAATGTCGCGCGACAATTTTTATAATGGGAGTCTATGGTGGTGTCGCACGTGCAACATGCAACATGTTGCGACTGCGACACAACAGTCGCAAAAAATCCATCCCGGATGGATTTTCTCCGACTTTCGTGTCGCAGTCGCAGCATGTCGCATGTCGCACTGCGACACCATAGACTCCCATTATAAAAATTGTCGCGCGACAATAGTGCGACTTTTTGTCGCGCGACAATTGTCGTCGTGTGAACGTACCCTTACTCCTCTCACCAATCAATCAATGAGGAAAGTGGTCATGATCTTTCACGACACAACATATACTGTATCACAGCACACATATCAAACAGGTATAATAAAAGAAAAGCACATTTTTACACAGTATAAAATTACACAGTATACAGGCACTTATGGCAGGCAATAGAATGAACTCAAAGAGGACAAGTCACCTTTCTTATCCGGTGAAGAAAATATTTGTGTTCCATGTAAAAAAACAATTAAAGTGGCAGCTATCACCTAGTAATAATTCCGCACTGCAGTGGATATCCTCACTACGGTACAGCGCTCAAGCTATCAGGTATCTGTCAGGGCTGACAGTAGTCTCAGGATCACTGCTATTTATAAGCTGCAATCACTGCTCAATTATTTAGATAACAGGATCGCTCTCTGTAGTATCTGAGTCGTCTACACTATAAACCAGAGGAGCAGTAATGGCGATCTGCCAATCAATGACATGTAAGTGGCCTGTCAGGCCCTGGTTACGTCTATCAGCTGACTGACGTGTAACTGACTGTGGACTGACAGCTTTCAAACCTGCACACATATTTAATGCTAGACCTTTAAAGAATACCCCTCAGCTGTTATATATGCTCCACAAGCTTTTCTATGCCAAGAAGGATTCATGAAGGATCCTGTGGTTTAGAGGTGTGCGGCAAATAATAGCAATACCCCCCAATCATCCCCACATAAACACATCCTGACCATTCATTAACCCTGGATTGGGGCTCATGCACACTGCCGTACGTTTTTTGCCGTCTTCAAATTGCAGCCCAACAAAATACGGATACCGTCCGTGTCGCATCCGCATTTTTTGAAGACCTGTTTACTTCAACGCGTCCGTGGGTCTCCATTTTGCGGGCAAGTACAGGACATGTTCTATCACTATGGACATACGGATGCGGAAATCACACAGATCATCTGTGTGCTTTCTGCATCTGTAAGTTCTTTCCGGAAAAATAATATTTCCACGAAATGCAGACCACTGACCCACTGAAATCAATGGGCACATTGACTGAATCCGTATTATGTGGATCCACGACTTTCAGACCATAAAATGGACAGAGGCATGTTCATGAGGCCTCACACAGGAATCAGAGCAAAATTCAGAAGAGGTCCAGAACTCCAGAATTCTGTGCAGAATCGTTTTGGAGTTCAGCTATAAGTGTTAATAATAAATTATTACTATTAAATTCTCTTGGCAATTCATTGGTAATCGGCCTGAAGAAGCCTCTGTGCTCCGCAAGCTTGGAAATATTATTTTTCTGGTTAAAGGGGGTAAAAAATGAAAATCAGACATCATATTGTACACAACAACCTCTTTCTAACAAAGCTAGAACCAGCCCTGTACCTCACATGGATCCAGAGATCTCCCCATTCATTGCTCTACTAGATTTATATCAAGCTGACAGCTCAGGGGGAGTGTCTTTTCTGCTGCAGCTAAGGGGGCGTGTCCATGTTCTTCCTTATCACAGCTCAGGGGGCGTGTCCATGCTCTCCCTATCACATCTCAGGGGGCGTGTCCATGCTCTCCCTATCACAGCTCAGGGGGCGTGTCCATGCTCTCCCTATCACAGCTAAGGGGGCTTGTCCATGCTCTCCCTATCACAGCTCAGGGGGAGTGTCCATGCTCTCCCTATCACAGCTAAGGGGGCGTGTCCATGCTCTCCCTATCACAGCTAAGAGGGCGTGTCCATGCTCTCCCCATCACAGCTCAGGGGGCGTGTCCATGCTCTCCCTATCACAGCTCAGGGGGCGTGTCCATGCTCTCCCTATCACAGCTAAGGGGGCATGTCCATGCTCTCCCTATCACAGCTCAGGGGGAGTGTCCATGCTCTCCCTATCACAGCTCAGGGGGCGTGCCCATGCTCTCCCTATCACTGCTCAGGGGGCATGTCCATGCTCTCCCTCTCACAGCTCAGGGGGCAGCTGAAGGATGAAACTGAGCATGTGCGGCCATCTCAGAGAGCAGGACAAAGAAATAAGAAAAAGAACAAACAGCAGGTGGCGCTATACAGATACATTTTAAATTACTTGCAATTACAAAAGTATTAAGATCCAGGTGCTGGTTTGAAAACTGTAGAATATTTTTCAGGGGATAACCCCTTTAACCAATAGGTATCACTGCTATCATAATTTCTTAAAAGGGTTTTCCAAGATTTTGATACTGATAACCAATCCTCTGCATAGGTAATCAGTATCTGATCGGTGGGGGTTCGACACCGAGGACCCCGGCCGATCAGCTGTTTGAGAAGGCACCGATGCTCCTGTGAGCGCCGCGGTCTTCTCCATGCTCACCAAGCACAGTGCAGTACATTGGATAGCGTCTGTGCTTGGTATCGCAGATCAGCCCCACTCACTTCTATGGGGCTGAGCTGCACCTAGGCCACGTGACCGATGAACGTGACGTCACATGGCCTAGGAAAGGCTGAGAGAAGGCCAGAAGACGGCCTTCTGAAACAGCTGATTGGCAGGGGTCCCGAGTTTTGGACACCCACCGATCTGATACTGATGACCTATACTGAGGATAGGTCATGAGTATTAAAGTCTCGTTAAACCCCTTTAAAGAGGGCCTGTCCCCTCTCCTTACATGTCTGTTTTAGTAGCTACTTGTATTCATCATGTAATAATAATTCTGGAGCATCTATTCTTATGACTCTATGCTGTGCCTTTTCTCCACTATTCTTTCTAAAAGTTATGAAAGAATTGCTATCCGTTTAAAAAGAAGGTCCATCTGGATGTTAGCAGTTGGGGGTGTGTCCCTGTACAGTCTGACACCGGCAGCACTGATTGGATAGTATCAGACGGTGCTGGGACACACCCCAACTGGTAACACGCATCTGGAACTTCATTGCAAACTGCTAGTAATTGATTCATAACTTCTAACAGGAATAATAAAGGAATGGTGATAAGAATATATGCTCCAGAATTATTATTACATGGGGGGTGAAAGTAGTTACTAAAATGTACATTACCTGACAGGTCCTCTTTAACACACAAGTATTTAACGTAATATAGTTAAATGAAAAAACATTCTGGCTGCCTACAGCCACCACTAGGTGGTGCTCATGACACTTGAATTTATACAGCTCCCACTGAACTCACTGTTTCCGTTCTCGCCTCAGGTAGCAGAAAGGCTAGGACCCCTGCATATAGGATGAATGGCGGACAAGCCGGAATATACTTACATGTAATCAATATAAGGCCTCATGCACACGGCCATAGTTTCGGTCCACATCCGATCTACGTTTTTTGCGGATCAGATGCGGACCCATTCATCGCAACTGGGCCGTAAAAGATGGTGTGCTGTCTGCATGCGTAAGTCCATTCCACTACCCCTCAAAAAAGTATGTGCTATTCTTGTCCACTTTGCAGACATGAATAGGCCTTTTCTCTAGACGGGGGAAAAAAGCAGACGGCGCGCTTGCAGCTGAGATCCGCGATTTGTGGTGCGCAAAACACTTACACTCACTTAAAGTGAATAATATAGGAAAGCATGGAGTCCTAGCAGAGTACGGAGTGTGGGGACATGTGTACCCTTCCACGAGTACAGGCCCATTAGCTGTGCTCTCTAAAAATTCCGACAGCTTACAATACGCCTATTCATGGAGGACTCTGGATCGCTCCAGGGACCTCCGGCTAGGGCACATGCTTTCTAATTAAATACCCAATTTCTTTGAAATCAATCTAGCTGTGCTAAAGGAATGGCAGTAAAAGAGATTATTGTGGGCGCAGAGCTGAGAATAATCGAATATAAATAAATGGAACCAGGAAGGAAAATGAAACGCGTTGCACACCTTGATTTGTGCTAAATCCGTCTAGTAGGCAGTGAGTAATATCTAAGGCTTTAGTAGACTACTGTGAAAATCCCAGGAGGGGAACTTTTCATTTATCAGATTGTCTGCAGGGAAGGACTGGATATTAACAATTTCAAGAAATCTTAAAATTACAATTTAGCTTTTACTTCTAAACGATTTGGGGAAAAATATAAAGGTTTGTTCGGAATTAGACCTCAGGACCTTGAAAAAGTGGTGCCCACAAGAGCCTTTCCGATGGCATGTGAAGTCCTTAAAGGGGTCCTTCAGTATTTTAGGGCTCATACACACAAACGTAAAGGCTCAGTTTCCGTATCGTGGCCCGCAAATGGCCGGTGCCTGTGCATTGCGGACCGCTATTTGCCTTCCGCAGTACGCATGAGCCCTTATAATGATGACCTATCCTCAAGATAGGCCATCAATATCTGATCCGACAACCCTCCATCCTGCTGTTACCAGGTAGCTCTGGCACCAGAGGTAGGGAGCAGAACTTCTACCCTGTCCATTGTGTCAAGGACGTAGCTAGTTACTGCAGCACTGGTCCAAATCTGTTCAGTAGGAGCAGCTCTGCAGTAACCAGCTCCCTCCACTGTATTTTCTGTGATGGAGTTACTGCAGGACAGCGTGGATGCGGGGAGGGGACCCCTGCTGACCAGATACTGATACTGCTAAGAACTGCTACAACCTCACAACCTCAGTCTAGTCACAAGACATCTGGTGACAGGTTCGCCTTACAGCAATACAGTTCACATTCAGCTGTAGCAAGCATTATCACAGAATCAAAGCTAGGAAAAATTAAGAAAACATTGCGCAACGTAATTTGGGTTTTGCAGAGCAGATGTAAACTGCTACCCGTTTGTACCATTAGGTGGTGCTATAGAACATGGTTGGACATGTGTTGTGCTCATGTGCATGGTTGCCTCCTAACAGCACACCCATGTGGTCAGTCAGGGTACTGTAACTCAAACTTATCAATGGTTGCAGCAAACTAAAAGCATCCTAAACTATTAAATGTCAATTTACCAGCATCCTATGGCCCGACGATAAAGATCTATGGTTAGAATTCAATTCCAAGACAAGTATTCCATCTTTTGAGGTCGCCAAAGTATTTATTCTAAATGGTATGTGCTATTTATACAGAACATATGGCTTACGCCAGGGATGCCCAACCTGCGGCCCTCCAGCTGTTGCAAAACTACAACTCCCAGCATGCTTGGACAGCCGACAGCTATTAGGGCATGCTGGGAGTTGTAGTTTTGCAACAGCTGGAGGGCTGCAGGTTGAGCATCCCTGGCTTACACAATACATTCATGAATCCAGACCACAGTCATCTCCCTATTCAGATGTACACCACAGCAAGCACCGTGAGCCTGCATCGTGGATGAGACCTTCAGGCTCTCCTCAGTTACATACAATGCATCCCAGCAATACCAGCCACATCACCTTTATGAGGAATTATCTACAGGTTGGAGTCTTACATTTTTGGAGAATGTAAAAAAACCAACAACATGGAAACGATCACATGAGAAGTGTAGAAAAAGAGCGTCACCTACCCTCGTAATTAACAATCACGATGGTCAGCATGCATTCTCTCCCCAGCATCCTGGCACGCGGGCGGCATACGGGCTACCTCACAAACACAGGGAAAACACTCTACCAACCGCTATTTTTGGTAACACTGCTCATCACAGAGAGGGATAAACAGCAGGAGAGCTGGAAATTCGGAATGCTCCGTCTCCTCGGCATGAGAGGTTGTCATGGCAACAAAAAAGAGCATCTCTCATTGCAGTAACTGAGAAAGCGTCACGTGCCGAGCAGGAAAACACACACAGTCTGCACAGCGGCAGACACATCCACATCCATCATGTGTGCAGGAGGCCCGGATAAGTCACCTTCCTACAGGCAGCGCTGGAGATTATGTTACTCTTTTATGTTACATATACCGCAGAGGGGCGCCTTACAGACATTAGCCTCACTGTCCCCAGTGGAGCTCACAATCAGTTCCCCATCAGTAGGGAGAACATACAAACTCCATGCAGATGTTGTCCTTGGTTAGATTTGAACCCAGGACCTCAGTGCTGAAAGGCACCAGTGAGAACCACTGAGGGTTATTTTCTGTGCCGATTTTTGGCCGCACAGTAGCAAATTCTTTTGGCACTTTATTTTGGGAGCACTGTTTAGGCCCTCTGTGTTTCAGGGATTCTTCTAGCCAAGTGACGCAGCTAGCCTAGAGAGCCCCCGAGATGGGCAGCCTGAGGGCCATCAAGTAGGAACTTATGGGGGCATATGAGGGACAACCTTTAAGGGAGCAGCAGCATGCAGAACTTCCTACATGCACATAGTACACTTTGTACTTCATTTCAATTTTCAAGTGTTGAAGGACATCCATTTCGAATAGCTTTATATGCTAATGGCTGGATTTGCCAAGGCAAAAATAGTTCATACAAGGGATGATTCGGTGGCTGGCATCTTGGGCATCTTACCAGTTGAGCCGGGAACCATTCTTGGCCTAGATGTGCACATATTACATTAATGTGCAGGCTTTCAATGCTATGACTAGACTGTTTTTATTGTTGAGACCAGGGAGGGATTAAAGTTGGTAGGGGACCCTGAGCGTAAAATTTTTTGGGGACCCATGACACTACTGGGATCCAGACCTGACTCAACCCCCCTTTGGCAACCATGTATCAAAGAGGTCCTCTCTACTGGAATCTAATGTGTTTTGCGGCCCGCAAATTGTGGATCTGCAAAACACAGATGCCGGGTCCGCATTCGTTCTGCAAAATTGCCGAACGGATGCAGACACAAATACGGTCATCTGAATGAGCTTTATAGAGACAGTCTCCCCGCGTTCCCTCGCTATAAAGGCCTCCTACTCACAACTGTATCCAATTTGTGGTTCGCACACCACAGATACGGATACCGGCCATGTACATGCCACAATTTACTTATAAAAATGGCTATTCTGGTCCACAAAATGGGCAAGAATGGGACATGTTTTAGAATCTGCAGAACGGCAGCACGGTTGCGGACAGCACACCTTTGACATCCATGTGCGGACACAAAGAAATGAATGGGTCCGTGCGTGATCCGCAAGATGTGGAGACAAAATGTAGTCGTGTGCACAAGGCTTAATCCCACCGTCATTGGTTATAGTATTATTATGGTATAACACGCTGAATATAACGTACACATTGATAATTACCAGATTAACATTGGCTCCATTACATGTTTTATATAAAGGATCACACCTGCTGCATATGAACTTTCTCCCATGGAATCATGGGATGGTGATTTCTTAACTGATAACCGTTTCCTGGCGTATATTTGTCGCGGATTGAGGTGCAAAGGTTATTTGCGCTGCAATCTGCGACTTTTTCCTGCTCACGTCAGGTCAGTTTTAGAAGAAGAAAATGGATGCATTGAAGTTATGTAGAGGCCGGAGACTCTTCATAACTTTAGAGGATCCACCGTCAGCACAAGTCTATACATTTCGGCACTCTAGTATATTTGGTTGACCTTCTCCACTCGGCACCTTATAACAGTGATCTGTGGTCATCACTAGTACCACTTCCCCCATAAATGCTGGATTCATGCTGGTTAAAGTAAACCCTCCTAAGATCAATCATGGTGGTATTTTACTTTACAATTTGCAGTATTTGATACACAAACGCCAGACAATTTATATGGAAATCAGGACAATAAGTATACAAATGAGGAAACCCCGCCAAAGAAGATATTTCCATAAACTAACAGTCATTCCCCACAGTGTGCCAAAGTGTCCACCGCCACAAATATGTGCTTAGCATAAATGACAGTGAATACAATGTGCTGCCAGAGAGATAAACGGAAGAAAGCTCCACGTAATGTAAGAAAGAAGATTCGCAGACTATGCAGTTATTTTTCAGGCAATCAGGTCACGCGCCTTTAAGCAGATTTTTCCCGATAGAGTAGCACTTGAATCCTTTCTCACTTCATATCTTGCTGGGTGGTAAATTTGCCATTACTGGCAAAAGTAATTATGTTGAGAAATGTGACATTTGTATAAAAAAAAGTATATATAAATATAGTTTAATATAATTGTGTTTAAAGTTTTATTCATGGACACTATATGGTGGTATGTAGTCTGTACATTTCCATCTTTTTCTGGGGAAGAGCCATAAAGGAATGAAAATAAAAAATAAGTGTAACTCACTTCACCGATCCTCCATGCTACTCCGATCCCCACTGAATCCCACTTCCTGGTCCAGGTTTGGAAATGGTTGGAATGCCTGCTCAGCCAATCACTGCTTGAGGCAGGTCACCAAGGTGGCTGCTGATTGGCTGAATGGGCACTCCAAGCCCCATGTGTGGAGCAGAGTCGGAATAACACCGTCGGAGGATTAGTGACGTGAGAAATGCTTGTTTCTAAGGGCTGCATTACGCGATCAGCCAGGCGATTGTTGGGAGGGAAGCATTCCTACCCTACAATCACCTACTTATCAGCGGAGGAGACGGCTGCTATTACATGCAGCGATCTCCTCCACAGTATAGGGAGGAGCGATCACTGATGCCATCACTCATCCCCATACTGAATCATGATTAGATAGCACGATCTGCTGCCGGCAAACAATTTTTCTGCACGCTTACAAATCTTGATTGCCCGGTGAACGAGCAAAATTAGCGGCAGTATTGTACAGCCAGATCATCTCTAATAAGCGTTCCTGCAAATGCTTTTTCACAGTGATCTGACTTTAACCCTCTCTGCCCCATTTTTTATGTGTTTCCCCAGAAAACCCCCTATAAACAGTCAGTGTGCCTCCATACGGTACCGCATTCCTCCACCAAACAACACAGCATGCGAATGTACATGATTTTTCTTCTGGGTCCTATATGAATGTGTGACAAAAAACCCTGTGATGCTACTGCATGAAACCAGAGGCCCGAAGAGATGCAGTTTGGGCCCACAGATCTCCATGGCTGCTGAATGGTGGATCCATACAAAACAGATCCGCTATACAGCCATGTGCATGACGCCTTGCACTGCACCTTGTGCAAAACCCAAGTTAGCATCTGCCTGTCATGAGATGTACAGCAGGTCTTCTAATTTCTAATTAGCACACATAATGGGGACACTGAATGGCCTGTGATCATTTTCACACATCTTTCTTTTTTTCCTTTATAAATAGTCAAACACATGGAAGGTTTAGTCTCCATATGTCCATTTCTTCTATGAGCTAGGCTTCATGTGGAAATTTCCATAAATAAAATATAAAATTAAATGTAAAAGAAAAACTGTATATTAAAATGTCAGTAGTCAGCGGCTGATTGGGAACTTAAAGGGAACCTGTCATCAAAAAATACCATTTAAATGTATTAACAGTACCTCCTAGTGCCCGCAAACTGTGTCCACATGGACCTTCTCCTCCTTATTTCAGTTCTAGCGTCATAGAGAAAATGCACTTTTATTCTGCCGCTGCCCCGTGCTTCAAGTCAGGCTTGAAGTCATGGGGGCAGCGGCCTCGGCGTCTTTCACGGTCCTCTCCCCGCCCCCTGCCTCCTTGACTGACAGCCGTGATCGCATTGCCGGGACCGCGCTCTATGGCCGCATGCGCAGTAAAGGGCGGCTGGAGCGCGGTCCCGGCTGCCGCACGTACTAAGCACCATCTTGCTTTCGCCGCACAGCGCATGCGCCTTGCCTCTGCGGCGTGCGTGCCGGAGATCACGTCGGCTGCGCATAGATGCCAGGCGCGGGCGCGTTTACTACAGGCTGTCGGGCGCATGCGCTGTGCGGCGAAAGCAAGACGGCGCTTAGTACGTGCGGCAGCCGGGACTGTGCTCCAGCCGCCCTTGCGATCACGGCTGTCAGTCAAGGAGGCAGGGGGCGGGGAGAGGACCGTGAAAGACGCCGAGGCCGCTGCCCCCATGACTTCAAGCCTGACTTGAAGCACGGGGCAGCGGCAGAATAAAAGTGCATTTTCTCTATGACGCTAGCACTGAAATAAGGAAGAAAAGGTCCATGTGGACACAGTTTGCGGGCACTAGGAGGTACTGTTAATACATTTAAATGGTATTTTTTGATGACAGGTTCCCTTTAAAGTGGAACTGGAAAAAAAACAAAAAACTAAAAGTGGCCCCAATGTTGTAGGTGGGTCCAAATTGACACAAGGCAGGGCAACACAAGTAAATGGGAACAATACAATTTGGCAGGGTCAGTAATAGCATAGTGCAGCAAAGTATACCATCCAACAGAACCAAATACCACAGTGTAGCACAAAATACCTCCAATAGCTGCCACACCCTGTCCTCCTCTTCCAATTGTCTCTGATAAGGAAATTGAGTAGGTGGGCTAGAGGGTGAGATGTGAGCCACAACACCAGGCCAGCCCTACCTTCAGCATGCTGCCTGGACTGCCTCTAATAATGACCCCTATAGTTCCCCCTGTAGTAGGTACCCGGCCAGCGGCAGTGACAGTGAGGAAAGCTCGGGTGGCCCTATGGGCATTGGCCCATCGGGAAAGTTTCCTGTAGGTCCTATGGCCAGTCCACCCTCAGTAGTGACATTTCCAAGCTTGCAAAAACTGGGAACAAACTAAAAAAAGGGCGGCATTACACTGCTCGATTTTCTGGGAGGGTGAGCACCGATGGACGACATCACATCCATTGGCACTTGTTTGTGCCGGTCTTATTCTCTGATAATGAATAGAACAGAATGAGGGAGGAATGACCGCGGTACCGATCATTCCTCCCACAGCCAGTATGCATCGTCCAGTGTAATCAGGACATTATAAACAAGGGCTGATGGATGTGTTATGCTCCATCAGCGCTCGAAGATCGGGCAATGTAATACCACCCTACCACCATCTGTCAGCTCTAAATGACAACTGTCAGCATAAAACTACCTGGTAGTCAAGAATCATCTGAACTCTGGAGCCAGAGACGTGATATCTACAAGATGTATCATGTGGAAATACAATACTACACAGCACAATGCTGAATAGCTGTGCACATTCTGTCATCCATGGGAATTACATTCTGCCCACACCGCCTCTCGCCTCCTCCACAGCCCTGGAAAGATTTACATCTTGGAGTATGCACATATGGACGCTCTAGCTCTGCAGTGGTAATCCATGGTCCTCAGTACATGAGGGATACCTACATCCACATAAATAAGGACAAAGGGTATGAACTGTGACCATGAACATCGCAAGGGGTGATAGACATGTTTAATGACCACTAACCCTGAAGAGTTCTACAGTGATGCTATACATTATCTTCTCTTCGCTGTCTCGAATCTGGGTTTTTCTACTTTCACGTCTGCTAATTACCAGTCTCTAGAGACAGTCTACAACAAAAGCAGCAGGTCACGGAAGCCTTGGTCTAGAGGGAGCAGACAATGGCCTTCATCATAATTGCTTGTGTATCAGGACTCCTGCACTACTGATACTACTGATCTGAATGTGCCGCCAGTGGTGCCGTCCTCAGAATACAGGTTATCTTGGATTGCGTGTAAAAATTAAAGGGAATCTGTCATCAATTTTATGCTGAACTCATCGAGGACAGCATAAAGTAGTGATAGACGCCCTTATTTCAGCGGTGTGTCACTCATGAGCTAAAGGTAAGTGGTTGCCGAGAACCAACATCATCATCATTGCAGCACAGGCCTGGAAAAGAGTCAAATCTACTTGAGAAGAGTCCTGGTTATTATAATCTCCTGCTCTCCCGCCCATCTGCTGATGATTGGCAGTTCTCTTCTCGGGAGAAAAGTAAGGAGAAGATTGTCAATCATCAGGAGAGCAGAAGCTTATGAATAACTCTGACTCTTCTCAGGTAGATTTCACCCTTTTCCAGGCCCGGGCTGCAATAATTATAATGTTGCCTCTTGGTAAACACTTACTTTTAGCTCATGAAATCAGCGCGGCTGTCACTACTTTTTGCTGCTCTGAGTAAGGACAGAGTGCCATGCCACACTGATATACCTTGATGTGATGCGAACGGGCTCAGATATTTTCCTGACCAGAATATATTGGCGAAAGTCTCAGCTTCTAACATCAGCGTGAGGGTTCGGCCAGTATGGTCAGTTTTATGCTATTTTATGGTGCACCATTTTGAAGTGATTTATGTATATGTATATGCTCATCCACACATTATTTCATCTTGTGTAGGATGTTTTTGTGGTGCATGTGATCCGCTGCCGCATTCCTCCATTGTACGCATTTTTGCTGGGGATGACAGGCTCCCTTTAAATATTTCTAGTTACAAAATATTATTCTTAATCCAAGAGCAACAATTTATTTACAGGTCATTCTGACATATTCAGATGTAACTGATGTTATCTTGATGCTTAACATGTTAAATACACAGTATCACTAGAATTAGCACTGGTGCCTTGCAGCTCTGGGGTCGTAGGTCGTAGGAATCCGACCAAGGACAACATCTGCATGGAGTTTGTATGTTCTCCCCATGTTTGTGAGCTCCATTGGGGACAGTGTGATGCTAATGTCTGTAACGCGCTGCGTAATATAGCAGCGCTATATAAGTGCGTAAAATAAATACATACATTTGCCACAAATGTCTAATAGGTGTGGGTTGCTACTTCTCCAGAATGGGTCCCAAAAGTGATGGGAGAGCAGCTGCTCATTCAACAATATGGGAGTTCCAATAATAGCCAGGTCAGGTGGCCATTGCTTATGCGTCTGCCCTCCCTTCACTTTGGTCTCAGAGGTGAGATCCGCACCTGATATTTGCTGCATATCCTAGCGATATGCCTCAAATGTTGACATGGGAAAACCCCATTGAAGGGGTTCTCCGTGATTTACATATTGATGTCCCATTGTCAGGATAGGTCATCAATATGAGATTGGAGGGGGTCAGACTCCTGGCACCGATCAGCTTTACAAAGACTCTGCGGTGCTCTGTGAGCGCTTAGTCCTTTTCTTAGGCCAGTGACGTCACGTTCGGCAATCTCGTGGTCTAGGCACAGCTCAAGTGAATGGGGCTGAGCTGCGATACCAAGTACTGTCATTATACAATGTACACACTGTGCTTGGTGAGCTGTGCTCTGGTGAAGTCTCGCGTTGTTCAGTATTCGGCGCAGGCGCAGTAAGGGAAGGGACGCTTGCTGGCTGCAAGCTATAATCACTGCGCCTGCGCTGAATACTGAACGGCGTGAGACTTCACCAGAGCACAGGGCTGGCAGACGGACGCAAGCGCTGCCTGGCCCTGTCAATCAGGACTTGGAGGGAGGAGACCAAGGTGGGAGAACGGAGGCTCTAGGAGCAGGAGCAACGCCCCGTCCCCCACCCCCACCGCTCGTAGAGCCTCATTAGCATATTATAAAAGTTAGATTTTTGGCGTAACAGGGGCACTGATAAAAGCAGGAATAGGCTACTTAGGTTTACTGACATCTGACATCACTGATGTCAGCTAGCTAAATAGGGTTAAATCTGGTGACAGAAACCCTTTAAGGCACCTGAGTTGTGCATCAACTACATTTATTTGAGACATAAATTGAAAATCTACAATAAAATATTTCTTCTTTAGCACCCATATACCCAACATGTGTAAATGCAAGCAACAAGCAATACAAAGGTATACCGAGAAATTCTGACTTATGCTCAGACTGAATTCAATCAAATAAAGACTTTACAGTCAAGAATCATGATAATATAATCTACTGGAACAGAGCTAAATTCTAATAAAATGCCATGCGACTTGGGCGGGCTCACTGATTGTCCCAGAGCATACCTTGCCTCCAAAATTGACATGATCTCATCTATATCCTGGTCCTTCATAGAGCAGCGAGCTATTCATTCTGAAGGTAGACCCCCAGGGATCTTTACATTTAATTTTACCCTGGTTACTGCATTAGAATATATCGACAACACTTACTCTATGTTCTTGGACGTACGCTGTGACATTCATGAAATCCACATTTCAATTTAAGATATCATACAGAATACAATCAGGCTGGGAGCGCTCAATCATTGTCCTGGCAGATAATCTCTGTCTCTCAGGGTATTCACCCTCCCTCTACCAACTCAATTTATGCTGCTATGTATAAGGAATAAGTAGTTTACAGGAAGCACACGCCATGTCCTCAACTCAATTACAATGATTAGAATCAAAGGACGGTATGACATCCACAGGCTGACAAACCCAAGAATTGAGGTGAACTCTCTCTGCAGGGCTTATAAATTAGATCCTACTGATACAGAAGAGCATTGGCAGAGGCACCAGAGGGTTCGATAGAAAATGCAACGCTGTGTAGACTTCATATCACCGTGTCATTTTTCAAGATTGGCGCTGAGTGTGACTTCCGTAATATGAAATAGTTTATGGTAGTTATGCGCAGTATGTAAAGTGCCCTATAAAACAGGTATATATGTAAATTTCCATGCTTAGATGAAAATCAGGGATTTCACATTGTATTAAAAATGATTATGTCGCTCAGTACAAGTCACCAGGTGGGGATATGAGATTTGCTGTAAAAAGAAGCCCCTTGAGTGGATTTTGACCAGTGCTAGATGTGTAAATGACTATGCGCCTGGAAGTTTAATCACATTATTAAATTTATACTGTAAAGGCTTTTAAACTTGGTTTAAAGGGGTTGTCCAAGACTTAGGCTACGTTCAGATCTATGGCTGGGTGATCTAGCTGGCAGAAACGGCAGCGTATGCTGGAAATCGACAGGGTGCATATTTGCTGGGTAGTGGTCGGATGTCTGCTGGACCCCTTTATGGTCAAAGGGGTTCGACAGGCAGTATCCGGCAATGCCAGAATTGGAGACTCTACCGGAACAGTTTGCCAGACACTAGCCTCAAACATTTAGTTAATACTAAAACTTAATCATATTTTTCATTTCAAGTAAAGGTAGGAGACATCTTTTGGTTAGAAGTTGTTATTTTGCTATATCCTTAGTAGACATACTTTGCCAAGTGGATCCATTGTTGGGCCTAAGCTCTGTCACCATACTAGTCACCATAAGAGAATCTCAGCTACACTTGAGTGTTTACCAACTTGGGTCTATTTTTTATGAGTTTTCCAGGACTTAGATGTTGAAGACGTCTCGTTAGGATAGGTCATTAATATCAGATCAGTGGGGGTCTGACTCATTGCACCCTGCTAATCAGCTATTTGAAGGGGCCACAGCAGTTAGACAAGCACTGCAGGTTCTTCATAGTATCCCAAGCATAGCAATATACATTGTACAAAGGTTGTGCTTGGTCCCACTTGAAGGGGAATCAGCTCATCGGACATGTTCAATTTCAAAATGCAGCAACAAATCTCAGCAGCACTCTAATAAGTGTAAAATCCTTTTCTTTACTGGACAATATTCATAAAATCAACTTCACTGCAATACAGTCCACATGTGGGAATATCGGCACAAAAGCATGACTACGCGGTTGACGTGTTTATGAGTAAGAGCCAGGTCATGTCCAGAAAGACGTCATCTGGATAGTCATGCGTGTGGACTGTATTGCTGTGAAGTTGATTTTCTGATTATTAACCAATAAAGAGAAGGATTTTATACTTATGGGAGCAGTGCTGAGATTTCTAATTGTTGGTGCTGGAAAGATATGGCCTACTGGAACACCAGTGAGGTGAGTTGGATTGCATTGCTCCTTCAATTTCAAAAGGTCTGGTCCTTTAACTCCATTGGGAGATATGCTGCTGAGGGTTTTTCTCATTGAAATAACATACACGTTAGGAGGCGGTAGCAATACTGTTTCATTTTTCCATCACATTATACACTGCTCGTTTCCAGGGGTTACGACCACCCTGTTATCCATCAGTGGTGGTCGCACAGTATAGGAAAAAGCACAGTCCTATACAGTAAGTGTTCCCGCGGTCCCAGTTACCAGAGAGGCCGGAGCTTTTTCCTATAGTGTGCGAGCATGTCCAACACTGATGGATTGCAGGGTGGCCATAACCCCTGGATACGAGCAGTGTATAATGTGATGGAAAAATGAATCCAGCCAGCAAAAGAAGGCAATATGGACAATTAGTAAGCGCCTTGTATTAACTTTCTCTACATGAAGTGAGAAAACTTTTCACATAAAACTATATATCAGTTTGCTTAGTTCCTCCTGCTCTATACCATGCTGCTCTTGACCGACAAGTTGAATATATTTATAGTTGATGATTTTGCATAGCCTTTACCTATTTTTACGGCTGCGTTCTCACAATAGGGCAATTATCGGCAAGATTTGGTTCATTACCGATAACTGCCTGTGCATTTGCCTCTGGAAAAGGGCATTTACTCTTTTACGTTTGCACAAATGATTCTAAAAATTTGCCCCCAAAGAATCAGAGTGGAATCAGCGCTGATTTTAAAATTGCATTTTTTGGCAATTTTGTTGAGCGTTTTTGTTGTTTTTTTGTCAGATGCAAAACTGATTTTTCTGCTAGCGGGTTTTTGGTGTGGGAGATTCAGGCATGCTGTATGAACCATGCCAGAAACATGAGAAAACGCACCAAAATTAGTGCTAAAAGTGTGAATGGGCCCTCAGTGTCAGTTTCCATTGTAATTTTTCCGATCCCTTTTATATTTTATGTCAGCTACTAACCACAAGCACATCTGGGTTTTCTAATTCCCTGGCCCTTATTAATGTTACTGCTCATTGCTGGACCTTATCCAGCTCCATAATGACCTTGGTTGTAAACAAACCTGGTGTTTAATGAGGGATAGATAATAGTATAGATTCTAATGATTCCTTTCCTACATGAATTTCCTTCAAGGACACGTGCAGTGCCGAGCATGTCCAGTGATCAATGGCACCGACCACAGGCTCTTCAGATTAGACACTGTTTCATTAAAGTCACCTTGTCCAACTCATAAAACCATAAATAATAGCTTAGACATTCACCTGATAAAACCGTCCATTGATGTAGGCTAGATCCTTGTAAACATATTTTGCATTTACTACATTGTGACTGAAGAATATGTTGCACATAGTTTTGATGCACATCTCCATTACTACTTAAGGTTGTAGGAGGTTGAGGATCGTACCTATCTTCTGTGGAGCATACCCAATGGATAAATGAAGAATTACATGGCCCGTATCAAAATCAAGAAGCCGTCTGAATGCCAAGACATGCTTTTAGTGTGAACGTCTGACTGCTTTAAGAGGATATTTGGAAATAAAAATAAGACAATCCTGCTGACAGCTACTACTTCCGACCATCATAAACATGCATGGTCAACTTAGATGAGGGTGCATTTGTATTTTCATAGGAAGAGGGGAATAAGGCGCTACCATACGCGATGATCTAATGTGCTTGAGGGACTCAACAGATGACAGGAAAAGAACAATCGTGTATGTCCAGTTTCAACACACTTGATCCTTATGCTCACAAGAATTAGGTTGATGGGTCAAAAGAATGGCAGCCCATACATGTGTGACCATTCTACATCCCCTGAGCACTCAGCTGGTGCATTCCATAACTTTCAGTTATATCAATTGACAAAGACTACTCATGTGTGACCACAACTCCCTGGACAACATGGAATGGGACCACCACCACTGATCTGACCTTTATGACATGTCTTACTGCTTAAAAGATTGGTCATCAATATCAAATTGATGGGGGCTGCCACCTGGCACCCTCAACATGGCCACCGCACTTCGAATGGGACTATGTTTTCGCAACCTTTCAAAGATCTAGTTTCGGCAACAGAGGCTGCAGGAAACAGGTCACTGGTGGAGGTGACAGATGTTGGACAGTCTAAAACTGATGACCTATCCTGAGGACAGATCAGCAATTTCTGGAGCACAGAAAACACCTTTATTGCTAAAGTCTTTCTCTGGAAAAACCCCTTAAGAAAAACTGCTAATGTTCCTCAATATTCAAGTGTTTAGCGCAGCAAGGTCACTGGGAAGTCAACTTACAATAGCTTTTAGAGAAATGTTTGCAAGAAAACTGTGTAAATAAAAGTAATTGGGTTTCGGTAAATGTAAAAAACAAGTGGATATTTATGAGAGCGATATTCTTCCTCGTTAGAGGCAGTTGTGTTTTACAGCTTGCAATGAGAACTTTTTCTGCCTCAGTTAAAATACAAAGTCATTTGGAAATGTTCCTTATTAATGGAGACTTCATATCACTCAGAGTATAGCAGTTAATTTCATAATGTGGATACGGGCTCCCGTGGGAAGGGAAGGACATGATTAGCTCTCTGCAGGACTGCCTACAACCTGAAAAAATACAATATTTAATTACAGGAGACAAAGAGAACAAATCTGGAGCAATCTATGAAATCTGATTGTTTTTCTGCATTTCGTACAACGGAGGCTTGTAAAATAAAAAAAAAAGGAAAAAATAAACGTTTGAAGAAGAACAAACAATAGCAACTAAAGATAGCGAATGCGATGGAACACAACAATACAAGAACGGAAACGTAAGGCGATAAAACATGAGGCAGGGCTTCGCTCCTTGAGTAATTGCAGTTAGTTGAGCTACAAGATGCTTAATCTAAATCCCAAGAAAAAAGGGAAACATCATTAATATAACGATTAACTGTGTCAAATCCAACAAATGAAGCCTTGTCTACACCATGTGATTGTATAGTACGCGGACATTGCTCTGACGACCATCACAAGGCTGACAGGAGGCAGGGGTGGGGAAGGACCCATAGAAGTTATATGCCCCACAAGTTAGAGGTGCATATAGCCTACAGGTCTATACCAGGAATTCTACAAATCCTGCAATATATTTGAGCATTAACTTAGGGTCCTTTAACAAAGGCAGAAGAATTTTTCATAATAAGCATCAATGCAACAGGAAGTTAATTGGTGGTCATTTACTTTAAAGCAGTTGTTCAGTCCTAGGGGCCTTTCGAGCAGACCCCCCAACATGGCCTGACCTGAGGAGGAAATCATACGTCCCCAATCCCTCTGCTGGGTGCCGGCTTCTTTGTTCCCCCACAACTGCTGCAGCTTTCCGGTTTCCTTGCATCAACATCTGTTTGACTCGGGTCAAGTGGCCACTGCAGCCAATGACTGGCTGCAGCGGTGACATGTCCCACACATGAGGGACACAACCACTGTGACCAACCATCCGCTGTAGCGGCCACTTGTCCCATATCAAACTGGATGTTGACTCAGGGAGACCAGAAAGCTGCAGCAGCCTCGGGGGAGCGAAGAAGCCAAAACCCAGCAACAGAGATCATGTAAGTATGATTCCCTCCACAGGTATGGCCATGTGGAGGGTGGAGGGTGCCAGAAAGGACCCTGGAGGTGAACAACCACTTGAAATTTCGCTTTGGCAATCCTTGGGAGAGGTTTGAAGGAAAGATTGCTCTTGTGATCGTTCTCTAAAATTCCTGCTCCCATGAAATTACACTGTTTGTCAGCAGCACATTCCGTATTTACATTGGGAGATGAGCTGCCTACAAATTATTTTAATGGCCACAAAAAAATTGTGATCAACGCCAAACGAGCATTTGCTCAATTGATGGCGGATCACTCGGCATGTTTTCTTGACCGATCTTTGACCTTTGTAAAAGGCCTTTTAGTTGTTAGAAATAGCAACCAGCACAAAAATGAGAAAATGGTACAGTAGCTATATAAAATGTACACATGCCTTGATTTGCAGAAACCAGCTAATAGGCTTCTGAACATTGACTGTAGTGATCACACTGTGAAAGTAAGTTAATAATAAATGAAAATTGCTGGGTGGAAAATATACGTAGAGAGGTGGAACTATAAAAAGCTCAAAATGGGTCCCTTCATTATGGTGGTGGGTCTTTCTACCCAGGACACATAGGCTTGGAATTGTCCCCCTGGAGAGGGGAGGACTGCACAGGATTTTGTTAACTAGTAGAAAAACTACAAGTTTTTGGCTTTCTCCCCACCAATCAGCTGTTATTGATGGGGGGTGCCAACTCAGTATTATACATCAGCCACTAAAATGAATGTCCGACATGTAATACATGGATGGATAGGTCTGTCGGATTGGGAGCTGCTCTTACTTAGCCACTCGCCCCTCTGTCCCATAGAGGTGGTCCTTCCTGGGCACGTCAAAACACTGAAGGAGGTATCTGAGAAGAATCACCTCTACATTGTATCCTACAATTTAAATTGATAAATTTAGTATAGACATTGGAGTAACCTGATTTCAAGTAGAAAAGTAGTCACGATATGCTGGTTTGTGCTTATGAACCCTATTGTTCTACCACCTTTTGGTTAGAAGTGTAGTGCGCATACCTTATAACCACTATACAGCACAATGCAAATCACGAGGATAATAATCACACTTACAGTAAAAGTAATGAAATTTGCTTTGTTATAATAAACCCTGATCAATAGCTGAAGCCAAGCCAAGAACACCCGCATGCCGAGACTAGAGAACAGCTCTTTTTTCTGTGCACTCAAGCAAATTAAAATGAATCAAAGACTAAAAAACTGAACTATTCAGCATCTACATAAAGCTATACAAGTACTGCAGCATAATCTCATACCTAAAGTCAGTTCTGTGCTACAAAAACAAAGCCAGCAACAAATTTTTCGGTCTCCTTATTCCAGTGGATTTTTATCCCTAAGCAGAATATAACAATTTTATATTACAATTAGGGCAAAAGAAAAAACTCCAGTAAAGTGTCATTGCGCACTGTTCAATGTTCCTTAAAGGGTCACTGACTTTTCATAAAACTTTTGATACGTCAAAGAGATATCTCAAAATTTTCTGAGTGCTGAGACCCCCACCGATCGCTAGAATGAGGAGAAACGCTCACATAGAGTACTCTCACTCCTCGCTCCAGGAGACAACGTGAGATGAACTCAACAGAAAGTCTATGGGCCTGACTCGATTCCATTTCCTGCAGAGAGTAAAGAAAGCAAGATATGCGAGCACTTCTCTCTCCTTGTTCTAGCGATTGTTGGGGATGTAAGCGCTCAGTCCCCCAACTGGTCAAAATTTTTAATATGTCTCTATGACATATGAAAAGTTTGATTAAAACTCAGTGACCCTTTAAGGTGGCCTTGCACCTGTATGCATGAAGGCCGAACCTTCTGATTTAGTGATTTTGCAGGACCGGCCAACCATCTAATCGATATTGGGTTGTCCCAACTCTGGCCCAATGGCAGACGTTTAGGAAAAGAAGAATCGGGCATTTTGTCATTTGCTCTCATGGAAAATAGGCAGCCACCAGCAATCTTGGTGTCATGGCCAACCATGTTACTGAACCCCTACCCTAATTATAACCCCACGTTGCTGCAGAATTAAGCAGAATTGCCACTGAGAAGTCTGACCGTGACATGTGACAACTCCTGTAGCTGTTGTAATAGTAGAAATACTCAGAAACATAACTAAGATAACTGACCAACTTGACCAAAAAGAAAAATATATGTGGTTGACATACTTATTGGTGATTTTGGTTTTAGTTACAGGTCTGTGTTATGCAGCTCCTATGTTATCCCTGCTAGAAATGTATGAAAAAATTGACAACTAGGGATGACCAGTTGGGAGTGTGTTCCTACAAACAGCCTGAAACTGTCCAATCATTGCCAGGATGTGTAGGAACATACCCCTTTGACAAGGAGAGAAGTAACACAAGGGGGCAATTTATTCATAAATATTCTGGAGGAATAACAGAGAACGGCACGACAAAGTTCAAAAAAGAGGTTCTCCAGAATTGCAATTTCATGGGCAATACAAGTATTTAGCAAAACAGTCTTGTTAGGAGAGGTGACGGTTCCTCATTAAATGTAAAGCACGTGAAAAGATATAAACCCGGCCTATATGTAGCTTTGGGTAGAGGTGTCAGAGTTCTTCTCTAGTTATTTCACCAATAAAAATACTCTGCAAGTCTTCCCTGTGTCTGCATAGTTAAATAGTAAAGCAATGAATCAAACGCCAGCGTGTTAAAGGTACCCTGAGTAACCATGCCATCATAATACATTTACAAAAGTTCCATAAAATACAAAAAAACTCAAAGCAATATAATGCACTCACAATAATAAATACATGGTGACTTAAATGGAAACATTAAAAAAGAGGGAAAAAAGGCAAAGTGAGGCCACTAATACAAATGGATCTCTTCAAGAACACCGATTCCATCAGGCAGCATTATCTTTATCATGGATCAATACCCTGCCTGCCAGTCAGCAATCTCCTGCCGCACAAAATCACAAAAGCTGTGGCATTAATTTTGATGTGAACCACAATACATGCCCACCTACTACACAAGAAGTTTGTTGCAGTGCACACAATAAGGAGCAACAAGTAGGCGTTGTACTTACAAGATTCCTTTCTTTGCAGGTATCCTAGCTGTCCGGTTATCAGCATCCTTTGTTAGCTACAGGACAGGTTGCTCCAATGAGATTCATTCTTTCCATCCATGAAGAGCCATAGACCCCAAAAGTCACACTGGCAAGAGCATGGGTGTGTGACGGCCAGATTCTAATTGTACTCAAAGCATATGGTGATTTTGGAGAGGAGGAATTGAAAGATGCTAATGAAGGGGAGTTCGTTACCTTCTCCAACAATAAGCAGCCTATGCAGACGCCACATGTTGATCTCGAGAAGGAGGACTGCCTTCACCGGCCAGACAGCGGCTACAGGAGCAATAAAGAAATTATAGCCCTGTGTGCAAACACATCACTACTCAATTGATTTCCCAGAGACAGTGATGTATTTCCTGACTGATTCTGTTTAGGACGTCCGCTTTGGAGGGAGTAAATTCAAAGCCGTGAGTAAGTGATCATCAATAGCGGCGCTATATTAACGTCTCTGCTTCCAGATGGACACAGAATTATATTGTCCTAAGGGTAACCTAATGAATCTAAAAGGCTACTGCAGACCCTCCCTTTACACATTAAGAATTAAAGGTGAAATGCATCCTGGCTTGGCTCGCCACATTTACACACTTTACCCATTGTTCTTTATGCAAATGTATACAGAAAATTATTAAATGTGAACACGCATTTCACGGGGCGGCAATTGAAATAACATATCAGACTTGTTCGCACAGCTTCTAACCTTCCTCTCGCTGAAGGTGCATTGCAGCACTGGACTCAATTGATTTAGTGGATGACTTCTATTAGCGAGAGTGCTCCTCTCATCTCATAGTCCCTCCCTTTCTTCTAATATATCATTAAGAGCAATGCCAAGAGCTGGCCTGGCACAGTGACCGAGGGAAAACTCGGATGCTGCAGACCAGAACAAAGACAGACGTTTTTAATATCTATCTCAAGATTTTTTTAAGCTGAAGACCTTCAAGCTACACCGCCGATACTGCACATTTCTAAGAATGTGACATTCTACAAATGTAGGTTCACTAAACAGGGAACTGTGCTTTGATGAAAAAGGCAGCATCTAGTCAAGGAATGAAATGGATCGATGAGTTATTACTATGTCCCATCGTAGGTGCACTCACATTTCTTTCCATACCATTCCTCTTCGGTCAAGATATCCCAGGATCAAAGGCACAAGATGACCAGCTTTGAAAAAAACCTTCACAATGTCTGACGAAGTAATGCAAAACTCAGTCATTTTTCTTTTTTGAAGCCGGTCATCTTAAGCCACTCATCATGGAATACCTTGACTTCAGAGGAAAGGTAAGACACGGGTGCACCTACCACGTGACGTAATAATAACTCATTGATCCATTTCTTGCATCCAAGAAAAACATATCTGTAAGAAGGAAGGAAGCAGCTTTTAGAGAAGAGGGCTACACTTTCAGAGATGCGAGATCAGGGTAATAGTTTGGGTGATGATAAATATGGTCAAAGGTTGACTATCATTTTCTGAAGTTTAAAAGAAATAAAGTTATTAACCTGTTATCAACTTGAGGTTGAACATAAACTTACAATACAAAACCAGTTAGTCTGCCGGTATATCTTCATGGACAGGCCTACATCCTCCAAGGGCAGTCATTTTAAAGGAAAAGTTTTTAAAATTATATCTAGTCTTTTTTTTAAGCAAACATGGCTTAAAACTGGTATGGCCACTATTACAACTTTCATAGTAGTTTTCATCTAGTTTTACCATATACATGTCATTGAAAGAAAACCCTAAATAGGCCATGATACATCCCCCAGAGCTGAATTAGGGGGTGTATGATCTGTGCAGTAGAAGAGGGCACAGCAGCTGAAGAGACATTACACATGGCCTGGCACCACGGTCTTATGCCTGCCACCAATCTTAATACATATAGACATTGCATATAAGGTTACTTTATGCATGTTGCTGTTATTTGGTCACTGTATGGAAGTACTGTATATCACTGTTACATAGCCACTATATAGGCAATACAAGACTCCTCACACTGACGAGGTGTTCCCTATAGGAGCTCCCCCTTATTCCTGTATTGTGACATGACTGCGCATTCTCCATGTTCAGTGCTACAGAGTGACATCACTGTGTCTATCTGTATCTATCTATCTATCTATCTATCTATCAATCTATCTAATCCCTCTATCTATCAATCTATCTATCAATCTATCTAATCCCTCTATCTATCAATCTATCAATCTATCAATCTATCAATCTATCTATCTAATCCCTCTATCTATCTAATCCCTCTATCTATCTAATCCCTCTATCTATCTAATCCCTCTATCTATCTAATCCCTCTATCTATCTAATCCCTCTATCTATCTAATCCCTCTATCTATCTATCTATCTATCTATCTATCTATCTATCTATCTAAGCGTACTCCAGTATTTTCCACTGGGCTCAAGTAAGGATCGGTCTTACTAGACATGATTCCATTGTGCAGCATACGGTTTGCAGTCTCTCTGTTGTTTGCAGTGACAATGACAACCCTTGTGTCAGGTGAATGATAATTCTAATATACATGAAACTACAGCTTATATCAGGAGGCTGCCGGAGTTGAGCATGGCGGATGGGAATAACAATATTCAGGCCCTGTTACATCTTCAGTCTGAGGACAGGCACTCACTTGTTTGAGATCTCTGACTATTTTGCTTGCTGCTATCACTCTGGAGCCCGAGGTAAAACGGCTATTTCACATTAGTGAAAATGAAAAATTCCTATCATACCAAATTCTTCAGTTTTGATAAGAGCTTAACACTGATTTATACTGGCTCCTCGCTTCTATGAGGCTCCTAGGAAATGTCGGCTCTGTAACAGCTCATAAATTGTGGCTTTTATTAGTACAGTTAGTGCAGGGCATTCCTGCATAATCTCCAAACTGTACCTTCTTCATATCCGCTTGCTAAGCACACTGGAGAAAGGCCTTTCAGACATGATTTTGCTTAAAGTAATGGCAAAAAAATACATGACACATAAGTATCTTCCTTAGGGTTGTACATTCTAATCATCGATATGTGACCCTCTTCTGGTGCTGGTTATCACGGTCATACCCCACAGCAGGGTTTGGTGTTTGTTTTCCCCCATTTCTGTTCCCCTCACCCATGAATGTACAGTCTGTGGAGGGGAATTCCCGCACAAGATCTGACCACTCATTAAAATAAGGGATGCAGCTAAACTACTATAGGATCCCCTCTTTCCAAGACCCCCATAGCAGCCACATGGTCTTCCTTTAGGGTATGTACTCTGAATACCTGCCTGTGCTTTACAGGTGAAATAGCAAAACTCCCTATTGCAACCATAATAGGCCATGTTCAAATGTGATGCATTTGCTGGGGATTTGTGGTGGAGCCCGCACCAAAAATCACATTACAATATATGTGGCTGGGGGTTTTGAAAAGAAATGCCATCCACATGTATAGGGGTAAAATCAACAAGGAATCTGTAGCACAATCTGCAGGTTCCGCTGTGGAATCATTGTGGATTTACCATAGATTTGTCATGAGATCCACAGAAGAAAAATTCCACCATGGTTGGCCTAGCCCAGGAAATTAAACGGACTTGATTTGAATGGTACTACTTATGGTATGTTTAATTACACAGAAAATTATCCATTCCTTCCTGATAACATTTCCAAGCCATGCAAATGAGTGTCCAGAGATAATTTTACAAAACAGAACATGCAATTTTCAGGCTTACCTGTCTCATCAGGACTTGTTGGTGAAGCACTATCTTGGGACAAGGTTGTCCAACTGGAATCTTCATCACTGGGAGCTAGGTTTTGTATGCGATGCAAGGCGCAGTCTGTCTTTGCACCAGTCTTTGGATGGTCTTTCTTAGTTTCGGGACTAGATGATACTGTCGGCACAAGACTATCCTCAGGACTTGGAGTCTTGTTCTGTTTTGACAGCAGCACTTCTCCATTGGTAATAACACCAGGACCTTGACCAGTGATCCATATGGAGTTTTCCTCTTCCTTCACCGAATGGCCATTAGTTAGACTCTGCTCAAGGTCTCTTGAAGTTTCAAGATCGGAATAATAATTAAGAAAACTCTTGGTTCTTCTTGGAAGTAGAGGAAGAATTTCAGAGCTTTCTGGATCATCTTCATCTTTGCCTTCTAGTTTTTCTGAAAGCCTATTGACACCATCTTCTAAACTAACATTCTTGTTTAGATCTTGTCCTTGTTCAGCAGCTTTACGCAACTGGTTCTCTCCATTCTTCACCAGCTTGATATTTGAGGAGCCATTTGACAAAAGGGGTTGTGCTGTTGGGTCAGACAAGCCCATAGCTGCCTGAATATTGGTCAGTGCGTATTTTTTTCGGCATTTTGGAGGTGTATCGCTTTTCGTTTCAGTGTGTTTTGCATCTGAATTTAGTAGTTCATTGTGAGAGGACCGCAAGTTCAAAGTGTTTGGAGGACTAACTGGACCATTCCTGTTCACTATGTCTGTTGCGCTGTGGCTTGCCATAAACATTGGAAGTGTTTCCACACTTGAGTCGACTAGAAGGAACAGTAAAAAGGGACAGCCTGTTAGTCATGAGTTCTATGTAACATCACATTATTAAATCCATACTGCTGTGTAATAAACTGTCTTAATATACAGAATCTAAATTCTTTCACATCACTGCAGCTTTCAGGCCCAGCTCACATTAGCCATATTGGATTTATACCAAGGATTTCAGCATTTTAACAGCAAGAACAGTGCATCATGCAGAGATATTTTTGTCAAAATGAATGGAATCCCAACAGAATCCTGGCAGACTCCATGAAGTCAATGGGATCCATCAGGACTGGTTGGGATCTGCTCAAAAACAGAGCTACTAAACATCCAATGTCCAATAGTCAAAATCAAAATGTACAAGTAAGTACCAATGACCATCTCAAACATACAGGTATTTGATAAGGATGGAATTTAGCACTGTGTACCATAAAAACTGTGCCATTCATAGCTAATGACCAGTCTGAGATTCAGTCTGAAGTATACAACCCCTATCCATATGCCCTTCTAGTGCAGTGCGAATGAGTGTAATAGAAGGGTGTCTCCAAATCAGGACCCTCTTTATTAACCAAAATGAAGAGTCGGTACAAAAACTTGCTCTCCCTCTGGAAGACTCTGGCCATCCATGAATTGCCATTGACTATGCTGATCATCTTAAAGAGCATCTGTCAGCAGATTTGTACCTTTGAAACTGTCTGCTCTGTTGCATGTGCGTTTGGCAGCTGAAGGCATCTGTGTTGGTCCCATGTTCACATGTGCCCATATTGATCAGAAAAAAAGATGTTTTAATGTATTCAAATGAGCCTCTAGGAGCAATGGGGATGTTGCTGTTACACCTAGAGGCTCTGCTCTCTCTGCAATTGCAGCGCCATCTCCACTTTGATTGACAGGGCTAGGCCGGATGACGTTTTCACTTCCTACATTGTCAATCTGTGCAGACATCTGCCCATGGAAAATGATCATTACCCCCATAGTCACTCTTGGATAAGCACACAACAGTGAAGGAATTCCTAATCTGAGTGTGTGTATAGAGCAACTGCTTCTTAAAGAGATTCTTAAAGTATAATTATTTTAACCATACAGCACTGCAAACTGTATCTCAGAATGATAATAAAATACAAAGATAAAAATGGTAAAATGCATGATAGCATCATATTAAATAAATTCTGTGTATACTCATATTATTCAGTGGAGATTATCTTAAAAGACTCGTTGAAATAAAATACTTAAAATTGTTACCTGTGTGGGCACTTCAAGCATGTGAAAATGTCAAGTA
This sequence comes from Bufotes viridis, assembly GCA_033119425.1. Taxonomy (NCBI): domain Eukaryota; kingdom Metazoa; phylum Chordata; class Amphibia; order Anura; family Bufonidae; genus Bufotes; species Bufotes viridis. Next base: position 542,684,256 of record CM065589.1, on the reverse strand, counting down.
ACGGTAAAATTGTGCATAAAATCACATTTTTATGACTCGTGCCGCCACTTTCTGAGCCTTGATTACAGCTCTTTCAGTAATAAGTGCTGTTCTTCTCACAACTAAAAGGAAATTATGTCTATAATAAGATGATGGCTTTTTAAAGCCTTATTTCAATACCTTTCCCTACAGTTGTGTTCAAAATTATTCAACCCCCAATGCTGTAAAGGGTTTTAGGGAATTTAGTGTACATTTGTAATTGTGTTCAGAATGAAATCTTACAAGGACTTTTTAAAGAACCAAATGCAACTAAAATGACATCAATTGTTTTTGGAATACAGTATTAAATGTTTTTTTTGTGATTTCTTCATTGACACAATTATTCAACCCCTTAAAGACGACCACTCTTAAGAACAGAGGTTCATTCAAGTGTTTTCGATCAGGTATTGGAAACACCTATTGGATGTCAAGGAGCAGCAATCAAGCATAATAAGCACCAATTCGGCAGATTTAACCCCTTCCCGACCTATGACGTGTATACCCGTCATGGAGCACTGCTATTTAGCGCTCCATGACGAGTATACACGTCATGGCATTAAACTGTCACCATGTCTGCAGACATGGTGACAGCGCTGAGACCCCGGCTGTTTTACACAGCCAGGGATCTCAGCTAACCAGCCCGGGACCAATGGGGGCGGTCCCGGGCGAGCGATCGCTCTGATTGGCTAGTCTCTACAGACTAGCCAATCAGAGCATGCTAATGCCGGCTGAAAGATTCTGATCCCCGCAGTCCGTGACTGCGGGTATCAGAACCTTCAAAAATGTACAAATCATAAGCCCCCCCCCCCCTTCAGCCCTCTATGTGCTCCCTTCATATACATAGGTCGGCGGGCGGGAGGGAGCGCGATCCCCCATGTGCGATTCCCTCCCCCCTCCCCCTGTTCATTTTCAGGATGGCCAGAGCGGTTGAGCAGAGTGTCAGCACATTACTGACACTCTGCTTCAAACGGCAGACATCTGTGCTGGATGTCTGCCGTTTAACCCCTTCCATGCCGCGGTCCCTAGGGACCGCTACATAGAAGAGGTTAACAGGGAGGGAGCTCCCTCCCTCTCCCATCGGGGGCTGCTGTGCCATTGCAGCCACCCGATACTTGACCCAGAGGGAGGGGACCCCCCTCCCTCCATCAGCCGCTGCTCTGTTGTGGCAACGGCTGATGGTTACCATGGCAACCGGACACCTTCACAGACTTCCAGCTTGCCATGGTATAGCAGATCAGGCTTCTGCTAAACACAGCAGCAGCTTGATCAGGCTAAGTGTAAATTTATAATACACTACAGTACACTATATAGCCAGGTAATACCTAATTCATCCGTGTTTTTGTAGGACTACGCTACTTTCTTGGAAAGCCTCCACCTTACAGAAGATTTGTTATGCGCCTAGTTTAGGTTAACCAGAGAAAAAGTGAAATCGGCCACAAGTTTTACCTATAGCGGCCCCTTTTCTCAGGTCTCAGTTCTACTTTCCCCAGGACTTCACTGGGTGTTAGCTGACGAGTAGCTGATTTTCTGGTTAGCTTATATAGAAACCAAGGAGGAGGAAGTGATGGAGAAAATGTCTGCTAGCAGCAATAAGAAATCTTATAGTTGTCAAGCAGGGTCAAACTAGGCAAAAGTCAAGCGCAACACAGGGGTCCTAATCTCTGTGGTCGCTACGTAGAAATCCAGTGGATGCATAGAGGGGTTTAATAGATAGCACAGTCAGTCAATATCCTGGGTCACACACAGCGAGGTACAGGGCACTATAATAACCAATACACTACTGAATGGTAGTTACAGGATCTCAATAAGGAGAAGACCATTCTAATTGGCTGGGCAGCCTCACTGGTGAGAACTAATCACAGATGCTACTAGCAGATATTAGTTTAAAGAGTTTCTCCAGGAATTATCTAAAATGGCTGCCAGCAACCTGTTCTAGAATGTAAGCAGGGGGATGCCTCACTACACATTACACTCCAGCACTTGCATAAACTACATATTGGTAAGTGTTCCTGTCAGGCTGCTCAGCCATGATGGGATATTGTAGGCAGGATCACATCATTACCATCTATGGTAGAGCAGTGTAGTGAGGCCCCGCCCCCTCACCCCCCCCCCCCCCCCTACGCAGCTCTGCAAGTGGAGGAAACCAGTCCTGCTCACATTCTAGGGCAAGGTTGCTGGAGAACACCTTTAAAGAGAATCTGGATAGGTGAAAAGATGCTGATTTTGAGTCTGTAATTTACATCTTTCTACTCCTCGCAGTAAACGCGCAAACAGGCAAACAGTCTGTGTGCTGCATGCTAATGTGTAGTCAGGACTCCTAAGCTCCTAAAAATAGTACAGTGCCCGGCTATTTCCGGCACTCCCATAGAGAATGAATGGAGCAGCAGAAATACATGGCCTGCCGCTCTTTAATACCAAGGCACAGGACCTCTGTCCTCGTGATCAGTCTCAGCAGTCTCAGAAAATGTATAGATTTTTTTTTTACTATTACTATTTATTATGTTTTACTACCTTTGCCCAATATCGCTTTTTTGGTTTTTTTTGGGGGGGGATCTTGTTCCAAGAGCCATAACCTTTTTATTATTCGGTTAAAGCTACATGCACACGACTGTTTTTTTTTTGCTGTCCGCAACTCGCGGATCCGTCTTCCTTTTTTTACACATCCACATCCTTTCCGTGTGTTCGCAAATTTTGCAGGTTGTGTTTCCGTGTGTCTTCCGTTTTTTTTTGCGGATCCGCAGGCGTGAACCAGTTTCTTAAAGTACCTGTCCAAGTGCCCTGGTTTCCAAGCAACCATCCGCAAAAAAAAACGGATGCGGATGACAAACGGATGGCTTCCGTTGGTCATCCGCATTTTTTGCGGATCCATTGACTTCTATGGGTCCGCAAACCGTTTTTTGCGGACAAGAATAGGACATGCCATATTTTTTTTGCGGACGTGAAATGCGGACAGCAGACGCGGACAGGCAACGGAAGAGGCATCCGCATTTTTAACGGATCCATAGAAATGAATGGGAAACCATCGGATCTGCAAAAGAAACGGAACGGAGGCCGCAAAAAACCACTGCCGTGTGCATGTAGGCTAACAGAGCAGCATCAGGGCTTGTTTCTTCGCAGGATGAGTTGATGTTTACTCTGGGACTATTTTGGAGCACATTTTTTTTGTGTTCACAGTTTGGTGAAAATAAAAAAATGAACATAATAAGACCGGAACTATAAATTTATGTTCTGTTTTTTGTGTAAGAAAAAAGGTGATTTTTTTTTTTACTTTCGCCATTTTATTTAACTTTTTTTTTTAATCACGATCCATTATGTATTATATCTGTCAGGTTCACACCGACAGGCAGGCTATTAGACGTTGCCTTGAGCAGAGACTGATAAGCTTCCTTAGGCCCCTTTCACACGGGCGAGTTTTCCGCGCGGGTGCAATGCGTGAGGAGGACGCATTGCCCCGCACTGAATCCGGACCCATTCATTTCTATGGGGCTGTGCACATGAGCAGTGATTTTCACGCATCACTTCTGCGTTGCGTGAAAATCGCAGCATGCTCTATATTGTGCGTTTTTCACGCAACACAGGCCCCATAGAAGTGAATGGGGCTGCGGGAAAATCGCAAGCATCCGCAAGCAAGTGCGGATGCAGTGCGATTTTCCCGCATGGTTGCTTAGCTACGGGACCAGATTTTTATTATTTTCCCTTATAACATGGTTATAAGGGGAAATAATAGCATTCTTAATAAAGAATGCATAGTAAAATGAAGAGGAAGGGGTTAAAAATAATAAAAGTTAACTTACCTTAGCCACTTGATTGTGTAGTTGCGATCTGTCCTCTTTCCCAGCATCAGCTAACAACTAAAGGACCTGTGATGACGTCACATCACATGGTCCAATCACATGGTCCATCACCATGGTAAGATGGACCATGTGATTGGACCATGTGATGTGACATCATCACAGGTCCTTTAGTTGTTAGCTGATGCTGGGAAAGAGGACAGATCGCAACTACACAATCAAGTGGCTAAGGTAAGTTAACTTTTATTATTTTTAACCCCTTCCTCTTCATTTTACTATGCATTCTTTATTAAGAATGCTATTATTTCCCCTTATAACCATGTTATAAGGGAAAATAATAAATTCACCAGAATACTCTACCCGAAACCGGACTTCAGTGATTAAGTCTAGCTTCGGGTCTGGGTACCAAACATGGCGATTTTTCTCACGCGCGTGCAAAACGCATTACAAACGTTTGCACCCGCGCGGAAAAATCGCGCATATTCCCGCAACGCACCCGCCTCTTATCCGGGTGTCAAACATGATGCCCGTGTGAAAGAGGCCTTAGACTTGTGGCCACAATTACATCCCCTCAGCACCTGGGGAAAGAGGGTTGGGGGCTAAAAGAGGGAATCCCTTTGCTTGGTCTAACCACTTAGATGCTGTGGTCACTGTTGACCATGGCATCTAAAGTTGCCGCAGGAGACAGGTGTGCGTAACAGCTGTGCATCTACTGCCGACCTCACGAGTACAGCAGCAGTAGATTGTAAGCTCTTGCGAGCAGGGCCCTGACTCCTAGTGTTTCAGTTGTATATTAGCCAGTTACTTTTGTTTTATATATGAACCCTATGAATTTGTAAAGCGCTGCGGAATATGGTGGCGCTATATAAGTAATTATTATTACCTGCGAAATCACCATGACCAATATATCAGTCATGGAACACACACGGGTCCTTGTTCATCATGGATATCTACGTCATGGAGCCTAAAGGGATTAAATATGTTAAAAGTGTTTTCTGATTACCAATATTTATCACCTAACCACAGGATAAGTGATAAACGTATGACTGCTGGGGGATCGAGCAGCAATCCTGAACAATGCTTAAAGGGTTTCTGTCACCAACTTTTGACATTATAAGCTGTCTGACATTAGCTATGTGCTAATGTCAGACCAGCTTGATAATGTCTTTTTTATAAAAATCCGCTGTATATATAGTCTGAAAAACTTACTTTTATATTATGTAAATTAGCCTCTAGGAGCAGGGGGGGCGTTGCCCTGCTCCTAGCGGCTCCGTCCGGCAACCTGCTGGCACGCCCCTTCACACTTTGATTGACAGTGCAGGGCAGCGATCCTCCTGCACTGTCTCGTTCTGAATCGCGCGCCGCGCCGCCGCTCTGTATTCGGCGCAGGCGCGGTGAGCAGAGGACGCTGGTGCCTGCTGTCCTCTGCTCACCGCGCCTGCGCCGAATACAGAGCGGCGCGCGGGCGCGATTCAGAACGAGACAGTGCAGGAGGATCGCTGCCCTGCACTGTCAATCAAAGTGTGAAGGGGCGTGCCAGCAGGTTGCCGGACGGAGCCGCTAGGAGCAGGGCAACGCCCCCCCTGCTCCTAGAGGCTAATTTACATAATATAAAAGTAAGTTTTTCAGACTATATATACAGCGGATTTTTATAAAAAAGACATTATCAAGCTGGTCTGACATTAGCACATAGCTAATGTCAGACAGCTTATAATGTCAAAAGTTGGTGACAGAAACCCTTTAAATTACTTCTATGGGAATTTGGTAGATAGCAGAGCAATGCAGTAGGCAGTCCCATAGGACTTATTTTTAGCTTATTCTTTTTAGTATTTTTGTTTTTATTAACTTTTGTTTACTAAAACGGAGTGACGCTGGGGGACATTTACTAAGCATGTTGCACCAGAATGATGGAGCAAAATGTGCCAAAAAGAATGACGTTTTAATTTGCACCAAATATAACAACTATTTTCTCCAGAATTTTCACCATAAAGAATGCATCACGCCAGAAATGAGTTATAAATGTCAAAGTGGGTGGGGCTATCAAATTGGCGCATATTACGCATCATTTGTCACCATCTTATCAGCAGAAATCGCTCAAATTGTTGCAGACAATTAAGCCAGCTCATGTGGTGTTTTTTTGTATAAAAATGTCACATTTAGGCCTCATGCACACGACCGTTTTTTTATGCTGTCCGCAAAAAGGGGTTCCGTTGTTCAGTGATCCGTGTCCGTTTTTGCCTTCCGTTGTGTTTCCGTGTGTCTTCCGTTTTTTTTAGCGGATATGACCCAAAAGATTTTACCAAAAGACAGGCTGACAATTTTTCCCAAGTGCCTGCCAAGGGATCCGCAAAAAAAACGGACACGGAACGCGGATGACACACGGATGGCCATCCGCATTTTTTCACGGACCCATTGACTTGAATGGGTCCGTGAACTGATTTTCACGGACAAGAATAGGACAGGTTATATTTTTTTGATGGACTGGAATCACAAACCACTGACGCGGAGGACAAATGGTGCATTTGCCGAGGTTTCCACGGACCCATTGAAAACTAATGGGTCCGCAGAAAATCACGAAAAACGGAGCAACGGACACGGAATCAAACAACGGTCGTGTGCATAAGGCCTTAGGCTACATGCACACGAATGTATGTGTTTTGCGTATGGCATCTGTTTTTTTTTGCAGATCGGTTTTTTTTGCGGATCCATTGTAATAAGGCTACATGCACACAACAGTTTTTTTTTCTCTGCGTCCGTTCAGTTTTTTTTTTTTGTGGATAGAATAGGGACCCATTCATTTCAGTGGGTCAGCAAAAAAATGCTAATAGTTCATCTGTTAGTGTTCCACGTCCATTGTACGTGTTTTCCTTCAGCAAAAGAAAGTGCATGTCCTACTTTTTTCACATTTGCGGACAAGGATAGGCATTTATTACTAGGGATCTGTGGAAAAAAATGGATCTTCCCAAAAAAACGGATGCCTCATACATTTTTTTTGCGGACGCACAATTTGTGGACTCAAAAAACATCTGTCGTGTGCATGTAGCCTAATGCCTATCCTTGTCCGCAAAACGGACAAGAATAGGACATGCTCTATTTTTTTTTTTTGCGGGGCAACGGAACAGACATACGGATGCGGATAGTACACAGTGTGCTGTCAGCATTTTTTGCGGACCCATTGAAATAAATGGGTCCGCATCCTATCCTCAAAAAAAAAAAACGGAACGGACATGGAAACAAAATACATTCGTGTGCATGTAGCCTTTTGGAATAAAGATACCACTTTTTGTCAAAAAGTTGCATTTATGAAAAGAACTCGTCGTTGGAACAAGTAATAGGTAAGTATTAACGCAGGAGGCATTTATTTTTATCTCATATAAATGAGCTAAACAGCAGGATTTCGTCAGTAAATGGACATTCAACAAAAAAAAAATAGCAAAAATGTCCCGAGTCTGAAACAAAAGTCGCAATTTACCACTGGAAATGTTGCAAATACGATTCAAAAATTGCAAATATGTTTCAAAAGTCTCAGGTGTGGTGTGGCAGGGGGTGGCTGAAATGCTGAAATGGCACATTTTGGTTTAAAAAAAGTCGCATTTTAGTGCCATTGGTGTTAAAATGTCACAAATAGAGAGAAATAGGTGGATAATCAGGTTTATATTTTAAAAAGTCACATTTTACAAGCGGCGTGCGCCTTTTGATAGAAATCACTTTATATTTTATATTTTATTTGTGTATTGGCGCAAGTTACTCCATTATTGATAAATTACCCCAATTGTGTCCATCGCATCCGTAGTGATGAAACTATGTAGTCACATGACTCTATGCCATCGACACAATGGGAGAGATTTATCAAAACTGGTGTAAAGGAAAACTGGCTTAGTTGCCCATAGCAACCAATATGATAGATCCCTTCATTTTCCAAAGGAGCCCTGAAAAAATGAACGGTGGAATCTGATTGGCTGCTATGGGCAACTAAACCACTTTTGATTAATCTCCCCCTCTGTCACTGTGGGCTATTAAACATGTTGAAACACCAATGGCAAATGGAGACTGGAAGAGGAAGAATTCAGACATAACACAATGACAGCTTGAGAGCATGTAACATTTTTTTTTTAGAAGTTGAATCCCTAAACCATCATAAATGCAAAAGAAAAGTGCAAGCCTCGTCTTTGATCCAATGCTGACAGATTTAAAAAAGAAAAAAAAGAAATATCTAGTGGAGTGTACCAGAGGGAAAAAGTATGCTTTAATAAAATAAAGAAAAGATCCAACCATAGTAAAAGTATTTGCAATATGTTATCTTTCTGTTCTTTACAAGGAGGACGAGCTTATCAAAGTCTCGGCTCAGCATCTTTGATTTTTTTTTTTTTATTCCAGAATTCTCTAAAATGTGAGAACTATTGTCCGAAAGTATAAATTGAAAACAGCTTCTGGAAACCAAACCACAAAGTTGGCGGATTAAAAGATAGGGGGTCATTTACGAACAGATATATCCAACTTTTGTGGCGTATATCCGGCACAGATTCTGTCGTACGCCATGTTGCAGCAAAATCTGCGACTTCTTCCCCCTCATGCCAGGTCTAAAAAAGGGGGCGTGGTGTGGGCGAGGAAGGGGACAGCCGGCAGAAAATGGAAGATAGTAAGGAAGCCGTCTTACGTTTAGACTGGCACTGGATGCGCCAAAGTTATGAAGAGGTCTGCACCTCTACATTACTTCAGAGAACCACCGCCATCGCAGGGGCTTATTAAGACCAGCATCTAAAACAATGGTCTTAATATGTGCCCCATTGTTCCTTAAACCAGTTCTAAAGGGATCCCAACAGGTCATGTCGTGAGGATTCCCCACAGACAAAACCCATGTGCTGATAATTAAGGCCTCTTTCACACGAACGCAATGCATGGGGCAGTCGCAGCGGGTCGCAGACTTATTCACTTCAATGGGCCTGTGATCTGCCCATTCCGCAAAAAGATAGGTCATGTTCTATCTTTTTGTGGGACGGAAATACGGAACGTAACCCCTCGGAAGCACTCCGTAGTTCTTCCGTAGTGTTCCGTTCCGCATCTCCGGATTTGCGGACCCATTGAAGGTAATGGGTCCACATCCATGATGCGAAATGGCAACTGAACGGTGCCCGTGTATTGCAGATCCGCAATTGCGGTCCGCAATACGAGCACGGTGCGCACACGTCCGTGTGAAAGAGGCCTAACTTAGTGAATAATTAAAGGGATCATTTGCTTTCAACAGTCCTTTGGTGTTAACAGGGTCCCCTCAAAACAGGTTGATCACAGGGGATCCTGCTGCTAGGATTCCCACCACTCAGCTGCTGTAAGCTGCAGAGGAACCTGACAGCAAGTGTTCAGTTCTCCTGTAGTGCCTCCACAGGGGAAGTGAAGTACTGCATGGTGCTTACTGAAATCATTGGGCTGGCAATGCAAAGCATGAATGTGTTGGGTCCTCCACAGCAAGATATACTCCTTGTAGTTACTTCTTGCTTTGGCTATGGCCTCATGCACACGACCATATGTATTTTGTGGTCTGCAAATTGCCGATCGTCAAAATATAGATATAATCCATGTCGCATATGCATTTTTGGTGGACCCACTGACTTCAATGGGCATTTTTCAGCCAAGTATAGGAAATGTTATAGCTCTTTGTGGAATGATCATATGGATGTGGAAAGCACATGGATCATCAGTGTACTTTCTGCATTCAAAAGTCCTTTCTGCAAAAAAAATATGTCCGCAAAAGTCAATGGATTAACCCAAAAAATTCAGGCGACACACGGACTGGATCCGCAGTTTGCGGACCACAAAATGGACACAGTCATGTGCTTAAAGCTTAATAGAGAGCATCCTGGCCAAGGGACTCCACCTTCTAATAGCTCATAATTCCCTAATAGGGTCTCTGAATGTAGGTAAACACCATCTTTATGAAAATTCTCACCACATGATCTGTTGGGGTTCCTTAAGGACTGTACTGGGGAACATTAGATTAAAGGAATAAAAGCTATGATGAGTAGTAAAGTTTAGTGGGGATATTCACCTTTCAAAATGTAAAAAATGTTAGTAAATCATTTTCAAATCAGTTGTAAAAAAAGAAACCATCTCAAAATGTTGACATGAAATAAGTGGAATGAAATAAGACAAATAATAAGTAACATATGGAAACACCAGACGGAATATGCTAAAGGAATGCTAACCTTGGAGGACTTCAGACATGGGTCACGGGGGGCGTCAGCAATGGATCAGGAAAAAGGTTAAAGTTAGCAATCTGAAAAGAGGGATGATGGGAAAAATTAAAAACAAGGAAGTGACTAATATATAATAAATAACTAAGTGTGAGAGGGCACAAAAAGAACAAAACAGAGGTCAAACGTAAACCAAATGGCAAATCATCAATAGCAATCATTATGAAGATAAATAAGTAGAGACCAAGAGGGTATATACATGTGCCATGAGAAAATCTCCTCTCAGGCTGCTACTGCTTCCATTGGCATTACATAACCACCTAAAACCAACTATATATTAAAAACATTCACATAAAGCATGAAACAATATTGCATACATATAAGCCAGACATCAATCATTAAATTTACATTGCAATTTTAATAATATAAGATTAAATGGGTTATCCAAAACTATAAAATACATTTATACAATATAAAAACATTTAGACATGAGAATTTTACTCCATTCGCTTCCTCTTGCTGGGTGATTAACCTCTTCAATTCCCAAAAATTGAAATCACCTTGAACGCTATAAAAATGTCTTGTGGTATACATAGCGCCACACACACTGTGTCGGTTTCACTATAAACAAATAGAAAGATAGAATCAGAGGACACATTGGTGATTCTGGCAGTGTAGAAAGTTCCAATTGCTCTCATGTTTGAAGACATTTTTGTACAGTTCATTCAGGTGATTCCAATTTTGGGAAACTGAAAGGGTTAATCCCGCAGTGAGAGAGGGCGATTGGAGGAAATGTCAGAACCGACTTAATGTTATATTACTAAAATTGCAATGTAAATATAATGATAAATATCTGGCTTATACGTAAGCAATATCATTTCATGCAATATGAAAATGTTCTTAATAACTGGTTACGTAATGCCGATAGAACCGGTAGCAGCCTGAGAGGAGGAGAATTTCTCATGGTACATATGAATACTCTCTTGGTCTCTAGTACTGTCGGGTTTTGCTTTATGGTCCGAAATGCGTCAACCAGATAGGTACTTCTCCATTTCCATTACTACACTGCTAGAGCAGATTGCAGATATGCTGTGGATATTTGGTTCCTGTTGGAGTTTTTCAGCTACAAACTGAACACTTATATCTTCAGATTCTTTAGATTTGACCTAAAATATGTTTGTATCTTCCACTAAGTCAAATGATAATTACATCACAATTGGAAAAATAACCGACTTTTTCATTGATTGATGAGATTATTAGCAGTAAATGTATTATTAGAGCATATAAATGTCATCAAAGGAGTCCCAAAGAGTGTCACTTGCAGTGCAATACATGGCCAATGCTCTACATAGTCAACCATTCATTTCAAAGGCTGCCATGTTTTCCCGCATTTAGCCAGCAGTCGCCACTACAGGAAAATGTCTGCCGGCTTTCTCATGCGATTATCTTTTTGAATAGTTTCTGTTTGGCTGAAGTTCACACCTGTTCTATTTGCGAAATAACTAGTGAGCAAAGTATTGTAAAATTCGATTTGGCTGCTTTGCCGAATTTTCCCCAAAAATCCGCTTTGTGACGAATTACTTTGTTTCATAAGTTTGATAAGCTTATCAGTTTGCAATGACAGAGAGCGGCAACTGTGCAGCTGATGGTGGCATCTGGTAGTACTAATACAGTGTCCAATAAAAATAAAAATGTAAATTAAATCATACTTACTGTATCTCATATACTTGGTCCCGATGAACCAGCCGCTGTCATCTTGATTGAAGATCTAACGCGAAATCTTGCACAGCCCATGATGACATCATCATGTCGGCCAGCGCGGTGACGTCATATGTCACCACGCACGAGATTTCGTGTGAGATCTTCAATCAAGACCGAGGTCGCTGGCTCGTCGTATTCAAATAGATGAGGCAAGTATGATTTTTTTTGCTTTTTACTGCCATTCAAGGAAAATCGATTCGCTACCACAAAGCACGAGGAAATTCACTAAACACTAGACATAACCAGTTCAAAGGTAAATGAAAGAAAATGTATATTTCTTTGTGTGTCACTTGGTTTATTAGGTTCTCAATACATAATTGTATGGCTCATATGATAATGTAACTGCATTTTATGCCCAATTAAAGCTTTTCAAGAACCAGCACAGAAAATTCTATTTTGAAGGCCATGTACACCTTCAGGGCAATTTTTTCATGATTGCATTTTATTCATTTTGAGCTAAAAAAAAAATTATTTTTAAAGGGTGTTTACTCAAAAAAGCAGTTTTTGTAATACGTGCAATTAAAAATCAGTCTACTTACAGAATTATTCTATTTGCAGATTGTCCCTCCTGAATTCCATCAGCTGACCGCTCATGTGAAGCCTTATCTCTGATCTAAAGACCTCATAAATACTCATTTAAACCATAAGCTTATCAGTTTGATCAGCTATAATAAGTGTTTGTGAAGTCAGGAGATCAGAGATAAGGCCGTCAGCTGACAGAATTCAGGAGGGACAATCTGCAAATCAAATAGAATTTTAACTGCATGTATCACAAAATCTGCTGAAAATGTTTAAGAAAGAACGAATAAATTTATTTTTAGAAAAATGTATAAAATGCAATCATTAAAAAATTGCTCTAAAAGGTGTCCATAGCCTTTAACTCATTGTTATAAGAATTATTGGTAAAAAGATACTGGACTATCATATTAGTCATCACCACAATAAACTAAAAACTATAAAAAAAAACAGACTGCTATTGAAAAGACTATATTAATAATGAGTATAAAAAACAATAGGGTACTCTTTACAGTCCTGCAAAATTTAGCCTAATTTTAGAGTAAATGGGAATCTTTTTTAATTAAAAGGTTAATTCAGCTGAGCATTTATGTAAATTTAGAGATGGTGGCAAGTCCACCTAATGTAGAAGACTTTTTATGGCAATAATGCACATGGTGACGTTGCATTATTAGATAATAAACCCTTTGACGCCATAGGGAATGCCCACACTGATATCATAATGAGGGAATAAGGTGCACAGTGATGTCACAGACCAGAAATAATAAACATAGTGATGTCACAGCTAATGCCTTAGGACAGTGATGTCACAACAGATGTAAAAAAAATTAAAAATACACCGAAACATAGTACAAGGATAACAAGCAGTGATGGCACAGTATAGCAGTAAGGAACACAATGGAGGAAATTTACCATGCTGGTAATACTTAGTCAGTTTTCCCTTAGTTTGCGTTAACGTAACTTTATCACATGTTTTTAGCGACTTTTAAAATTGCAGTTGATGAATCTGGAGTTAAACGAATTAACATATTTGAGCACGCCTAGTTTCCAGAGACATTTGTAAAAACTGGAGTGAGTAGTGTGAGAAAAAAAAAAGAAAAGGCAAAACTTTGCAAATCCATATTTTTGAGACTTTTTGAAGCCAGAATTTTGGAATGTAGGACTTGCTAAATTCCCCCTAGTGTTTTTACAGTTCAGAAATAATTCAAGGGATATTCCCATCACAGGCAATGTGGGCATAACGCTAGGATATGTCCACATTGGTTGATACGTGTGGATCCCACCTCTGGGACCCGCACCTACACCAAGAACAGAGCAGGGAAAGGTGGTGGAGGGCGCACCACTCTTGAGCAGCCACCGCTGAAATTTATTTCTATGGGGCCAACGGAAGTAGGTGAGCCAGTGCTCAGCCATTTTCGGCAGCCCCACAGAAATATATGGAGGGCAGCTGCGCATGCACAGTGCGCTGTTACGCTCATGTGTGGGAGGAAAACACCACACCGAACATAGGAGGGAAAGGGGATACCAGAATAAGGCCTGGAAACTAGGGAAGGAAGATGGACACCTTCTAGTGAAAACTCTAACTCCAGTCCTGACAAACTACCAGTATGAACAGGCCCCAAAAGTAGGCAAGTTCATACACCGTATACCTAGAATCCTATCTCACCCTATAGGACCCTGGAACTAATGTTAGGACTGAGTCTACCTGTTCCTCCAAAGGGAAGAACAACCAGAAGTCTCCCTCAGGCCTAATGACAAACAGGAAAAGGCAACACACACACACACACACACACACACACACACACACATATATATATATATATATATATACACAAAATACAAAAGGGAAAGGAAACATTTATCTTTAATGATGCTTTTGTAGCACCAGGGACTCAGCCAAGAACCAAACACAAGCTAACCACAACCACCAAAAGCTATAAACCGCACAGCATAGTGGGAGAAACAACAATAAATATAGAAGGTTAAATGACCACCATGGCCACACCTGGGGAAAGAAGGTGTGGCAAGCACCAGAAACAACACGTACGTCATTTGATCCAAAAGGAAAACATGTCAGATCAAACCATGTGTTGCCAGTCTCACAGATCTCCTGCCACCTGTCGCGGGAACGTCCGTATGTCTCGGTACATCCGTGACATGCACCCTCCACCACCTTTCCCCGCTTTGTTCTCAGTGTAGGTGCGGGTCCCAGCGGTTGGACCCGCAGCTATCAGACAATGGGGGCATATCCTAGCGATATGCCCCCTTTGTATGTGATGGGAATACCCCTTTAACATTGATGCCACAACATATGGGTAAGAAACACAACGATAATGCAGAAAATACGTCACAGTACACGATATGATAAATAGTTATATTTCTTTACATGACAGACTGGCTATGGGTCCAGGGGTAAATGCAGTCTCTGCACCTGTACAGCTACGCCCCTTCAGTCTTTTAATTAAGGTTATCAGGCACTATGCCCCTAGCAAGCAGTCTGTCACCGTTTTTTAGCTAAAAGCCAAACTGGCAGTCAGCCCCAAGCAAAGAAGGAGCAGTGAGGCTTGGCAGGACTCAAATCACACTCTAAACCTTCTCCAATTGCAATATTACTCTGACTTCCTAACGAAATAGCGACAATGTATATACCATATGTTCTTCTTATGGGCAATTCTTTTTTGCACTGCAAAAGAACCGCTGTTAACCCCCAAATTAATCATGCTACAATTGTTACAACATTACATCTTGATAAAATGTAGATAACTCACTTGGAAGAATAATTACAGATAAAAACGAATAAAAAAATCAAGCACATGTTCCAGCCAGGAAATGAATCACCGTCCTCAAATCTCCCCGGCATCGCTCAGCCTTACAGGGCATAAGACCTCCTTTTCCCATACAGCCAGTCTACTCCTTTGTCCGTGATTATAGGAAGTTCTATATTTCAGGAAGAGGTCCAGACTACACCCAGTATTATAGGAAACGGTAAAAGCCCATGAAATACAAAAAGATAACCTTAACCCTAAAAGTGTCTATAAGGAATACTGCAGCAGTGCAGTAATAAGAACATACACATAGTAACACTGAAACATTGGAACTTCATGTACTACATAAATAAAGCACAATTCCTTTAATCCAGCATCCAGTGGTCCAGAACTTTTAGCACAGAACCGTCAAATAATCTGGAAACTGACTGACTGGGGCTGAATTATCTAGATAACTTGATCAGTAAAGATAAGCCCTAGCAGTTCTTCACCCTTTTCTCCTTCTTTCCAATCTCGTCTGACTGTAAGGCCCCTTGCAGACGAGCGTGAGCGGAATAGGTCCGGATGCGTTGCGGATGCATTCAGTGAAAACTACGTGATTTAGCAAGCAAGTCCATTCAGTTTTTATCGCGCGGGTGCAATGCGATTTAATGGGTTTTGCATGCGGGTGATAAGAACAAATGTTTTAAAACAACATCTCTTAGCAACCATCCGTGAAAAACGCATCGCATCCGCACTTGCGATTTTCACGCAGCCCCATTCACTTCTATGAGGCCAGCGTTGCGTGAAAATCGTAGAATATAGAGCATGCTGCAATTTTCACGCAACGCACAAGTTATCGAAATGAATGGGTCCAGATTACATGCGGACACAATGTGTATCGCTAGGATAAGCCCCCATTGTCTCATAGGTGCGGGTCCTGCCTCAGGGACCCGCAACTACAATGAGAACGGAGTGGGGAAATGAATGGAGGGTGCACTGCACATGCGCAGCCGCCCTACATTCATTTCTATGGGGCCACTGAAAATAGCCGAGCGCTGGCTCGGCTATTTCCGTCTGCCCCATAGAAATGAATGGGAGTAGGGGCTGCAGTTGCGCGGTGTGCTCCTATTCACTTCTATGGGAGCAGCGGGGAGCAGCACTTGGTGATGGATGGACCTTGGGAAATACTCCTTTAACATATATGTTCCAACAAAAAAAAAGCGGATTAATTTCATAAATCTGTTCACTTCATGAGCTGCAAAAAATCAAAGTGGAAAAAATGTCTAGCACTTTCTACCATCTACAGGTATAATTGCACAACTGATGCCATATGGGCTTGTCATAATAATAAGCTAGCAGTGTTATGAAACCACTAAACAAAGAAACCACACACTGCCATATGTACTACCAATACAAACTCATCTATCTCCATATAAGACAATCAAGGACAGACAAAATACGATATAAAACGTAATGCTTGGTGTTGTGGCGAAACCAGGGGGACCTTGTTACACATCTTTTGGGATTGCCGGGCATTAACACAATTTTGGAATAAGGTGTGGCAGGTCACGTCCAAATTTACCACGGTTGAACTCCCGAAATCGCCAGCTTTATTCCTGCTCCACCAGTGCGACCTCTCCTTGGCGACTTACAAAAAGTCTGTGATACGACATCTGGTTAACACGGCTCGGGCGTGTATCCCATGCCTCTGGAGGCAGACAACTGTGCCTACGATGTCCATGTGGCTGGGTAAAATTCAGGAAATCATGAGAATGGAGGATCTCACTGCTTCGCTAAAAAATACAGAGAATAAGTTTCTCAAGACATGAAAAAGCTGGATGACATTTCAAACTACCCAAGACTAAGGCCTCTTGCACACGGGCGTCATGTTTGACGCCCGGATAAGAGGCGGGTGCGTTGCGGGAATCGCCACGATTTTTCCGCGCGTGTGCTAACGTTTGTAGTGCGTTTAGCACGCGCGTGAAAAAATCCGCATGCTTGGTACCCAGACCCGAAGTCAGACTTCATCACTGAAGTCCGGTTTCGGGATGAGTATTCTGTATATGTAATTATTTTCCTTTATAACATAGTTATAAGGGAAAATAATCGCATTCTAATTACAGAATGCAATGTTCCCCGGGCTATAGAGGGTTAAAAATAATAAAGAGTTAACTTACCTTCTCCCATTGTACGCGCAGAGCCACAGAACGTCTTCTCTCTTGATGGTTGGGATGCTTGAGGACCTGTGGTGACGTCACAGGGTCACATGGTCCAATCATAGAAGCATTTGAGTGGACCATGTGACCCATGTGGTCCTGTGACATCACGGCAGGTCCTTCATCCAACATCTGTCAACAAACGAACCCGAACTGTTGAACAGCCGGGGTCACATGGTCCAATCATAGAAGCATTTGAGTGGACCATGTGACCCATGTGATCCTGTGACATCATGGCAGGTCCTTCATCCAAAATCACATGCACTAATTAATTTTTATTATCCATATGTGAGGAATGTGGAGTTATGATCCAATTCCAGCCATTTGCTGTCAGATAGCAGAGGGAGCGGGCTCCACAGGGGGCCTGGCTTCAAAGCAGACCACATGTTTGCAGTTCACACCTCACTCAGGGGCTGAGTTGGTAATCAGAACAAAAGAATCCATCAGACATCATGGAACCTGGGGTTCATAAGGAATTATGAACTGCCCGTCCATCACAGGCATAAACCAGTTACATATCCGCAACCCTGGGGCCAAGACGGACATGCCCCTGGTCACTGGAAACCCAGGCAGATGCGTTGGTCCCAGAACCATCTCCCTGTGACCTTCCGGTATTGTGCTATGGGCTATAATGGGTTTTGTGGGTCTTTGGCTACCAGGACAAGGAAGGGAGGGTGGACTCCTCCCAGAGGGAGGGAGGGGAGTGACCGACTACAGGTGAAAAGGCCTGTAGTCGGCCTGTGCTGTCTGCATCTTTTGTGGTCCCATATGAAACAAATAGGTCTAAATCTGATCTGCAAAAAATGGGGATCGGATGTAGATGTGGACCAATAATATGGTCGTCTGAATGGATCCTAAGTGAACAGTTTAGGAGAAGGGAGAGAAGCTTGATAAGTGGAGAAAGAAGCATTTTTTCCAAGAAATTACAAAGTTTGTTATTATTGTACTACTCCACTGCTACCATACTCCCATTAACATATGGTAATTATATAGACAGGTTTCGTAGTAAATTCAGTGTAACTGAACAGTCGGGGGGGAGGGGGGGGGGGTAAGCTTGATTAGTGGAGAAAGAAGCCCTTTTTCTGGGAAGATATTACAAAGTTTCTCATAATTGACTTTACTATTTGAATGCTCAGCTTCTAATCAACATATGATAGTTATATCGACAGGTTTCACAGTGAATTCAGAGTAAATGAACAGTTTGGGGTAAGAAGCTTAATAAGTGAAGAATAAAGCATTTTTCCTGATATGATACTACAAAGTTTCTTATATAGTTAGGTCCATATATATTTGGACACCGACACAATTTTTTTTAATTTTTACCTGTTTACTAAAACATATTCAAATTATAGTTATATAATGGACATGGACATAAAGTCCAGACTATTAGCTTTCATTTAAGGGTATCCACATTAAAATTGGATGAAGGGTTTAGGAGTTTCATATCCTTCACATGTGGCACCCCGTTTTTAAAGGGACCAAAAGTAATCGGACAGTTGACTCCAAGGCTGTTTCATGGGCACGTGTGGGCAATTCATTCATTATTTCATTCTCAATTAAGCACACAAAAGGCCTGGAGTTGATTTGAGGGGTGGTGCTTGCATTTTGAAGATTTTGCTGAGAAGTAAACATGCGGTCAAAGGAGCTCTCCATGCAGGTGAAACAAGCCATCCTTCATCTGCGAAAACAGAAAAAACCCATCCGAGAAATTGCTACACTATTAGGAGTGGCAAAATCTACAGTTTGGTACATCCTGAGAAAGAAAGAAAGCACTGGTGACCTCAACAATGCAAAAAGACCTGGACGCCCACGGAAGACAACAGTGGTGGATGATCGGAGAATAATTACCATGGTGAAGAGAAACCCCTTCACAACAGCCAACCAAGTGACCAACACTCTCCAGGATATAGGTGTATCAATATCCAAATCTACCATAAAGAGAAGACTGCATGAAAGTAAATACAGAAGGTTCACTGCACGGTGCAAGCCACTCATACGCCTCAAGAATAAGAAGGCTAGATTGGACTTTTCTAAAAAAACAAAATCTTCAAAAACCAGCACATTCTTTGGACAGATGAAACCAAGATCAACCTCTACCAGAATGATGGAAAGAAAAAAGTATGGCGAAGGCATGGTACAGCTCCAAAGCATACCACATCATCTGTAAAAGACGGCGGAGGCACTCGGTCCCTAGTGTTTATTGATGATGTGACAGAGGACAGAAGCAGCCGGATGAATTCTGCAGTTTTCAGAGACATACCGTGCGCTCAAATCCAGCCAAATACAGTCAAACTGATTGGTCGGCGTTTCATAATACAGTTGGACAATGACCTAAAACATAAAGCCAAAGCAAACCAGGATTTTGTTAAAGCAAAGAAGTGGAATATTCTAGAATAGCCGAGCCAGTCACTGGATCTGAACCCAATAGAGCATTTCACTTGTTAAAGACTAAACTTTAGACAGAAAGGCCACAAACAAACAGCAACTGAAAACCGCTGCAGTAAAGGCCGAGCATTAAAGAGGAGGAAACACAGCGTCTGGTGATGCCTATGAGTTCAAGACTTCAGGCAGTCATTGCCAGCAAAGGGTTTTCAACCAAGTATTAGAAATTAACATTTTATTTACAATTATTTAATTTGCCCAATTACTTTTGAGCCCCTGAAATGAAGGGAATGAGTTTAAAAAATGCTTTAGTTCCTCACATTTTTATGCAATTATTTTGTTCAACCCACTGAATTAAAGCTGAAAGTCTGAACTTCGACTGCATCTGAATTGTTTTGTTCAAAATCCATTGTGGTAATGTACAGAACAAAAATTAGAAAATGTTGTCTCTGTCCAAATATATATGGACCTAACTGTATTTGACTGCACTATTTCAATGATCAGCTCCCAATCAACATATGATAATTATATTGATAGGTTTCATAGTGAATTCAGAGTAACTGAACAGTCTGGGGGGAGAAGCTTGATTTGTGGAAAAAAGCCCTTTTTCTTGGAAGATATTACAAAGTTTCTTATAATTGACTGTACCATTTGAATGCTCGGCTCCTAATCAACATATCATAGGTATATCGACAGTTTTTCGCTGTAAATTCAGAGTAACTGAACAGTTTGGAGGAGAAGCTTGATAAGTGGAGAAAGAAGCATTTTTCCTGAGATGACACATTTTTTTATGTTTTACTGTACTACTGATTTTTGAAAAGATTTTTGAAATAACAGTGGCTATAAGACGATTTACTGTATATATTTTGACAGACTGGATACTTATTACTTGTCAGATAATTAAGAGGTTTAAGAGGCTGACTTTATTGTGAAAACACTACCCCAACTGGTGCAGAAGAGGATCAGTGGTTTAGTTGTAAATATCATGGTCTATATATGGGGTACATCTGTTCCCTGTCACTCCTGAACTAAAATGGAGAAAATGTTACTGAAAGAATTAGCCAGAAAATGTGAAAAAACTAAAGCAAAACTGCTAGGACATATAGTAATTGGAGGAGGCAGCTGTTATTTGTCCATCAGATCAACAGAGATTGAAAATAGACATCAGGAAACAGAGCTCACTCAATCCAATAAACTAAAGTCACAAGCGTTACAGAGCGTCCTCTAAGGATGTGATTTATAGGAGAGGAAATGACTCGGGAAGTGAGTGGTATCTGACACAAATGCTGCCAAGACTGCCGTATATCAGAGGAGAGTACAAGACGCAAGTGGGAAGATGTTATTCCGGAGAAAGGTAAGAGCAGTCCAGTACTTTAGACACAAAAAAAATCTTTATTACGGCCAACAATTTTTTTAAAGTCATACTCGCCTTACCGATTCCCCCACCACTCCGATTCTGTCACTTCCTGGATCTGCTGCAGGTCTCTGCTTCCTGATCCCTCTTGACAAACAGGAAAAAACCTCTCCGCCATTAGCTGGCGGACACAGAAGGCACTGCTGTAGCCACTGATTGGCTCAGTGGTCATTTCCTGTGTGTTGAGAGGGATCAGGAAGGAAAAGTTTTGGAGAGCAGCAGGGATCAGAGAGGGCAGTATGACCATTTTAAATTTGGCGGAGCCTCTAGGTTTAATGGCGATGTCCCCGTTCATCCTAGAGGCTCATTTGCATATATTAAAACATATGAACTTGGGACCAACACAGATGCCTTTAGCTGCCAAACGTACATGTAACAGGTCAGCCGGTGTCATAGGTACAAGTCTGCTGACAGATGCCCTTTAAATAAGTTAATGTAAAATGCAAGGTTCAGGGTCCATTACCACCGAAACCAGATTAAGGCTACTTTCCCATATGGGTTTTTGCTGTCCGGTTTTGAGATCCGGCATGGGATCTCAAAACCACAGCAAAACACATCCGTTCTAATAATACAACCGTCTGCATCCGTTCAGAATGGATCCAGTTGTATTATATCGAAAATAAACACGACGGATCCGGCATTAAAACCGCTGTAAGTCAATGGGCGCAGGATCCAGCACCATTGACTTACATGGTATTTGGCATGTTCAGTTTCCTATGCCGCACATAAAACGCTGCTTGCAGTAGTTTTGTGTCCGGCAAGGGAACGCAACAAACCGGAGCAGGATGCATTCTGGTGCACTCTGTTCTGGTTTGTTCAGTTTTGTCCCCATTTATTGTCTGAAGCAGTTTCCTCCAGTTTTGAGATCCTCTGCTGGATGTTAAAGTAGCCTTATTGTTTTATTATAATAACTACATATAGATCAAAATATTAAGTCTCACTGTTATCAATAATCACACAGATCCCTAATATGACAGATAGAGGGGCTGTCTGGGATTAGATTGAATGGGGAAGAGCTACAATGCCATCGAAACACGGCCAGCCCTAGAACACCCACTTGGCACAACACCATATGGAGGCAGAGCGGGCACGTCCATGTTTTATGCAGTCGGCCATTCATTTGAATGCAGATGAAATGTATGGCTGTCTGCAGGCCCCCCAGGATATATCATCTGTTTTTTGAGGCTGGACCTGTAGATGATCACCAGGTTGATTTCAGTGATAAACCACATTGTCTTCATGAGAAATATATGTATGTATCAGGGTGCGTTACAACAGCTGTACATGGGGTATGACTGTGGTGAATACTTACATGAACTGCTTGGTCGATACAACGAACCTGGATAGCGCTTGCCCATTGTTGATAGTCAGAACATTACAGCTTCCTCTGAAATGTTGAAACTTCAGTTTTAGTCTTCACCTACAGATGAAAAACACACAAAATGTTAAGTTGGGTAATCTATGTAAGACAAAAAACTGACACCTGTGTAAGGACCTGCCCCATTGGTAAGTGGCGTGGAGAATCCAGTTGTCAATTTATTTATACAGTTCCCGGAGGAATAAAAAAAGGAACAGTAGAAAACACAGTTTTAAGAAAAGATCAGAATGGTTGTTTTAATAAGAATTTAAATATTTACAAAAAAAAAAAACTAGGCCAAAAGATCAGTTACACATCTACGGCACTTTTTAGGTTGGTCATCGGTTCATGTACAAAATGACAAGATAGGGCAAGGGACTCCAATACCAGTGGCAGAGGAAAGGCGCTGATTGGATTGGCTGAATATCAGGATTGTTCATCATCACAACTCTTAGTAGGTTTCTCTCATCTAAGCCAGGCAAGAAACAAGTGCTCTGTAACTACAAAGATACATGGTAGGAATAGACGAGGTGTCTACATAGCAAGCTGATATCATGAAAAAGATGCGCTGAATGTCAGATCTATATTTACATTACTAGAAAAAATGACTTCTGCTACATCTGTCTGACCTGCGTAGGCATGAAAAGGAAGTCTATTGTATCAAACATCCCAGAGATATAGTCATCACATCACCAGTTATAATGTCCTATAGTTTTGTAGATTGTAAACCCTTGCAGGCAGGGCCTCTCTCCTTCTGTACCAGTCTGTAACCCGTCTCGTTCATGCTTAGTGCAATTGTCTGTATTATGTATGTGCACCGCTTATCATATGTACAGCGCTATGGAATGAATGGCGCTTTAATGATAATAATAAATAATAATAATCATAATAATAAATAGTCCACAGCTGCTTTTACAATAAGCGTCCATTCACATGTCCGCAAGTGTTTTTCAGTCCGCAAATTGCGGATTCGCAAAACACGGACACCGGCCATGTGCGTTCCCCATTTTACGGAGCGCACATGGCCGGCACTATAATAGAAATGCCTTTTCTTGTCCATGGCTGCGGACAAGAATAGGGCATGTTCTATTTTTTTGCGGGGCCACGGACGGAAGTGTGGATGCGGACAGCACACAGTGTGTTGTCCGCATCTTTTGCGGGCCCATTGAAAATGAAAGGGTCCGCACTCGTTCCGCAAAATTGCGGAACAGATGCGGGCATGTCAATGGACCCTTATATAGACTGCTGAGCAAAAATTTCCCAGAAACCCCTGCTTGAAATCATGGAAGGTATACATAAAAACAATGGCGGTCATTTATTAAGACGGGCCTAAACCAGTGTAGAAAATGATGAATGAGACAGGTCTGCCCCCTTCCCCGCCCACTGTTTTAGACCTGGTGCGAGTGAGGAAAAGTCGCAGATTGCGATGCAAATAACCTTTGCGTTGAAATCTGCACCAGAAATAAGTCTAATATAGGCGTATTTCTGGATAGTAAATGACCCCCTATATATTACATTTTAGTATAAAACTGAACTCTCCCAGAGAACTGCATTACAGGAGCCCATCCATGCTATTAGAGGCGTCAGCTCATCATAGCATCTCTATGGGACTACAAAGCAACCCGTCTGATAGAACTCAATGGAACTACAATGGAGTACATCTGATGGAACCCAACGGGACTACAATGGGGTCCGTCTGGGTTCCATAATTTAATGGTAAGAAGAGCACAGCTATTCTAAATGTCAAATCTGACGAAGTGGCAATGGAGCCTCCAACAGCCCTGAGACTACAGACCAATGCAGTGAAGATGCCAAACTCTGTACTAGTTTGTATTTGTTACTGATAAAGATGGACAACTCCAATAATCAAAGACTCCACGCACAGTAGATACAACATTTGTGACGATTTGATTAAATTACAAATTAATATAATTATAAACAAGCAAAACATAGGCAAACAATTGTGCACCAAGGGGCGACATATCACTAGGCTCATATATAATAATGAAGTGCAAATGCTAATAAAGTACGGTACAAAAATAATCGATCCATAGCAAAGAGAGTAAACTGGTTCAATAGCTAGTGTGAACAGTGGGCAGACTGTAGTGGCAGTGGCTGGCTCTACGCGTTTCACTGGAGTGCTCATACTAGTTTGCATTTATTACTAATAGGTAAAGATAGAACAATTCCCCTGGTGACGCCTCCGCAATAGAAATGCAACCACATGAGAAAAACGGAGAAAAGTACCAGATAACCCAACAGCTGAAAATATTCCACTTAGGGTCCACGCTGTCAAAATCCACTACGTATACCGTGGCAGAAAACACTGCGGTTTCTGTAGCGGTTGCTCATTTAGATGCCGTGAACCTGCTGGCGGCTTAGCTCCACTGAATGGAGCCAAAAACGGACTAAAGCCACGGCTCAAGTATCGGCTGTCCGCACAACGTGCCAAGAAGCGACATGTCCCATCTTGGCGCGGTTTTAAACCACAGGCCCACGAATTTTAGCACTGCTTGCCATGTGGCCGCCAGCGGAATTTTGGTGCGGTATCCATGCTGAAATTTTGCCAGCAAAATCTGCCATGTGAACGGGCCCTTAATGTAAATGCACAGAAATAATGTACATTATATATAGGTGTCACAAGAAGGTGTTTGGATGGTACTGTATGTGTATCGGCAGGCACGTGATGGCCATCAGAAGCCACTGCTATTTTGTATTCTGCATGTGCTAGCCTCCACAGATGTCATATGGCTGCTCACAGCTCCGCAAGATGTGACAGTAATTCAGACAGTCAAGCTGTGAAATGCGCTTCCCTCTTTCCAGTAACTCCTAGAAAAATGCTGACCACTTGCATTCCGGCTAAGCCCGTCAGCTGTGAGTTTTCTTGCTGTTGATATGAAAATTATTGCAATTTCAGAGCTGCCAAGAAGATAGCACACTGCACTCTCAGTGTTATCTGGTACCAGCCTGAAGCGAGACTAGCTGCCACCAAGACAACATCAGAGCAGTGACGGGTGCCTGGGCTCCACCAGCCGAGTGGTTCACATGACAGTAAATATATAGATGAATTAAAGGATTTATCATGTAGAGAAAGGTAATACAAGCCACTTACTAATGTATTGTGATTCTCGATATTGCTTCCTTTGCTGGCTGGATTAATTTTTCCATCTCATTATACACTGCTTGTTTCCATGTATACGACCACCCTGTAATCCAGAAGCAGTGGTCGTGCTTGCACACTATCGGAAAAAACGCTAGCATATGTGCACTTCCACGGTCCCAGCCACCAGAGAGGCCGACACTTTTTCCTATAGTGTGCAAGCACGACCACCACTGACGGATTGCAGGGTGGTCGTAACCATGGAAACAAGCAGTGTATAATGTGGTGGAAAAATGAATCCAGACAGCAAAGGAGGCAATATGGACCATCACAATACATTAGTAAGAGCCTCGTATTAACTTTCTTTACATGATAAATACCATTTGCTGAGGTGAGACAGCCTATTTAAGTGTGTGGTGGATGTTTTCAGTCCAGCCTATCACAGTAATCATAGGTATGGATCCTCTATGACCATTACATAGCATCACAAATGTTCAGCTCAGGCCAAACATGCCAATCATCGTTGCCAACCTAGCCCAAATGAGCCAGTCACACCAGCTACTGCTTAGAATTGGGCAGAAGATGTTTGGTTTGCAGTTCTTCACATGTTTAACCCTTTAATGATTGGGCTACATCCCAAAATTACATTTTGTGTGAGCGTATTCTTAGTCTTTCTTCCAACGTTTATCTTTAGATAACTAGATTGTTTCTTCTTACCTCTAATTTTAATGGATAGCAAATGTTCTAACCCCAACATATGGTGCCTGACTGCTCTTGTAACTTTTAAGAACCCCTTGGCTTTACATAAGTGTTGGCATAATAGAGGAAGGCTGGATGGCACAGATGTAAGGCGCCCGTCTCCAGCTGTTCCTGGATTATAAGCAGTGATGTCAGAGAGGAGCTGTAGAACTGAATGTTCATGTCTGAAGAGCAACAGGTATTGGAAAAGCTTTGCGGTACATTCACACGACAAAAAGTCGCACTATTGTCGCGCGACAATTTTTATAATGGGAGTCTATGGTGTCGCATTGCAACATGCTGTGACTGCGACTTCAAGATGGATTTTTCTGCGACTGTCGCGTCGCAGTATGTCGCATGTCACAATGCGACACCATAGACTCCCATTATAAAAATTGTCGCGCGACGTTATCGTGCGACAAATGTTGCAGTGAAGTTGCGCCCTATTTGTCATGTGAACGTATGCTTAGGCCTCATGCACACGACAGTTGTTTTTAGCGGTCTGCAAAATGGGGATTCCATTGTTCCGTGATCCGTGTCCGTTTTTTGTTCTGTTGCGTTTCCGTGTGTCTTCTGTTTTTTTGGGCGGTCCGTCAGAAAACAAGGAAGGGGAAAAAAGGTGTAATTTTAATATCTCCACCCAGGATACTGGTATATATGCAGGTCAAAAGATAGAAATAAAATGGATGCGGATGACAATCGGATGTGCCTCCGCATTTATTCACGGTCCCATTGACTTGAATGGATCCGCAAACCGTTTTTCACGGACAAGAATAGGACAGGTTATATTTTTTGGACGGACTGGAATCACGGACCACGGACACGGAGCACAAACGGTGCATTTGCCGAGTCGACGGACCCATTGAAAACCAATGGGTCCGTAGAAAATCACAAAAAACGGCGCAACGGACACGGAATAAAACAACGGTCATGAGCATGAGGCCTTAGGATGCTTCTAAGAATCCAAGTAGTTGACCAGTGATAGACTGGAATTGTGCTCCATACTAAATCCCACTAGTTAGGCATCTTCCACGCATCAGTAAATCCAGACGTGTGGCGTCCATGTTCTCCACAGGTATTCATATATGATCTTCCCTGGACCGTGACACCAAGGAATCATGCCCTATTTTGTCCATGATTACAGATCTCTCATGCACACTATAGTCTATGGGTCACAACACGGATGCCGTTTGGACCAAGATCTTCAAGGACCACTGGTAGAAGATGATCTGGAAAATTTCAGCCTAACATCGTCCGTAGAATACAGATGACACGAGGAAGGCAAAAAAACAGACACATAGACCAAACACGGATGCTTCACGAGACATCTTCACAGATGAAGCCCTGACCATCTTGTCATGGATGCCATCGCGGACGTGCGAAAGAGGCCTTAGAGTGTCTATAATTACAGACATTGGGTACGTAACACCTAATAACTAAATAAAAAATAGTCCAAATAATAGTCATAATGGTCGCAATGCAGTGCCTTCAATGGGGCTACTTATGTAACGTGCCATGTACTGCACATGAGGTACAGTCCATGTGGGGCTTCAGTACACACCCAGACAGAACTAAAGAAGGGACGAATCTTTTTAGGGGAGAATACGGTCTGTGAGGTTGCATGCTGCAATTACATCACGCACAAACTGCTTATTTCATAGCATACTTGCCAACTTGAGAAAGGCAGGATTTGGGAGACAGGTAAGTTTATGGGGCATTTTCCTCAGACACTCTTTTTATGTCTTTCCTTGCCCCCTCAATGCACAGCATCCCAGCTGTTTTCAGAAAGCAGTCTTCCATGCAACACTTGAGAGATTTACCAGCTTTTCAGGGAGTCCAGGAGGTTTTCCTTCTTGTCGGGAGCCTCCTCGATGTTTCAGGCATATATTTAGGGTGGTGTCACGCACAGATTTTTGAGGCAGGTTCTTGACCCAAAGCCAGAAGTGGATCCTGCAGGATGGATACGTACAAGACTGTCCTTATATTTCTCATTCCATTCTAATCCACTTCTGCTCAAAGAACTACATCAAAAGCTGCCACAAAAGCTGTGTGTGACACCACCCTTATAGGCTGTGTTACAGGCCTAATGCAAAAACAGAGTCAATCAGTCGATTGATAGGAAAACGTCATATGAAACGATTACTTGAATCAATCAAGTAAATCGACACAAAAAATCCTGGAAGCAAATTGTTTGCATCAAGGATTCTTTTGTACCATGTGACCTCAGAGCGTAACTGAAGCGCTTGCTATTACTCACCGCTCCGTGGTCTCCCGCTAGCACCAGCATCGCACACACTTCATCAGGATGTAGCGCACATAAGCGCACACCATAAACTGATGCTGTGTGACATCAAAAGCACAGTGTACTGTGTGAAGAAGAGGCTGGAAGAGTGTGGTGTCCCTAGCAGAAAAGGTAAGTATTTGATTATTGGCGATGGGGATTGATGGCTTGGATCGGGAGAAACTGATGGCACTGAGGGAGCTGAGGGCACTGGGGGAGTTGGTGGCATTGGGGGGAGCTGATGGCATGGGGAACTGATAGCACTGAGGGGAGATGATGGCACTCATGGAGTTGTAAGCACTGGGGGGGGGGGCTGATGGCACTGGGGGAACTGATGGCAATGGGTGGTGGCTGGTGGCACTGGGGGAGCTGATGGCACTGGGGGAACTGATGGCAATGGGTGGTGGCTGATGGCACTGGGGTGAGCTGATGGCACTGGGGTGAGCGAGACTGATGGCACGGGGGCAGCTGATGGCGCTGAGGACTGATGGCAGGGGGGTCTGATGATGGCATGAGGGGGTTGATGAGTTTTTATAAAGGAAAACGTTCTTTTAATTTTTTTTTTTTTCTTATTAGAGTACTCGATTAATCAGTAGAATACTGAGCCGCTCTGTGCTGTAGTATCAGGTGCCGCCACAACTAAAAGTACAGAGCGGTGTCTAGTAAACAGCTAAAAGGAAGCAGGCGCTACTTCAAGAGCCTATTTGGCGGGGAGTCGTCCCCCACCGATTCGGTATTGATGATCTATACTAAGGATAAGCCATCAATGTTATAGGCCTGGAGAGTCCCTTTAATGATTTAGTTGTCATTTTGCTGTAGCTTGTTTATTACTGACTTTTAAGACGGATCTTGCGCTAGGCATAAAAGGCTTATAAAAGAAATGGTGCACAAGCTGTGGCTGAAATATACCAGGGCATTAGGAAAATAGATGTGGCTATGTTGCGTCACTAAATCCAGCTGTTCCATTATTGAAAGTCATCGTTAACAGAGAGCAGCCAATCGCTCTTCCATGGCTTGCCTATAATATCTAAATCTCTTAACGAATAGAAAATGGTTCTTTGCAAATCAGCAATAAAAGCATTACAATTTACTTACAAACTATGTTCAGCGGGAAACGCTGCTGCACTGCTGGTAATTTATGTCTTATTTTTATGTCTCCATTATACAAAACTTGGCTTTTATTCAATGCCCCATATAATTGGAAATGAGTGTTGGGGACATTCTGCTGAACCGTGCTCTGCAGATGTCATTCGTATGCAGAACGCAAAAACAAATTCAAAATGAGATGCCGAACAGCCCACTCCAGGGAAATCTAAATAACTACTTGTAAATTACAAATTCGTATTCCTTATACAATATAGGATGGAAAGACAGTATATCGCTGCAGAGATGACACTGCTACTGTATATCAGGGACTGAAATGCAGAGCTAGGACACAAAACTTTTACGGCATAGTTTTAGTGTTTATGGTTTACTGCCCATTCCTGGCTTCAAGTCAAGCGAGATATCCCAGGATGGTATTTTCAGAGACAAAGCAGCCAGTCCACCATTATGTACATACCAACACTGCAAAACATGTTTCTACCTCATTTGTTGAGGGGTTGTGTGCAAGTCCAAAATGTGCAGACATTTTATAAATATATAGGAACCAAGTAACGCTATAACCATAGGCTCTGTTCACACTGTATAAGCTCCTTGCAATTTCTGTATACATGAGGATGGCTCTTAGCATAATGGGAACATGTCGGACAATACTCCTGAGATGTGTCTGAAGGGAGGCTCAGGCCCGATGTCAACAGAGCCTAATGGTTCTTTAAATCCTCAAAAGACCAGTTGCCCCGAGCCCCGACCCGATATTCTGCAGACTGAACAGACCAGAGTTCACCGGAATGAAGTCTGTTCCGTTTTGTTGCATTACCATGCCAGACACAAAGCAGCGTTTTTGTGTGCGGCATGGGAAACTGAACATGCCGGATCTGGCATCAAAAACCATGTAAGCCAATGCTGCCCAATCTGTTTTATTCCCGGAGACGAAAGAAACGGATCCAGCGCCCATTAATTTACAATGCTTTTAGTTCCGGATCCAGTACGTTCATTTTCAAAATAATACAACCAGATCCATGCTGAATGGATGTAGCTGGTTGTATTATTCAAATGGATACGTTTTTCTGTGGTTTCCTTTTTCTTTTTTTTTTATTATGGCGTATACTGTATATGGAGCTATCATTTTTTTCAATTGTTACCTCTTCATGTGAGTCTTCATCTTAAAGCAGAAATCTTCTCATTATTTTTATGTCAGGAGAAAAGTAAATAGGATCTGTGTGTCACACAGGGGCAGTCTATGGTACGCATGGTAAAACCTGTGATTGTACCCAGACCGTTCATATGAAGGCATACTTTTTTACATCTGCAGTGCACAAAACGCAATATACCGTATTTTTGCCCATGTAAAACACTCCCAAAGACTTGAAAATACATAAAGATATTTAACATACACAAGAGATTTAGAAACTTGCAATTACTCATGATTAAATATATCCTGCTATTTTGTGTCTACTGCTTCAATGCAGGCCTATGTGTCTCCATGGTAACAGACTACAAACTGTGCAGTCGGGTGCTGTAATCATACTCCATTCTATCTGCTGCCTACTCCTTGCTAAGTTACATCTGGTCAGTTGACAAAAAGTGGTGTACAAATAAAAGAGTGAAACATGACTGCCAGATCTATTGTTAGTAACCGTGGAAACGCATTCATATGGTAAGAAGTTGTAAACACTAAATAAAGGATATTTTTACCAAAACTATGTGCAATGTTGTGTAGGACATATATACACCAGTTACAGTGCCGTAGAATGACCATTATACAATGTACGGAGCTGTGGCGTTCAACTTTGTATACATATATATATTACTTATAGAACCTGTAGCGGCCGCTAACAGCTAATCATGGGGATGTTGGGTGTTGGACCCCAGGGGCGGATTGGCCATAGACCTTACAGGAAAAATTCCTGGTGGGCTGATGCCCAAGGGGCCACCTGAGCCCTCCTCATGGCCGGCCAGTGGAAGCTTTTGGGGATGTATTTTGTGATGGACTGTGGTATTTTGGTCTGTTGTTGTGGTATAATGTGCCACAATATGGTACTGCTGACCTGCCTACTTGTGTTGGCCCTGCCTTCTATGAATTTGGACCCCACTACGAAACGGGGCCACTTTTAGTATTTTTTCCAGGGTGACATTAAATTCCCAGTCTGTCCCTGTTGGACCCTCACCAATCTCATACTGTATTGATGACCAATCCTCTGGTCACTAAATTGGCGCATCTTCAAGTCTAACATTTGTGTCTTGAGATCTTACTATGCCACCTCTTTAGTGGAGCAAAATTGCATCAATTTATTGAACTTTTCAAAAATCTAAGTCATTCAAATGCTCATATAAAGCTAACTTATTTTACTAAGTATGTTTGGGATAATACCTAAATAAAGTGCATAGGGGGACATTTTTTAAAGCAATAGTGCCACTATAGTCTCAAATGAGGCGCACAGCATACAGTATTTGCTCCATAATTTGGAACATGTTGAGCTTTTTAGAAAAGTGGTGAGAAAAGGGGCAGAGCTTGACAGGGTGGAAGTTATGCTCAAGTCTACACCAGCCCCTAGCTGGCCTAGATTTGAGTTTCTGGCAAATGGAGGGCCTGTCTCTTAATAAATTAGGCGCGTCTCACTCTGGCACACAGGGATCAATACTGGCAGATGGGAACACCGGTCTTTATAAATCTCCCCCATAGTGCCTTACCCATAATGAAATATACTGACTGCAACTACATACTGTGGCTTCCCAATGTGCACATCACATATATGACCTGCCTCGTGTGGCTTTCCTCTGAGGACTCTGGTTTCCACTCTTCAAAAGAATAAATACGCTGACAGATCTGATGTAGGAATATTAGATTGTGCCCCACAGAGGACTGATATAAGTGATGACAATTTCTGTACAGTGCTGAAGAATATGTTGGCGCTATATGAAGAACATAAATTAAGAAAGGGTTACCCCCACGCATAAACTGGAAGAAATCTGGTCCTATGCTATCCGTGTCATAAGTCTTTTCTTACAATTACTTTTAATAGAAATAAAGTTTAATAAATTATCTATCTATCTATCTATCTATCTAATATCTATCTATCTATCTATCTATCTATCTATCTATCTATCTAATATCTATCTATCTCATATCTATCTATCTCATATCTATCTATCTCATATCTATCTATCTATCTATCTATCTCATATCTATCTATCTATCTATCTATCTATCTATCTATCTATCTATCTCTAGCTTTGTTAAGGTCTATTAGATGGGAAGATACAGCAGGTGATTGTTGGGAAGGAAGTGTTCCTTCCCGTCAATCGCCTCCTCCTCAGCGGACCACTGCATTACCATGCATTGATCTCCTCCACAGTATGGGGAGGTACGATCACTAGTGCCTTCGCTAATCCCTATACAGACACGTTGTTTGCCAGCAGCAGATCGTTATTACGCAGCACGATCTGCTAGCAGCAAGGCACATTTTTTGTGACCACACAACTGATCGTTCATCAGCGTCACTTTTGCACCACCAGATAATCGCTAACGAACATTCCTATAATTAGCGAGTTTCTGACGGATTCTTGGCCCATGTAAAGGGCCCTTAAGTCATAGAGAAAATACTCAATTTTTTTTTATAAACCGGAGACAGACATTGTTTTCATGTGGATTTTGCAACAAAATCCATGTCAAATCCATGTGTATTGATGAGTCTAATTGACAGGAATCTCTGCATAGTTTCTAAAAAAGTGATTTGTGATATAAGAAATGATATGTCACTTTCTGGTGCCAAACAAACACGAGAGCCGCATGGAAACAACATGCAGGTGGCCCCATATAGATTATGACGATCTGTAAATCCATGGCAGAAATCAGAGTTTCGGATCGCTGCTGTGAATTCCACTGCAAATACACATCAGTGTGAACATACCTTAAAGAGCAACTATCCTTTCAACAAACTTTGCATCAATCAGTAGCACAGTGCACGTAAATGAGGAATATCACTATTTCTGGTCATTATATGCCTTCTAGTATTTTTATTTTTTACCAGTTTTCCCCTGCAGAATGTCTAGTTTGCAATTCTCCTGGATCTGGTGAGTGGAGACTAGTTGTGATCCACTGCACACAGAAAGTAGAGGAGAATCTGCTTCCTAACCATCCCTCACTCAGAAAATGCCCCAGGATCATGGAGGACATTATAGAGAGGTACTACACAGAAACACAAGAGGGGGTCAGTCAGCACGTCCCTGTATGCAGGTGCACGTAGCCATGGCAAAATATACACACAAAGACGGTAATGCAACAGCACTCTGCAACCAGAGCTCTGCCCTGCCTCTATGCTAGAAGTTAACAGAGGCGTCAGTGTACATTTTGATCAAAAAGTAATAAGCCACTCGCCACGCCAAGGCCGCCTCTATGAGTGGTCCTAACGCTAAATCCTACCTGTTATGGGCCATGAGAGCCACATAAAATCCAGGGAGTGCGGGCCCAGCATGCATGCTAGGATAAACCGTGCTTATTAACCCTTTCTGGTGCCATAACAGCCTCCATTAGATCCAGGGACGCAGGTACCAACATGCATGCTGAGCCCACTGTGTACTCCTCCTGGAGCCAGATGGCTATTAGTAGGTACTATGAGTGCAAGTTCAGTTTTATACTTACTCTGATTAAAACCGTCTCTCACTCAGAAAAAGCCCCAGGATCATGGAGGACATTAGAGAGAGGTATTGACATACCTGGCTGTGAATAAAGCACTTGGACTGAAATATAACCTTTCTATTTAGTTGCATCAGTCTCTTTGCTGGCTCTCCTGGAGTCCTGTCTCACTCAGCTCCCGCTCACTCCCCCCCCCCCCCTTTCCTCTCCTTAGACTTGTATTGGCATGTATAATATGATATTTCTGTAAGATGCTCCCATCCTGTACAGATTCAAAGCATATTTAAAAAAGAAAAGCAATTACCAAGGGGAGGGGGAGAGCCGTAAACGGCTGATAACATGAGAAATTGATATTTCTCTTATAAAACATATTGAAAAGTTTCTTATAGTCGCTTGTATTTATTGAATTATGCAAAGCTGTGTGACCATGTAACTCTCTCTCCATAACGTCCCTGGAAGAAGGCACTGTCAGGACCTTAGGAATGGCACTTACATAGTTTTATGCTTTGAATGCCATTATGACTTCTTGTCCTGTCCAGCACCTTCCTGTTGCAGGAAAGTCAAATAAGACAGGAAATCTCAGCACTTCCAGCTGTTTTCACAGCGCCAAGGTTTCGGCTGAATGTCTCAGACTGATGTGAAGTTTATACAATTAAATCAAGCGGACTTACAGCAGATCTGTCAGCTGAATATGCTGCCCCGTGTACACAGGTCTGGACTCCTATTAGCGAAATCAAAAACAAAAACAGCACCATGTAGTCATAGTCTGGTGTAAGTGAAATGCTGCCCCCACCCCTCTGCATGGCGATTGATTACTGTGTATGCAGCCTGTCAGTCACCGCCGTGAGAGGCCAGGCAGCGTTCCCCCAATGAATGCAGCAGACTGCTCATGACAGGCTGCCAGAAAACAGCTTGTGTCTAATAATGGGCCAGCAAGGATGATCCATTACCTACCTGCTTATTTATCAGAACATTTGGACAGATATCAGTTGGGTTAGGTTGGTTCGGACAGACCTCATCTGTGGGCCACATTTTCTGACTCAGCGTCACACCAATTCATTTACTGTACTACGTATAGCGATCTATTTTCTAGCTAGAACATTAAAACAACGGCAGGGCCGATTTCTATTCTTTTGTAAAGAGAACACCTGTAAAAATAAGTATATGTATATAACGCGTTTATTAAACGTATAACTTACAGGTATCTCATCTAGCAGCATCAGTTTTTATGTCTGACGTGTATCATTTGATAATAGCCAGGTTTGCATCTCTCTTAGAGCGGGTGCTGATGGGCTGCTCTCATGTAACCTGACTCTATGGGCACTACAATAGGGCCTCGTTCACACTTCAGGTCGTGTGCTGGACACGTTCTCAACAGATGGCACACACACCCATTGATTTTAATGTGTTTGTTCACACATCAGTGGTTTTCCATCAGTGGAAAAAATTGCACCACTGTGGTCCGTGATGTAAACCATACATGCCCATTGAAGTCTATGGGCCAATGAAAAACCACTGACACAACAGTGGCATCCGTGTTCTGTCAGTGGTTGCTCACTGACCACTGGTAGAAGGTGCTCTGGAAATTAATATTCAGCTGAGCAGCATTCGTGAAATATGGAGGACACGGAGGACAAAAAAATGGACACAGGGACCAAACACGTATTCTTCACGGATAAAACACGGTCGGATTTTCCAAAGATCTCAAACGGACGCAGAAGTGTGAATGAGCCCTAAGTTTTGCACTGGGAGGAGCATCTCAGAGACAGAGCTGGACATTCCTACTGTGTATTCACATGCATGTAAAAGGCAGAGGTCATTAAAAGGGGTGTCCTATATGGAGATCATTAAAAGGGAGATCATACGGGGAGTTTCCTGTATTGATGATCCTCAGGATAGGTAATCAGTATCAGATTGGCAGAGGTCTGAGTCTCGGCACCCCCGCTGATCAGCTGTTTACCTGCTTGCAGGAGTGCTGTGTTCTCTTCAAACAGCTGATCGGCAGGGGCTTCGGGTGTCAGACCCCTACCGATCTGATATTGAAGACCTATTTTCAAGGTAAGTCATCAATACAGGAAACCGGCCAACCCCCAGAGCTCACAATTGGTGGAGGATTGCTAGGAAGAAATAAGGAGATGCTCTTGGAAAGAGTGGGACCCATTGACTGTTCTTGTACAAGGGCCCTCTGCTGTCTGGGTCTGTCCCTATGAGAGTACTATTAGTATTGTCTTCAGTGGTTTAGCAATTAGCAAAAGAAATTCAAAGACAGAAGGGTAACACGTGGAAACACCCGTCATAGCGCACTATGTGCACCGCAAGTACCCTTCCCTCCCAATTGAGCATGTCTGTTAGGTCAGAAGAGTACAGAGTGCTCCACTACTCTTATCTATGCATTTACTGTACAGTATACAAGTGATGTGTCACCCGTCACTGCGTCCTCGCACTCAGGCAGTGCCGCGGTAATGGTCTTTTAGGAACATTTGTGTCATCATGCCTAATTCATAAACCTGCTGCAATCTACTGTGATTACAGCACACGCTTTCTTCATGGTAAGTACAGTAATCATGTCTTCTTATTCAACTTGACAACCAATTTTCTTTTTTCCTGTAGTAATATTACACTACTATTAGAAAACAGGTTTATATAGCATATCGTTTCAAGGAGCATGAGCAGCACTGAATGTGCAGTGCATACCCTGCTAAATCTTGCTAATAGGAATGGTTAAAAGGGTTGTGTCAGGAAACATTTTCTACATTTTTCAATCCAGCACCTAGATCTGAATACTTTTGTAATTACATGCGATTAAAAATTATGTATAGCCACTGAGTTATTCAGTAAAATGTATCTGTATGGTGCCACCTGCTGTTTGTCCTTTTCCTTATTTTTTGGTCCGTCTCGCTGAGCTGGTCGAACGTGCTCAGTTAAAATCTTCAACTGCCAGCAGCCATATGTTCTGTTAGAATCTGGAGAAGTTACAGGGAGAGAGTCGCATCAGAAAGGACACACTCCCCGAGCTGCTAGGCTGAAGATTATCTAACAAAAGTAATGAATGTAGAGATCTCTGGAGCCATGTGAGGTACAGGGCTGGTTCTAGCTTTGTTATAAAGGTATTGTCACGTACTATGTGATGTCTCATTTTCATTTATTACATCAATCATGGCATAACCCCTTTAAGGAAATTGCTGGGACACGATGAAGGAGATTTAGCAAAACTAGTGCAATGCAAAAGTGAAGCAGTTGCCCATAGTAACCCATCAATTTCCAGCTCTAAATAAGAGTAGGGCAAGTATTTTTTAAAGGGGTTTTCTGGGTGTCAGGACATAAATATCTGATCGGTGGGTGTCTCCTGTTTGAGGAGGCACGCTACGGCCGCTTCATAGGCCAGTGACATCATGTTTATCGGTTAAATGGGCTTGGGCTGCAATATCAAGCACAGACACAACACTTGGTAGGCTGTGAGGAGGCCACCGAGCTCACTGGAGCACGCCAGCCTCTTCAAACAGCTGATCTACAGGGTCAATGGGTGTCGGAACCCCACCAATGAGACATTGGTGACCTATCCTGATGATCGGTCCTCCATGTCAAAGTCCTGGAAAACCCCAGGACTTTTATGAATGTTCTAACGTCTACCAGAAGATGTAGTTCTACAAGTATGACCACTTTATTGGACAGTTTCCAACTAAAATCTTAAAACATGGGATTGAACACCCTCATTGATTCAAAGGCTTGCATACTGGAATCTATAACTGGTTGGTATGGGCAGCAAGACCATTCAACCGTGCAGTAAACAGGGACTAATTATAAATGAACGGTTAATTATTATACCAGTTACCTGCAAGTACATGAATGCCATTTGTATGAAGGTTTCTTGGCTTTTTTTGGGGGGGCCACCAGTTATGAGGTTTTAGCAAATATTCTCCTCCAAAATTTGGAATAGAAAAGTGATATCAATAGTAAGAGCTATAGTCCCCAACATACATACACAGGGAGCCCCCACCACGAGGCTTCCTGGGCTAGCACACAGCTCAGCCACTGCACCAATACTTACACACGGTTGGCCAATAATATTATTCAGATGAAGCGCTCCAGTAGCATTTAGTTATCCCACAACCTATCATCAGTGTTTGATGGCAACACAACATTACAGATGCTATTTGTATGGAGAACCGAAGCACTGAGGCATGGGGATCAATGACCCCAGCGCCTGAGCAATGTTCCCGGTGGTGATCTCATGCTGTGTTCCATCAGGATCACTGTTTGATCGTACAGCCTCTGCAGGCAGCTACCGTGTCTGTATAAATGAGCCTTAAAAGTTTCCAAAGATGTCATCCAATTTAGCGAAAAATATATTTCCAAATCCATTTAACTGAAAAGCTGAATTTGCATAAAGTATCTTGGCATGGACGAGTCTTACGGTGGATTCACAGGTACCAATAATTAGGCAGATTATCAGGAACGGCCGCTCCTGCGAAGGCTCGTTCCCGGTAATCTGGCCATCTAAATGTGCCGCCGATCACCTGATGAACGAGCAAAACGCTTGTTCAGATCCTGTTCGTGCAGGCGCCAACCAATCATGGTTCCTGGGCAGCAGATCATGTGGTCTAAACAGCGATCTGCTGCCCAGTGTGACACAGTGAGAGGTTTGGTGATAAAAAACAGGTATTTTTCTCTCAGCCTGTGCTGCTGGGTTGATTGCAGCCAGGTGAGGGCAAATACTGGACCGGATTTTAAGTGCCGGTCCGGGATTTTTGGGTTAATACCAAGCTGCCTTTAAAAGACAGCAAGGTTTATGCAAGTCTCGGTGTGCGTTTGGGGACCCGGAAAGCTTGCAAGACAGAGACCTGGGACTGGCTCTGTCTGTATGGACTTGGGGGGCACAGAGCGACGCCAAGGCTCAGGTCGCGGGGTCCTAGTCAGGTGGACTAGAGAGCCCAGCTCCCCAAGGGAATTGGTTGCACAGCCTTGGGGCTGGTGGAAGTACCAAGAGGTAAAAGCTGCACTACTGCCAGGTGTGAACTGACACCTAGGATCCCAGGTGAACTTTGTTTCTGTTTTGCCGTGCAAGATCAAGCACCAACATTATTTTGTTTTCTGTGTCTGAACAAGCACCAAAGCCTGAAAAGTGACTGTTGTGTTGTGCCTAAAGTGTGAATAAACACTGCAGATTGATTTACAACGTGTTTTTGCCTCTATACTGCACCTGCCTACTTTGTCTACCAGAGCGACTCCCCACACCAGAAACAATGATATCGCCATCGCTATAGCCATGCCCGGTCCTCGTACTGTAAAGGGGATCACTGCATGTAAATACAGCGGTCTCCTTCACTGAATGAGCAGCCGAATGTCGGCTGTTCCATCGGCCAGAGTAAACCCGCCTTTAGATTATCTATGTTAATCTATGTTCCTACAGCCCCTCATTCCCACAATTTTTTCCTTGACATACATAATCATGCAGTGTTTCCAGATACATTGTGCAGCCTCCCAGCTTGCCATGGTCCGTAGTTTGGAACAGGATCAAAATGTCAGAACCTGACGGCATAATCCACCTCATGAACACATGATAGGGCACTTTATACATACTAAAAAATATCCTTGAGCTCTTCTCTTATGTCAGGTTGATAAAACGTGTATTAGGTCATTATATACTTGTAAAAAAAATATAGAAAAACCAGGTGACAGCGTATCTGGGGGCTATTATGGCCACCAAACGTTACTCAACTTGCTAATCTGTCTATTCATGCAGTCATATCGGCATTCCTGCCTTTCCTGGAACATCAAGGAGGCTGCTGGAAAAAGAGGAGACATCCCGGAAGAGTCCTGGAAGCAAATCTCTTGGATGTGGCAGAAGCCTAACAGCATCTCCAGGAAAGCAACTGGGATATGACGTCATCAGATGCCATAACCCAGTGCGTCTGAGAGGGTGGCTCCATGTCAAGTGGTCTACTAAAAAGGGGCGTGTCCTGAGAAAAACGGCTTTCTTCATGTCCAGGAGGACATTAACAATATGTTGGTACTCCTCAAGCCTGAAGAAGGCCATAAAAACCAACAAGTCAGTTACCATAGCTGTGATCTTCAGGGTTACATGGCGGCAGCGCTAGTAGCATCAGGGTCATACGACCTTGAAGATGTCCGGTAAGACAATCCAGATTCCTTATCAATACCTGCAACTTTGGCATGCCTTCAGGACAGAAACACTTAATAGAGATATGCAGGTCTCACAGTTCACAATAGTGGTGGGTAACTGAACATCAACATGCATATACAAGCATCTATGAAAACATATGGACACATGCCCATTGGAGACTTGGAGACACAATTGAAGTGGAAAGGGGACACTGTCCCAATAGGAACCTGATGAATGGGAAGAAATTTTGCAGTGGATCCCCAGACTGTTCCTCACATCGCTTATCTCATTTATACTTATTTACACAGGGTATACAGGACTTTACTTTTCCTCCATAGGATGGACATAAGACATTCTCCCTTGTGTGAAGGAAGAAAACTGCCTCCTGCATATGTTATGGAATTCCCTCAAATTCTACATATACGCCCCTTATATGCATTCTTGGCCATGTAAAAGATCTTGTGATCTGTGAAGGGGAAAAGATAGCCTCGAAAAGTAATTGCCCAGCGAAGGTTAGATGAGATGAAGGTTAGCCTCCTGACGAAGCCTTAACGGTGAAACGCGCATTGAGGTGTCGCGTTACAGGGTGCTACACTGGTCGGATAATAGGTAATATTGCCATCATACCTGGACTCGTAATGGTATTTGTTGTTTTTGCACTATAGGCCCACTGTCTACCAAGACTTTGGTGCGGCCTTTTTGGACCGTATATAGGGACGCCCTACATTTACCTTATCATGGTTATGTAGAGGATTTGTTCTCTGCATGTTCTATTCACACTACCTTGAGCTGGGATATTTTTTCTTATATGGTTATTGATATTAGATTCTTTCGCCGACTATGTGTTTTCACCCGGTATCAGTCTCTGGGTGTTAGCCTGATATTTATCGGACTTTTCAGTCGTCAACTTGTCTCCCATGTTAATGTATTTTGAGTATGCCTAATAAAACTGATAGAGATATTTTATCTATTATTTCAGTGTAATTTTTTGATTGGCACTTTTTTTTTCTGGTTTTGGTGAACATATTGTTGACACCAGTTGCATAGGATGTGTGTGATTTACCTTGAGGTGCTTTGTAGGTTCTAAGGAAGAAAACTGCATCCTGCATATGTTTTGGAATTCCCACAAATTAGAAGGATACTGGAAGGATGTGGTCAGACTCACTAATTCTACATATACGCCCCTTATATGCAATCTCGGCCATGTAAAAGATCTCGTGATCTGTGAAGGTGAAAAGATAGCCATAGCTCAGCTGCTTTACATGGCTCGAAAAGTAATTGCCCAGCGAAGGTTAGATGAGGAACCTCCATCCATGGAGGAATTTATAAGCAAAGTGAATTGTCCTTGGAGAAAGGGATATACTTGAAAAGAAATTATACCAATCAATTTGAGACATTATGGTCCAAATGGCTGGATACCCCAGGTTTAGCCCCTAGACATCATCAATTCACAATAGACTACTGTTAGCATGTATTATGTAGTATATAGTACTTTTATACTCACATCTGCGTTGTCAACTCCGGCACTCTGTTATGGTCACGGCATATATGCTGGATTTCGGACGGACAAAAAAATACTACACATATTATATGCCGAAAAGTAGCCGGATCCCATTATAGTGAATGGGATAGGCATGGTGGTATCCGCCTATGCCGGATACAGTGAACTCCGGCAGGGCGTTCCTCTGTTACAAAAGACTGCTGGAATTCACAACGCAGATGTGAATGCGGTCTTAACATTTTTAAAGCCTTAACAAAAACTTGATTTAAAATAAAAAATCTGTATTACAGGCACAGTTCTGGTCTTCTACCTTCTCTTAATCACTGAAGCAGTTTGTAAGAAAACCCACAACAAAACGTTTATGCCATAGAATATCAAACAGGTCAGAAAATATAACTACCTTAGTTAAACATAATTTTTATTTAATGTATTTAAAAATAATTAAGGCACTTAAATAAGGAGATGCATTGGACCATCAGTCCCAGGGAAGGAGTGCAGAGTCAGCACAACCTATGCTCACCCTGTTCTGAAAAGGCCGACCCCGCTCTCCAATCTATCTCCTGTTCCCTAGGGACATCAAGGTAAAAGCGGATTAGTTCTAGTTTTCCCTTCTAAAGGGAATCTGTCACCACAATCTTAGACTATTATTTGCAGTAATAAATGAGCAGTACTGCACATAAGCAGTCCTGGTGCGTCCTGCTGTGGAGCAACCGGATTTGTTCATCTGCATCACTCATATTCATTATTATCCCTATCTCCGTATATGCATTAAAATGTATTGCCTCCGATGAGGTTCTTTTAAGATGGCTTCCGTTAAGGCAAGACCTCATTAGTCTCGTTCATGCGCCATTACTGTATGTAGTGATGCATGCATAAAAGTATTTCATACTGAATCAGAACCTGGATTTGTGACATATACCACAATCATTAACTAATCCATATTTAGATTAGTTATGAAATCCATTTATGCATGCGCCACCACTTACAGTAATAGTGCATGCATGAGACTAATGAAGTTAGCCTTCAAGGGGTTCTGCAGTTTGTTTAAACTAATGATCTATCCTCTGGATAGATCATCAGCATCTGATCGGCAGGGGTCCGACACCCGGGACCTCTGCCGATCAGCTGTTTGTGAAGGCAGCGGCACTGGCAGTAGCGCCGCGGCCTTCTCTCTTTTACTGCCGGCCCAGTGACGTCATGACTAGTATCAACTGGCTGAGCGCGGCTAAGCTCTGTTCACTTCAATAGAGCTTAGCCCCCGCCCAGGCCAGTGATACAAGTCGTGACGTCACTGGGCCAGCGGTTAACAGTGAAAAGGCCGTTGCCTTCTCA
The DNA here is from genome assembly GCA_033119425.1 of Bufotes viridis. Lineage (NCBI taxonomy): Eukaryota > Metazoa > Chordata > Amphibia > Anura > Bufonidae > Bufotes > Bufotes viridis. The sequence continues at coordinate 542,641,053 of CM065589.1, read as the reverse complement.
AACAGCTGATCGATAGGGGTCCCGGGTGTCGGACCCCTGCCAATCAGATGCTGATGATCTATCCAGAGGATAGATCATCAGTTTAAACAAAGTTCAGAACCCCTTTAAAGAGAGCTGAACCCAGCCATACCCACATTTTCACCCAGGCAGTCCCCCTTATATGAGCATCAGAGCATTTCATGCTCTGATGCGCTCCTTTGCTCTGTGCGATTCAGCAAAGGCATTTTTCAGAGACCCGGTGATGTACCGGGGTATCCATAAGGACTGGTAGGCAGAGGCTTCCACCCAGCAATGAGCCCGATGACGTCACCGGATCTCATGGGCCGGCTTTAGAGCTGCCCTAGCCTGTAAAACGGCTAGGGAAGAGCTAAAGCCCACCCATCAGAGCCGGTGACATCACTGAATACACTGCTGAGTGGAAGCCTCTGTTCAGCAGTGTGAAAATACAAACAAAGAGGGCCTTCTCCTGCGCAATCCAGTGCAGGGCAAAGGAGAGCATCGGAGCATGAAATGTATTGCACGGCCTGCCTGGGTTTAAATGTGGGTATGCCCGGGTTCAGCTCTAAACCCGGACAACCCCTTTAACGATAACCATCTTTAGTGATGCAGATGAACTAATCTGTTTCGTCCACAGCAGGACGCACCAGGTTCACTCATCACTAGTCCAAATTACTATTTTTTATTCCCCCCCCCCCCACCCAGTGGCGTATCTATCACGAGGCAAACAAGGCATTTGCCTAGGGCGGCACTTCCAATGGGGCGGCGCCGCGGCAAGATGCCTTGTTTGCCTCAGTGATAGATTTTTTTTTGTGTCCGGGCTGCGCTGCTGGGTGTGCGCCGGCGCCGCTCCTCCCCGCCCAGCGCCGTTGTAAGTAATTTATTCACTCCACTTGCCTGAGAGAAGCGCCGGAAGACTCACACAGGCGCACTGGCAGAGGCATTGAAGTGCGCATGCGCCTGCCAGTGCGCCTGTGTGAGTCTTCCGGCGCTCTCTCAGGCAAGTGGAGTGAATAAATTACCTACAACGGCCGGCGCTGGGCAGGTAGGAAATGTCTGTGGAATCGGATGACACTTGGGGGGAAAGAATCTGTGGATGACACTAAAGAGGGGGAATCTGTGGATGGATGACACTAAAGAGGGGGAAATCTGTGGATGACACTGAGGGGGGAATCTGTGGATGACACTGAGGGGGGAATCTGTGGATGACACTAAAGAGGGGGAAGCTGTGGATGACACTAAAGAGGGGGAAGCTGTGGATGACACTGAGGGGGGAATCTGTGGATGACACTGAGGGGGGAATCTGTGGATGACACTGAGGGGGGAGAATCTGTGGATGACACTGAGGGGGAATCTATGGATGACACTAAGGGGGAATATGTGGATGACACTAAAGAGGGGGAATCTGTGGATGACACTGAGGGGGGATATGTGGATGACACTAAAGAGGGGGAATCTGTGGATGACACTGAGGGGGGAATCTGTGGATGACACTGAGGGGGAGAATCTGTGGATGACACTGAGGGGGAATCTATGGATGACACTAAGGGGGGAATATGTGGATGACACTAAAGAGGGGGAATCTGTGGATGACACTGAGGGGGATATGTGGATGACACTAAAGAGGGGGAATCTGTGGATGACACTGAGGGGGAGGGAATATGTGGATGACACTAAAGAGGGGGAATCTGTGGATGACACTGAGGGGGAGAATCTGTGGATGACACTGAGGGGGAGAATCTGTGGATGACACTGAGGGGGAGAATCTGTGGATGACACTGAGGGGGAGAATCTGTGGATGACACTGAGGGGGAATCTGTGGATGACACTAAGGGGGAATATGTGGATGACACTAAAGAGGGGGGAATCTGTGGATGACACTGAGGGGGGGGGGGGATCTGTGGATGGCACTTAAGGAGGGGGATCTGTGGATGGCACTTAAGGGGTGGATCTGTCTGTGGATGGCACTTAAGGGGGGGATCTGTGGATGACACTTAGTGGGATCAAGGGAGGGGTGTGAGGTGTGGCTGTCGTTATTCACTTTTAAATACAGGAATACAGGAAAGGATGGAGCCTAAAAGGAAGGGCGGGGTTTACAGAGAAAGGGGTTTGGCCTTGACAGGAAGGGGCGGGTCAAATTTATATTAGGGGGTGCCCGAGTTTAGTCTCGCCTAGGGCAGCACAAAACCAAGATACACCACTGCCCCCACCCCCCCGTTTTCAAACTGTCAGTGCTCATAACTGAAATACATTGTCTGAAATACAGGACTGCTGTCCATTATTCTAGCAAGGTACAGCAGTCCTGAGATCGGATTGCTGACAGTGATGGAATGGGGGACAGTAGGAAAATAAAAAATAGCAATCTGGACCCCATATGTGCAGTACTGCTCATGTATTACTGCAGATAATAGTCCAGAATCGTGGTGGCAGAGTCCCTTCAACAGTCCCTTTTAAAACTGAAAGACATAATATGACTGGTTACTATGGGCAACTGACCCATTCTTCTGGTGCAACCAGTTTTGATAAATGGCTCCCAATGTATTTGGAAATACCGCCACTTCCGTTTCCCCATCGGTAACCCTCGCCAGTTCCTCAAACCGCACAATAAAACCACAAGTTATTGATGACACCTCCTGATGATAATTAAAGCAGGCAGCAATATACCCACCATAGCCGGTCATATACTGCGGCTGTAGAAGGTGGCATCTAATGGTAATGGTGATGGCATGTAACTACAGCTTCATCATCTTCCTGGACCATACAGTCCCTGTCTTTCTGTACAGCGGTAACATATTGTACTGCATAACAGTGTACATACTGAGAACCGCTAACTACCACATATATTGTGTTATTCCCTGGACTAAGATAGCCTAAGGATACATGTAAGAGATGGCTATTTATGTTCCACTTATTTTCTTACTATTTCACAGGATTGTATTTTTGGGGGGGCTATTTACTCCAAGCCAAAGTCGTTTTATGACCCAGCAATTTCATTAATATTCCGGGAATATGCTGAAGAATGAGAAGAAGTCACCTTTCAGAAAGCACGGCTATTTCCTGGAAGCCATTTCTTTTGAAGTAAGACGCTGAGCTCATAAAGCAGAGTGACATTTATTGTTTCATATTACTGCCGCCGCGGGCTCTCATTACTATTTATATGTGCTGCTGGCATCACACGTATATACTGGATCACAGGAAGGGCAAGGGGCAGTAGGCCCTTGGATCAGCCTGTCAAAGGTGCAATTCTTACTCCTATTAACATTTAAAGCAACTGTCCAGTCAGGAGCTAAAAATGTAGAGGATGATCACCTGCTATGTATAGTCCCACATCTTGCTAATTTTTAACTCGGCTCCATTAGACCAGAGCTTTGATCTATGACTACGGGTCATCTACCATGTCTACAAGGAGTCTGAGGTAGTCTGAGACACATTTTTTGTCGCGTCATTGGTTAAGGCTACTGCTCTTTCGCTCCCCCGTGCAGCTCTGCCGTCTCATATTGGCTGCTGTGTCAAAGTCCATCAAAGGCTGAAAAAGTCAATGTATTGAGAGATGATTTTTATTAAAGTCCTTATTAAGTACTGTCTACTAATCCACCAGGGAGAAAAATTGGATTATCAGGGCATTGATGCTGTAATAACGCTGGTTGCTTGTAAGACTGCTGAACGTGGCTTCATCTATAGCAGTCGATTTTCCCAGAGCAGATTAACTACCAAGAAAACATATAAGAAAATATAAGAATAATGAACCGAACTGCTAAGTCCAAGAAAATGGCAAGAAAATCTAAACAGAAACATAAAGCTGAACCCACAGACAGCAATAAGACTGTGGAACCACAAATCCCAGGACGCACACAAACAAAGTCCATAGAAACAACTGCACATAGCATTCACTATATCAGGCAAAGAGGCACAGAAACTACAGGTATCTAAAGGCATAACAACCAAAAAGGTGCCGCAGCAAAGACCAGTCTGAGAAAACTGATTACTCAACCAGATCTTACACAGTCCATTTATAGAGCAGACGCGCATCCATAAGAACGCTCATTCCGATCACTGCCCATTGTGAACAGGAAAGAAAAAGAAAAAAGGAAGAAAGGGTGTATTAAACTGCCAGATTTTCTGACAGATGATCACTAACAAGCATTCCTATGAATGCCCGTTAGCGATTATCTCGCAGTCTAATACTGCCTCCAAATGCCTAATTTGGAGGCCAGGTACACGAGTCAAGAGTAAATCCCACTGCAGTCCACAGGACTTCCTCGTCACAGGGGTCAATAAATTATTTCCTGGTGATTACTTGCACCTCCAGAATCCCTCATATGTCCAATGTTAACAGGGCAGAGTTTAGCAAATGCACGTTTGTTGTCCAATTGGATGTTTTATTTGGGAGCATAAATATACTCATCAGCAGCACATCGCCTTCTGTAAACTGCGGATATGCTGCCGATATAATGTAAATTGTAGGGATTACGGTAACAACTGTTCACCCCCTATTTAGTTTCCATTCACCTGTGGAAATTGCTTTACACGATTGCCAACTGGCATGTTTTATCTTCCATCATCGCATGTTTTGGCCCTAGACCAAGCTGCCTACAAGTACTCTTATTCCTCCTGGAAATATTTAAATAAACTGACAGCTGGGTGTCAATGTGGTGTGTCCCTACACAGTCTGTGAAGGCCGGCACTGATTGGGCAGTGTAAGGCACATGCATGTATTTTATTTATTTTACTCAATTATATAGCACCAACATATGCTAAAGCGCTTTACAGACATTACAGTCCCTAGCGGAGCTCACAATCTAAATTCCCTATCAATATGTCTTTCAAGTGTTGAATGTAACCGGGGTACTAGGAAGAAACCCACACAAACACGGGGAGAACATACAGACTCTATGGTGATGTTGTGCTCGGTCAGATTCGAACCTAGAACCCCAAGGAACTAGTGTTATAAATCCCTCAGTCCCTGAAAGGGTTGTCCAGCCATACAAATAAAAAAAATAAAAAAAACACTGAGAATGTTTTAAAAAAATATTAGTAATATACGCTCGTCACTGATTCCCCGCCACTTCCTGATCCTCCCTGTAATAATGTGATAAGATACAATATATTTCTCCATAAACTCCCTTATAACAGCTGATATTCAATGAAAATAGAAATGTATTTCTTTTCCTAATACTGACAGACCTGACAATAGAATGAGGAGTCTAACCAACCGTATCTGTTCTTCCTTTCTTTGAATAATCTCGGTGTCCAATAGAGCGATGCTAACTGTACACAATTATTGTAAGGCCAGCATGCATTCATTAACGTGTGCAGTGGTGCTAATCCCCTGGAGCAACTACTGTAAATGAGAAGGAGAAATTATCTGCTGATGAGACCTAGCCAAGGAAAGTATCTTGGGAGATCACAGAGCAAGGCAGTGTACATATACCGTATGCTCATAATCCCTGACAAAGAGGCAAGCAGAGCTACCAGACAGTCATCACCTACAAGAGACCAAAACAGCGGAAATAATGCCGAATAATGAGGGCTGCCAATGAACTACAGGGAAATGAAAAGTCATTTCTGTGACTTAATAATGCTAGCAAGTTTATTAGTGCCGCCTCCATAGTAATAAACAGAGGGCACTTAGTGCCTGTCTTTACTAGCTATGCACTGACTGCCCACATCACATATAAATTGTAATTCTTCTTGTCCTGCACCTTTTCACCCCTTGTCTTGCAATCCTTCTTGTACTCTTTCCCCCTAGTCTTGCAATCCTTCTTGTACTCTTTCCCCCAACCCTTGCAATCTCTTGATCTTCCACCCTTTCTCTATTATCTAGTATTCCTTTATGTTCTTGCACCTTATCCCCCTGGTATTGCAATCCTTCTTGTTCCTGCACGCTTTCTCCACCGTCTTGCAATTCTTCTTGTTCATACACCTTTTACCCCTAGCCTTGAATATCCTTTTTGTTCTTGCATCTCTTGCCTGGAAATCATTCTAGTTCTTACAACCTTTCACAATATCTCTTGTTCCTGTGCTCTCTGCACCTTATCCCTTTTGCCCCCTTTATCCTTGTTTCGCAATCCTTCTTGTTCTTGGATCTTTTCTCTACTGTCTTGAAATCCTTCTTGTTCCTGCACCTTTCCCCCCTTGTCTTCCACATTTTATCTTAAACTTGCCATCCTATGTCTGATAGAAAGCAGTCAGGCAGATTAAGAATCAAGTTGATGGCCTGCTCAAAATGTAAACTACCACAAAGATTTTTCATATACAAGAGAAGTGGTAAGAAGAGATTACAAGATGTGAAAGTCAGAAGGTTTTTGTCACCAGTCAAGAAATAGCAATCACTGCAATGAGGTTACGGAGACGAATATATATATATTTATATCTTGACATTTATTTACAATACTATGATTTCTGCAGAAGACCTAATACAGGACCACGTATCATATAGTAATATACATTTACCTGGAATGTCCCCATTATGTACTAGGAAAGGACTTTTCTCCTATCTTGTTCCTTACAATAAGCTGAAGGGCCTGCATTTGTGATCTCCCTTGATTTTACAAGGCCCATTAGCACAATATACTCATAAGCTGCTGGAAATAATATATTGTCACAATCAGTTAAATGGGCCATTAATTGTAAACAGGGAAATGTTTTCTGCTGAATGGAGATACCTTCAGTAAATTGCTTTTATATCTCCTGCAAATGGAACTAATAAAAAAAAACAAAAAACAAAAAATGAACAAGCTAAACCTGGAAACCTCCTAAGGCCTAGAGAAAAAGCTGAGGCTGCCGCTGATAAAGCAAGGTGAGATTCTGCGGGTGTGAGGTGCTAAGCTGCAAGCTTACTGCCTGTTTATGTGAAGATTCTTGCAAAACCCTCAGGTATCAAAATATATTTTCTAAAACATTTCTAGAACATAAAATATATTTCTTAGTGGAACACAGAATAGCAGAATGCAATGCAAATGATAGAAATCCAGCACAATCAATATGCAGCTCCTGGGAGTCAATAACTGGAGTGCTAATATGGCATCTGCCATGGCATTGCGCATGGCCAAGGAGGAAAATACCATAGAGGTATACCATGGGGCTTCTATAGGTCCCTTGGAGAGAAGGTCACTGAAAAAAACGTGGTGCATGAAGGGTCTCCGATATGTTCCTGACTGGAAGATATTGGCGAAAGTCTCCGCTTGAGGGATTAGCCACTGTTGTCAGTTGCTTATCATTTTGGTGCCCTTTTTTGTCAGTGATTTATGTGTTTACATATTTTCATCCGCCCATTGTTTTATTTTGTGTAGGATGTTTTTGTGGTGCATGTGGTGCGCCGGCATCCTCCATTGTATGCAATTTTTGCTGGGGATGGCTGTTAGCTGCGAACCACATGCGGAGGAACTGCCCCCCCAGTTAGAAACAGGCAACAGTGTTAGGGGTTTGAGCAGTTCCTCCCATTCAGGCCACGTTTATTTCAGTGATTTTCACCCTTGGAGAGAAGGGCCTATTTTGAACGGCTTGCAAACAAAAGGCTACAGAATTGGTTCAGTGGTTTGTGGTAAGGGAGTTGAGAGGGAAACAAACACTAGGTTCTCCTTTCACCTGGGAAAACCTGGCACCATAATGAAGTGTCTTTTCTGATTTTTGCTATGGGACTCCTTCTCTTGTATGTATGGCAGTATAAATCCACCAAACGGTGGATGTCTTCATGCTGGATGTCATAGCTAAGTCCGCAAACACAGTGACTGCAACATGGACCTTCTGGATCTGTCTACAGTGGAGACAAACAACTCAGCAGAAGTCCACGAAAAGTAAATAATAAGCCTATTATGCAGACAAAAAATATGAAATGCTGTTGCAAATGGCAAATTAAGCTAGAAATCATAAACGTCCGGGCCTGTGTTCTGGTAAAGCAATATATACGCCATATCTCATAGAGGGAATATATGGGTCTTTGGTTTCTTCATCATTTTCTATGATTTTATTTGCAGCAACCCCTCATGAAACCCTGAGTTGTGAGGAAACACAAAGCTTTCTGCGGCATCTCGGGTGCTTTATGAACAGTGTTATTTCCATAACACGGATAAAAAATCATTGTTATAGGCTGCTTGCTTTCAATGTAAATCTATTTTGTTCCCATCGATATGTAACCGTAGAAGAGATATAGCGCAGCAAGCTGTAAGTCAAACAACTATTATACTGTGCTACAGGAGATACGCTTTCAGATTGGCACAAGCTTTACTAAACATGACAAATGCAAAAGAGAAATCCATTACAAGCACAAGTAAACAAAAACTATTGGCCATCTGTGCACTTCAATAGAAGAACAGCCATTCTGCTCCTCCACCCACTTTTATAGACTTTCAGTTTTTATCCTGCGCAAAATACATTTTCTTTGTAAAAGTCCCCACACAACGCTCAACAGTGAAGAAAATCTATGTTTCGTGACATCGCTAGGGATCTGAAGATCTATAAATTGTTGTTTAATGTATAAATTGGGACAGGTTATGGATGTTAATTGCCAAGTTATAAGCGCAAATGTTATTGCAGGAAACAAAAACTGCAGATGGAATGACAATTGATGTCAAGAATGGCAAAATGCAGATGATTAGTGCAGATACGGACGTGTTTACCAAGTAGAAATGTTCTGCAAGGCATTCTTTGGCTGTGGAAAAGCCTCATGAGTGGGCACTACGTCTTCCAGCCAATCTGTCCTCTACAGACTCCTAATACCATCCAGGTAATGAATGTGCTCATGTAGAAATCAGCTGCGTTAATACAGCATTATCAGAGTAATTATCATTTACATTTGTCCATAAATCAATAGTGTAAGTGACGCAAAATAACTTTTTACTATATTCTATTACAGAAAAGCATCTTTTTCCACTTATCAAACTCATTTCCTTCTCCCTCTGCCTTCTGAACCAATCAGTTATTTATAGTTTGCTGCAAAAATGTCATTAAGGTGGGTTAGTGGCTCGCTGAGAGATCAGGTTCCAGCTGCTGTCCATAGAAAAGAGCTGCTAGAGGGAGTCAGAGGCAAAAAAACACAAAAAGATGGTGGTAGATGGGATTTTGTATCTCACCGCAGTGCTGGATTCACTGCTGCTCAGTTCTGATATGATGCCCTCCATAGTGCTACTTCTGATGATATGCTACACAGAGGAGAGCAGGATCTCCTCTTCTCTGTATGATACACGTATGGGAGAAATCTTATCAGCTAGTCCACATCCATTAGCTCTGGGAAATCTGACAATAAGACTACATTCACACAACAGTAAAAAAAAAAATATTTATTAAAAATGGCAAAACCGTACGTTTTTAACTGATTTTTTTGACTGTTAAAAACCCATGAAGGCTATTGACTCGGTATGGGATCAGGTTCCAGCTGCTGCCCCTAGAAAAGCTGCTAGGAGTTAGAGGCAAACAAACAGATGGTGAAGCAGCTTCTAGTAAATTTTATATCTCACCCCAGTGCTGGATTTATGGCTGCTCAGTACTGAGGTATAATGTGCCATTTATGGGAGAAATCATATCAACTAGTCTACACACATTCACACAATAGTGAAAAAAATATCCATTAAAATCTTTAACCAATGTTTTTTTACTGATGCCTTTCTGATAAATGGACGTTAAAACCGCCCCCTTCAATTGTATAGGGGCTGTCGGTCCATATAGAACATGTTCTATATTTTGACGTCCATTATTCACTGGCTATCAAAAAACGTCTGTGTGAACAAACCCATAGACTGCCATTACAAAAAAACATCCGTGTGAATGTAGCCTTAGAGCCGAAGCCTGCAGAGCCTGGTGGTAAATGCTGGATACAAGTGATCTAATGGGCAGAAATACTATTTCCTGATGTACACACAACAGCCTATTCTGAAAATTCATTATAAACTGTTTACGAGCACGAGATGTACATAGGTTTGTACGAGTCTTCTGCCAGGAAGCAATCCTTATGCATCCCATAAAATGGCACACATTTGGTTTGTCACTTTTTATCCTGCCTGCAATGAAACTACAACATGGTCCATGTTCACACGCCAAGAGTTCCACATTCCTATAGAACACATTGTAGAATATAGTTTCTTCATAGAGTGGAGTTGCTCTTTAAAAGAACAGAAGGCTACTCACTCTGCTCATGACTACTTTAATAATTTTGAAAAAAAAAAAACATGTTTTTTTCCCACATACAGCTTGAACAGAAGTGTCCTGCAAACCACCTTAGGCTCCTTTTACACGAGCGTGTCCGGATTAGGTCCGGAAGCGTTGCGGATGCGTTCAGTGAAAACTGTGCGATTTCACAGGCAAAGCCATTCAGTTTTGCCTGCGATTGCGTTCAGCTGTTCAGTTTTTTCCGCGCAGGTGCAATGCGTTTTGATGCGTTTTTCAAGCGCGTGATAAAAAACTGAAGGTTTACAAACAACATCTCCTAGCAACCATCAGTGAAAAACGCAACACACCCGCACTTGCTTGCGGATGCAATGCGTTTTTAACGCAGCCCCATTCACTTCTATGGGGCCAGAGCTGCGTGAAAAACGCAGAATATAGAACATTCTGTGATTTTCACGCAACGCATAAGTGATGCGTGAAAAAAAACGCTCATGTACACAGCCCCATTGAAATGAATGGGTCAGGATTCAGTGCGGGTGCTATGCGTTCACGTCACGCTTGCACCCGCACGGAAAACTCGCCCGTGTGAAAGAGGCCTTAGTGTAGGTGTCTACAGATGGACTTCCCTATGCATTATACCATGTGCAGCAGATGCCCTGGGCCCAGTCACAGTATGACCAGCAGGAAGCACACTTGGGATTGAAAGACAAGCCTGATGCACATGATTAACTTTCTGAGATGAGTATTAGGGGATATTTGGTGGATATTTCTGCAAATGAAGATCAATGATGTCTTTTGTTTTGTACATGAACCCTCTGAATTGTAAAGCGCTGCGGAATATGGTGGCGCTATATAAATAAAGATTATTATTGTAGGTCCCATTCATGTGAAGAAGTATGTTTTGGAGGCAAGCACATAGGCTTCTGAAAGACTCATTTAGATAAATGGAACAGTCGGAGAAATTTCAGCAACAAATCTGCTGCATGAGAATATCTCTTTATGAAGAAAAAGTAAAATCTAAGGCAAAACAAAGTCAGCTCCTATATTTTGACAGTTCTGGTACATGGTATTATTTTAAAAGAGATTTCCAAACTCTGTTTAGCTGGGATATGCCAATGGGGTAGCTCTCTGCAGTAATGAGGATTACAGACTGCTCCCTCACATTCCTGGCAAAACTAAATGAGTGGACACCAATGCAAATCCATTCTGTGGACTTCACTGTGGTTTCTGGTGCATTTTGCATTTTACAGGTACACATTACATGAGAACCTTCCATAACTTTCTTCGTGGCCTGCTGATAGATGTTTACTACAAACAGGGAAACTCCTTTAAAGGGGTTGGCCACCTTTTGGGGTGTTTTTGCAAACCTCCCCCCTTCCTCCTGGGCAGAGCTGCAAAGGGAATCATACTTATCTGCTCCCCGGTACTTGCTCCCGGCTCCTTTACTTCCCAGCCTTGGCTGCCTCGCTTAGATCTCCCGCTGTCAACATCCACTTTGACACCGCTATAGACAACTGCTGGTCGCAGCAGTATCAAAGCGGGTGTTGACAGCAAGGGATCAGAGCGAGGCAGCGGAAGCTGACCCAAGACCGGGTAGAAGGTAAGTATGCTTCCCTTTTCAGATCTGCCCAGGAGGGTTGTCAAAAACTCCACAAAAGGTGGTCAACCCTTTGAAAAGTGTGTAGAGTAGGCGGGAACCACCGGAGTCTTACCTGCTGGCTGCTATGATGTGCATTCAATGTGAGATTTACTTCACGTCTGCCTCTACATGACTTGAATCCTGCAAATAGAAAAAATGACCATGGATCAGACTCAGCGCGGCAAAACTGACACAGGATTAAATAATTCAGTTAATGTTCACACTGTATAGATATACTGTATTTTCTGCTATGAAAATATACACGGACATGCATAATCTATAAAACGGCATCACGTCATAAGTATAATATTACATATATCACATCGTATAATATAAATGCTCATAACATTCTGATCATTCTAATCAAAAACAGTGCCACTCTTGTCCAATGTATACAGTAGTCCTTCAAATAAGATTATTGTTACAATGGTCTTCCCACGCCCATTGGAACAATGCCACAGTCTCTGCCAATCCGTGGCATGTGTGAGACTGGAAAATCAAACCAATCAAAATGGGTATTTCACTAGTAAAACCCATTCTGATTGGTTGGATCCTTTATTAGGCTATTTTCACACTAACGGCAGGGGAGTCTAGCTGCATGTCGTACTTTTAGTCCGGCGGCCTCTCGCCGTGCGCTGCTGTGCTGCAGCCGAAACTATAGTCAATGGGGACGGAGCGGCAGTCCGGGGGCTCACGTGAACTAGTGGCAGGACGGATCTGACAGGCTGTTCACCTGCCGGAAAAGCCTGATGGACTCCCTGCCGCTAATGTGAAAGTACCCTCACTGTAGTGCAGTGGTGGCAAACCTTTTAGAGACCGAGTGCCCAAACTGCAACCCAAAACCCACTCATTTATCGCAATGTGCCAACATGGCAATGTAACCTGAATACTACAGTCCAGTATAGGATATCTTCCATGTACTTTATCATTTGGCTATAATATCCTGCCTACATTCAGTGCGCTGCCTGTGCCGTTCATAGGGCGCCCTTCTCTGATGAATAGCAGGAAAAGTCTAAGGCATATTGGTACACCATAGACTGTTTCCAGGGTGCCGCCTCTGGCTCCCGTGCCATAGGTTCGCCACCACTGCTTTAGTGCATATAATGATTGGCTGTCAAATAGCGCCTCTCTACATACAGAGTGGTACTACATGTTCTATGCTGCCCTCTACCTGTATCAGGATGAGTTGCTTCTTTGGACACCAGGTTAGGGTAGCTTCATGTTATTTTTTTGGTACACTGTGGACCCTGAAGAAGCTCCTGTCCTCCCCATTGAAAGTGGCTTACAGTATTGAGCAGCCATACCTGAATTTTATATGTAAGGTCTTGCTTTATCTGTTTTAGTTATCTGCTTATTTTTTTTTAAAGGGGTTGTGCAGCCAGTACAAATTGATGACCTATCCTCAATATTTGATCTGTGGGGGTCTGACTCCTGGCACCCCTGCCAATCAGCTGTTTTAAGAGGAGGTGCCGCTTGTACGAGTACTGCTTACTCTTCAGGATTACACTGCGTGTTGTCTCGCTTTTAGCGGCTGCGCAGTGTAATTACAACTGCTCGCACAAGCGCTGTCTCCTTTTCAAACAGCTGATCAGCAGGTGTGCCAGGAGTCGGACCGGACCCCCACCAATCAGGTATTGATGACCTATCCTACACAAAGCCTTTAATCTTCATTTTGAGATGACATTTTTGTGGAGGGGGCACAGAATCACATTATGGTTGATGCTACAGTAATGTGAGCAGAAGTCAGAGGCTCATGTGAACTGTAATTCATCAGCAAATGAAGCAAACAAACAGCTAGAGAACGGCAGGGTGAATTTCTCCATCCAGCAGGTAATCATATGAACGGAGTGGACTGAATTTAATTCGCCAAGTGTCAATCTCTCGAAAAATCTACAGTGCTTTCCAGCGCAGACGCTGATTAATGTATGCACCTAAGGATGCCACCCTAAATGGCTCTTTACGCAGTTCTAATCAATCATGGCAGCCTAGTCAAAAGGTCTACCATGAAATCACTAATCTAATTTCCAACCAATGCAGCAATTCGTGAATAATGATCGCTGTGTGTGAGATGGAAATTACATGTGACACAAGTAAAGACATTGATTACCACAAGTCACGTCACCTCAAACAGAGTGTGATATCGCAAAAAAGATCTACATCAATGAATGTCGGTGACATGGAAAAGCAAAGAAGAGTATGGGAGCAGTCTATGATCAACATAACATACGGTATTACCATGGCATTGCGCCAAGAAGTTGTGAAGCTTTATGGGTTGCAGAGGTTACAACTAGACCTCAAGTGAAAAAACAGGAAAATCCAGCTTCTTAAAAGTTGCAATTTTATTCCATCAGGTTAAAATCTTCAATACAGAAAATGGACTCAACGAACAACGCGTTTCAGACCTTAAAAAACATTACGGTCCTTACTCATGAACAACTAGACCTACACCCACTGCTTAAGAGAAATGCCAAGCTACTGGGCAGTAGGGTGAAACACTGGTATATTTATACAATATAATACGCATAAATAAAATCAAAAGCCACAATCATTCTTGTCCAGTGAGATAAAAAGTTCTTTAGTTATTTTGTATTTGAAAGCTCCGTTCCATGGCACTATAGAGCTAAAAGCGGGTACACATACTGATATAAACAATACAAGTACAATGAACATGAACTTAGTAACAGACTGGTACAGAGGAGGAGAGCAATCTACAAGGTAAAGGGAAAGGCACAGTAGGGGAGGGTAAAAGCGGCTCTTCTGGCCTTGTGGTGGCAGCATGCTCATGGCGGGTGGCAGGCTTTCCTTAAGAGGTGGGTTTTCAGATTACTTTTGAAGGTTTGGATGTTGGGGGAGAGTCTGATGTCCTGGGGTAGTGAGTTCCAGAGTATGGGGGAAGCAAGCAGGAAATCTTGTAGATGATGGTGCAAGGAACAGACAAGAGTAGAACAAAGAAGCAGATCTTGTGAAGATCGGAGATTATGTGTGGGAAACAAGGTCTGAGATGTATGGAGGGGGCAGTTGTAATTCCGAATACAACCCAGTTAGCCTGATTTCAAACCCCCTCTCCTGGTCCTAGAAGTTGTACCCACACATGCAGGGCGCTTTTCCACCACTACCACCTCCACATGCGTGAAGGGGGCTGGCTGGATTAATCAACTAAGCCAACCCCTGCTCCATCACAGCTAATTCAGAGAGAGGCCTGGAATTGGAACATCAGGGCAGTATCCAAAATTAACGTACATTAGTAAGATTTATTATTTTATATTTATCAAAAGTAAACGAAAGAACTTTTAATCTGGCTGGATTCTACTACATTTTGTAGGACTGCGCTAACATTTTGCCGTAGGAAATTTTTGCATTTGCACCGCAGTCATTCTAAGGGATGGTTTGATAACCTAAAAGTGACCCTGGACATTTTTTTTTTAAGTGAACCCATGTTGTAGGTAGGTCCAAATTGACAGAGGATGGGCAACACAAATAGGCAGGGCCAACACATGTAGACAGGGACAAAAGAAGTAGGCAGGGCCAGCAATACCGTAGTGCAGCACAAATAACCGCCACAGCAGAACCAAATACCACAAGGCAGCACAAAATACCGCGCCAGCAGAACCAAATTCCAAAGTGCAGCACAAAATACTGCAGTATTCACCTGTGAGGACGGTGATTCAACGGAATTCAGGACGGCAAGTGCGGCTGCCAGCAAGGTGCAAAAGTACCTTATGCCCCTAGTATTAATTAATGCTGTAAGAATGTGATCATTATGTACCCGGCTGGAGGCCGTGAGAAGGGTTTGAGTGGCCCCCTGGGCATCGGTCCACAGGGATATTTCCCTGTAGGGTCTATGGCCAGTCCGCCCCTGGTCATTCTGCAATTATACTTTGACTTGAACTCACAAATCATTATGTAGTTGGCCTAACTTGGCCAATTTCATTGGAAAGGTAAGGCATACTAGAAGTACATACTAGGTATACCCTTGTAGTTGTCCTTGTATTTTCAAGTACAACTATGGGCGTGGATATTTCTGTTCATATCCAGAGTAATTTTTAAATATAAAAAGCATGAGGACATAAGTTCAAAAATCTTAAACTAGTGACATTCTTGCATATGCCATCACTATTATTTAGTTAGAAAGGAACAAGAATATATGTAGGATCATAAAAAAAATCTTAGTTTACTCAGTTTACAAAGCTTCATGTTCTGTAGATTATATGATATAGTCATTGATAACAATAGCTAGCATGATGAAGGTCATAACATGTAACCATGGGGCCACATAGCGAAAATTGGAAACTGATCTTTACTCCACCATGCACAGTGATGGCACAATAGTGGGATAATGGTACAACACAGGGTTAATGCACACAGTGATGTCAAAGTACACAGATAATGCACACAATATCACATCTACTGGATAGTATTCCCACTGAAAGCAGAGCAAAGAGTTAATGTACACAGCGATGTCACACCACATGGATAATGCACACAGTGATGTAACAATAGTGAGATACTGTTCAGGTGTGTATTGCGCTTTGGAATCCCTACACTCGTATATCACAGACATGTCAGCGCTGTACAGATTCCACATCGCTGCTCCTGCCTGTGCCAGCTCGGCTCTGCTGAAGACTTGCATAGCACATCAGTAAAGGGTCTCCTGCACCAGTATGCTGTGCAGAGCTTTTAGCAGAGCGGGCACAGGCAGTAGCTCCGCAGAGCACATCACTTCTCCTGCCTGTGCCAGCTCCACTCTGGTAAAGACCAGCAGGCTTTAGCGGAGGGGGCACAGGCAAGAGCACCAATGTGCTATGCCCTCTCACCTCGCCAGTACACCACTGACATGTACGAGTGCAGGGATTCCTAAAACAAAAAGCTAAAGACACTGGAAGTTCGAGGGCCTATTTTGTAAGTAGAAAAGGAAAAAATAAAGTATGCTACAAAAATTTATTTTATAGCATTTAGAATATTTTTTCCTATAATTGTTCAAAAGGTTAGGTACAATTTGGGGGCTCTGTTGTCAATTTTATGCTGCCCTATCTGAGAGCAGCATAAAGTAGTGATAGAGACCTTGAAACGCTGATATATCACTTACTTTTGTCCAGTAACTTTCTTAAAATCCCCTATGAAGCAGGTCCAGCGGGGTCCTGAGAGTCCTCTCATTGGCACTAATGATTGAGGCTCTTAAATGAAAGCTATATGGCAGAGAGATAGTGTTTTTTTCCCGTCTAGTGATGCTAGCGAAATATGCAGAACTCCATATCAATCGCCAAAACTCAGAGCCAAATGTCACTATTTACTAGGGAGTCACTTCTAGATTGTAGAATAAGAAACTCCCGTCTGAGGTTATAAAAAGAAATCTAAAATTATAATAGTTTTTCTCAGGGAGGGTCTTGTAGTTAGTTATCTATACTCAGCCTTTCCTCCCACATTAACAGGTCCCATCTCTTGGACCCGCGCCTATCTCCAGAACAGACCTCCGAACATGAAGGAGAGTGCACTGTGCATGCGCAGCGAGCTCTTTATTTACTTCTATGGGAGTTCGGAAAATAGCCAGCACTCGGTTATTTTGGAAACTCCCATAGAAATGAATGGAGGTTGGCCACGCATGCGCTGCCGCCCTCCGTTCACTTGAGGGGTCAAGTTCTGGACATAGGTGCAGGCCCCAGAGGTGGACGGGGAGACAAACTCTTTAAAGGGTTTCTGTCATCAAGTTTTGACATTATAAGCTGTCTGACATTAGCTATGTGCTAATGTCAGAGCAGCTTGATAATGTCTTTTTTATAAAAATCCAATTTATATTTTGGCTGAAAAACGTACTTTTATAATATGTAAATTAGCCTCTAGGAGCAGGGGGGGCGTTGCCCTGCTCCTAGAGGCTCTGTGCGGCAACCTGCTGGCACGCCCCTTCTTACTTTGAGTGACAGTGCCGGCAGCGATCCTCCGGTGTAACATGGTATCTCCCTACTTCATGCGATTTCCCTACCGCCGTACTGAGCATGCTCAGTACAAGTAAAGTCCCCGCCCACAGCCTATTCTCCCTTTAGTAAAAACCCATAATCTACATTAAGTTGTACCCTCGCGGGTTCGCTTCGCTCGCCACCCATCGGGCTCGGTCTTGCTGCGCTCGGCTCTTATAAAAACTAACTCTATGCTGCCATTGATGGTAAAGAATGAACTGGATAGTAAAGAAAGGGAGAATAGGCTGTGGGCGGGGACTTCACTTGTACTGAGCATGCTCAGTACGGCGGTAGGGAAATCGCATGAAGTAGGGAGATACCATGTTACACCGGCACTGTCTCCTTCTGAAATCCCGCGCTGTCCTTGCTTTCGGGTGTACTCAGAGGTATTCGGCGCAGGCGCGGTGAGCAGAGGACCCTGGTGCCTGCTGTCCTCAGCTCACCGCGCCTGCGCTGAATACCTCTGAGTACACCCGGAAGCAAGGACAGCACGGGATTTCAGAAGGAGACAGTGCCGGAGGATCGCTGCCCGGCACTGTCACTCAAAGTAAGAAGGGGCGTGCCAGCAGGTTGCCGCACGGAGCCTCTAGGAGCAGGGCAATGCCCCCCCCCTGCTCCTAGAGGCTAATTTACATATTATAAAAATACGTTTTTCAGCCAAAATATAAATCGGATTTTTATAAAAAAGACATTATCAAGCTGCTCTGACATTAGCACATAGCTAATGTCAGACAGCTTATAATGTCAAAACTTGATGACAGAAACCCTTTAAGGAAAGGTATCAGAACTTGGCAACGGAGCCTTGGATAATCAAAGGGTAAACAGCATTGTAATGAGGAGAACCAGAGCTATGTGTCCATGCTGGATCGGGAGATTTTCTTTAAGGATATGGACTCTTTGAAGGGACTGATGGTGTATAACCTGTTGTGCATCCTGTAGATGATCCTACGAAACAACCATGCCTATGACAGATGCCTACAAAGTTTGACACGGCTTACAATTTCATTTTGACAGCCATAAAGCAATCATCTCGACTGTCAAAGTAGATCACATACTACATGTCTTTCCCTCTAACCCCGTACCATGGATAGTTATGGTTATTTGAACGGATTCTACAACTAGGACTTCTGATGTTCCACACCAAAGCCATTGTACTAATCCTCTTGGATACATAAGCTTCTTAAAGTACAAACTCTTTAAGTGCCCTATAGCTTGGTTTGTCCTATATCTCATTAGCGCGGAGAGAATCCTTACATTCACAAGGGTTTAGGTTTATATTTATTTAGGAGAGCGAAGCTTTAAGGCCTTTACAGCTTATTAGCTTAATAAATGAAGGGTCTCGTTCTTAGAAGTACTTGGCGGCATGCTGACTTTTCTCGTTATGTAGCAAATGAGTCTTGTTTTTCTACAAACACACTTCTTTTGAAAAATTCAAAGCCAGTGTGCGAAAAAAAAAAGAAGACAGAAGCGCACTTTAGCAATAAGCAGAAAACGGAAGAACGGGCTGATAATAATAAAGGAGGAGATTTACAGTACAGTATGTTCACACTGTAGGCTTCAGCGACCAAAGTGATCTCCGCTTTCATCCATATTGAACCATTTTATTGATGGATCTGTTAGATGTGTAATGGCAGGGGGGCTACTCACAGAGTTTGCATTAGACCCTTGAGCTTCAAGTTACGCCTATGTTACTAAATGCTAAAATGGAAGGGATTAGGGGAACCCAAAAACTGGACCAGGTCCTGATGCATCCACAGGGTTCTTCCACAGACTCCTCATCTACTAGATGACAAGGAAAGATTAAAGGGAATTTCCAAAAAAAACACATAATGGCCTTTCCATTGAGACCAGAGTCGTACTGAGCACCTTACTAACCCCATCCCCAAAGTAGAACAATTCAATAAGATTGCTGAGATGTAGGACAGACAAGAAAAGCAGCCAGTCATAGGATTTGCTATGACGTTGTAAATTTAAAGAGGACCCTGGCCGTCACCTCTCCTGACATACCTGTTTTAATAGCTTCATGCATTCCCAATGTAATAACAATTCTGGAGCATCTATTCTTATGACTCTATGCTGTGCCATTCCTCTATTATTCCTGCTAGAAGTTATAAATGAATTGCTAGCAGTTTGCAATAAGGCCTTATTCACACGTCCGCAATGTTCGTCCGCACCCGTTCCGCAAATTTGCGGAACGGGTGCGGACCCATTCATTTTGAATGGGGACGTGATGGATGCGGAGAGCACACACTGTGCTCTCCGCATCCGCATTTGCGGAGCGCGCCGCCGATCTTCTGGACGGCGGCTCCGCAAAAAAGTAGAGCATGCCCTGTTCTTGCCCGCAATTGCGGACAAGTATAGGCATCTATATAGGGCTGGTGGCAAGGTGTTTTGCGGATCCACAAAACACAACGGACGTGTGAATTAGGCCTAAAGGTCCAGCTGGGTGTTACTAGTTTGGGGGGGGGGGGGTCACAGTTCGACACTGGCAGCACTGATTGGATAGTGTCAGAATGTGCATGCAGGGACACACCCTCATCTGGACCTTCATTGTAAACTGCTAGCAATTCATTCATAAAATCTAACAGGAATAATAAAGGAATGGCACAACATAGAGCCATAAGACATAAATGATGCTCCAGAATTGTTATTACATGGGGAGTGCTAGTAGTTACTAAAACAGACATGTCAGGAAAGGGAACGGGTCCTCTTTAAAAACAAAAACAGAGACGATCACCCAAAATTGTATTGAGGCGTGGTGTTCTACAGAAGTAGTCAAAAACTAGAAGTGTTCAAAAACAAGACGGCCAGTATGCATATATGGTGGAAATCAAAATCTGGTCTGGATAAGGGTACTTTCACACTTGCGTTATTCTTTTCCGGCATAGAGTTCCGTCGTCGGGGCTCTATGCCGGAAAAGAACTGATCAGTATTATCCCCATGCAATCTGAATGGAGAGAAATCCGTTCAGGATGCATCAGGATGTCTTCAGTTCAGTATGTAAACATTTTTTAGACGGGGAAAATACCGCAGTATGCTGCAGTATTATCTCGGTCTAAAATTCCGGAACACATGACGGAAAGCCGGATCCAGCATTAATTCCCATTGACTTGTATTTGTGCCGGATCCGGCATTACAAATACCGCAACAATGGATCCGTCCTTCCAGTCTGCCCATGTACAGACCTTTAAAACTGTGAAAAAAAAATCATGACGGATCCGTCTCTCGGTCTGAAAACGGAGAGACGGATCCGCACTTGAAATGCATTTGTGAGACGGATCCGCATCCGGATTCGTCTCCAAATGCTTTCAGTTGTCATGCGGTATGACAGATCCGGCAGGTAGTTCTGTCAACGGAGCTACCTGCCGGATCCTCACACCGCAAGTGTGAAAGTAGCCTAAGGAGTGGTCTTTTCAAAGAGGTCACTGCACCAAAGTGCTGCAATACATTGCTAAGGATTTCTTTAGAAGAAACTACCCGGGACTATCATGTGAAAACTGTATTTATTTGCACGCCAAAGAAAAGCTCCAGACAGAAACAAAATGATTGCAATAAAAATGCAACTAAGGCCTTTACATTACAGGCATTTGTTTTTCCACATCTAATGCAAAATAAAGATGGGGTCCGTGTGCTGTCCGCATTTTTTGTGGACCTATTGACCCCAATGGGTCTGTATTTTTTAAGACATATTCTATGTTTTTGTTATGAATGCAGAAAGAACAAAGACGATCCGTGTGCTTTCTGCATCCGTGTCCATTCTGTAAAGATATAGAACGTGTTCTATACTTGGCCACAAAATGCAGACCACGGACCCATTGAACTAAATGTGTCCGCAAATAATGGGGATGCCACATGGACGGTATCCATATTTTGTGTATCCCCAAAATACATACGGTCATGTACATGAGGCCTAATGCCATGTAACCGGTCATGTAACTGATGTAACAGGCTAAAAAGCCATGGGGGGAGATCTATCAAAACTGGTGTAAAGTAGAACTGGCTCAGTTTCCCATAGCAACCAATCAGATTCCACCTTTCATTTTCCAAAGGAGCTGTGAAAAATGAAAGGTGGAATCAGATTGGTTGCTATGGGCAACTAAGCCAGTTTTGTTAAATCTCCCCCATGACTTGTCTCTTCCATCGTATTTCTCCAGTGCGTCCTGTGGTTGCTGTATCCGAAATGACAGCGACAACAATTCTTCCAGAGATCACATGGATAATTCCTCCCTATTATATACTGAAGAGCAGAATATAATGACATCCCTTACAGACGGTGATTTGCTCCGTGTGTTTAATACATCTTCTGTTCTATAGCCCAACATGGGTTAATCAGCTGTCGATTCTCTATTATATAGTCCTTTTTGCCAGCCAATGGGTCATTTTACCGCATACCTTGTTACCTAGCAACAGGCTCCACACCCAGTTGCACAGGGAATGAGAGCTATGCGGAGAATTTGGCTTGTAGGCACAGAGAAATGAGCATCACCTCCAGCCACCGGCTCTGAATCCTGGCCCCAGCACATCATACATAAGCAAACAATGCCGCAGAATGAGAAGCATCCCTCCTCCCGAGGCAAGACCATGTCAGACTGATGGCGCATCAACCAGGGAGCGACATACAGGAGAATGCAGTGTACAGTGAGCTCCTCTGCCACTACCTACAGGAGCTACTGCTACCTCCATATGTTCTCTCTATATATGGCTGGCTGATGCCAATTCATGCAGCCAGAGGGCATGGTTCTTAAAGGGGCTCTCCAACAAAAATGAGCAGCCTGCCTCTCTAAACAGAAGATTCCTGCTTACCTGCCCCCCACCCCGATCCTCTGTGCTGCCGTCTGTGTGTCCACGTTCCAGTCCTTGGCTAGTTTTCTTCCAGCACTGTATGGGCGTGGTCACATGCTCCACTGCAGCCAGTGACCGGCTTCAGCAAAGACGTGCTGCTTGTTGGTGCATCACTGCTGAAGTCATTCATTGGCTGTAGCGGAGCTTGTGACCATGCCCACTCAATGCTAGACGAAAACAAGCCAGGGACCGGAACGTGGACACAGCAAAGGCAGCGTGGAGGGCCGGAGCAGGTAAGTATGAATCTTCTGTTTAAAGAGGCAGGCTGTGGGTAAAAGCTCACTATTCCTGGACAACCCCTTTAAGGCCCCTAAACACATCAGTGTATGGACACCGAAACCTACTGAGAATGGTAGGATCGGCCGACAGTGTAATGTGTACGGGGAGGTCCCAATAGATGTCAGAGGACAGAAGGATTAGGCCACCAGAAGTGTCTGGTTTTCTTCTCTCTCTCCACTGAATACACATACATGTTTGGCTGAACCGAACCGTTTGTGGTCGAGAAGGGTTGGAAAAGGTAGCTGTCGGTCTAACGATCATTGGACCATGTGTATAGCTGGCTTTAGTCTCAAATCTTACGTTTACAACCCTCTAGACACCAAGCGCGTTTCAAATGCCGGTAAATGACGTATATTATTGTGCCAGATTTTGTAAAAGCTGATGAAGTTGTGAATGAGCTCGGCTTTACATTACAGTCATTTGTTTTTTCCATATCTAAGCTCTAACTAATTAACATAATCTGAACGGCCACTGAGGCTCCTTAGTATTCTCTTCTACTATTAATACCTGTCCTTGGAGACTGCACATCATCCCTGGTGGCTACCCATCCCCTCGGCTAGTTCTGTGCAGGAAAAAAGCTGAATATTTTTTCCTCTTCATTTGTTTACTTACAAGATACAGATGTGATTAGTCCATGATCTGAACTCTAATAACCCATACTCTTCTCTTATATGCAGTGTACAGTATAAGGTCACGTCATTAAAGGAGTTTTCTGAGATTTTCTTCAACTTTTTAACTTATCCCCTGGGCTCATGCACACGGCTATAGGTCCATTCCGTGCATTGGGGACCGCAATTTGCTGTCCCCAATGCACGGGCAACCTCCGTACGGCCGCCGGGATGAATCCAGACCCATTCAACTTGAATGGGTCTGCATTCGTCCGTTCCGCAAAAAGATAGGACATGTTCTATCTTTTTGCGGTACGGAACGGAACCCCAAAGAAGAACTCCGTAGTGGTCCCGTAGTGTTCCGTGATTCCGGATGCGGAATGACAACGGAACGGTGCCCGTGTATTGCGGGTCCGCAAATGCGGTCTGCAATACTGGAACGGGACGCCAACAGTCGTGTGAAGCAGGCCTCTGGGTAAGTCTTCAGTATCTGATTGGTGGGGGTCTGACACCCAGGACCCCCGCCGATGAACTCTCTGAGAAGGCAGCAAATGTACCTATGAAATGAAACTAACAAGTCAAACTAAGACGATATTCAATTTAACTGCAATTATTCATATATACTAATATAGTAGAGTCATTTCACCAAAGTTGCTTGGAGACCTGGGATGATGGACAGCACAAGACAACAATGACTTACCGTGGAGTCTGCCATGTATCCAGGGAAATGAGCGCTGCACGATTATTCACAACGAATATTGAGAAAGGCCCTAAATGTAGCCTCAGATGTAGATGCCTAAGTGAGATGTCCTTGGTGATTATCTAGAGCAGGGATGCTCAACCTGTGGCCCTCCAGCTGTTGTAAAACTACAACTCCCACCATGCCCTGCTGTAGGCTGATAGCTGTAAGCTGTTTGGGCATGCTGGGAGTTGTAGTTTTGCAACAGCTGGAGGGCCGCAGGTTGAGCATGTCTGATCTAGAGGAACAACTGGGCCAACCATCAGTTTCCTAACATAATGTGTTTATTGGAATTGCTCTCTTTACAAGCAGGAGCAATCCCACATTAACCTGCAGGAGGCATCACAAAACACTGATCGCAGCAGTCTATAATCTCTCGGTGCAGCGACGGCACAGACAATTGTGATCCGCGTCAGCAAATCACAACATCCTGTGTCTGCGCTGAAAATACACAGGCCGCACTAAACAGCGGGACAGCCATGGCGAAGCTGAGATTGATGCCATCCCTGCAGATTATCATTTGAGCACTACTGGGTTTATAGGGAAGGAGTCTGAGATTAACATTGGGAAATGGCTAGTTATTCACGTCTTTACTATACTTTTTATATGGGCTCCAAACTCAAAACGTTCAGTGCACAGGGCCATAGCTATAGGGGTGTCGAGGCAGCAGTCGCACAAGGCTTTGGCCTGGTACTCTGATTTTCTTTGGGCACAGGAAAAATGACAATTCCATTAGGGTGACTTCACACTCTGCAGATTTTGCTGCGGAAATGTCCACAATCTAAATCAGTTCCATCCTGAACTGTTTGGAACTGACTTTCAGTTGTGGAAATTTCTGCAGCAAAATCTGCAGCGTGATAAAGCTAAGGCGCCCTTAAAGAAGCTCTAGTAAAACTGTTCAGACGTGGAGACACCCTTTACCACCTCCTGTATGCACCACAAGTTACTAATTTTCTATGACTGGTTTAGAAGGGTATTACCGGGGAAACAATCTTTTTAGAAATGGGCCATTCCAGTCCTGGTTCAGTCCTCTGTTCTTCACTCTCTGATCCTACCTCGATACGTCGGAAATACCAGGAATGGTCTGGTTAGCCAATTTGACCCACCTAGCTGAAGCGGTTCACCACTAAGGCACATGATCGGAAGTGATGCAAGCCCGTTTTTATTTTTATTGACTTAACTGAAAAAAACCTTTTAAAGATCAGATTTGTACCTAGGAAACTGTCTGACCTCTTGCATGTGTGTTTGGCAGTTGAAAACATCCATGTTGGTCCCATGTTCATATGTGCCCTCATTGCTGAGAAACATTATGCTTTAATATATGCAAATTAGCATCTAGGGGCAGCGGGGGCGTTGCTGTTACACCTAGAGGCTCTGCTCTCTCTGCAACTGCTGCACTTTCTAGGTGGTCTAAAAGTTATCACGTCTACCTGGCCCTGTCAATCAAAGAGCACAGGGCGCAGCAGTTGCAGTGAGAGCAGAGCCTCTAGGAGTAACAGCAACTGAGGGGGGCTGATCTGCAAATATTAAAACATCATTTTTCTCAGCAAATGGCAGACAATAGATGTTGCACACCTCCAAGCTTGAAAAGTGGTGGAGGGGTGCGACATCTATTGTCTGCCATTCACAATGCTGTTCTAACACCTCACCCATAGCTTCAGCTATGCAAAGGCAATAAACATCTCACCTTCATGCCTGAAGCATAAGACAGCAGTATTTAATGCCTGAGATTTATTGTACAAGCCATTCTAATTGAGAAAGCCAGTTGGATGACTAGCGAAACGTCCAGTTGCTCTGACCGATTACTACGAATACATCCATGCAATGTTTCGGCCAAGCACAATGCAAAAACCCGCATAGGTGAAAAGGATAGAGTGCCGCCTCATTTTTGGGATTTTACTAGTAACATGGAAGACATTTTACTAATTCAGCCTGCACTAAAGTCCATGGTAGGGGATATAACAGGTGCATAGCTCAACAAGGGCCCCTGGAGGCTATAAGTGGCCATTGCCACTGTTTACTAACTACTGCTTTATAAGTAAAGGCCCCTTAACACTGGCATAGCATCGGTTAGACAATCGCTAACAAGCATTCGTTAGAACGCTCATTAGCGACTGTCTCCTGGAGTAAAGGTGCCGCCAAAACGCTTGTTCACCGGCCGCCAAAACTCTCGTTTACCGGTTAATATGATCGTCTGTGCGGACACCTAAATAATCTTTTGTGGGCAGCAGATCGCCCAATCTAAACTAATTCTGCTGACGAATGATGGCCTTCACTCTTCCTTTTGCTCAGTTAGGCCGTGTAAATGGGCCTTTAGGGTCAGCATGAACATGGTTTCCATAAAGTGCCCTATGACAGTAAAGATGTGACATCCAAGGGTGTCACCTACTGATTTTGATCCAGGGTCCTCTTATGTTTATGTCCACCCTAACACAAAAATTTAGAATTTCTGTTCCTTTCAGGACCTGCTAATAACCTATATTACATGACAAGCATATGAAAAGCAACAGCAACCTTTGCAGAACACAGGTTTTCTTCCTACAGAAATAATAAACTGCTCTGTGAACACTGTATGAGCTGCACCCCAGATAAGAGAAATTCTATTTCCCGAAATAAAATATTATATTGAAAACATAACTGCAGAGGCCCGGCTACAGGAAAGACGATATTATCACCGGATCTGCCAATATGACTGCATGCACTGCTGGCTTAAGTCTTTCTATTACACCCTGGAGTTCCTGACTACATAAAGGGACATTGGACACATTCAAATAATAAAAATAAAAGCCGAAACACCCAAAGTGATGATGACCATAAAATGTATAAAAGCAATCTTCCCCTTATACAATCACGCCTGCTCTCCGCAGCGCAGATTTACTGCCGCTGATTACTCTGCTGTAACAGACTTTTAATACTTTCGTTTGCCTTATTGCTTTTTTGACAAGGAAATAAATGCAAGCCTCCGCTCACCTGATTCTACACACAATATGATTTGTTAGCTTAAAAGCACTGGAGCCCTGAGCGGTTTTCTTGTATAGATTTTGCATTCTTGCAGGGTATACAAAACGACTCATGTATACTAATTAAAGGGGCGCTCTGCTATAGACAGCCCCTTCTCAGTTCTATTAAAAATGCTGAGCTGTGAGAGGAGGGGGCCCCACTCAGGCCCTTATTCTATGAGGAAGCACAACTTGTTGCTATGGAAGGCTGAAGTCTATGGCCTCTCCCAACAATCACCCACAATCATAAAAAGGTTTTGTCCACACTGGTCAGACCTTTTGTCCTCGTCCACAATTCTGTGTCAGTTTCACATCCATGAAAAAGAGCGTCAGTGTTCCATCCGTGAAGGATCTGTGTTTGGTCCGTGTGTCTGTTTTCACACTCTGTATGTCATCCGTAATCCACGGACGCTGCTCAGTTGAAATTTAAAGGGGTTCTCCAGGCTTTTAATATTGATTGCATATTCTCAGGATAGGTCAACAATATCAGATCAGTGGGGGTCCGACAACTAGGGCCCCTGCTGATCAGCTGTTTTAGGACCAATCCTGAGTATAGGTCATCAATATTAAAAGCCTGGAGAACACCTTCCATTTCCAGAGCATCTCCTATCAGTCTTCAGTGAAAAACAGACACAACACAGATGCCATCACAGACCTATAGATTACAATTTGGCGTGTTTGGTCCACATCATGGTCTAAATTAGTGCATATCCGTGCAATTTTTTTACTGACCCACGGTCAGTAAAAAAGTACTGATGTGTGAACAGACACATTCAAATCAATGGGTACGTACGCTGTCTGCATAAAATGCAAGCAGTGGACGTCAGTTAAAAAACAGAAATGTGGACGAGGCCTTAAATCGGTGCATATTTGATACCAGTCAGCTGTCCGGTCTCTCATACAAAAATTATCAGGTGCAAAATAAAATAGGGGCTGAAGCTAACCCAATTCAGGCTACTTTCACACCAACGTTTTTACTGGATCCGGCAGGGTTCGTCAAAAACGCTTCCGTTACTCATAATACAACCATCTGCATCCGTTATGAATGGATCCAGTTGTATTATCTTTAACAGTGCCAAGACGGATCCATCATAAATGCCATTGAAAGTCAATGGGGGGGGATCCGTTTTCTATTGTGTCAGATAGTGTCCGTCCCCATTGACTTGCATTGTGGGTCATGATGCATCCCATGACGGAAAGAAAGCCTCTACGGTATGAGAACGCAACGGAATGCATTTTGGAGCATTCCGTTCAGTTACGTTTTGTCCCCATTGACAATGAATGGGGACAAAACTGAAGCAGTTTTTTCCAGTATTGAGACCCTATGACGGATCTCAATGCCAGAAAATTGAAACGCTAGTGTGAAAGTAGCATTAGGTCTCGTGCACATCTGTTCCGGGACAGAGCAGCCTGCCAGATCCTCTACTTGACTGCTGGATCCCCACTGACTGCAATGGGGTCCGGCGGTGATCCGGCTGATTTCTGACAAAAATGCTGGGTTTCAGCTGGACATAAACTGCTGTATGCACTGCATTAGCAAAATGATTCTCTATCCCTGGGAGAAACCTCTTTGCATATTATTTTCCCATGGAGCATTGCCACTAAGTCTCCATACACAGTGGGTCTCCTTAACCACTTCACGACCGCAAATTCACTATAAACGTCCTATGGTTGTTTATCTATGAATGAACATTCTGGAACGTCCATTTAGAGATGGCAGCTGCACGCTAATCGTGCAGCGGACGAGTGGGGGGCCCGCTGTCAGTGACAGCAGGGCACCCCAGAGAGAAGGCAGGGACCGTTCCTGGGTGTCCCTATCTTCTAGATCGCTGTATACACAGTGCTCAACGAGCAACGAGTCATGTGACCGCCGGGGCCAGGAGAGTGCAGGAGTTATCGGGTCTTCCACAGACCTCGATCAGCCCTGCACGGAGGCTGTACAGCGCTGTATTATGCTGTACAGCCTCTCTGGGGGGTGCATTCCCCCTGTAACTGGGGCTACTATGTCAGCCCCAGTTACAGGAGAAATCAATAGTGGGAAAAAAATAAAAAAAAGTGAAGTTAAATGTCCCCCAGAGATCTTGTTTGACCTTATAAATAATAAAGTGTGTAAAATAAAAAATAAAAAAAATAAAGTGTTTTAGCAAAAAAATTAAAAAAAGGTTTCACATGTAAAAAAAAAAAAATAAATTCCCGAAATTAAGTAATGAAAAAAAAATTTAAAATAGAAAAAATAAAATTAGACATATTTGGTATTGAAGCATCCGTGACAGCCAGCTCTATATCACATGATCCACTCCTTCCATACACCATAAAAATAAATAAATAAATATCAAGTGTGTAAAAAAGAGCCATTTTATTCATCTTACATCACAAAAAGTGCAACACCAAGTGATCAAAAAGGCATAAGTATGTCCCACAAAATAGTACCAATAAGGCCTCATGCACACGACCGTTTTTTTATGCTGTTCGCAAAAAGGGGTTCCGTTGTTCAGTGATCCGTGTCCGTTTTTGCCTTCCGCTGTGTTTCCGTGTGTCTTCCGTTTTTTTTAGCAGACATGACCCAAAAGATTTTACCAAAAGACAGGCTGACAATGTTTTCCCAAGTGCCTGCCAAGGGATCCGCAAAAAAAACGGACACGGAACGCGGATGACACACGGATGGCCATCCGCATTTTTCACGGACCCATTGACTTGAATGGGTCCGTGAACCGTTTTTCACGGACAAGAATAGGACAGGTTATATTTTTTTGACGGACTGGAATCACGGACCACGGACGCGGAGGACAAACGGTGCATTTGCCGAGGTTTCCACGGACCCATTGAAAACCAATGGGTCCGCAGAAAATCACGAAAAACGGAGCAACGGACACGGAATCAAACAACGGTTGTGTGCATGAGGCCTAAAAAGTCACCTCATCCCGCAAAAAATGGGCATCTACAAAAGAAAATAGATCAAAAAATAAAAGAATCTTTAGCTCTCAGAACATGGAGACATTAAAACATAATTTTTTGTTTAAAAATGCTATTATTGTGTTAAAGTAAAATAAATTAAAAAAGTATACATATTATGTATCTCCGCGTCCATAACAACTAGCTCTATAAAAAATATCACATGACCTAACCCCTCAGGTAAACACCGTAAAAAATAAAATAAAAACAGTGAAAAAAAGCAATTTTTTTGTCACCTTACATCAAAAAAAATTCAGACACTAAAACATTATTATTATTTTTTTTTGTTTCAAAAATGCTATTATTGTGTAAAACTTAAATAAATAGGAAAATGTATACATATTAGGTATTGCCACGTCCGTAACGATCTGCTCTATAAAAATGTCACATGACCAAACCCCTCAGGTGAACGCTGTAAAAATAAACTAATAAAAACTGTGCTAAAAAAAACAATTTTTTGGTCACCTTGCCCCAAAAAGTGTAATAATGAATGATCAAAAAATCATATGTACCCAAAAATGGTACCAATAAAGACGTCAACTCTTCCTGCAAAAAATGAGCCCCCGCACAAGATGATTGGCAGAAAAATAAAAAGAAATGACGTTCAGAAAATGGAGACACAAAAACTATTTAAAAAAAAAATGCTTTATTATGTAAAACTGAAACAAAGAAAGTAGACATATTTGATATTATTGCGTCCGTATTAACCTGCTCTTTAAAAAAAGAACATGATCTAACCTGTCAGATGAACACTGTAAAAAAACAAAAAATTAACAGGCATTTATTGTTTACCTTGCCTCACAAAAAACGTAATATAGAGCAATTAAAAATCATATGTACCCCAAAATAGTACCAATAAAACAGGCACCTTATCCCTTAGTTTCCAAAATGGGATCACTTTTTGGGAGTTTCTACTGTAAGGGTGCATCAGGGGGGCTTCAAATGAGACATGGTGTCTAAAAACCAGTCCAGCAAAATCTGCCTTCCAAAAACCATATGGCGCTCCTTTTCTTCTGTGCTCTGCCGTGTGCCCTTACATCACTTTACGAACACATGTGGGGTGTTTATGTAAACCGCAGCACCAGGGTAATAAATATTTTGTTTGGCTGTTAACCCTCGACGTGTTAAAGAAGAAAAAATGGTTTATAATGGAAAATCTGCCAAAAAAGTGAAATTTTGAAATTTCATCTCCATTTTCCTTTAATTCTTGTGGAACACCTAAAGGGTTAACAAAGTTTTTAAAATAAGTTTTGAATAACTTGAGGGGTGTATTTTCTACAATGGGGTCATTTAGTTTGGGGTTTCCACTATGTAAGCCTCACAAAGTGACTTCAGACCTGAACTGGTCCTTAAAAAAGTTCACTTTGGAAATTTTCTTAACAATTTCAAAAATTGCTTCAAAAATTCTAGACCTTCTAATGTCCAAAAAAAAAAAAGAAATTACATTACCGAAATGATGCCCACATAAAGTAGACATATGGGGAATGTTAATTAATGAATATTTTATGAGGTATCACTATCTGTCTTAAAAGCAGAGAGATTCAAATTTTCAAATTTTCATTAACTTTTGGATTTTTTTTATAAAGGTAAGACATATTGACTCAAATTTATCATTAATATGAAGTACAATGTGTCACAAGAAAACAATCTCAGAATGGCTTGGATAAGTAAAAGTGTTCCAAATCTATTACCACATAAAGTGACACGTCAGATTTGCAAAATTTGGCCTGGTCAGGAAGGGAGTATATGGCCCGGTCTGGAAGTGGTTAAGGAGAGCCTGTACCTCCCCCCTAATCTATAACTTCTGACCCTACATTTCTATTGTAGTGGCCAATACCATCTACAGATGATCAGAGTGGAACACATTCGATCTGTTCCTAAGTTATTTTTTCACATTAATAGAAAGAATTGTAGAATAATTTCTTCTTTCCACTGAAATAGTGCAGGGATCAGACTTAACCCTTGACTGAAAAACGATTTATACAAATGGAAAGCAGATGTCCGATTTAGCTGTGAGAAAGTCTGCAAGAACCGAGGAATGCGTAAAGCCGCTGCTATAAAGAGAACCGCAGAAAATTAAAATACCCTTCCAAGATGTTCTCAGCATGAGGCATTATTACAGAGCTTCCATTACTCACCGGGTCTGAATGCAAAGTCTGATTCACCACAAAACCTCCGGCTGAAAGATGCAAGCCTCTACAATAAAATATGAGACGTTTCGTTGTGTACAGCCTGGCGCATTCCACCAGACCCAGTCTGCCGGTGAGATCTGAAATTAGCCTTTGTTATACCACGCTCCCTCCGCGCTGAGTGACATTATTAATGCCGTCAGTCCCTTCAGTCTGTCGATTAAGCATCAGATTCCCCTTTATTGAGCTGTGTGCTGATTGTGCTGCAGCGTGACAGATCCCATGTCACCTCAGACAAGGAGATTTATCTAACACTTGGGATAATGGAGGAATGCCATGTCAAGACAGGGGATCAAGTGCTGCCATTGCAGATCCTGCCAGCTGGACCCGAGCACTGCTAACTGGGCTTTTTGATCTTATCACAGGCTACTTGGAAACGTCAGATTTTCTTGCTAAGTCTAAAATCATGTCCACATTTTTCCATTTCATACTCCATAAAGGCATAGGCGTGCGCACGGGGTGTGCCGAGTGTGCTGGGCACACCCTAATCAAGCTGTCAGTGCCGTGCCGGTGTTCCATGAACAAACCTTAAATCATTAGCAAACCTAACGATTTAAGGTTTGTTCATGGAACACCGGTAAGTGCTGAAAGCATTATACTTACCTCTTCCTTCCTGGTCCTCGGCGCTCCACTGTGAAGGCTGCGCACAGTGTGAGGCCATGCTGTGACCTCACACTGTACACGGCCACACAGCAGACTGTACAAGAAGATTACCGAGTGCAGGAATGGTAAGTGTTTTTTTTTTTTGGGGGGGGGGGTGATGGAGGTGCTGGGGGGCTAAAGAGTGGCACTGGGGGGCTAAAGAGTGGCACTGGGGGCTAAAGAGTGGCACTGAGGGCTAAAGAGTGGCACTGGGGGCTAAAGAGTGGCACTGGGGGCTAAAGAGAGGCTGCTGGGGGCTAAAGAGAGGCTGCTGGGGGCTAAAGAGGGGCACTGGGGGGCTGATATGAGGCACTGGGTGGCTGAAAAGGGGCATTGGGGGCTGTTATGAGGCACTGGAGGCTGAAGAGAGGCTGCTGGGGGGCTGATGTGAGGCGCTGATGTGAGGCACTGGGGGGGCTGATGTGAGGCACTGGGGGGGCTGATGTGAGGCACTGGGGGGCTGATGTGAGGCACTGAGGGACTGAAGAGGGGCCCTGGGGGTAATATGAGGCACTGGGGGGCTGAAGAGAGGCTGCTGGGGGCTGAAGAGGGGCACTGGGGTCTCATATGAGGCTGCTGGGGGGCTGAAGAGAGGCTGCTGGGGCTGATATGAGGCACTGGGGGCTGAAGAGAGGAGGCTGGGGAGCTGAAGAGGGGCACTGTGGGGCTGATATGAGGCACTGTAGGGCTGATATGAGGCACTGTAGGGCTGATATGAGGCACTGTGGGGCTGATATGAGGCACTGTGGAGCTGAAGAGGGGCATTGGGGGGCTGAAGAGAGGCTGCTGGGGGGCTGAAGAGGGGCACTGGGGGGATTATATGAGGCACTGGGGGCTGAAGAAAGGCTGCTGGGGGCTATAGAGGGGCACTGGGGGCTGATATGAGGCACTGGCGGGATGAAGAGGGGCACTGGCGGGATGAAGAGGGGCTGCCGGGGGGCATTGGGGGCTGATATGAGGCACTGGGGCTCTTATCTGAGGTCTGATTGGGGGTCATTCACATTTGGGTCTGATCTGAGGTCTTATTAAGATTGTGGGTCTTTTTGGGGCTGTCAGCTGAGGTCTGATTAACATTGGGGGTCTGATTGGTGGTCTGACCTCAGTTGTAATGAAAAATATTTTTTTCTTATTGTCCCCCTCTAAAACCTAGGTGTGTCTTATGGGCTGGAGCGTCTTATAGGGCGAAAAATACGGGTAAGTTTAAAAATGATCTCTTCTCCCTTGATTATAGTGTGGGTCTGTATGTATGTATGCAAAGTGTATATATATATATATATATATATATGTGTCTGTATGTGTATATAATATATACATACATACATACATACACGCGCACGGCTTGTGTGTTTGTGCTTTAGGGTGCACACCCTAATGCAATAGGCTGCGCGCGCCTATGCATAAAGGTTTCTTTGAACGAACAATAAGTCCCTTGTGGGCAAGCTGAGGAAATTTGGTACTTCTCACAGCTATTGCTTTTGGGTGAGCCTTACCGTCGATCAGTGTGATCAGCTGTTTGACGAGGGCGGGTGCTCCAGTGAGCTTCACTGCTCATCAAGCACAGCACCGTCCATTGTGTTGTGGCTGTACTTGGTTTTGCAGCCCAGGCCTATTCACTGAGCTATAGCTAGGTCATGTGACCGATGAACTGCACATCATTGGCCTAGGAAGAGGCCACAGCGCCCAACAGCTGATGGGGAAGGGGTGCCAGGATGGAGACCTCCATTGATCAGAAATATAACACTCTATCCTGAAGACAGGCCATTAATATAACACTCTATCCTGAAGATAGGCCATTAATATAACACTCTATCCTGAAGATAGGCCATCAATATAACACTCTATCCTGAAGATAGGCCATTAATATTAAACCCCTTTTCTGTTTTCAATACTGCAAGTCTGAAACTAGACTGTTCAATCATCACATCCAGTAAAAGCCTTTTATTCAGGGGTGGGCATACTATATGTGCAGCTGGGACAGCTACACAAAGGCCTGGAGGTACAAGGGGCCCACTGCAATCTTAAAAACGGTTTCCGTCTATTATATTTTTGGGGTACTATATCTCCTTATGAAGAGCACCTTAAATGGCATGAGGAGTCTTATAGGCCCCCAAATCCCGACCTAGGCCTCTCACCCAGTTAAAGGGGTATCCTGTTTACTATAAATATAACTTATAGTAACTATAATGTACTGTAAATTTCACATATTTACCGTTCAGCGGTTATAAAAATGTTTTTCTTCCTCTGCTGCCCACTGGGTTTCCACATAAATTACCATGGCATCGACCTGTAGTTTTGAGCCTTTGTTAGGTCGGGCATGCTCAGTGTGTTGCTATCAATCTCTAGCTAAATGTCTTGGGAAACAAAGGGCGTGTTAGTGTGCTGTTGATTACTGAGTAGATGGGGCGTGACTGGACTGTATATCAGGCAGCCAATCAATAAACATCAACACTCACAGCAGGAAAGCTAGGGATGGTGGGGGTTGTAGTCTTTGAAGTTTTGAAGTACTGTATGTTGCAGGCTCACACAGGAGCTAGACAAATGAATTGCAAGGTAAATTAAAGCTCTGGTTAAATGTAAGGCCTCTTTCACACGGGCGTCATGTTTGACGCCCGGATAAGAGACGGGTGCGTTGGGGGAATATGCGCGATTTTTCCGCGCGGGTGCAAACGTTTGTAATGCGTTTTGCACGTGCGTGTGAAAAATCGCCATGTTTGGTACCCAGAACGGAAGCCGGACTTCATCACTGAAGTCCGGTTTCGGGTTGAGTATTCTGGAGAATTTATTATTTTCCCTTATAACATGGTTATAAGGGAAAATAATAGCATTCTTAATAAAGAATGCTGTGTAAAATGAAGATGAAGGGGTTAAAAGATGGACCATGTGATTGGACCATGTGATCTTACCATGTTGATGGACCATGTGATTGGACCATGTGATGTGACGTCATTACAGGTCCTTTAGTTGTTAGCTGATGCTGGAAAAGAGAAGACAGATCGCAACTACGCGATCAAGTAGCTAAGGTAAGTTAACTTTTATTATTTTTAACCCCTTCATCTTCATTTTACTAAGCATTCTTTATTAAGAATGCTATTATTTCCCCTTATAACCATGTTATAAGGGGAAATAATAAAGATCTGGTCCCGTTGCTAAGCAACCATGCGGGAAAATCGCACTGCATCCGCACTTGCTTGCGGATGCTTGCGATTTTCCCGCAGCCCCATTCACTTCTATGGGGCCTGCGTTGCATGAAAAACGCACAATTTAGAGCATGCTGCGATTTTCACGCAACGCTGAAGTGATGCGTGAAAATGACCGCTCATGTGCACAGCCCCATAGAAATGAATGGGTCCGGATTCAGTGCGGGGCAATGCGTCCTCCTCACGCATTGCACCCACGCGGAAAACTCGCCCGTGTGAAAGGGGCCTAAGGGGATGGGTTCTGGTAGGGTCACAGCCTGCAGCTTTAATGCAGTTTTTAAAAAATTACGTTACTTTACCGAAATCCCCCTTTAAGCTAGTATGATCTGCTCTGGACTGATGAGGGTCAATCACCCCGAAGCAGCTGTCTGCAGATGAGATGCTGGCTTAATTATTATCTAAGTCTTGTCTCAAGACCTGTCTAAAAGGTTGAACATTGACTTATAGGATAGCTGACTTATATCTGGTAGCTTTAGAGGCAGAGCTTGCTAACAGCTCATTTCATACCTTCTATAAGATTGCATGTAAGTAACTGAAACCCAAAGAATTCAATGGCTCCCTAACGAATGGTAGAAAGAGGGCAGCTCTATGATGATCCATTGGTGAACAAAGGGCTCATACACAGTTCTTGCACAGGGGCCCTTGGCAGTCTGTGTCCACCAACGCTTCCTTGCCTATGCTGTTCATCAAACTGTTTTACTGGTATTTTAGTGGTATTATCTTCTGCTGCTATAGAATAATATCTTTTATATCTATATTTTATATAACATTGAACACTATGGCAGCATTAGCAAAGCTGCAGGTACTCCGTACAGCCAGCATGCACAGGGCTGTGGTATATAAGTAAGGTCATACGGTCAAGAAAAGTAAGTTACGGTATACAGAGTCTTAAACAAGTGTAACAAAAGAAAGAAAATAAAGTCTGACAGTTAAGAAAAACATACTTGATATTTTGCTTCCCGTCGACTGAAACTCTTTCCTTCCACCTCCCTTATGAAGGGCCAAAACTTATCAAGAATATGAACTGTGGGGATTTTGGTGACCACTTAAAGGACGCTTGCGGTTGCTCCTTACCACTTCCTCAATGTCTGCTGTGTCATTTAGGTCTGAGCGGTTTTTATTTTGCCATATTCTATAAAGAAAGTCCTCTGCTGCCGTTATCCATTTCTGTAATAGAAGCACAGACTAAAAATACACTTCAACGGTATAAAAAACATTCCTAAGTTTTATCTGGCACACTGCTGTCAACTATGAGGCCGCTGTGTGCAGAGAAAGAGCAAGTGCCATGGAAAATAAGAATTCAGAAAGTTTCAAGGCATATTTCAGGATTTTAATATTCATGGCCTATCCTTAAGATACAACATTAATATCAGATGAGTGCACCTTCAGCAGAGGTGCACCACCAATGAGGCAAGGTGAGGCTACTGCCTCAGGCAGCACCAGGTAGGGGCAAGAGTGGGGCAGCAAAAGGGCCGGAGGCAATGAGCGTTTCTATTGTGGCATTCAACATTGCAATACAGTTGAATGCCACAAGGGGGCACGGGAGTGATGTCTCCCTAGCCCACCATTTCCTCTTAATAGGCTTTAGCCCTAGTTCCTGTAGCCTATCAGAGGCCGGTGTCAATATCACACTGTCTGAGCCAGGCTGCATAGAGCTCAGGGCACAGACTGGAAGAGGTCTGTGTCTTGCACTGCATCGGTGGCAGAAGAATGGTGGCAAGTATTTGAGTTTATTATTTTAATTTGGCAGCATGCTATTGGGCCACAATAGGGTGGTGGTCATTATTTACTAACCAGAGAAGTATGGGGACATTGCGGTTGCAAAAAGAAGCAATTTTGCACTGGCACAGATTATAAGGGGGCCAGTATGGGGTCATACTTTCTACTGGGGGAACTAAACGTTTTGTTTTTTTGTACTGGCTCACGTTATAAGGGAGCATTTTCCATATTGGCACACATAAGGGGGTATTTTTGTACTGCCATACATTGTAAGGGAGCATTTTGTACTGGCACACATTGCAAGGGGGAATTATTTTACTGGCAAGTATTATAAGGGGTCATTTTTTTGTACTGGAACACATTATAGGGGGAATTATTACTACTGGGGCACTATGGGGGCATTATTACTTCTGGGGGCAAAATTAAGGACATTAGTACTATTGGGTGCTCTGTTACCAGTGCACTCTAGAAAATAATTATTACTAACGGTGGGACTTTTGGGAGGACTGTTACATTGGGAGGCACCCTGGCACAGGATCAGCTCAGCAAAATTATTTTTGGAGGACATTATGTTTACGGCACTATAAGTTTGAAGGACACTATTTGCTGGGCACAGTTATTTTTTAGGGAACTGTGTACCAATAATTATTGGAGGGGAACTATCTACATGGTAATAGTATATTCAGGGGGAAAAATACATCTTATACTCAATGTTACATGCAATGGTAACATGCAACCTTTTCTCCTATAATGGGGTCCATTCCGTGTCCGCTCAGAACATGATTTTTGAGCGGAGACGAAAGTTGTGCATGCAGGACTTTCGTCTCCGCTCAAAAATCATGTTCTAAGCAGACACAGAACGGACCCCATTATAGTCTATGGGGTCTTTAGGCTACATAACGCTCAGTTAGGTGTCAGTTATCTCCAGAATCCGTCATTTCCATTCTCCTGCTCTTAAACGGAGCTGGAAAACGGAAAGGAGAAACGGTGATGTGAACGAGCCCTAACTTGGACAACCCTTTTAAAGACTGCCATGTCCTGTTATACTGCAGAGTCTTATTCTGTGGGTTCCTATGATTATTATCTTGCAGTAGGGGGAAGGAAATAAACTCTGTTCTTTTAGAAAAGTAAGAAGCTATTAATGGTGACATTATCCCAGCTTTCTAGTTTGGATTAGGGAGGGTTCACACATAGGTTTTAGTGGCGTTTTTCTGCACTTTTGCATGACGGGGGTATTGGATAAGCCTAGCTCGCCCATTTCTTAACTTATTCCACTTCCTTGCGACCCCCACCAACCTCCCTTACATCTCCCCTTCACCACCTCGAACCCACATAAAACTCAGACCACCGTTTGGAAATGTAAAGGCCACAGCAGCCGTTTATTAAGCATAAATACATAAATAACCGCAACAATAACCATAATAATAATAAATAACCTAATAACTTAACCCAATGGGGGGGAAGGTCCTTGAAGCCCCAAAATCTCGAGCTGCCGAACCAGGGTGAGCCATTCTTGCCTCCAGCCGTTACCCTAAGCTCAAAGGCACCACCGAATGACCCCCCCTTCAATTCACCACAACCGCTCGGTACACCTGGGAGTCCAGCCCCAACCGTGGGGCCCCCCCAATGTCCTCAAATTCCACTATAACCAACTCCAAGGACCCCCCCCCCACCGCCCTAGCCGCCGTGACATGATCAAGCCCCCCCAACCCCCAAAAAAGAGGGAGGGTGGGTGGGAGCTTCCCTCTCACCTAAAATGGCTCCCTCCTTCATCTTCCCAGCAGTATTTAACCCCTTTTTACTCCTCCCCCCTAATCTTAAATTGACCTATCCTCACCCATTCTACCCTTTAGCCCCCTCCCCCCTTCCTCTAGCTTCACACACCAAACCCACGAGCTCCTGGGCTCCCTAACCAAACCCCCCGTCATGGGGGCCTCCCCTAAAGGGCTTCGCCCCCCCAGTCCGGCCATTGCTTTTCTGGTGGCGTTTTTTGCAGTAAAAACACCAGCTCCAGAAGTTAGCTGAGGGTCTACGGTAGGCATCCTCAAACTGCGGCCCTCCAGCTGTTGTAAAACTACAACTCCCACAATGCCCTGCTGTAGACTAATACCTGTAGGCTGTTCGGGCATGCTGGGAGTTGTAGTTTTGCAACAGCTGGAGGGCCGCAGTTTGAGGATGCCTGGTCTACGGGAAATGTGAAACACAGGACACACAGGCGCTTTTTTGCTATTGCAGTTTTTGTTAATTAGGTGGCATGTTTTTGTCTTTCTGCCCTCTTTTGAAAAAGGTAGCTTGAGCTAGAGTTCTTTTTTTTTCCATCATTTTATATTACCTTTTTAACGCTAAGGGTACTTTCACACTTGCCGCGCACTGCCGTGCTGCCGATCCGTCCCCATTGAATTATAATGGGGCGGGGGGCGGAGCTACGGCTGCGCACGGCAAAGATCGCCGGACTGAAAAGTCGGACATGCAGGACTTTTAGCCCGGCGATCTCCGGCCGTGCTGCGCCGTAGCTCCGCCCCCCGCCCTCTTATAGTTAATGGGGACGGAGTGGCAGCACGGCAGTGCACGGCCACTTGCAGCAGGACGGATCCGGCAGGCTGAGTAGCCTACCGGATCCGTCCTGCCGCAAGTGTGAAAGTACCCTAAGGGGCAAACAGGTGGCTAAAAAATGTATGATGTTATTCTGGGATTTTTTTTTACAGGTAAGGCCTCTTTCACACTTGCGTTCTGAGGATCCGGCAGAACGCAAGTTGCCTGAAAGCATTCGAAGACTGATCAGGATCCTGATCAGTCTTCGAAATGCTTTCAGGTTACTATGGCAGCCAGGACGCTATTAAAGTCCTGGTTGCCATAGTAGTAGTGGGGAGTGGGGGAGCGGTATACTTACCATCCGTGCGGCTCACAGGGCGCTCCAGAATAACGTCAGAGCGCCCCATGCGCATGGATCACGTGATCCATGCGTGTAGGGCGCCCTGACGTCACTCTGGAGCGCCCTGGGAGCCGCACGGATGGTAAGTATACTGCTCCCCCGCTCCCCACTACACTTTACCATGGCAACCAGGACTTTAGCGTCCTGGCTGCCATGGTAACCATTGAGAAAAAGCTAAACGTCGGATCCGGCGATGCACCGAAACGACGATTAGCTTAAGGCCGGATCCAGATTAATGCCTTTCAATGGGCATTAATTCCGTATCTGGCCTTGCGGCAAGTGTTCCGGATTTTTGGCCGGAGCAAAAAGCGCAGCATGCTGCGGTATTTTCTCCGGCCAAACAACGTTCCGGTCCTGAACTGAAGACATCCTGATGCATCCTGAACGGATTTCTCTCAATTCAGAATGCATTGGGATAATCCTGATCAGGATTTTTCCGGCATAGAGACCCGATGACGGATCTCTATGCCGGAAAACAAAAACGCTAGTGTGAAAGAGCCCTAAGGGTACTTTCACACTTGCGTTGAAGGATTCCGTCGGGCAGTTCCGTCGGATCCGTTAAAACGTTTGAAAACGGATTTAATTTGCAAACGGATGCGTTTGCCAATTGTATTGAAATAACGGATCCGTCTTTCTGTTGTCATCCGTAAAAACGGATCGGTTATTTATTATTTTAACATTTTTAGGATCCATTCACACATCCGTGTGTGTTTTGCAGATCCACGGATCCACAAAACACGGACATCCGCGATGTGCGTTCCGCAATTTGCGGACCGCACATCGCCGGCACTACATAGAAAATGCCTTTTCTTATCCGCAATTGCGGACAAGAATAGGACATGTTCTATTTTTTTCGGGAACACGATTGCGGACACAGAAGTGCGGATCTGCAATTGCCGACCCGGGCAGGACATCGTCTGTCCCCATTGAAATTAATGGGTCCGCAATTCCGTTACGCAAAATGCGGAACAGAATTGCGGACGTGTGAATGGACCCTTAAAGGTCTGCGCATGTGCAGAGTGGAAGAACGGATGCGTTAATGCGTACATTTTTCAATGTCGGATACGCCCTTAATACATTTTAATTGAAATTAATGGAGGATCCGTCATTCCGTCAAGTGTTTCCGCATTTTTGGACGGAGATAAAAATACAACATGCTACGC
The DNA here is from genome assembly GCA_033119425.1 of Bufotes viridis. NCBI lineage: Eukaryota > Metazoa > Chordata > Amphibia > Anura > Bufonidae > Bufotes > Bufotes viridis. The sequence goes on along the minus strand of CM065589.1, from coordinate 542,599,104 downwards.
TTTTATCTGTGTCCAAAAAACGTGAAAGGACTGAACTGAAGACAAACTGATGCAAACTGAACGGATTGCTTTCCATTCAGAATCTATTAGGATAAAGCTGAGGACGGAACTCAATGACCGAAAACTTTGACGCTAGTGTGAAAGTACCCTAAGAAAATGCCAGGCAACATTTATTTGTGCAGGGACCGCTAATCTAATGGCCATGACCACCAACCAATATGTACATCACCATCAAGTGGATTCTAAGGGGACTTTCACACTAGTGTTTTGGATTCCGTTTGTGAGATCCGTTTCAGGGCTCTCACAAATGGTCCAAAACGGATCAGTTAAGCCCCAATGCATTCTGAATGGATAAGGATCCGCTCAGAATGCATCAGTTCGGCTCCGTTCCACTTCTATTCTGTTTTGGAGGCGGACACCAAAACGCAGCATGCAGCATTTTGGTGTCCGTCTGAAGAGGCGGAGCCTAACGGATCCGTTTTAAATTACAATGTAAGTCAATGGGGACGGATCTGTTTTCAATGACACAATATGGTGCATTTGAAAACGGATCCGTTCCCCATTGACTTTTAATGTAATTCAAAACTAGAGATGAGCGAACTTTAAAAAAAAGTCCGGTGTTCGGCGTTTGGGTTGTGGTAAGTCGCGCATCCCGTTATGGATTCCACTATCGCGGCATATGGAATCCATAAGGGGCGGCTTCCACCAACCCGAACTGTTGAACAGCCAAAGGATCTGGGGTGACGTCACTGTCATGTGATCAGTGCAGGGGGCTCAGCACGGGATCAAATCCAGTGCTGAGCCACGCCCCCTGCACTGATCACATGACAGTGACGTCACCCCAGGTCCTTTGGCTGTTCAACAGTTCGGGTTGGTGGCAGCCGCCCCTTATGGATTCTATATGCCGCGATAGTGGAATCCATAACGGGATGCGCAACTTACCACAACCCGAACGCCGAACACCGGACTTTTTTTTTAAAGTTCGCTCATCCCTATTCAAAACGGATCCGTTTTAAACCTAATGCAAACGGATCCGTTCTGAATACAAACATTTGCATTATAGGTGCGGATCCGTCTGTGCAAATAAACAGACGGATCCGCACCAACGCAAGTGTGAAATTACCCTAAGATAGATTTTTACTAGCTAATATAATTCTGCAACTCCCCCAAATACAGGGGCCTTCAGAATTTCATTTAGGGGGGATGGTAATGTGTGTTGCCCTGCACCTCCTGCCTTATACACTGTTCTTCCTTACTACCTCGCTCCTTTGTAGCTCCTTTAGCTCTTCCCTGTTCCATATTTCATGGTCTGTAATCTGTTTGGCCTTCTTTGTGCTGTACAAGTCACAAGAACTTTCCCTGCACTGCCTGAGGCATTTGTAGTTTTTAGTGATGTATGAAAGGATTATTTCCTCTGCAGTCCTGTTCCCTACAGCTTGCGTCTGATTCTGTGTGTGTCTCCTAAAATACCCAGAATTTCCCTATCATGGCAACCAATAAGAATCTAGCTTCATTATACACAATTTTTTTAAAGGCGTTTTCCCATCTCAGACAATGGCGGCATATTGCTAGGATATGCCCCCATTGTCTGATAAGTGCGGGTCACACCGCTGGGACCCGCACCTACAATGAGAATGGAGCGGGGAAATGAAAGGAGGACACACTGCGCATGCGCAGCCGCCCTTCATTCATTTTTATGGGGCCGCCGAAAATAGCAGAGAGCTGGCTCGGCTATTTCCGTCTGCCCCATAGAAATGAATGGGAGCATGGGCAACACATGTGCGGTGCTCTCCCATTCACTTCTATGGAAGCAGCAGGGAGAAGCGTTTGGTGGTTGACGGACCCCGGGAAATCCGGGGTTCCCCAGCCACAGCGCTCCCCGCTTCGTTCTCATTGTAGGTGTGGGTCCCAGTGGTGGGTATCAGACAATGGGGGCATGTCTGAGATGGGAAAACCCCTTTAAATAAATGCCATATTATGGCCTCACTGCTCATCATGGGTCCACTGAACTTAGATGACAATTGGGATTTGTGGGGATCCAAGCCCAATCCAGTAGAGTTGTCGTGATCGTAATATGGACCCTATGTGAAAGTACTCTAAAGGAGGATGTTAGCGCCCTCACATTATGTGTTAAAAATCTGAAAAAAAATAATATTTAAGCGGCTTATTCCTATCAGTAATCAGTTTTAGCAAAGTCTCCCATGAGGAATGACCCTGTGCCCGTGCCCACATGTAGCTGCATTAAAACCACTTAAAGAGGAACTTTCACTGGTCCACAGTTTATGAGTTAAAGCTATTTACATGGAGAGCGGCACCCAGGGATGTCCCTGCACTTACTTGTATCCCTGGGTGCCGCCCCGTTCGTCCTCTGTAGCCCCCGGTACCGGCGCTCCTGCTGCTCTAATTTTGCCTGGGGCGGAGACTTCTTCTTCTGCCCTGGGCGTCTCCTTCTCCCAGGGCTGGAGCGCTGGCCAATCGCAGCGCTCAGCTCATATTCAGGATATCCCCGGTACCGGGGGCTACAGAGGACGAACGGAGTGGCACCCAGGGATACAAGTAAGTGCAGGGACATCCCTGGGTGCCGCTCTCCATGTACATAGCTTTAACTCATAAACTGTGGACCAGTGAAAGGTCCTCTTTAAATACACCCTGATGGTGGCCACTGATATAAAATGCTGTCATGGCAATGATCCATGCCCACAGTCAATGTTGGGGAGATCTCCACAGTTATGTAAACAGAAGATTGTGGCTGAGACTCAAAATGGGCTACTTTGGAGCTATTTTTCTAGTAGAAATTATCGATTTCAGTAATTAAAGTATATTACAAAAATGGTCAGTATCACTGCCCCTACACATTACAAAAATAAAAAAAAGAATGAGTTACACTTTAACATCTCTTTCTCTATGGTTTAAAATGCCAAAAAAACATGGTTCACACAGTTGTGCGCATAAAACTACATACAGTATGGAAAAAAACAAGAGGTTTCTATGGCATGTTTTGAGTGCGCCCTTGAGTGTGCAGGAGCCCTTACATAGTCCACTCCACATATTCACTATTCATTACTACTGATCACCAATGAGAGCTCCATATCTTACAGATGGTTTATAATAGCACATAGGCAATACTCCAATCCAAGGCAGATTCAATGCAAAGCATATTCTCATCTCTGTTATCTTGCGGTTTTAATTGCATTTTAATTACAGACAAACAGAGACGGTGTTATTTATTACTGCTTCTCAGCTGCATAACATTACAGGGGAACCTTCCCACTGAATCGCAGTTGGTTTGATTCGTTTCATTGGTTTGGTGCTTTTCCACGGAACTTCTTTTATTCTCATGGATTTCAAAAGCTTAAAGGGGTTGTCCAAGTTATTTTTCTTGATGACCTATCCTCAGGATAGGTTATCAATATTAGATGAGCGGGGGTCCGGCACCTGGTACCCCTGCCGATCAGCTGATTAGCTACTAGAGAGGGGTCGTTGATCCAGGGAGTTATTCTGATTGCCTGATTGGAGTCGGGAAGGAATTTTTTTTCCCCTTAAGTGAGGAAAATTGGCTTCTGCCTCACAGGGGTTTTTTGCCTTCCTCTGGATCAACTTGTAGGAAACAGGCCGAACTGGATGGACAAATGTCTTTTTTCGGTCTTATATACTATGTTACTATGATTATTGAACTGCTCATATTCTGGGGTTATGACCACCCTGTAATCCAGCAGTGGTGGTCGTGCTTGCACATTATAGGAAAAAGGGCCGACTTATGTGCTCTCCCATGGTCCCGGCTCTTTCCTATAGTGTGCAAACACGACCACCACTGCTGGATTGCAGGGTGGTCATAACCCCTAAATATGAAAAGTATATTGTGATGGAAAAATGAATCAAGCCAGCAAAGGAGGCAATATGGACAATCACAATACATTAGTAAGTGCCTGGTATTAACTTCCGCTACATAGTTAATGCTACCTACTGAAGTGAGACAGCCCCTTTAAGGATTTTACAGAGCCACAAGTTGTGTGTATTATCCCTTATTACTTCTGTCTATACAATAACCATAATTTGCCATTTGATTTTACATGAGACTGTTTTCTTTCGAGGGAGCCAGATCTTACTGTGCTGAGTTACGGACTGGTATGAACACGGCTTTTACTATGCTGTCTTGACAATAATTGAATATTACTTAAAAACACAATGGCAGACTTTCCTGGATCAGTACGGTTGTCAACTAAAAGGACCTCGGGGCGTAGAAAGCACTCTAGAAAAACAGTGGATTGAAGGGTATGTGACTGCAGCCACATCAATCTAAATCCTAATACAAATTGGTCAGGCGGTGTAAGAAGTAGGAACACTCGAGTGACACCGAAGCTTGTCTGGACTAATCAGGAAGAAAGCAGGCCAGCCTGTACACATCAGCAGAAGGATGGAATGCGCCACGAACGGCGGGGAAACTCTCAGCGCCTTCTGCCGTGGTTTTCAGCACCGTATAAAGTTGCATGAACAGACAGTGCAAGTTAAACAGAATAATGAGGCCAAAGCAAACATCTGGAAGAGGCCTGTGTACTTTTTGCACACATAGGGAAGCACTTTCACAACTGCCGCTTCGGAGACAAAAAAGTTACCATGTAAACACTGCCTGCAGTAATACACGCTACCATGAATACTAGGCAAACTGGAACTGTGTATCACAGCAACATAAAGTACAGAATACAAAAGAATTAACTAGTAATATCTGTACACATCAGAACATTTAAGAATTATAAAAATATTTCAGAGATCCAAAAAGAGGGGCGGAATAAAACCAAACTTTTATTCTGTTGTAGTGCAAAAAATATCACAAATCTGCAAAATGAGGCCCCCAAATGCCCCAACACCCATAACACTACTGTATACACTGTATTCAATTTGCCCCGGCATAGGGTAAAACCAATGTTCTTGGGGCACTACGCCTGATGTATGAACCACCACTACAAAGGCACGACCAAAATCATGGACAGACAACATTTTTTTACGGACAGATAGGAAAATCATAATGAATGATAAAGACTATAAGTAATACATGACTATAGCTCAATATAATAAGAACTCATTATCAGCATTTACAGTTAGCTGTAATCTTGTCAAATATCACCAGCCTGAAAAAAAATCACGGGCACAGACACAGAAAAAAAGTCGCCTATTTTTACGTACTGTCCAGAAATTTCTGGACGGTTGACAACCCTGGTCTAGTCACCTGGCTAGAAACAAGGCATGTCAGGCAATGCTGGGGGCACAGTGGGGTGAAGGACCATATCTAGGGTGAGGTTCTGGACGGGGTTGTGCTTTTCATGGCGGGTGCTCCACGGGTAGGCTTATAAGGATTGCCAGCTGCGTTCCCTCTTTCTTTTCTAGGGACTGATATGGCCAGCAACTCGGATTGCCACACGTCATACTGAGTATCGTATCAGCTTGAACCTCCACACCAAGCACTTAGCATCTGAAAACTAAACGGGTATGAAGCAAGTTTTTTCTACCTTATAGGAGCCTGGTTTGTGCCAGCGTAGTGGTGGTTTGTACATCAGACGCAGTGACACAATTATATTGGTTATAACCTGTGTCAGGCGAATTAAATAGAGTAAATACGGAAGAGTTATTGGTGTTGAGGATATTTGGTGGCCCAATTTTACATATTTGTGATACGTTTAGTGCTACAAAAAAATAAAAGTAATTTCATACCCTAAGGTTACATGCACACGACCGTTGTGTGTTGTGCGTTCCGCAATTTGCGGAACGGCACGGGCAGCCATTAATATAACTGTCTATTCTTGTCCGCAAAACGGACAAGAATAGGACAGGTTGTATTTTTTTGGCGGACCACGGAACGGAGCAACAGATGCAAACAGCACACGAGCCGCAAAAACTGAGGCTCGGATGCGGATCAAAACAACAGTCGTGTGCATGAGGCCTTACACAGATTATTAGGGATACTTTTGGGATATATATTTTTTAAAATAATTTAATGTAAGATTTTTAAAATAAAATCGGAATAAATATCTGACTTAGGTCTCACACGAACGTTTTTTTTGCGGGTGTACGGGCTGTTTTTATGAGTTCCGCATACGGTCTGTATATGGAACCATTCATTTCAATGGGTCCGCAAAAAAAACGGAAGTGTTTCCATGTGCATTCCGTTTCCGTTTTTCCGTTCCGTGCAAAGATAGAACATGTCCTATTATTGCCCGCAAATCACGGTCCGTGGCTCCATTCAAGTCAATGGGTCCACAAAAAAAAACGGAACGCATACGGAAATGCATCCGCATGTCTTCCGTATCAGTTCTGTTTTTGCGGAACCATCTATTGAAAATTTTAAGCCCAGCCTAATTTTTTCTATGTGTATATGCCATACGGAAAAACGGAACGGAAAAACGGAACCGAAACGGAAACACAAAGGATCACAAAAACCTTAAAAAACGGACCGCAAAACCATACGGTCGTGTGCAATAAGCCTTAGGCCTCATGCACACGACCGTATGTGTTTTGCGGTCCGCAAATTGCGGATCCACCAAAAAACCCGGATGATGTTCCGTATGGCATCCGTTTTTTTGCGGATGCGTTATTTTTGCGGATCCATTGTAATAATGCCTATCCTTGTCCGCAAACTAGAAAAAAATAGGACATGCTCTATTCTAGTACCTTCCGTTTTTTTTGCGGACCCGTTGAAATGAATCGTTCCACATATGGTCCGCAAAAAAACGGAACGGACACAAAAAGAAAATATGTTTGTGTGCATGAGGCCTTAGGGACAGGACAGATTAGCTGTGGATTTCTGTGTGTCAAATCCGCAGCATTTTACAGTACCAGCAAACTCATAAGATTTTATTGGGTCACTGAGTTTTTACAAAACTTTTGATATGTCATAGCAACATATGAAAGGTTTTTGACTGTGGGGTTCTGAGCACTGAGATGGGTTCATAGATTTTCTACTGAGCCTGTCTCCTGCAGAGAGGGAGCGTGCTATGTAAGCGCTTCTCTCTGCACATTCTAGAGATTGGTGGGGGTCTCAGCGCTCATTGATCAAACCCTTTGATATGTCACTTTTACATCTGCAAAAGTTTTGTGAAAGGTGTGGATTTTACATCCTCAGCATGCCAATCTAGGGCTCATGTACATGGCCGTTTTTGCGGATTTTGCACAAAACACGGATACTGGTCCTGTGCGTTCCGCATTTTGCGGGAAGGAATATCCGGCCCATAATAGAGCTGTCCTATCCTTGTCCGCAATATTGACAAGAATAGGACATGTTCTATTTTTTTTGAGGGTGCCACAAAACAGACATACGGATGCGGACAGCACACGGTGTGAACGTGTGAAGTGAATGGGTCGGCATTCGACCCACAAAAAACAACGGTCGTGTACATGAGCCCCAAGAAGCAGATTTCACCCTTCACAATGCATGGGGTGTACTCTACAGTTCTGACAAACTGCAGAAAAATCCGCCATGTGCTGCCATACTGCACAACTCCAATGGAGCCTGGACCTTCTCCCAGCTAGGCCTCTTTCACACTTGCGTTGTTAGGATCCGGCGTGCACTTCCGTCACCGGAAATGCCCGCCGGATCCGTAACAACGCAAGTGACCTGAAAGCATTTGAAGACTGATCAGTCTTTAAAATGCTTTCAGTGTTACTATGGCAGCCAGGACGCTATTAAAGTCCTGGTTGCCATGGTAAAGTGTAGTGGGGAGCGGTATACTTACCGTCCGTGCGGCTCCCGGGGAGCTCCTGAATGACGTCAGAGCGCCCCATGCGCATGGGGCGCCCTGACGTCACTCTGGAGCGCCCCGGGAGCAGCACGGACGGCAAGTATACTCCTCCCCCGCTCCCCACTACACTTTACCATGGCAACCAGGACTTTAGCGTCCTGGCTGCCATGGTAACCATTCAGAAAAAGCTAAACGTCGGAACTCTATGACGACGGAACTCTATGCCGAAAAACAAATACGCAAGTGTGAAAGAGCTCTAACATACAGCAACTTGCAAAGCCAGGTGTTCCATGGCATGTGCCTCGCTTCTCCCTGACCTCTGACTTTAAAGGGAAGGTGGCTTCTAAAGAAACAAAGCATACATTTCAGCAGAAATCTCCATCCATACATGGATGAATTGTGACTGATATTAGCAGATGGTTGGGTGACAGCATAACCAGCAGCATAACACCTGTCATGGGTGGGAAATCTCAGTCATTCCTATATTTTCCAGCCTCCAGCTGCTAGAGCCATTATTTGACAAGAACAGTAAAATTATGTTTTGCTCATTTACTGTTTCTATGAATAAACCAAATTACGGAAAAGAATAAGGCTACCTGCACACATTAAGGTTTACGAGCGGTTTTCCGGAGCATAATACAGCATCAGCAAAGTGTATGAAATTTCACAAATCTCGTGTATTTTGCTTTTTCGTTCTGCGTGGAAATTGACCTGCTGTGGATTCTTTGTGCGGTTCTTTTGTGTGGATTTCACCCTTTTCAATGCAACAATGAGACCGGCAGCTTAAAATCCAAAACAAAAACCGCAAGTGAGGAAACGCACAGAAATCTGCACGGAAATTCGTAAGGAATCTCTGCAAGACCGTCTGCACGCATACTGTACTTAGCTTAACCCCTTAAGGACACAGGGTTTTTACATTTTTGCATTTTCGTTTTGCGCTCTATGCCTTCCAAGAGCCATAACTTTTTTATTTTTCTGTTCACATGGCCATATGAGGGCTTATTTTTTGCGGGACAAGTTGTACTTTCCAACGCCATCATTTAATAATGCATACAGTGTAGTGGGAAGCGGTAAAAAAATTTCAAATGGGGTGAAATTGCAAAAAAAAAGCAATTTCACCACAGTTTTACGGGTTTCTAAATTACGACGTTTGATTTGCGATAAAACTGACCATTTAGTTTTATTCTACAGGTCAGTACGAATCCGGCGATACCCAATATGTATAGCTTTTCTTGCGTTTTGATAGTGAAAAAAAATTCAAAAGTGGGAAAAAATTTTTATATTTTTTTTGTCGCCATATTTTGACCTCTATAACGTATTTGTATATAAGTGTATGGCGTTGTATGGGGGCTTATTTTTTGCGGGGCGATCTTAACTTTTAGTTGATACCATTATGGGGTGTGTAGGACTTTTTGATCGCTTTTATTTAATTTTTTTGAGGAAATGAAGGTCCAAAACGGCAAATCGGCCATTTGGGCGCTTTTTCCGTTTTTTCTGTTTACCGTATGGGAAATATATTTTTATATTTTTATACTATGGGCTGTTCACACATTGCGACACCCATGATGTGTATTTTTTTATTATTTTATTTTAATTTTGGGGAAAGGGGGTGATTTAAATTTTTAGTTTTTTTTATTATTTTTTTATTATTTTAATTTTTTATATTTTTTTACACTTTTATATAGATCCCATAGGGACCTATATAAATCAGTTACCTGATTGCTTTATCATAAACTCCAATACACTTGTATTGGAGTTTATGAGCATTTTACTACTTTCCTATGAAGCCCTATTGCTAACAAGGGCTCCATAGGAAATAGTAGTGATAGCCTCAAGCTGAATGAAAGGCTTGAGGCTATCCCTTACAGCGCTCCGATTCTCCCGATCACCACTAGGGGGAGCCGGAGCGCTGCCGAAAGTTTTACTTTCGGTTTTAGCGCGTGCAGATGCCGTGATCAGGATTGATCACGGCATCTGCAGGGTTAAATGATCGCGGTCGGCAGCGCTGCCGACCGCGATCATCAGCTGCGGGGGTCAGCTACAGGAATCAGCCGGACCCCCGCAGCGAAGGTGCCCGCAGCAGCCAGGAGCGGGCGCCATCTTTAGGGACTGGACACATGACGTACCCATACATCATGTGTCCTTAAGGAGGGCCTCTTTCACACGAGCGTGTCCGGATTAGGTCCGGATGCGTTGCGGATGCGTTCAGTGAAAACTGTGCGATTTCACAGGCAAAGCCATTCAGTTTTGCCTGCGATTGCGTTCACTTGTTCAGTTTTTTCCGCGCGGGTGCAATGCGTTTTGATGCGTTTTTCACGCGCGTGATAAAAAACTGAAGGTTTACAAACAATATCTCCTAGCAACCATCAGTGAAAAACGCAACGCACCCGCACTTGCTTGCGGATGCAATGCGTTTTTCACGCAGCCCCATTCACTTCTATGGGGCTAGGGCTGCGCGAAAAACGCAGAATATAGAACATGCTGTGATTTTCACGCAACGCACAAGTGATGCGTGAAAAAAAACGCTCATGTACACAGACCCATTGAAATGAATGGGTCAGGATTCAGTGCGGATGCTATGCGTTCACGTCACGCATTGCACCCGCGCGGAAAACTCGCTCGTGTGAAAGGGGCCTAATGGTTCATTACAGGACTAGTACAGGCTCATGGAGAATAGGAGGGACACCATCAGCATTAGAAAGTCCCGCAGCAGGTCTGGAGTCTTTACAAATGCTCCCACAGTAGTAAGGGTTGTCTATGTCCAGCAAGCATTCACACGTGAACTAAAATTATCATGTAGTTAAAAGTAACAGAGCAGGCATGATCGCGGAAAAGGTGGAGCAACGCGGATTTGAAATCCACAGCGTATCAATATATACAGCCAGGGGCCGACTGGCCATACATCCTATAGGGAAATTTCCCCATGGGCCGATGCGCCATTCAAGGCATCCTCACGGCCGCTTGTCGGGTACATAACAATCTGACGCTCTCAGCATTAATTAATGCTAGGAGCATCTGGTACTTATGCACCTGGCTGGAAGAAAAAAGTGCCCTCATCTGTATTGCTGTGGTCAGGATGGTGATCGAGTTGAAGACTGGCGGGGGCGGCGGTATTTTGTGTTACACTGTGTATATGGTTCTGCTGGGGCAGTATTTTGTGCTACACTACAGTATTGCTGGCCCCACCTACTTTTGTTGGACCTGCCTTCTTATATTGGCCTTGCCTTCTGTCAATTTGGACCTGCTTACAACATGGGGCCACTTTTAGGCTTTTTTTCTTCTGGGCCACTTTAAGTTTCCAGTCCGCCCCTGTATACAGCAAACTTCTCCTGCAGATGTCACCCTTTACAATGGAGAGGGTGAAATCCGATAGCTTTTCTGCACTAAAAACATGTAATAGGAGCGGTTTTGTTCCGTTTTTTGTTGTGGACAGGCAGGCAGCAAAATCTGCTGTGGATTTTTTTTGCTGTATTTTCAGTCACCAGTGAACCCAGCCTTACTTATTCTGAGTTACAGCTTGTTTTATATTATATATATATATATATATATATATATATATATATCATCCACAGCTCTGTTCACACAGTACGGTAATGTCAGAGGTGTGTCTGTCAACAGATTGTCGACTGGATCCAGTAGCAACCAACAGAAATCTGTATACAGTTCACTACAACACAGACTTCAAAGGTGGCCACAGATGTTAGACAGATTTCAAGCACCCATTCAGCCAACAGTTATCTCTCCTGATATCTGCACACACCGCTCAGGTTTATAGTAGGAGGCCAGAACACGGGACTCCCTTCTTTGACGTACACACAAGCCATTGTAACTAATTTCTTTCATAGTTAGGCTACTTTCACACTTGCGTTGTGAGAATCCGGCAGGCAGTTCCGTTGCAGGAACTGCCTGCCGGATCCGGAAATCCGTGTGCAAGCGGAAAGCATTTGTAGACGGATCCAGATGCGGATCCATCTAACAAATGCATTGAAACACCGGATTCATCTCTCTGGTTGTCATCTTCCGTTTTGCTGGAACACTTGGTGCCGGATCCGACATTAATGCTTTTCAATGGAAAATAATGCCGGCAAGTGTTCCGGAATTTTGGACGGAGAAAATACCGCAGCATGCTGCTGTAGTTTCTCCGGCCAAATAGCATAAGAGTGACTGAACTGAAGACATTCTGATGCATCCTGAACGGATTGCTCTCCATTCAGAATGCATTAGGATAAAACTGATCATTTTCCGGTATTGAGCTCCTAGGACGGTACTCAATACCGGAAAACTTTAACGCAAGTGTGAAAGTACGCTTAAGGCTACATGCACACGACCGTTGCCTGCCTCCGCGTCCGCTCCTCCTTGAAATTTTGCGTCCGTCAAAAAAAACGGATGACGGACCGTTTTTTTTGACGGATCCGAGTTTTATGGCAGATCCATTGTAAAAATGCCTATCCTTGTCCGCAAACGTGAAAAAAATAGGACATGCACTATTTTTTTGACGGAATGAAAACACGGATCACGGATGCGGAACAAAAACGGTTGACCATCCGCATTTTTTGACGGACCCATTGAAATGAATGGGGAAGCATCCTATCCGTGAAAAAAAACGGAACGGACGCGGAAACAAACAACGGTCGTGTGCATGTAGCCTAAAGGAGATACAAGAGGAGATGTATCAAAACTGGTGCAAAAAAGAACTGGCTCAGTTGCCCACAGCAATCAATCATGTTGAACCTTTCATTTTCCAAAGGAGACAAAGAAAAGGAAGACAACAGCAGAAGGTCTGCAACACAGCCTGGAATGACCATATGCAATGTTTTATGCTAGCAACGACAACGTAAAAACGCCCTTGTGATTGTCGCATGGGTGTTAAAAAGTCAGAAAAAAACTGGCATAAAAATGTTCATAAATGACCCCCAATGTATTTTGCTGCAGCAGGCACAGACCACCATAAAACAGCCTGCTGAACTGGGAACTTCCTCGGTGCCAAGTCTACATCATGCTGTAACTTATAAACGGTAGAACCCCAAAAAAATGACTATATCAGAGAAGGGTTTTATGTGCCATGTGTAAATCAGGAATCAAGCCAGCACTACCCGTATAACCCCTCGAACAAGGACCCGGTCCAGTCCGTAGACAATCCAGGAAAAAAAGGAAAAAGATGTCCAGCACTGAGATGAAAATGAAATCTTCAGTCTTAATTTAGCTTCATGTAAAAATACATCACCGCATGAAAAACTGTAACGCAACCAACGCATTTCGATCTAACACCATCACTAAGATCTGGTAGATTGAAACGTGTTGTTGCATTACCGTTTTACATGTATTTTCATGTATTTTAACATGAAGCTAAATAAAGAGTGAAGATTTTATTTTCATCTCCGTGCTGGACATCTTTCATGTGGCATCCCTTAATATAAGAATGTAGGTTACAGGGGTTCTCTGGAAATCAATAAAATTAAAATACTTAAATATTACTTTATAATAAATATATTCCCAAATACCTTTCATTATTTAGAATGTCTTGTTTTGTCTACGGAGCAATCACTAGGAGAAATAAAATGGCTGCCGTCCTACCAGTACACACAGAACCTGTCCTAATCACACAGGAGGTCAAGTTACTTCACAACACTGAGCTGAAGAGCTGCCTCATCCTCCTTTCTGCTCTGTGGGAATGGAAATGATGACGAGACATGAAGTACAGAGAGGAGGGTGGGGGTAATGAGCAGCAGCACTTGTTTACAGTCTCCATTACCACAGCCCCACATTACCACAGTCTGTCCTGTCCATCTTCTCTGTACTTCATGTCTCCTCTGAACTAAATTCCCCAGAGATTCAGCTAAAGTTCTTATTAGCTGTATTCAGGATCATAATCCCTGACAAGTAGAGCAGAGAGGAGGATAGGGCAGCTCTTTACCTCAGTGTTGTGAAGTAACTTGTCCTCCTGTGTGATTAGGGCAGGTTCTGTGTGTACTAGTAGGACAGCGGCCATTTTGTTTCCCCTGATGATTGCTCCCCCGACAAAACGAGCCATAATAAATAATGAAAGGTATTTGGAAATATATTTATTATAAAGTAATATTTAAGCATTTTCATTTTCTTAATTCCCCTTTAATCTTGGCTCGCCTACATTTCACTTAGTTTTTGGTCATTATGAGATTTGAAAGTCTTCCTATAGATCCATGCATTTTTTTCTATTAACCAGTAATTAAAACTAAAAGTCATCCATAAAGAACACAAGTCAAAGGATGAAATGTGGGCAACATCTGGCTGTCTGTGAGGGGCAGTATCACGCTGGCTGCACTAGGGTCTAGGCATCAGATCCAGGAGAATTTATGGAATGCTTTTGTGTTTTGTGCTGATAAAATATCAAACAGTCACAGAGAGGGCATGTATACAATGAGCGTCCGCATCAAGAAGGATGTAACAGACGCATTGCATTTCTGGAAAAAATGCTGTGTCTTTTTCTGGTGTTTTCTATATGTTTTGTGGGAACTATAAAACACACTGCAAACAATGATCTTGTGGGGTGTTCTTAAAGGGGCATTTTCATCTCAGACAATGAAGGCCCCTATCTGGTATTTATGGCATCAGTGAGAGAGGAATACTAATTACCTAACTTATTTTTTTTTTGAGGATCTGTAGTTGTTTGCGCTGTTTTTTTTTTTGTTCGTTTTTTAAAACAGCCTGCTGTAAATGTAGAGGTTTTTTTTCAGGCATTTCCCAAAAGCTTTTCAATAGGACTTCAATAAAGGCAATAATGAAAATTGGCTGAATAAAAAATAACACCCCCCAAAAAACAACATCGAGGCCTAGTCCACATTTCGGCGTCAGTTTGACGTCTGTAAAAAAAAGCGTCCGTGTTCCATCCGGTCAGTAAAAAAATACCAATGTGTAAACAGACACATTCAAATCAATGGGTACATGTGATGTCTGCAGAAAATGCAGACGGCACACGTCAGTGAAAAACGGAAATGTGGACAAAACCTTAAATTTGTGGCATTTTGTTATGAACTGAAATAAAAGCCATAAATAAACTACACGCCAGTGAAAAACGGAAATGTGGACAAGGCCTGAAATTTGTGGCATTTTGTTGAACTACAGGTATGTGAGAAGGAAGCCTAAGGCTAGATTCACACAGAGTTTTTTGGACGGGAATTTGAAGCAGATCTCTCCGCAGGATTTTCACCAGGATGGAAAAGTGCACTACACTATTGGGAACATTTATTAAGGCCACAGTTTTAGGCTACTTTCACACGACGACAATGGTCGCGCGACAAATCGGGAACCACTACACTGCAACATTTGTAGCATGACATTGATGTCACATTAATGTCGCGCGACAATTTTTATAAGGGAGTCTATGGTGGTGTCGCACGTGCAACTGCGACACAACAGTCGCCAAAAATCCATCCCGGATGGATTTTTTCTGACTGTCGTGTCGCAGTCGCAGCATGTCGCATGTTGCAATGTGACACCATAGACTCCCATTATAAAAATTGTCGCGCGACAATAGTGCGACTTTTTGTCGTGTGAACGTAGCCTTAGACACCGGTCTTAATAAAGCCCTGCACTGGCGGTGGATCCGCCGCAGTTATGTAGAGGCGTTGGCCGCTTCTAAATGTAAGACAGCTTATTTGCTGTCTTACATTTAGACCATTTTCTACACCTAAAACAGGCGTAGAAAAATGGTAAATGAGACGGGTCTACCGGCCTGGTCTCTTCCCCACCATGCTCACTTTTGTAGACCTGGCGTGAGCAGGGAGAAGTTGCAGACTGCGGCGCAATCTGCACCAGAAATACACCTAATTTAGGTGTATATATGTTTAATAAATGACCCCCTATGTTTTTCATCCTTTTTTCCCCAACATATACATTACATGTGTGACACAAATGTGATGTGAACCCAGCTTGAACTGATTTTGCAGCTCAATACAATGGCTTCTCTGTTAGACATGGCCCTTCCTGTATAACGGCATTCACAGACCGTATGTCTGGAAGTGAGCAGGAACTGTACGCATCGACTGCCACCTTTTTATCATACCCATGAAATACCCATACAATGAATGGCACCTCCGCTGCATTCTGGTAAAGGCTCCCAAGAGTAGTGTTGTCAATAATGGCACATCACTTTCCAAATCATGCTCTCCCCACTATGGCTGTGCAGTAAAAAGACAGAATGTGCAGTGATTACAGTGACAACTCACAGACAATAGACATGTATAGGACCACACAGGATTTACAGTCCCAGCGGTATTTACATCGAGGACTGCGGGAGATCTTTCAGGAGCTGCTTTGTCCTACACAACTGACACTTTTTACTCATTTGGAGGATAACAGTATGCAGACGACACCCTGTTTATTCTGAGGCTGCCCCTGACAACTCACTGCACACAGAACCGCTGCCGACATTTCACCACTGCGTGTAATACTATTTTAGAGGAAGACGCATCCCTGTGTTGCCCATGAAATAGTTTTCAGCATGTTGAAAACATATTGCAGGAACACTCACTGGCTATATCCAGCTTTGTAATCCCGTGTTTTATTGTCCCAATACATCTTGCCAATAGGTTTTAATTACCAATTCGAATTGGATTTTTTCTACTGGTCCTATGCAGACAAACCATGTTCTCTGTTACCATAGGTCTTCATAAGAGCTGTAGAACCAAAATCAATTTTTTTCATTAAAACCTATTACAATGTTACTTTATGTTTCATCTTAAAGAGGACCTGTCACCGCTCCTGACATGCCTGTTTTAATAGCTTCATACTTTTTACATGTAATAACAATTCTAGAGCATCTATGTTTAGGGCTCTATGTTGTGCCATTCCTTTATTATTCCTGCTAGAAGTTATGAATTGCTAGCAGTCTGCAGTAAGGGTACAGAGGGGTGGTAACAAGTTGAGGGGGTGTGTACCGTCACAGTCTCACTCTATCCAATCAGTGCTGCCATTTTCAGACTGTGCAGGGACACCCCCCCAACTGGTTACCACCCCCTGTACCCTTACTGCAGGCTGCTAGCAATTCATTCATAACTTCTAGCAGAAATAATAAAGGAACGGCACAACATAGAGCTATAAGAATAGATGTTCCAGGATTTTTATTACATGGGGAAAGCATGAAGCTATTAAAACAGGCATGTCAGGAGCGGTGACAGGTCCTCTTTAAGGCTGTATTACACAGCCTGATATGGCAGATGACTGTCGGGAGGGAACTGCTCGCTAGCAGAGGAGGCCTCTGATATTACATGCAGTGAGCTCGGGCAGGAGTGATCGCTATGCCATCGCTCGTCCCCGCTCTGTATAGTGGTTTTCTGGCAGCAGGTTGTTAGTAGACACTATGATCTGCCGCCTGCAAACGTTAATTCTTTAACACGTCAAAAGATTTGAATTGCCTGATGATCGAGCGTTTGCTTGTTCATCGGGCAACTGGTGGCAGTATTACACTGCCAGTGATCGCTAATGAGCATTCATAAGAACGCTCGTTAGAGATCTTCTGCCGAAAAATCAGGCAGTGTAATACAGGCTTTAGAAGCATTGGGACTATAGAAAAAAGTCTGTGAAGGTTGACATAGCCTTAAACCTAAGGGCCGTTTTACATAGGCTGACAGAGTGGGCAATGATGAGGAATGAGGAAGGCCTTTCCTGATCACTGCCTGTTTGTTAGCTGCATTTACATGCAGCAATAATCGTTGATGTATGAGGATGAATGATGGTTACGATGATCATTTGTCACCATACAGATTCATTGTTTTTGGCAGCACGTCCCTGTTTACACAGGTCGAGGTGCAGCTAACAAGCAAGGGGGTACATTTATCAAGACTGGTACTCCCATACACCAGTATGGAACCCCCTGCGCTGGAGTAAGATGCTCCTAATTTATTAAAAGACAACTGCTTCTTACTAAATAAGTCACATCTCTACCCCTCTGTGCGCCAGAAGCTCAAGTCTATAGCAGCCAGGGGAAGGTGGAAATTATAGTAAATCCGGCAGACTGTGCTAAACCCCACCCTCTTTCTTGCCACTTCAGAAAAGTGGTGAGAAGCTTAAAAATTCGGAAATGATGGTGTAAATATGGTGCACGGCATAATTTGCGAGTGTTTGTGGAGTAAAGCTCTTAGTAAATGTTCCCAAAGGAGTTTTGTAGCCACCTGAAGGATGTGACACCCAAAGTCTCGTGGGACCCGAAGGTTTGTTTGTAGTGTGCACGGTGGCAACGTTACACTGGTCATTTATCAGGAATGTCCTGATCCACGGCCCATGAAAAAGGGCTATAAAGGGGTTAAATAAAAAGTCCAGCAGTAACAGTGAGTGTGATAACATGTGAAAAGAATATAGTGGCTCAACAGGCTGACAAATAACAGAAAGGTGCTCACCCCTTGACACACCCCAATATCAAATAGTATTAAAAATGAATAAATAGAGGGGGGCACTCTAATATCTAGGTAAAAATGGATGCAGAGCTTCTAGAATATATTTTTCTGCAATATAAAATTTATTAAAAATATCAGTAAATTAATGCATATACAATAATCATCGGGTCGACCCAATAGAAATAACAAGTTAAAATTAATAGGTGCAATATTTGCAACAATATAATCAGATGATATAATGACAGAAATTGAATAGCAAGTCCTCCTGGTTATATAACAATCAGCAGTAAATAAATAGTTAATGCTTTTTCTTTAGGTGTCCTTGCTAGTGTCACTAATGTCATTGATGGACAAATATAGCCCTATATGACAAACACTCTTGGTCCCGTGTAAAATGTTTGATTATATACAGTATAATAGCTACTTGTTATACTCTGAATAGAATTGTATTGCTTCCCAAGTTACGTTACTGCTCTTGCAGCTTTTATCCTGTGGCTGTATTATGTTCCTGTTGGAACTGTATGCAAAAGTTCTTGCCTCGGTACAATGAATGTGGCGTCCCACGTGTTATTCGTATCTGTCGGTCTCCTTACAGCCAGTCTGGCTATATCGCGGTCATACGTCTCGGGACTTCCTCACTGAGCTCGTTCACTGCTCAGTTTCTTGACGTCCCACGTGTCTTAAGTCAGAGCCCGCTGGGGCTAGAAGTGGACAGTTTTTTGTAGTCTGTTAGTCTATAATACCGAGGGGTCCACGAGGACCACAATAAACGGGACAAGTGGTAATATAGTTCGTATGGCAATATTTGGTAATTGGGAGTACACTGCTTTACACCAGACGCATTTCGGGGTAACACCCCTTCCTCAGAGTGTGATAACAACCAGTGGCCTCAGCAGTCAGTTGATGTAGCTTTTTGTAGAAAGCAAATAGTCGGCACTGCCGTAGGTGTGATATGACATATGGGATCAGCACCCCTCAAAAAGTGACTGATGGTGGTGTTCAGCCGATAAAGTATATGTAATCTTCAAACCAGAACAGAGTAAGTGGCACTCGACAATTTTTCGTCAGCTTTATTGCCAATATTGTCCATAAAAACATACTGGATGTGGGTACAGCACAGCACATAGGCAACAGACATTTCGCACGTGAGGCCTGAGAAAGCGCAACATGCGCAAAACAGCTGTTGCCTATGAGCTGTGCTGTACCCGCATCAGTACGTTTTATGGACAATATTGGCAATAAAGCTGCTGAAAGATTGGCGAGTGACACTTACTCTGGTCTGGTTTAAAGAGTCAATTGATGTATACTGTTGAGGCTAGTGATTGGCTAAACAGTGACCTGGTGTGTATGAGATGTCACTGCTGCGGCCAGGAAGATTGTGTCAGCTTTGCAGAACCGGGTCTGCCACCAGAAACGGCAGGTAAGCATTTATTACACCCAATGTTACTGCTGGGGTTTTTATTTAACTCAGACAACCCCTTTAAGGCAAGAGGCTTTTAAAACACTGAATTCTCAACTATCTGAGCAGAGCCACAAAATATATAACTTTCTCAAATTTCTGTCTGCACCATGAATTGACAACAGAGACTGTAAACACTGAGCTGAAATTGAAATAGACATCTGGATCAATGATGTCAATGCCAACATGCACTAGGGTGTAAAAGGTGGAGCTGCTCCGACATCAAGATGGATGAACTTGTCTAGGGTCCCTCCAAGGCTCCTGCTCAGAGCCGTTCTCCCCGCCTGCCCTCTCTAACCTTTGCCTGCGGCTTTCTGATATTACTGATCAGAGCTGAAGACAATATAGCGGTGGATAAATAGGGTCATATAGTGTTAAATACCCCAAAGTATAAGCATGAAAGGCAGAATACAGTGGAAATGCATCAACCATTACCAAAGCTCAAAGCACATGAGCAGGAATGATTTATGTTAGGATAAAGTATCTGGTAATCATTCTGTATGGAACGCCTGACCTTATAAAAGGTGATATCATCAAATAAAGAACCTTATAGTCTACAGTATTACATTTCTGAAGTGTTGAGGGGGACATAGTTTATTATTCCAATTACTGATGTGCTGCCAAATGATAGCTATGTTCAATAAGGACAGGTTTTATAAGAAGAAGCAGATATTGATTTTCATTTACAAAGTGGGTTTGATCAATAAAATAACCCAGATAAAGTAGAGCTATTTAGTTATTGAGAGTTTTTTTTTAGCAGAATTCATACCAATACAGAAAAGCTGCGAATATCCTACAAACCAGAAGATCAGCTTTCATTTGTCTGATAATTTCTTGGTGAACCTATGCTTGTGTATTAGGGAATTACAGTTAGTATATACTTATCAGAACCACTTGTTATAGGGCTAAAGGGCTCATGCAAACGGCTGCATTTCATCCCCTTAAGGCCCCATTCACATGACCATAGGGCCTCCGTGCCTGGGTTGTGGACCACAAACCGAGGGTCAGCAAAACTCAGGCACCGGCTGTGTGAACTCTGCATCATTGACTTTAATGGGTCAGCGATCCGCAAAATACACCAAACGATGGTACCGCATTTTTCTGTAGTGGAGCGGAGGCATGGACCCAGAAACCCTTACGTGGGCTTCCAGGTGCATAACTCTGCTTCACAAAAGATAGGACATGTCCACTCTTTTGCCGTATCTCACGGATACTTGTGGCACGGAGACCCTTTGGTCGTGTGAAAGGGGCCTTCATCTGTCTCTCTACTCACCTCTCCTGGTCCTAGATATCATTTCTACCTTGCCTTTGTGATTGTTTGCCTGGCACCTGTTGTTCTACTCCTGTCTCTGACCCTTTCGGCTGTTCATGACTATGCTCCTATCTCATCCTCTAGCCTGTCACATCCTGACCACTACGATTGTGACAAGACCTGACTCCATTCCGGACTACATTAACACTCTGTCACTATTCTGGTGAACAAAACAGACGACCAGCCAGCAGTAAAATCTTTACCTTCTTTACAGGGTTAAGCATGTAAAACAGGGGTTTTCTGTATAGCCAGTGCCAAACAGATTATGGCTTAAAGAGGTATTCCCATCTCTGACAATGGGAGCATATTGCTAGGAGTGCCGGCACCTATCTCTAAAATGAGAACCTAAAACAAGGCTGGCAAAGTGGTGGCCAGCGGTGCCGGGTCCAGCCACCACCAAGCCTTCCTACTGGCCTGCCGAAAATAGTCAAGGAGTGCACCCATCTATTTTCGGAATCTCCATAGAAATGAATTAGAGTGCGCTTCGCTTGCACTCCTATTAATTTCTACAGAGCCGACGGAAATAGTCGAGCCAGTGCTCAGTTATTTTCGGCGACCCCATAGATGTGAACGGAGGGCACCTGCACATGTGCGGTGTGCCTTCCCAGACTTTGCTGGATCAGTTTACGAGATAGGTGCGGGTCCCAGAGGTGGGACCTATCCCTATAAGACAACGGGGGCATATTTCATTGTCTGATATGATACAACCCCTTTAAGGCCTCACTTATTGAGAAGGTGTGTTCCTAGGAATGCTGATTCCTAGTAATTGCCCTGTGTAAAAGCCGCTAATCACCCGATGAACTAACAGGTTAAAGCATCATTGTGGGCACCGAAATTATTGTTTCTGGGCAGCAGACTGTCCTGTGTACACAGCGATCTGCTGCCCAGAAACTATAATTCTCTTCAGCGAAGGTGACTGTGCATGTAAATGCAGTTCTCACCTCTTCTGATGTGCAGGCAATTATCGGGAATAAACAGTTCAATCCCGATAACAGATGTTATAGAATCCACACATATGGTATGTGACTATAACAATATCCATAGGCTGCTAATTTCATACAAAGGCATACTCACAAATAGACGTAAACTCTGCTGTGTTCAAATTGTGTACTTTGGAGGCACAGGGGAAGCTTTAGGTGCACCCGGAGTGCCGGAGTCCCCAGTAGGGACTCCAGTAGGGACTCCATATCCTGTGTACTATCCCTATTACCCTATAAGCAGAATACAGGCACTAATACAACCTACACTCTGCTGATGAATTTGAAGGCCAAAGGTTGGACCCATGTATGAGTACTCAAGATACATTTCCATAAATATTGTAGATGATGCAATCATTCAACCTTCACACAAAATAATCATGTGCAAAACTGCACCCCACCACCACCACACAATACAGGCACTTACAGACGGTGAGGGATAACATACTAATGTATACAGAATAGCACAGATGACAAAAAAGTATTATTGTAACTAAAAAACACAATATTCATATGTGCAATAATAATTATGATACAAAAGTCCATCGTGATTAAAGTCTGTAATAATATTTCATGACATTTTCTATGTAATCCACAGAGGCTTGTCCCTTTCCTAACCAACAGTCAGCCGACCGATACTAGACTTATCCTTACCGGAGCCACTGTGCCCAGCCCCCACTGTACTGCACGGATGTAATATCTAACCTTTTGTATATAGGTCAAGCATCCCAAAAGAGAAAAAAAAAAAATACTACAAAGGCACTTAAAAGCAGGCATAGATGTCCCAGACGTCTCTGTAGAAGGAAAGATGATGGGAAGAAGAATAGGGGGTGAAGAAGAGGAGACCTCGGTAGCATCTTCAATGGCTGCCTGCAGAGGGGACACAATCTGACTGTATCCAACATCTCGATTCAAAGGCAAAACACGGGAATAGACATTTTATTAAAATCAATCCGCAAACATCACACGTCAAAGTAAAATAGAAAGATTACAGACACGAAAATTAAAGGATTCTGTAAGAACTATTGCCCTCAAATTTTTTTTTTTATTATTTGATGCAGTTGGGATTATAGAAATTTCTATATTCAGATTATTTTTACGCCATTTCATAAGAGAAAACTATTGAAGTGCATAGATATGCAGGAAAAATAGATCTTTCACACAATGAGCGTCCCTCTTTAAACATCTAAAAAGTTGGAGGTATGAGATGGATAGATTTTTCTTAAAAACATATCATACCTCATTTCTATGAAGATGTCTAAGGCATGACATGTTTCCTGCCTGCACCTAACATCACAGACCTCAGGGCTTCCCTTCCTCCTCACAAGACGACTTCACCCCGTGCTAGATTTCAGCGGCCGTCTCCTGCCTTCACAGTTTTCCAGTGCTGCCATGGGGCAGTGAGGTAATGCTTCATTAAATAGCTTTACATACAAGTCATGTTTCGCTGTGATATTATGGAATAAATTAGTAATGGGGTAAAGGAAAAAAAAAATCCCTTCCAAAAAGGCCTCCAGAATATAACATCAATTCAACATTCAAGGTCCTGGGATTGTATGCGTGCGATACCTCTGCCCTGGGAGCTTCACCTGTGTGGATCTATGCCATTAGCCTGCTTTTTGCAAAACTCCCAATAATTTCCTGTTGGAATTAAATAGTGTTCAAAATGGTAACAGAAGCTAACTTTGCCACGCTGTACAAGAATCTAGGTCATACCATGTGTGATATTTATTTAAAGAGCCTATGTCAGATTGACTAACTATATTAAACCAGGCATATTGACTGGTCAGGTTGATCACGCTAATTAAAACGATACATTTGTACGTAGCAGCGTTCCCGGGATCAGTATTTTTATTATTATGCTAATTAGCATTTTCCAAGCCTTCTTCCAGCAACAAGGGGCTGGAAGAAGGCTTGGAGCACTGCTATACTAACGCCCATCTCCTCTGCGCACTCCTTCTACCCTTTGTTTGACAGGGCTAGACGTGTCATCCAGTCCTTATCTAAAAACTTCTTGAGCTCCTCAAAAAATAAATGTGGATGACAGATAGTCATTGGTGGCAGTGGAGCATCAGCACAAGGGAGAGAGGTCTGTATGGGCAGCAGAGAATATCCACCTGAAGATCCTCCCAGCAGCTGAAAAGTCAGTCCCCCAGGAAGCGGAGGTGCCAGCGGCTGCTGAGAGGATGATGAGGTGAGTATTCTCTCCTGCCCGTACAGCCCTCTCTCCTTTGACCTAATGCTCCGCTACCACCAATCAATGGACACGCTGACACCAATGACTCACTTGCCATTATTAGCAGTTCCACACCACTGGACCACAAATCACTATTTGCTATATGATAGGACCACTCTGTCAACAATGTTTTTTCTTCTTTGAGGTCCTCAAGAAGTTTTTACATAAGGATGATATTGGGGTGTCCGAATATCTGACTACAAGGCTGGATGACATGTCTAGCCCTGTGAACCAAAGAAAAGGGGGCGTGCACAGAAGAGAAAGCGTTATAGCAGTGCTCCAATCCTTCTGCCAGCCCCCTGTTTTCCTTGAACACGCTAATTAGCATAATAATAAAAATGCTGATATCTCGGGAGCGCTGCAATGTACAATGATAACTAAGGTATCATTTTAATCAGAATGATTAACCCGACCAGGCACTCTGCTTGGTTTAAAAGGGTTGATCATGCTGACAGAGGCTCTTCAAGGAGTATTTACCTTGAAATGAAAAAATCCCAGTAAATATAAAGTTTTCAGATGTTTTCTTCAATATAAAAATGCAATAATATTCTATTACTTTCTATGTGGTTATGTATTTCTTCTATAAATGCTGGGTGGCAGCTAATATAGTCACCATACAACTGTCTCATAGGTTCAGTATAGCACCTCCTTTGGTTCTTATTGCTGTTTAAGTACATATCAGCCTGCTTCTAACTAAACTAGAACCAGCCCTGTACCTAACATGGGACCAGAGATCTCTCAATTCATTGCTTCAATTTTTCTATTTTTTAGATTTATCTCTAGCTGGCAGGGAAGGAGGCATGTCCTTTCTCAGGGGCTGTATCCTTTCTGCTGCAGCACAGGGGAGCATGTCCTTTCTCAGAGGGTGTATCCTTTCTGCTGCAGCTCTCTCCTTATAACTGCCACATATTCTAACAGTAGATACAGCTGGTAGCAATTGAAAGAAGGAATGGACATTTACATTTTTATTTACATGCAATCACAAAAGTATTCAAATCCAGGTGCTGGTTTTAAAAATATAGAATACTTTTCATGGGACAACCCCTTTAGGTGGGTGACAGCCCATGTAAGAGCTACTATGGCAGCCATATGGTTGTCATCTAGCTTTTCCATACACATTAAAGTGGCTGTCCTCCTGTCCATATAAAAAAAAAAAAAAAGACCTATCAGATGGGAGGACGGGGTCCTATTTAAAGGGGTTGTATGTGAGGAAACAACCCCTCCAATATCTAAGAAGCAAACGGAAAGAATATTGAAACATTTCACACTTGTGAGTTGTATTGGCAGGTTTATTTTAGAAAATTCTCTAGGAAATAAACGCGTTTCTGCTTGTTAATTATATCTTCATATTATGTGCTGAAGAAAATCAGGAACCGCGAAAAATGTCCGGCCAAGATGTGAAGGTCTAACATACTCTTAAAAGGTCACATAATCCCTTTGTCCACTTACACTCCTGGAGTGTCCCCTCCAGCTTGGTTACAAATGAAGGCTAATTAAGTATGACACCCATACCCCCTCCCCGTCACCTCCAGCACTAGCAACTCCTAACCTGACCAAAAAGGGTGGTGTGTTTTGAGGAAAAACACCCATGGGCACCTAACTTCATTCCTATTTCCAATGGAAGTGCCACCCAACACCATTTACATCCAAGCGTTTCTCTTCACCTTACTTTCTGATTCCCAGCCCTGCCGTACACATCACGTGAAATGCCATGTGGCCATATAGCATAGCCTTGTACAAAGCTGCTGTCATCCCTAATATACACTCTGACAGAACTGCTCAATGGTGGCTGATGTCAGGCAGAGTCTGCGGGGGGAGGTGGAGAGTGTCACTTTACATACATGGGATAAACATGGCAAATAATCTAGATTTAGTACTGAATGCTAAATAGACATTTCCAAAAAGTGTCATCCAGGCGTCTTTGACCTAGGAGCATGACCAGTGTATTATCTGCTGCTCCCAATCAATATGGGGCATCTGGAGTAAATGCAACGTTACAGTATTTTCCGACTATGAGATGCACTGAACTATGAGACCCATCCACAATTAGAAGTATAAAAATAGAATAATGATAATAATTTTGACTGTATATATCCTATGGGTGACATACAGTTGATATGGTACAGACACAGTACAAAAGCTAATGCCTCATAACATTGCCAGCCACAGTGCTCCCCGAATATGCCAGCCACAGTGCTCCCCGACTATGCCAGCCACAGTGCTCCCCGACTATGCCAGCCACAGTGCCCTATGACTATCCCAGCCACAGTGCCCTATGACTATCCCAGCCACAGTGCCTTATCACATTAGAAGCCATAATGCCCCCTATGTCAGCTACAGTACCTGATCACATTGCCCCCCGACTACGCCAGCCTCAGTGCCTCATCACATGTCCTGCCACAGAGCACCCTGACTTGCCAGCCACAGTGCCTCATCAGATTAGCAGTCATAATACCACCTAACTATGTCAGTCTCAGTGCCCCCTGTCTCTGCCAGCCACAGTGCCTCGTTGCATTTCAAGCCACAGTGCCCTATGATTATCCAAGCCACAGTTCTCATCACATTAGAAGCCATAATGCCCACTATGTCAGCTACAGAACCTGATCATATTGCAAACCACAGTTCCCCCTGACTATGCCAGCCTCAGTGCCTCATCACATCTCCTGCCACAGTGCGCCCTGATTTGCCAGCCACAGTGCCTCATTACATTAGAAGCCCTAATTCCTCATGAAATTGCCACCCACAGTGCCCCCTGACTATGCTAGCCAGATTGGCTCATCACATTAGCAGCCATAATTCCTTCTCACTATGGCAGTCTCAATGCCATCTAGCTATGGCAACCACAGTGTCTCATCACATTGCAAGCCACAGTGTTTAATCAGTGCCCCCTGACTATGCCAGCCACAGAGCACTATCATAAGTAAGGCCAGTTCACACCACTTATTCTGAAAAACACACTTAAAAAATCAGCATGTTTTTTCTTGCGGTTTTTGACACTTTTTTCATGCGTCTTTTTTGTTCACTTCATTAGAAAGCTGCATTTTCGCTAGAGGTCTTGGGCGGATCTGCGTCAAAAAACGTATGAAAAACGCCCAAAAACGCATGGACTTACATGGAGCTGTTTTTTTATGCTTCCCATTCATTGATGACAGTTCAGTGAGCAGATCACACAAAGATGCCGGACATGGAGCTTAGTACACGTTGTGTCCTCACAACTGCCAGGACCTCTCAGTCAGTAATGGAGCTCAGTCTCCTGCTTCTAATGTCAGCATTTGGACTATTAGACGCACCAGAAGATGGCAGCACAAGATCGAGAAGAAAAAGTGTGTCTAATAGTCCAAAACATATGCCAATTCCAAGGCACAACTCTGAGTACAAATTGTGCCACGTCGTAGGCTGTCTGCGAGGCTTGTAATGTGCCGTCTTTGAGCCAGAACTGAAATCTATGCTAGCAAAGAGCTGGTAGATGTCTAGTATAATTTACAACTTGTTGCAAATTGCTATACGTCAGTGACGTCATACAGTGCGCTGACCGCTGCTCAATAGCAATCCTAGTCCTAGCGATAATGCAAAGAATCCGATGACAAAGAATTACGGTACTTCAAGGAAGTCCAGACCAGCTACCCCTCCCTCCGAGGAGTCTTATTGTATTAGAGAGACTGGCAGCACAAATACTAACCATAGATCTGGAGAATGAATTTTACACTGCGCCTTGAA
Source organism: Bufotes viridis (assembly GCA_033119425.1). Taxonomy (NCBI): domain Eukaryota; kingdom Metazoa; phylum Chordata; class Amphibia; order Anura; family Bufonidae; genus Bufotes; species Bufotes viridis. The sequence continues at coordinate 542,571,303 of CM065589.1, read as the reverse complement.
CGCTTCAGATTTGTAATCACTACCCATGGAGATAACTTCCATCCACTGTATATAATGACCAGCATTTATGGTAACGTGTGCTTGCGTAGGCTCACATCTCGCAGTAAGGCAAGTACAGGCGCCACATATAGGATTACACCCCCCCCCCCCACCCCCCCATGACCTCACAATATAGATGGAGATGCCAACAGCTTGAAACCCCCTGGATGTGACCAGTATGCCACATGTAAAAAAGGAAAATCAAACATCAAATAGTATTTTTCAATCTCTAAGGAAGCTAGATCCAGCCCTCTACCTTACATGGATCCTGAGATCTCCACATTCACTGCACCAATTGCTTTGCTAGATTTATTTCAAGCTGTCGGCTTTGGGGCATGTCCATTCTCAGGGGGCATTTTCTTTCTGCTGCAGCTGGAGGCAGGATGGAACTGAGCATGTGCGGCCGTCTCAGTAAGCAGGACAAAGAATTTAGAAAAAGCGCAAACAGCAGGTGGCGCTATACAGATAGATTTCAGTGAATAAATCCATGGCTATACATTTTTTTACACGCAATTAAAAAAGTATTCCGATCCAGGTGCTGCTTTCAAAAATGTTGAATATTTTTCATGGAACAACCCCTTTAAGAATTAAAATCTATAATCTGAGCCCTAAAGGGGTTATCTGGTAATAATGCCATTTTACCAAGTGCCAGAAGCCTTCCTCACTAAGCTAAGGATTCATACTTACCTCCTCCATGTCTCTCTGGTCCTCCGTACTGCCTTCGGTGTCTCCATTTTGAGTTCCCCGTGCTCTCTTCTTCTCGCACCACATGAACATGCTCCGCTGCAGCACGTCACCGTTGAGGCCAGTCATTGGCTGCAGCGGCGCCTGTTACCATGCCCATGCATCCCCTGAGGAAGCGAAACGCGCGTCGGGGTCAGAACCACACTTTTCGGTATTATTTATTTCACTATGTACTTCTTGATGAATTTTGTATGTGATGTATTGCACTAGGCACGTTATTGTTATACATTTATTGCTGAAATCGGATTTTCCCCTGGTATGTACTTGGGTTTATTTGTGCGATAAGGCTGCACTTTGCCACTTTAGGTATTGTCTTGAATCTTTTTTATGATATTAAGGGAGACCTAAGTTTAGTCGGGTCAGGTTCTTTTATATGTGACATATCAATTGCGGGGATTTTTCCCCATATACTGTATGTATGCCGCTGTTATTGCTTTTTATTTTATCTTTTATCCAATATGTAATTAATAAAATACCATATTTTTGGCTTTATAAGACGCACCTAGGCACTTATGTATGGGGGATCCGTGGACGGCACTTATGTATGGGGGATCCGTGGACGGCACTTATGTATGGGGGATCCGTGGACGGCACTTATGTATGGGGGATCCGTGGACGGCACTTATGTATGGGGGATCCGTGGACGGCACTTATGTATGGGGGATCCGTGGACGGCACTTATGTATGGGGGATCCGTGGATGGCACTTATGTATGGGGGATCCGTGGACGGCACTTATGTATGGGGGATCCGTGGATGGCACTTATGTATGGGGGATCCGTGGATGGCACTTATGTATGGGGGATCCGTGGATGGCACTTATGTATGGGGGATCCGTGGATGGCACTTATGTATGGGGGATCTGTGGATGGCACTTATGTATGGGGATCTGTGGAGGACACTGTGCGTCCTATAAAGCAAAAAATACGGTAAATATATCTTGTTTTGGTGTGGTGCTTATCTACATATACACAGCAATTACCGAGCTGGGAGCTAGTGAACTTTTTGGTGTAGGTATGCCGATACAGTGCCAGAAGAAGAGAGTGCGGAGACCTCAAGATGGAGGCACTGAAGGAAGCACGGAGGACCAGAGCATCAGGGACCAGGCAAGTATGAATCTTTAGCTTAGTGAGGCAGGCATTATTACCAGGTGAGCCGCAGACTCTTTGTTACCTCCATTATTACCCTTTAATTTGTCCCTTCCATGATGGGCTTTTACTGTGTCTCACATATCTACTGCAGAAAATGAACCATACACCTAATGGATGCAGTATGGACAATGGACCTATTTCGGCACTATTTTCTTGTCCAGTATGTAAAGACATATTTTAGTAGCTGTATTAATAGTTTCTGCAGTCATATTTAGCGTTGTGACGAACTAGCGCAGACATCAAGCTACTCCCAAGCACAGTGTACGTGACTGAAACCTATAGGACACAGGTTCAGTGCCACAGAAAAAAACATTTGAATTGATATGCAAATGACGCTACAAGTGTCCAGTGGGCAGTCCAGACTGCGGCAAGTGCCCAGGCACTTCCCACTCCACCATGACTTCACACTGTAAGGCTGTCTATAACTAACAAGCAGCTCACAAATCCTATACTCACGCTAGACTTGTATACTCTATACACTAAGGATGTACCAGACATACAGTTTCATCACCAACTTGTAGAAAACTTAAAAAATCATAAAGGCTACCAACCAAAATGATCATTATTAATGGCGGCTTATCTCCAAAACATTTAGTAAATGATCCCCTGATGGAGCAGATGGTCAGTGGTGGCGATACAGGGACTAACCCTGCAGAACCATAATCACTTTGCAGTATGTTGTGATTTTCTCCATGATGGTCCCTCAGAGACAGAAACGCCTGCCCACCAGACAAAAGCGTAATCAGAAAATAGGAAGAGCGGTTACGTCGCCTCCCTGAGCCAGGCTTTCCACAGGTGGCACAGACTGGAAGCAGGCAGCATTTGACATGTACACCCAGAGCTTCTAGCCTGTTACCTGGACTCATCTGGTTCTATCAACGTATGTGAAACACCAGCTAAAAGAACCCTCTGCAGTATGAGGATGGATGACAGAAAGCAAGTAGACCCTCCTAGGTATGGGTCAGTAAGGTGCACCCATACATCATATTTAATCCCCACACTCCTCTTCATTCAGGATTTAGTTTATGCCATCATGACATCACCTATCCATGGATGCCACCCGTCAAGGACATTCTCGGCAGACAGTTCTACATCGGCTTCGTTACACTGACGAATCTTATACACCCCCGAACGAGAGCTAATGTCTGCAATGCAAGGGTTAACCTTGCCTTTCACATCTCTACATGAAAGGTGTTCAGAAGAGAGATGCAGGTCTGGATGTTTGAAGCACGGAAGATCTGCTGAAGAAACCGTGTACTCCTTTCATGCTCCCAGCCCTGAGGCCATACATTTCTGCCATTTGAAGATTCAGCGACTTCCAAAGCCTTGCTTCAGCAGTCAGACAGGGAGAGGGCAGCCGAGCTAGCGCACTTTAAGTCACAATATAGCGCTGGTATACAGCATGTCTTATACACCAGGGTCATGGGATCTGACCATGATATATTGCTGGTATACAGCACGTCTTATATACCAGGGTCATGGTATTTGACAATGATATAATGTCAGTATACAGCACGTCTTATATACCAGGGTCATGGTATTTGACCATGATATATTGTCAGTATACAGCACGTCTTATATACCAGGGTCATGGTATTTGACCATGATATAATGTCAGTATACAGCACGTCTTATATACCAGGTTCACTGAATCTGACCATGATATATTGCTGGTATATAGTACGTCTTAGATACCGGGGTCATGGTATCTAACCATGATATAATGTCAGTATACAGAATGTCTCATATCAAGTACATGAGATCTGATCATGATATAATATCAGTATACAGCACATCTCATATAACAGGGTCATGAGATCTGACCATAACATAATATTAATATACAGCACGTCTCATATACCAGGATCATGGGATCTGACCATGATATAATATTAATATACAGCACATCTCATATAACAGGATCATGGGATCTGACCATGATATAATATTAATATACAGCACATCTCATATAACAGGATCATGGGATCTGACCATGATATAATATTAGTATACAGCATGTTTCATACACCAGGGTCATGGGATCTCACCATGATATAATGTCAGTATACAGCACGTCTCATATACCAGGATCATGGGATCTAACCATGATATAATATTAGTATACAGCACATCTCATACACCAGGGTCATGGAATCTCACCATGATATAATGTCAGTATACAGCACGTCTCATACACCAGGGTCATGGGATCTGACCATGATATAATGTCAGTATAAAGCACGTCTTATATACCAGGGTCCCTGGATCTGACCATGATATAATGTCAGTATAAAGCACGTCTCATATACCAGGGTATATAGGTATACACATCATATCAGTGAGGTGCTAGCGCTGCCATAGTCATACCATACTGTAAGAAGTACAGAGTAACAGTACAATCAGCCAGATCATTACTCCACTGTAACCATACTGTCATACAGTATAAAGCAAATGACAAAGGTCACTGGTGGATCCGATTTCTGAACATACTGGTGTGATTTCCCAGCCAGGCACCACCAGTAATGCAGCGTGCAGCTCACCCAGCGCTCCCAGTACTGCATTCCACAACCTCAGTCCTTATCTCTATGACAATCCTAAGCAATCCATACACATACATTGTATTTTAGTCCGGTCAAGGGTCCCAGCCTCTCCTCTCCAGCATTCAGAGTGCAGACCCATCCCAGCTCACTTACTTTGTATGGCTGGGGTGCTGTCACTGGTCCATCCACACTGCTGCTTGCCTGTTCTCACTCTTCCCCACGCAAGAAGCACCAGCCTCAGCAGCCGGAAGCTAATTCCAGCTCACAGCACTCAACTCAGGAAATAATTCCCAGACCCTCCTCCCCCCTTCCATATTTCTTCTCTGGAATGAATGGGGCCTGAACAGTGTGGAAAGGCTGCCGGCGCCCCCTGCTGTCCACCAGACATATATCATGCATGCAGTGAACGGAGCTTATGACATAATACTGACCATGGTCCTGTAGAAGCACAGAAATCAGTTGGCACATAACACATTAGAGCAGTGAACAAGTATTTGTGGGAGAGATAAAAGAGGCCAATTACGGTATTTCTGAACAACGAGGACTCCTGCACATGACGGTGTCAGTTTGCGGTCTGCAAATCACCGATCGGCAAAATACGGATGGGTCCATGTGCATCCTGCAATTTTCGTGGAACCTACTGTCGAAAAGCCTATGCTTGTCCACAAAATGGACAAGAATAGAACAAATTCTATAATTTGGAGATGACATCCATGTGCTGTCCATTTTTTTAAATTTTTTTTTTTGGTGGACCCGTAGAGTCCATGTGGAATCTACAAAAAATGCAGATTGGACATGGACCAAAAATACGATCCTGTGCAAGAGGCCCCCATTGTTTCAGATGAGAAAACCCCTTTAAGGGGTTGTGCAGTGGCATAATACTCATGACCTATCCTAAACTGTTTGAAGGGGTCGCGGCGCTTGTGCGATGGATGTTTCCTCTTCAAAGTTTACCTGCATGTCAGCTGAATGAGCCCCTCGACGATCTGATACTGATGACCTATCCTGAAGATAGGTCATCAATATTGCGCTACTGCACAACCCCTTTAATCATTTCTTTACCAAGGGCACCAGTGCATGCGCAGTACATGTGCCATGTGCAGTTATACTGAATGGAGGCCACTGATGGACGGATCTAGTGAAATACCCCTCCGTCAGTGGGACATAATCACTACATTTATATAGGGTCCATCTGTACTAGAAAAGGGGCCAGCGCTGCACAGTGGGGGACAATGACGCAGTCTGATTATGCTTCCTGCACATTTGTAAATGTTAATATGAAGTGGCCAACCCCTTTAAGGAGGACTGTCACCTCCCCTGACAAATCTATTTTAGTATATAAATGTATCTTTCATAAAATAGCAATTCTGTAGCATTTGTTTTCATCACTGTACCTTACCATACTCCTCTATTATCCCTCCTGAATATTTAGAAATAAACTGACAACTGTGTCAGGAGAGTTTTTCTTCATCTACTACTCAAAAGTCTATGGGGGTCATTTACTAAGTGATATACTGTATATGTGGCGCAAAGGTTAGTTGAGCTGCAATCTGCGACTTTTCCCCACTCGCACCAGGTCATGCTAAAAAAGGGGGGGTTTTGTGGGCGCGAAAGGGTACAAGCCAGCAGGACATTTATTATTTTCTAGGCCTGTTTTAAAATTAAAGACAGCAAGGAAGCTGGCGTATGTTTAGACCGGCGGTGGATGCGCAAAAGTTAGGCTACTTTCACACTTGCGTTGTTGTTTTCCGTTACTGTGGTCAGGCAGAGGACCTCAATACCGGAAAAAAACGTTTCCGTTTAGTCCTCATGCATTCTGAATGGAAAGAGATCCGTTCAGGATACATCAGGATGTCTTCCGTTTTGGCAGCATTCCGTTTTGTGACCGGACACAAAGTCACGGCGGTTTTGTGTCCAGTCATAAAAATGGAAGACAACGGATCTGGCACTGAAAACAATGTAACTGAATGGTGACGGATTCATTTTTTTAAGAGCCTAAAAAACCATATCCATCATCTGTTGACTTTCAATGTATTAAGTGCCAGATCCATTTTTTTTTCCATTTTGATTTCACACAACCGCATCCTAATGGAACGGATGCATCCTGATGTGCAAAATCAAAACGGATCCGTTTATTTCTGCAGTATCCAATCCTTTCGGCAGGATTTGATACTGCAATATTGAAATTTATACCATGTTTGCGTAATTGTTTTTAAAGAAGTAATTTTGTATGTAATATATGTGTTTTCTTTACTTTGTTACTTGTGGGTGAGCTCTAGCTTTTCACGTGTATATTGTAGTGGTTTGATTGCCATGGGAGGGATTTTGGAATGGTCTCCCCCCCCCCCCCCTCTTTAAATTGCAACCAAACTCACAGTTTCCCTGTCATGAGTAAGGGCCCGAAACGCGTAGAAGGGAATTTGTTGTCCGTACCTGTATTTGGAATTTTTCATATTGCATTAATAAAGAAGGAAACCTTGCTGGAAAGAGCTGGACCTCGGAAGTTTTTTTGGTATTGAGATCCTCTGCCGCATCTCAAAACTGGAATTACCAAGTGTGAAAGTAGCCTTATGTAGAGGCCTTAACTTCGGGGGATCCATCGCCACTGCACTGGGTTATTAAGACCAGCGTTTGTGATTTTCGTAGCAAATAGGACTTTATTTTAAAAAAAAGTTTCACTTTCAATTAAGTAAAATAAAATCCCTAAAAAAAAACTTTACTCCGAACTGAGGATTATATCAGCACTGTATCCAGCTAGTTCAGAAATGGTAAAATATGGTTCAGGCTGGCACCCAACCCATGGCTGCATGATCCCCCACACAGCTATTCTTGTTCATTGAGCTCTACAGAAAAGCTCATTAATGAAAGCCATAAAAAGGGTGTATAAGGGGTTAATGGATTTGACCATATCATCCATAACTTGATAGTTTTGGTTACTAGGCGCACAAACTGATGATGTTCTCACTGCCAGGCCCAGAGGGTGCAGCACTTGCAGAGAGAGCTGAGACTTTAGGTGTAACGGCAAAGCCCCCGTTGCTCCAACAAGCACTGCATTCTCTTCAGACAGCCAATCAGCGGGGTTGTCAGGAGTCGGACCCCGACCGATCAGATATTGATGTCCTATGTTCAGGATAGGTCATCAACAGTAAAAAGAAGACAACCCCTTTAAGTACAACTTGAATCTGCGTGTGCTGTCTTTATCTCTAGATCCTGGAACCTGTAAGCATCACTTGGAGTGGGAGAAAGTCGCTCTCAGGGTTTTAATGACTGGAGGTGTGCTTACAGACATAACACCTCTGCCTCTTTTCTGCTCCGAGCTCTTAGGCTTAAGCCATACAGTTTATTTTTAGTGGCACAAATGTGCTGCGGAGATAGCTTGTGAATAATAGCCTTTTATAGGGACGCATACATATCCTATTAGGCGGCTATGATTATACCGGCAGTTACAGCAGGGAGCCTGAGCAATAGAATATGTATGTTTTCCTAGAAAAGATGGATGGTTGTTCAAAGGCAGGCAGAGCAAATTCCACTCTATAAATGCGTTGTATCTCTTAAATTCAATTCGGAACCATTTTTGGCTCATCTTTGGGACTTTTTTCTTTAAAAGGGCGGCATCATCTTGACAACCCCTTTCCATATGCCCTATTAGTGCACATGCATATCATAGAGGGGACCCCCAGCTTGGGACACATTGTATGATCCTGAGCAAAAAGACATAAAGAAGATGTCTCTCTCTGGCAGTCCACCTATGTTTTACAGGGATGGTGGCATGTACAGCTACATTTCCCGTGTAGTGGCCCCCATGGAAGACATGAGCATCCAATGTCAACTTGACCCACTAATATAATAATATTTTTAGAGCAATTTGTTTCGGTTGTACCTAGTGAAAAAATAATACGCACCTGCTCCTTGCCACTCCATTCTGGCTCCGTTCCATGGTCTTCCAGTCCCTGGCCTTTAAATTCCGGACAGGGCCACATGTACTGCATGACTGGCCTCATTGGTGACGTGTCCCTGAGCAACCCCTCAGATGCTGCAGTCAATAGTGACCGTAGCCCAAAATGGTATCGATAAGAACTACAGTTCGCTCCACAAAAAATGGAATCTCTCAGAGCTCTGTGGACGGAAATATAAAAAAGTTATGGGTGTCAGAATAAAGCGTTGCAAATAAGTTTTATTTAAAGGATTTTTTTTTTGAAAGCAGTAAAACATGATACAAACTATATAAATTTGGTATCGGTGTAATTATACCGACCTATAGACTATGACTGTCACGTCATCTTTAGTGCTCCATGTTCCCTCAGCAGCTCATGGGAGAAGGAAGCAGTCTCTCCCTCCCCCTGTGCCGCTGCCACCAATAAGAAGAGACGGGAGGAGGAGGAGGAGGGGAGGGGCTGTGGCCACTGCGCCACCAATGAAGATAACTAAACATCAATACAAATAGAGGATGTGGGTGCCGGCGGCAGAATCACATACGCCATTTTTAGTCACCTTGTCTCCCCCAAAAAATAGGATAGGACTGTTTGATTATGGGCCTGACGTTACATAAAATGCGGAATGCACGCGGCTTTTTTGGTGTTTTATTTTTAGCGTGGTATCGAGTATCGCAATACTTTTTTAGGGTATCGAAATCGAATCAAAATTTTGGTATCGTGCATGGCCATTAACTGTGACCTCCACAGCACTCGGCTCCCTTAACAGTGTCATTCACAGCGCCCTGCCCCTTTAAAGCTGACCTACAGCAGTGAAGAAAAATGGCTGGGTTGGAAACCTGGTGTAAAACTGTGTATATGTGGAGACTAAGGGCCTGGGAGCTTCTATTGGCTGATAAGGGACAGGTGACCATGTGTATGGCAGTTGGGATATTGCATTGGCTAATGCAGGTCCTGAGATGTGCCATATTTGCAATTTTTGGGGAATATTTCAGGAACGGTACATGCTAGAGAGCGGAGACCCGGTCTAAAACCTTCCTGGACACCTGATGTACCTGTGTGCCAAATTTTGTGATTGTAAATGCGATGGTGCGGATTCCTTTAGCGGACATTACATACACACACATACAGTACATACATTTTATATATTAGATTGTTTGATATTGTAAAAATATTTGTGGGGTAAATTACGAAAGAATTTACATCTCTATTTTTGAGTTTCTTTTTTATGGCATTCACCTTTATTCTGTGGTTTAGTATGACGATGGGAAAACCAAATTTAAATAGCTTTTGTTAAAATACTGTGTAAATGTGTAGTCATGCAAAGAAGTGTGGAATCTATTTATTCTGTTTTTTAGATGCACTATCACGGCAGGTAACAGATGTGCGGCACAGAGGGGAGGGAAGAAAAGTACCCGGGAGGAGTGGTGACCCCTAGCTCACCTGGCACTGGCACCTGGCTGCCCTGACGTCCCTAAACGGGCTGCTCACCTGTACGCCGATCATGTGCCTCGTCCATGGCTTACCCTGAAATAAGCCCTAGGTAGAGAGTATGGCGGTGGGAGCACTAGTCCTCACCACTGACACCTAGGGTAACAACAGGGAAAGGACAAACACCACAAACAATCCCCAAAGGGAGACAACAAACAGGAGAGAACCGGAGATCCGACAGCTCCAGTTCCAACAGCTCCACAGCAACTCCATCTCCACCAGATGTCAGAATAGAAGATCCGGAAAGAAGGTCTATATCTGGCAACAAGGGAAGCAGGAAGGGAGAATATATAGTAGCTGGGAGTGGCTGACAGAGAACAGCTGAAAGGAAAAGCTACAGATTCCTAAATGGGACAAAAAGGATCACAAACCTAAGCAAGAAAACCTGGACCGGAATCCATTCCCACCACTAGGTCATCTCTTGAAACCAAGTGAGTAGCCACCCGCTGCGACCTTCTGACCCCAGGCACAACAGGGTCAGAGATAGGTTGTGACAACCTCGTAACACGGAAATAAAATATGTTTGTGTGCATGAGCCCTTAGTTTTTATTACTGTAGATTTTATAATGATTATAGATGAAAAATTTCAAGGCAGGAGTAACTTCTCTAGTGTCATTACTAAGCAGTGCTGTGTAGCTGAGCTGGGGCCTGGTATGTAAGAGGCTCCGACACCACCATCTTTAAAGGGAACCTGTCACATTGAAGATGGTGTCTGAGCTGCAGGCAGCATGTTATAGAGCCGGAGGAGCCGAGCAGATTGATATTTAGTTTTATGGGAAAAGATTCATTAAAACTTGTATTTTATACATTTAAATTGCTCATTCTGGGTTTTGAAGTCCAGGAGGCGGTCCTGTCAGTGATTGACAGCTCTCTCTGTATACACTGTCATAGAGGGATGGCTGTCAATCTGATAGTACCGCCTCCTGGACTTCAATCAGTGACTGACAGCTGTCCCTCCATGACTGTGTATACAGAGAGAGCTGTCAATCACTGATAGAACCGCCTCCTGGACTTCAATCAGTGACTGTCAGCCTTCCCTTTATGACTGTGTATACAGAGAGAGCTGTCAATCACTGATAGGACCGCCTCCTGGACTTCAATCAGTGACTGACAGCCTTTCCTCTATGACTGTGTATACAGAGAGAGCTGTCAATCACTGATAGGACCGCCTCCTGGACTTCAATTAGTGACTGACAGCCTTTCCTCTATGACTGTGTATACAGAGAGAGCTGTCAATCACTGATAGGACCGCCTCCTGGACTTCAATCGGTGACTGACAGCCTTCCCTCTATGACTGTGTATACAGAGAGAATGTCAATCACTGATAGGACCGCCTCCTGGACTTCAATTAGTGACTGACAGCCTTTCCTCTATGACTGTGTATACAGAGAGAGCTGTCAATCACTGATAGGACCGCCTCCTGGACGTCAAAACCCAGAATGAGCAGGAATTTAAATGTATAAAATACAAGTTTTACTGAATTTTTTTCCCCATAAAACTATATATCAATCTGCTCAGCTCCTCCTGCTCTATAACATGCTGCCTGCAGCTCAGACACCATCTTCAATGTGACACGTTCCCTTTATAGAGATTTTTTCAGAATACAACCAAAAATGAGTATCTGAATGGAGGGGGGGTCCACAACAGGATCGCCATGACCACAATAACGCGCGTCCCCATATGAATGGAGCTATCTCCAAGTGAACGGAATGGCAGCTCTCACTTATGTTAATTTGAAGTAGTGGCCCACCATCTCCCCATTTAAAGTGAATGTACGTGCCATGGTATAGGAGTACAGGTTTTGTACATGCAAACATATAAACCTGAGGTAAAGCAGGGGGCCATAATACTGTGTGAACCGAAAGAAGAGGTCGCCGAATGTTCTCTCCCTTAAGATGCACATATCTGTAAGGTCTATACTGTAGGTAGTTCCTTTAAAACAACAGTAAATCATTGCTAGATTAACAATCTTTGTTGGGTTTCAAAGGTTATTCTTCCAGTTCTCATTTCTATAATGTGTTACCAGAATATAACGATGTGATGTAGCGTGCTACTTTCCCAGTTTTATGACTCACCTCCATTTACACGCACAGACCGTCTCACAGTTTGCATTTATAGCGCTAGCAGATTGTCTAATTTACAGCGACAGTGACACCTGCTGGCAAAATTACACATTACACAACTATAAAAAATTTAGGGCAAATGTTCAGCTTGTCATTGGGAAAGGGCGTGGTAGATTGTAAAACCATCAAAAACGTAAAAGGGTGTACTTTTTTTTTCTGGAAACTGCCTGGGGCTTGAGGAAATGATAACACAACTTACAATAACCTTCCCAGTCCCCTCCAATCCAGCAGCGTTACTCCAGCCTCTCTCAGGGATGAAGCAGTGATATCCAGATATCCTTTATGCGGCTCCAGCCAATCACTGGCCTCAGTGGTCTTGGGCAGTCCACCACAGAGGTCGGTGATTGGCTGCAGCGGTATTCGGGACATCACCACAGCACTCACCAGTAATACATTGCTGGCTGCATCCCAGCTGTGGATGTGTATTGGAAGGACATGAAAAGGTAAATGTAAGTACTTTAAGGGGGGGTATCAGACCGCCCACCACCAATCTGATATTGATGACCTATCCTGAACCTCTTTTTAGGTCTCATTTCCTTCAATATATGCCATATTTTTCTAATGGTGGTTTTGCTTTTAGTTGCTTCTGAAATACCCCAGTTTTTCGCAATAACCCTCTTTCCTATAGATAGGGAATAAGCTGATTTTGTGGCACAACCCCTTTACCCTGATGGCATCCAAGCTCTGTACATGTATTACGGAGCTTGGTGCTGGGCTTTAATCCAGAGTGGGATTTAGGCTAGGGCTACACAGCGACATTTATTATGATAGTCAATGGTGTCGCACAGTAACATGCTGCGTCTGCGACACGACAGTCACAAAAAATCCATCCAAGATGGATTTCTGTGCGAATGTCGCAGTCGCAGCATGTCGCTGTGCGACACCATTGACTATCATAATAAATGTCGTGCATAGTTAGTGCGATATGAATGTCGCGCGACACATATCGTCGTGTAGCCCTAGCTTAATGGTCCAGCAATCTAGCAGGTGCACATATGGTCCTGTCACTGACAGCCGCGGACCACAGACGCAGATTATTAAAATGTCTGCCGTGGTGCATAGAGCACAATGAGCGTCATACAGTGAATAGAGGGTTGGACCTGGCAATCACATGATCACCAGCTCTTCTTGGGCAGAGCAGAGATGATTAAAAAAAAGTATAAGGCCCCTTTCACACGAGCGAGTTTTCCGCGCGGGTGCAATGCGTGATGTGAACGCATTGCACCCGCACTGAATCCTGACCCATTCATTTCAATAGATCTGTGTACATGAGCGTTTGTTTTCACGCATCACTTGTGCGTTGCATGAAGATCGCAGCATGTTCTATATTTTGCGTTTTTCACGCATCCCTAGCCCCATAGAAGTGAATGGGGCTGCGTGAAAAACGCATTGCATCCGCGCGGAAAAAACTGAACAACTGAACGCAATCGCAGGCAAAACTGAATGGCTTTGCCTGTGAAATCGCACAGTTTTCACTGAACGCATCTGCAACGCATCCGGACCTAATCCGGACACGCTCGTCTGCAAGGGGCCTAAAACACAGTCGCTTCCCCTGCCAGGCCTGCAACTTACTAATGTACTTGCACCACTTTTTCTGTCTCTCTCCGTAGATCCCAAACAAGCCCCCCATGATCAGAATCCCCTCTTGAATGGTTTCAGACCCATGTGATCTTTGAATGGGCTGGTTGACGCTCTGAATCCACCAGCGGGGTAGGTGGAGTCTACTGCTCGTCATATCGAGTCTGTGTGGGAGAAAACATTAGGAGGAAGCTGCATGGGATAATGGAGGGTGGAGTGCGGCACAAGGAAGGGTGTAGTAGGCGTTTACATTTCTGGCTGATCTTGTAGCGCACAGCACTATGGGAAATGTTGTAGCTGCTGCTCATCTACGTCCACAACCTGGAACTTTGGAGCGCAGCGGGAGCATGAAAACTAAAGGGAAGAATGGTACACGGACATGCTGTGTAGGAGACTAAATGCGGTTTACACAATTAAGGGTACTTTCACACTAGCGTTAGAAGAATCCATCAGGCAATTCCGTTGCCGGAACTGCCTGCCGGATCCAGAAATCCGTATGCAAACAGATATTATTTGTTTCCGGATCCGTCAGACAAATGCATTGAAATACCGGATCCGTCTCTCCGGTGTCATCCGAAGAACCAGATCCAGTATTTTTTTTTCTTGCATTTTTAAAAGCGTGCGCATGCGCAGACCGGAAAACAGGATCCGTTTTTCCTTAACACTTGGTACCGGATCCGGCATTAATACATTTCAATCCGGCAAGTGTTCCAAAAATTTTGGTCGGAGAAAAACCGCAGCATGCTGCAGTATTTTCTCAGGCCAAATACCGTAAAAGACATCCTGATGCATACTGAACGGATTGCTTTCGATTCAGAATGCCTTAGGACAAACTGATGAGTTTTTTTTCTGGTATTAAGCCCCTATGATGGAGCTCAATACCGGAAAACTTTAACGCTAGTGTGAAAGTACCCTAACCTCTTCTACCCTGGGCCAGTTTTCACCCTCTTGCCCAGGCCATTTTTTGCAAATCTGACATATGTCACTTTATGTGGTAATAGATTTGGAACACTTTTACTTAGGCTACGTTCACACGACGACATTTGTCACGCGACAATAAGTCGCGCAACAAATAGGGCACAACTTCACTGCAACATTTGTCGCGTGACATTTTGTCGCACGACAATTTTTATAATGGGAGTCTATGGTGTCGCATTGCGACATGCGACATGCTGCGACTGCGACAGTCACAGAAAAACCCATCTTGAATTAATTTTTTGCTACTGTCGCGTCGCAGTATGTTGCATGTAGCAATGCGACACCATAGACTCCCATTATAAAAATTGTCGCGCAACAATAGTGCGACAAAATGTCGCGCGACAAATGTCGTCGTGTGAACCTAGCCTTATCCAGGCCATTCTAATTGTTTTCTCGTGACACATTGTACTTGGTGATAGTCATAAATTTGACCTATATTTCACCTTTATTTATGAAAAAATCCCAAATTTCAATTTCTCTTTTAAAACAGAAAGTGATACCTTATAAAATATTTATTACATAACATTCCCCATATGTCTACTTTATGTTGGCATCATTTTGTAAACGTAATTTTATATTTTTAGGACGTTAGAAGGGTTAGGCCCCTTTCACAAGAGCGTTAACGGATTAGGTCTGGATGCGTTCAGTTAAAAACGTGCGATTCAAGTCATGCATTGCACCCGCGCGGAAAACTCGTGTGAAAGGGGCCTTAGAATTTTAGAAGCAATTCTTAAAATTTTTAAGAAAATTTTCAAAACCCACTTTTTAAGAACCAGTTCAGGTCTGAAGTCACTTTGTGAGGCTTAGGCCTCATGCACACGAAAGTATTTTGGGTCCGCGTCCGAGCCCCATATTTTGCGTCTCGGGCGCGGACCCATTCATTTCAATGGGGCCGCAAAAGATGCAGACAGCACTCCGTTCACCTGAGGGGTTTGGTCATGTGACATTCTTATAGAGCAGATCATTACAGACGTGGCAGTACCTAATATGTATACTTTTTCCTATTTATTTAAGTTTTACACAATAATAGCATTTTTGAAACAAAAAAAGATCATATTTTAGTGTCTCCATTGTCTGAGAGTCAAAGTTTTTTTGACCGATTGTCTTAGGTAGAGTCTTATTTTTTGCGGATGAGGTGACGGTTTGATTGATACTATTTTGGGGGCATATGCCTTTTTGATCACTTTTTGTGATGTAAGGTGACAAAAAATTGTTTTTTTTTTTTTTTTACGCTGTTCAGCTAAGAGGTTAGGTCATGTGATATTTTTATAGAGCTGGTTGTTACAGACGCGGCGATACCTAATATGTATACTTTTTTTTATTTATTTCACTTTAACACAATAATAGCACATTTGAAACAAAAAAATGATGAGAGCTATAGTTTTTTTTATTTTTCTCAGTGCGCCGTAATCCCGCACTGGCACATGCGCGATAACAGGCATCTGATGTATTGTAAAGCATTGCTTGAGTAATACAGAGTAATACACTAACAGGTTGCCTGGGAGACGGGCCTGGGGCTGGATCTCCTCGGCCCCCTTAGAAGGCAGGTCCCGATGCCGTGAAAGGCATTGGGCAGCCTGTGCATGGCATCGGGCTGCCTTATCACCCATCGGGTCCCCGCCACAGAAGCGCAGGGACCCGATGGGCTCCCTCACCCGCCGGATGCACCTTCTATGTCGCGGCCAGTGCTGACATAGAAGGGGTTAATCCTCCGGCATCAGCTTTTACAGCGATGCCGGCGGATACAGCAGGGGCCCGGCTATCAGGGACTGCAGGGCCCCTGCAGTGATCAGGCGCGCAAAGCTCCGGTGCCCGCCCGATCCCCATGACGTAATAGTACGTCAAAATGCGGCAACTATTACGTCATATGTCGGGAAGGAGTTAAATGCCCTTTAAAGGGTTTATCCAGGAAATAATATTGATGATCTCTCATCAGGAAAGGTCATCAATATCAGATTGGTGGGGATCCGACTCCCAGGACCCCCGGGGATGAGCTGCAATACCAAGCACTGCCTTTATACGATGTTTGGCGTGTCATAGGTAACCCCTTTAAGACAAATATTGCTAGTTGCACACTATTGTTCGGGAGATCTGGCAGGCGGTTTTGGCAGGGAACAGCCTGCTGGTTCTGTCTGGATTCGGCATTACTGGAAGCTACATGAATGCTGTAGGGTACCTATTAACCAAAATGGGGACCAGCAGAAATCTGGCTGCAACATAGCAAATATGCCAAGAATCGGCTGGACAAATGGGATAGGTCATCAAAAAGTAGACAACCCCTTTTAGAGTTACTGACTATTTAAGTGCCTTTAGTCACAGTTCCGCCGCGAGGAAAATCCTGACAGCTGGATACCAAAGCTAAGTGTATAGCTCCCATACTGTGTATCGCTCACATAATAGTTACACCGAAAGACGCCCAATAACAGTGTCACCATAAGAAAAGATAACAGGTCACCCCATAACCGGTATAAGCTCAGCTCCTCCAAAATGGTGACAGCTCCTTGCCTCTAGCTAGGATTGCCGGGCTGCTTATACTGTATAGATCAATGTTGCAGGCATAGGGGTGGTCAGATGACTAAGACTACTGTCACACTAGCGTTTTTTGCGGATCCGTCATGGATCTGCAAAAATGCTTCCCTTACAATAACACAACCGCATGCATCCATCATGAACGGATCCTGTAGTATTATGTCTTCTATAGCCATGACTGATTGAACAACATTGAAAGTCAATAGGGGACGGATCAGTTTTCTATTGTGCCAGATTGTGTCAGAGAAAACAGATCCGTCCCCATTGACTTACATTGTGTGACAGGATGGATCCGTTTGGCTCCGCTTCGTCAGGCAGGCAGCGTTTTGGTGTCCGTCTCCATAGCGGAATGGTGACTGAACGGAGGCAAACTGATGCATTCTGAGTGGATCCTTATCCATTCAGAATGCATTAGGGCGAAACTGATCCGTTTTGGACTGCTTTTGAGAGCCCTGAACGGATCTCACAAACGGAAAGCCAAAACGCTAGTGTGAAAGTAGCCTAAACTTGTAGGCTGGTTTTACATGAGTGAGTTCCACGCGTTGGACTCGCAACGTGTGTCAGGGAGAGCACCCATCCTGATCTTCCAGCATGGCCGGGGTCGCATAGCATTATATTGATTTATGATGCTTTGTAACCTTTACAGTTCTGGAATGTATTGGATAACACTGACATCATTATGTCAGTGTTATACAACACATTCCAGACCTCTAAGGGTTACATAGCATCATAAATCAATATAATGCTATGAGAACCAGGCAGTGCTGGGAGTTCTGGACGGGAGTTCTCGCTGACACACGTTGCGAGTCCAACGCGTGGAACTCACGCCAACGCATGAAACTCACTGAAAGGGGCCTTAGTGGGTCATTTATTGCTCACACCACTTTTCTGAGGCCGTGGGGAAAGTGGGCGTGGTGCGGGCAGAGCAGAGCGCGGGCTAGCTGGCCCATCTCATTTATCATTTTCTACGTCTGTTTTTGGAGTAGAAAACGACCTAAATCTATAACAGCAAAGCAGCTGGCGTAGATTTAAGCAAGTCGTACAGTCAGCGCCTAAATTATGTATTGGCCGGCACTTATACAGTACATAACTTGCCAGCGGACATGGAGTAAATTGCTGGTCTTAGTACATGTCCCACTTAGTTATTCCTCTGCCACCAACTTTTTGAGTCTATTCAGACTACTCAGTCACATTTCATATCTTTTGCTGCATATTTGCAACGTGCGGATATCTCCATGGTGTGTAATTAGCACTTTACAGTAACTCTGGGCAGCTATGTTTTTAATAAATGTAACTTACAAGGTGTTCACATTGGTAATATTAATTTACCAGCACATGAACCCTGGCATGGCACATGGCTGATGAAAGTACCTACTGTGCCGAGCTGACAAACACTCGAGGACAGCCTTTACATATGAATGCTAGCATTAGACTTGCTTGTTTGCTGCAGAAACTCTTGTTATTTCAGGTAACTTGTATAAATCCCTTCTCTAACTACAGCAGTTGTAATGGTAGGGTACAGCGTAGACCAGTGGTGCACAACCTGCGGCCCAGGGGCCACATGCGGCCCTCGATACCCTTCTGTGCGGCCCCCAAACATCTGGTAAAACACATGTAGGTCTATGTCCTATGGCTTCTTACATATATCTTTCATGTATTCTCCTGTTAGATGGGAGTACTAGAACTGTGAATAGACATTTATAGTAGATACTGCCTCTCATGGACTTACCAGTCTCCTTTCATTCAGGGCACTGCAGGAACCAGCTAAATTGCTTTTGTGCTGAGAAGTCCCAGGTACTTGGTCTTTTTTTGTCACCTAACAGATTATATCACTTTGTTGAGAGACGTGCTATAGGGCATCTGTCAGCAGACTTGTCCCTATGACACTGGCTGACCTGTTACATGTGCACTTGGCAGCTGAAGGCATCTGTGTTGGTCCCATGTTCATATGTGCCCACATTGCTGGGAAAAATTAAGTTTTAATATTTGCAAATGAGCCTCTAGGAGCAATGGGGGCGTTGCCGTTACCCTTAGAGGCTCTGCTGTCTCTACAACTGCGGCACCCTCTGCAGTTTGATTGACAGGGGCAGGCAGTGTAAACGTCATCACACCTGACCCCTTCAATCAGAGGGTGTGACAATTGCAGAGAGAGCAGAACCTCAAGGAGTAATGGTAACACCCCCATTGCTCCTAGAGGCTCATTTACATATGTTACATCATTTTTCTGAGTAATGCGGGCACATATGAACATGGGACCAACACAGATGTCTTCATCTGCCAAGCGCACATGTAACAGGTCAGCCAGTGTCATAGGTATATGTATGTTACGGCTGGAACTGTTATGTATGTTATGACTGGTATTATTATATATGTTATGACTGGTACTGTCATATATGTTATGACTGGTACTGTCATATATGTTATGGCTGGTACAGCCACGTATGTGACGGCTGGTACTGTTATATATGCAATGGCTGGTAATATTATATGCATGCCTTAACATTGAAAATGTAACACCAAAAAGGAAAAGTCATTGAATTATGGTAATTACAGGATCAGTAGACATGTTAATGATATGCAAATGCTAAAAAATGGAAATATAACATTTCAAATAGCTTGATTTATTCGGTCGTTTATTCAGTATTGAGTATGAGCACCTCTCATTGACGTTATTCATGGTCGCCTGAGGAATGTCCTGCCAGCTGCCTTTGCAGACCAATGATGTCCCAAATGTGCTGGATGGTGGGCAAGTCCGGAGACTCTGTAGGCCAGGCAGGCTGCTCATAGTAACATACGTAAGATGCAGCCTGGCATTGTCCTGTTGAAAATCATCACCTGGGACACTTTGGAGAAATAGCGGCATCTCCAACTCAATGTAACACTAAGCTGTTAGTGTACCTGAAGACCAGAGGGTTCTGGCTACCATATCATCTGCACCATGATGGCCTTTGAGAGTGGTGGCATGAGGTCAGTGGAACACCTGTAGCTGGACGTCTGACTCGTAGCTCAATGTCGTGCAAAAGCATTCTGGTTTGTGTAGACATTGTTTGCCGCCCTAGGCTTGGGATGTGATACCCAGATTCACTTGCAGTACAGAATGGATCACTATGCGCCATTCTTCTCATCAGATGATCCGTTCATGCAGAGGCTCGTCTTTGTGCATCTATTGCTGTTATTCTATTTCGTCACTGTTTTCCTACTTCATTTATTTGCATAACCGTGTCCTTCTTGGTGTTGCAATTTCAATGTTGAAGAGTGTATGACATGGCTGGCACTTTCATGTATGATATAGCTGGTACTGTTATACCTTATATGTTATGTCAGTATTGCTATGTATGCTATGGCCGGTAATATTATATATTTTATGGCTGTCATTGCTATACATGCTATGGTTGGTACTGTTCTATATGGTTCCATAAACTTTATCAGTTGATAAAAAAGACCAACAACATACACAATGTCAATATAAAAATATATATATGGCAGCAATACAAATGGTAGCCAAGACATGTGGCTCCCCTCCCATGCATGGGAGGGGAGCCACATGTCTTGGCTACCATTTTTATTGCTGCCATATATATATTTTTATATTGACATTGTGTATGTTGTTGGTCTTTTTTATCAACTAATAAAGTTTATGGAATTGTATTGCGTGTCCCTTTTTGGTCATTCGGTAAACATTTTGTATAGTCACGCTTTGTACTGTGATTGAATAGCGTTGGCATTACTAACTGTTCTATATGGGCAACAAGTGATACTGTTTGGACATTCACTTTACATATAATGGCAGGGCACTTTCATTGACTATGACGATGCCTGTAGTTTGAGCAGATGGACACAGGCCACCAACCCAAGGATGCAGCCATAGTGACTGATGATATCTCTGTATACACACTTACACAGAGAATGCTATCAATCACTAATAACACCCCCCACCGTGTACAGTTATCAGTGACTGACAGCTATCCCTGTATACACATAGACAGAGAATGAATTTACCCCCCCAGACCTGTCGCTGGGCTTTATTAGAGGGGTAGTGTCGCTCAGCTCAGGCTGAGTGGATCTTGGCCTTTATATGGTTAATTTATTATTGGTCTTTTGGTATTGGTTATTGATGGTGTTTTTAAATTAAAATATTTATTTAATTTATTGTTGTAAATTAATTTATGTGACCCTTAATAAAGCACAGCGGCCATTTTTCTCCACTTAGTTGTGAGTCTCTTTATTTATTTAGGAGCTAAGGTGAGGTTATGGTGTGTCATTTGCTCCCATGCTATCAATCACTGATAACATCTTCCCCCATATACAGCTATCAGTGACTGACAGGTATCTCTGTATACACACTTACACAGAGAATGCTATCAATCACTGATAACACCTTCCCCCATATACAGCTATCAGTGACTGACAGGTATCTCTGTATACACACTTACACAGAGAATGTTATCAATTACTGATAACACCTCCCCTGTGTACAGTTATCAGTTACTGACAGCTATCTCTGTATACACACTTACACAGAAAATGTTATCAATTACTGAACACACCTCCCCTGTGTACAGTTATCAGTTACTGACAGCTATCTCTGTATACACACTTACAAAGGGGATGCTATCAATCACTGATAACACCTCTCCTGTGTACAACTATCAGTGACTGACAGCTTTCTCTGTATACACACTTACACAGGGAATGTTATCAATCACTGAACACACCTCCCCTGTGTACAGTTATCAGTTACTGACAGCTATCTCTGTATACACACTTACACAGAATGCTATCAATCACTGATAACACTTCCCCTGTGTACAGTTATCAGTTACTGACAGCTATCTCTGTATACACACTTACACAGAATGCTATCAATCACTGATAACACCTCCCTTGTGTACAACTATCAGTGACTGACAGCTTTCTCTGTATACACACTTAGGGTCCATTCACACGTCCGTGAGTGTTTTGCGGATCCACGGATCCGCAAAACACGGACATCGGCGATGTGCGTTCCGCAATTTGCGGACCGCACATTGCCGGCACTCTCATAGAAAATGCCTTTTCTTGTCCGCAATTGCGGACAAGAATAGGACATGTTCTATTTTTTTCGGGAACGCAATTGCGGACCCGGAAGTGTGGATCCGCAATTGCGGACCCGGCCGGGACATAGTCTGTCCCCATTGAAATGAATGGGTCCGCAATTCCGTTCCGCAAATGCGGAACAGAATTGCGGACGTGTGAATGGACCCTTAGGCTACATTCACACGACTGTACTTTTTTTTTCCGCGTCCAATCCGCATTTTGCGGAATAAATGCGGACCCATTCATTCCTATGGGTGAATAAAATATGCGGACAACATTCAGTATGTTGTCCGCATCCGTGGTTCCACATTTATACTCCGCAAAAATATGAAGCATGTCCTATCATTGTCCGCAGAAATCGTTCCGCAGCCCCATAGAAGTGAATGGATCTGCAAATTGCGGATGACATACGGAATGGTTTCCGTATGTCATCCTCAATTTGCGGATCCGTTTCCATATTTTTATTATAATATTTTATTCTCTCCCCTTTTTTTTTTTCCTCATCCGTTTTTTGCGGATGACATACGGAAGACACTCTTCAGTATTTTGCGGACATGCGGATCCGTTTTTTGTGGATCCGCAAATACATACAGTCGTGTGAATGCAGCCTTACACAGGGAATGCTATCAATCACTGATAACACCTCTCCTGTGTACAGTTATCAGTTACTGACAGCTATCTCTGTATACACACTTACACAGGGAATGCTATCCATCACTGATAACACCTCCCTGTGTACAGCTATCAGTGACTGACAGCTATCTCTTTATACACACTTACACAGAGAATGCTATCAATCACTGATAAAACCTCTCCTGTGTACAACTATCAGTGACTGACAGCTTTCTCTGTATACACACTTACACAGAGAATGTTATCAATCACTGAACACACCTCCCCTGTGTACAGTTATCAGTTACTGACGGCTATATATGTATACACACTTACACAGGGAATGCTATCAATCACTGATAACACCTCCCTGTGTACAGCTATCAGTTACTGACAGCTATCTCTGTATACACACTTACACAGGGAATGCTATCAATCACTGATAAAACCTCTCCTGTGTACAACTATCAGTGACTGACAGCTTTCTCTGTATACACACTTACACAGAGAATGTTATCAATCACTGAACACACCTCCCCTGTGTACAGTTATCAGTTACTGACAGCTATCTCTGTATACACACTTACACAGAATGCCATCAATCACTGATAACACCTCCCCTGTGTACAACTATCAGTTACTGACAGCTATCTCTGTATACACACTTACAAAGGGGATGCTATCAATCACTGATAACACCTCTCCTGTGTACAGTTATCAGTTACTGACAGCTATCTCTGTATACACACTTACAAAGGGGATGCTATCAATCACTGATAACACCCCCCTGTGTACAACTATCAGTGACTGACAGCTTTCTCTGTATACACACTTACACAGAGAATACCATCAATCACTGATAACACCTCCCCTGTGTACAGTTATCAGTTACTGACAGCTATCTCTGTATACACACTTACACAGAGAATGGTATCAATCACTGATAACACCTCCCTGTGTACAGCTATCAGTGACTGACAGCTATCTCTGTATACACACTTACACAGAATGCTATCAATCACTGATAACACCTCCCTTGTGTACAACTATCAGTGACTGACAGCTTTCTCTGTATACACACTTAGGGTCCATTCACACGTCCGTGTGTGTTTTGCGGATCCACGGATCCGCAAAACACGGACATCGGCGATGTGCGTTCCGCAATTTGCGGACCGCACATTGCCGGCACTCTCATAGAAAATGCCTTTTCTTGTCCGCAATTGCGGACAAGAATAGGACATGTTCTATTTTTTTCGGGAACGCAATTGCGGACCCGGAAGTGTGGATCCGCAATTGCGGACCCGGCCGGGACATAGTCTGTCCCCATTGAAATGAATGGGTCCGCAATTCCGTTCCGCAAATGCGGAACAGAATTGCGGACGTGTGAATGGACCCTTAGGCTACATTCACACGACTGTACTTTTTTTTTCCGCGTCCGATCCGCATTTTGCGGAATAAATGCGGACCCATTCATTCCTATGGGTGAATAAAATATGCGGACAACATTCAGTATGTTGTCCGCATCCGTGGTTCCACATTTATACTCCGCAAAAATATGAAGCATGTCCTATCATTGTCCGCAGAAATCGTTCCGCAGCCCCATAGAAGTGAATGGATCTGCAAATTGCGGATGACATACGGAATGGTTTCCGTATGTCATCCTCAATTTGCGGATCCGTTTCCATATTTTTATTATAATATTTTATTCTCTCCCCTTTTTTTTTTTCCTCATCCGTTTTTTGCGGATGACATACGGAAGACACTCTTCAGTATTTTTCGGACATGCGGATCCGTTTTTTGCAGATCCGCAAATACATACGGTCGTGTGAATGCAGCCTTACACAGGGAATGCTATCAATCACTGATAACACCTCTCCTGTGTACAGTTATCAGTTACTGACAGCTATCTCTGTATACACACTTACAAAGGGGATGCTATCAATCACTGATAACACCTCTCCTGTGTACAGTTATCAGTTACTGACAGCTATCTCTGTATACACACTTACACAGGGAATGCTATCAATCACTGATAACACCTCCCTGTGTACAGCTATCAGTTACTGACAGCTATCTCTGTATACACACTTACACAGGGAATGCTATCAATCACTGATAAAACCTCTCCTGTGTACAACTATCAGTGACTGACAGCTTTCTCTGTATACACACTTACACAGAGAATGTTATCAATCACTGAACACACCTCCCCTGTGTACAGTTATCAGTTACTGACAGCTATCTCTGTATACACACTTACACAGAATGCTATCAATCACTGATAACACCTCCCCTGTGTACAACTATCAGTTACTGACAGCTATCTCTGTATACACACTTACAAAGGGGATGCTATCAATCACTGATAACACCTCTCCTGTGTACAGTTATCAGTTACTGACAGCTATCTCTGTATACACACTTACACAGGGAATGCTATCAATCACTGATAACACCTCTCCTGTGTACAGTTATCAGTTACTGACCGCTATCTCTGTATACACACTTACAAAGGGGATGCTATCAATCACTGATAACACCTCTCCTGTGTACAGTTATCAGTTACTGACAGCTATCTCTGTATACACACTTACACAGGGAATGCTATCAATCACTGATAACACCTCTCCTGTGTACAGTTATCAGTTACTGACAGCTATCTCTTTATACACACTTACACAGGGAATGCTATCAATCACTGATAACACCTATCAGTGACTCACAGTGAGTGACAATCACTGATACAGCTATCAGTGACTGACAGCTATGTATACACACTTACACAGAGAATGTTATCAATTACTGATAACACTACTATCAGTTACTGACAGCTATCTCTGTATACATACTTACAAATACTGCTACATCTGTAGAATGCTATCAAACACTGATAAATAGTGTTGGGCGAGCCGGCTGAACACCATTTTGACTTGAGCATCGCAATGTGCTCGAACGCGATGCTAAAGTCTCCTCCCCACACGTTTGTTGGCTGCTACGCAATCAATAAACGTGCGGGGGAGTACTGGTACTCACTGTAATGCCATAGCCATGTTGGTTACTGGCATTACAGTGATTGGCTGTCTGGAACGCGTCATCAGTAGCCAAGTAGTCAACAGAATCCTCACCCTGATCCTCCTTCCTCCCACCATGGAGAGTCTTGGCAAACAAGTGATCCCACACTTGGATATTCCGAGGAGCTCTCTTCATCGCCATTCCTTGATTTGGGCCTCTCGCCAAGCCCGCTTGAAGATGGACATGAGGAGATCTTGTGCACTGATTCCTAAACTCTTAAACATCCACAGTCAGAACAGGGGTGTGGAAATTAAAAAAAAAAAACTACTTGTCTAAAACGGGGGCTCGATCTACTTGTCCCTCATGACAGTCTTTATATATTATCGTTATACTGTATGGGGGCAGCCACAAGGAGATGTTAGACTGTATGGCGGCAGCTACAAGGAGACGTTATACTGTATTGGGGCAGTTACAAGGAGATGTTAGACTGTATGGAGGCAGCTACAAGGAGATGTTAGACTGTATGGGGGCAGCTACAAGGAGATGTTAGACTGTATGGGGCACTAGGGCAGCCACAAGGAGACGCTATATTATCTGGGGCAGCCACAAGGAGACGTTATACTGTATGGGGGCGGGGGCCACAAGAAGACGTTATAATAAAGTCTTGTGGCCACAGGCCACCATACAGGAATGTCTTCTGCTTGCTCATGTTTGGGGGACTCATGTGACTCATTATTCCCTAATGCCTGCTATTAGAGATTAATAACCCCCTCCTGACCACCAACCAACCTAATAACCACCTCCTGACCACCAACCATCCTAATAACCCCCTCCTGACCACCAACCACCCTAATAACCCCCTCCTGACCAGCCCGATAAAACCCTCCTCACTACCAATCGTGACCACCTCAATAACTCTCTTCTAACCTCAGACCACCCCAATTACCGCTCCTGAGCATGTATCAACCCGATAACCCCCTCCCGAGCACATATTGTCCAGCAAACCCCCTCCTGACCACATATCACCCCAATAACCCTCTCATGACCACCAACCACCCTAACAACCCCCTCCTGACCAGCTTGATAAAACCCTCCTCACTACCAATCGTGACCACCTCAATAACTCTATTCTAAACTAAGACAACCCCAATTACCGCTCCTGACTACATATCACCCCGATAACCCCCTCCTTAGCACATACAGTATCACCCAGATAAACCCCTACTGAGCACATATGGCCCAGATAAACCCCTCCTGGGCACATATCACCCGTCTGTCACCTGACGTCACAGATTGCCCGGAATACACGCACCTGACCAGCTGTCACCCGCACGGCCCAGCTCCTCCGGATGACATCCATGGTGATCGCTGCCGCTCATCTCAGAGGCTCTTGTTTCCCGGGAGCGGGGCCGTGTCCTCTTCACAATCAGTGTCTGCGGGTCACACCACTGCCTCCTCTTGCCCTGTGTTATGTGCTGGCCAATCCCTGTCCAAGACGTAGGCCCGGATGCCTCCCGCTCTTATTGGGAAGGTCGACCTAACGACTAACACATGGACAAGTGCTTTTGGCCAGGGACGCTACAATTCCCTGACTGCACACTGGGTGAACGTTGTGGAGGCCGGGAGCGAGTCGTACCCTGGGATGGCAAAGGTGCTGTTATTGTCCATATTGGGACAAATGATCTGGCTTGCAATGAAGTTTCAAAGGTGAAGGAAGCCTTTAACACACTTGGCAATAATATACGGGAAATTGCATCGATTGTCTCATTCTCTGCAGTTCTGCCTGTGCATAACTGTCAGCATGACAAGCAGTGTCGTATTAAGGAATTCAATGTATGGCTTGGTGAATGGTGTCTGAACCAGG
This sequence comes from Bufotes viridis, assembly GCA_033119425.1. Lineage (NCBI taxonomy): Eukaryota > Metazoa > Chordata > Amphibia > Anura > Bufonidae > Bufotes > Bufotes viridis. The sequence goes on along the minus strand of CM065589.1, from coordinate 542,543,635 downwards.
GATTCGGCTTTGTGTCTCATGTTGGCTCTAGCTGGAATGGAAAAGAACTGTACAAGAAAGATGGTTTGCATCTTTCTCTCAAGGGAACGAATGTCCTCAGTGAACAGTTCAAAGTTTTTGCAAAGGAACATTTAAACTAGGAAAGGGGGGCACAAAAGAGACCATCCATCATTTCGGCTGCCCCCCGAAAAAACAATGCCAGAAGATGCCAGGAGCTGATAGGATAAGAAATGACAAGCTGAGAGTCTTGTCTACAAATGCTCGCAGTTTAGGGAATAAGATCAACGAACTTGAGTCTGTAATGGCATCTGAGAATATAGATTTAGTGGCTGTTACTGAGACATGGTTCAATGAGAGTAATGACTGGGATATAATAATACCTGGGTTCTCTCTATATAGGAAAGACAGAGAAGGCAAGAAAGGGGGTGGGGTGGCCCTATATGTGAAAGATAGCATAAAATCTAATCTAATAGAAGCCAGCGAAACCAATTTAGAGTCAGTTTGGGTTACGTTGCAGCTTGGTAATCATAAGGTAACTCGTGTAGGTATAATATATAGACCACCAAGCCAATTCAAAGAATTGGATGATCTACTAGTTGAGGAAATGACTAAAATGACATTGAAAGGGGAAGTTGTCATTATGGGAGACTTTAATCTTCCTGATATAAACTGGAAAACCAAAATAGCTAGTTCTGCCAGGAGTACAGACATTCTAAATTCCCTACTGGGATTATCTCTACAGCAAGTAGTTGAGGAGCCAACCTGGAAGGAGGCCATTTTAGATTAGGTATTCACAAATTGCAATTTGGTATCTGATATCACTGTAGGGGAAAGCTTAGGATCCAGTGATCACCAGTCAGTGTGGTTTACTATAAGTACAGTGACTGAGTCACTCCACACAAAAACAAAAGTTTTAGATTTTCGGAAAACAGACTTTTCTAAAATGAGATCAGTGGTATACGAGTCCCTATCAGACTGGAACAATTTCAATGGAGTCCAAGAGAAATGGGACTACTTAAAAGTGGCACTATTGAAGGAAACAGAAAAGTGCAGTAGGCTTGTCAGTACTGTCGTACTCAGCAGAAGTGGCTAAAATCATTAAAAACAAAAAGATGGCATTTAGTAAGTATAAAAACACCCAAAACGAGGATGACCGGGAAATCTATAAGATGAGGCAGAGAGAGGCCAAGCAAGTTAGTTATAAGAGCTTCTAAAGCTCAGGCAGAAGAGAAATTAGCTCATTCAGTGAAAAAAGGTGATAAGACATTCTTCAGATACATAAATGAAAAAAGGAAACTAAAAAAAGGAATTACCAAATTAAAAACAAAAGAAGGAAGGTATATGGAAGAGGATAAAGAACTAGCTGACTGCCTCAATGAATACTTCTGTTCAGTTTTTACAAAGGAAAATGAAGGAGAAGGACCTCAGTTAGGGAGGAAGACTAATGAATCCTTTGATGCATGTGTCTTTACAGAGAAAGAGGTTCTAAGTCAGCTGTCTAAAATTAATACAAATAAATCACAGGGGCCTGATGGGATACACCCAAAGATATTAAAAGAGCTTAGAGGTGTACTAGCAAAACCATTAACAGATTTATTTAACCAATCACTGGTAACAGGAGTCGTCCCAAAAGATTGGAAATTAGCAAACGTTGAGCCAATTCACAAGAAAGGTAGTAGAGAGGAATCGGGCAACTATAGGCCAGTAAGCCTGACATCAATAGTGGGGAAATTAATGGAAACCATACTCAAGGAGAGGATTGTGGAACATCTAAAAACCCATGGGTTGATTGATAAAAAACAGCATGGGTTTACTTCATGGAGATCATGTCAAACTAATCTTATTGACAGTAGATATCGCTTATCTGGACTTTAGTAAGGCTTTTGATACTGTCCCACATAGAAGGCTTATCAATAAACTGCAGTCTTTGAGCTTGGGCTCACATATTGTTGAATGGATTAGGCAGTGGCTGAAGGACAGAAAACAGAGGGTTGTAGTCAATGAAGTATATTCAGACCATGGTATTGTTACCAGTGGGGTACATCAGGGATCTGTTCTGGGACCCATATTGTTTAATATCTTTATCAGCGAAATTGCAGAAGGCCTCAATGGTAAGGTGTGTCTTTTTGCTGATGACACAAAAATTTGTAACAGGGTTGATGTTCCTGGAGGGATACACCAAATGGAAAAGGATTTAGGAAAACTAGAGGAATGGTCAAAAATCTGGCAACTAAAATTTAATGTTGATAAGTGCAAGATAATGCACCTGGGGCGTAAAAACCCAAGAGCACAATATAAAATCGGTGATACAGTACTAACCTCAGTATCTGAGGAAAGGGATTTAGGGGTCATTATATCAGACGACCTAAAGGTAGGCAGACAATGTCATAGAGCAGCAGGTAATGCCAGCAGAATGCTTGGGTGTATAGGGAGAGGCATTAACAGTAGAAAGAGGGAGGCGCTCGTGCCGCTCTACAGAGCACTAGTGAGACCTCATTGTGAGTATTGTGTGCAGTACTGGAGACCATATCTGCAGAAGGATATCCAGAGAAGAGCTACTAAACTAGTACATGGATTGCAGGACAAAACTTACCAGGAAAGGTTAAAGGACCTTAACATGTATAGCTTGGAAGTAAGAAGAGACAGAGGGGATATGATAGAAACTTTTAAATACATAAAGGGAATCAACACGGTAAAAGAGGAGAGAATATTTAAAAGAAGAAAAACTGCTACCAGAGGACATAGTTTTAAATTAGAGGGGCAAAGGTTTAAAAGTAATATCAGGAAGAATTACTTTACTGAGAGAGTAGTGGACGCATGGAATAGCCTTCCTGCAGAAGTGGTAGCTGCAAATACAGTGAAGGAGTTTAAGCATGCATGGGATAGGCATAAGGCCATCCTTCATATAAGATAGGGCCTGGGGCTATCCATAGTATTCAGTATATTGGGCAGACGAGATGGGCCAAATGGTTCTTATCTGCCGACACATTCTATGTTTCTATGTTTCCACCACAAAAAATATATGGTATATGGTTCAATCTTCCTTTTCTCGTCCTCCTCCTCCTTCATCATATCAACATGATTATTAGGCTGCCCTCGCTCCTAATGTTTTAGAGGGTCAGCTCAGCAGCAAACCCTCACCCTTAATGTTTTAGATGGTCAGATCAGCAGCACGCCCTCGCCCCTAATGTTTTAGACGGTCAGCTCAGCAGTAGACCCTCACCCCTAATGTTTTAGATGGTCAGATCAGCAGCACGCCCTTGCGCCTAATGTTTTAGAGGGTCAGCTCAACAGCAGACCCTCACCCCAGAAAACCATAAAATCACAAAAAATTGAGAATAACCCTTTAACGACTTCCTGTCACTGTACTTCCTTTTCCCATCCTCATGGACATGGCCACTCTCTCTGACACAGCAGCGGGTAGTGAACAGGGTAGGAGTAGCAATCACCTTAGATGGTCATTTAAAAGGATTGTGTCATCTGAGACATTGGTGGCATATCACTAGGATATGCCACCAATGTCAGATAGGTGCAAGTCCCACCTCTGGGGCCTGCACTTATATCTAGAACAGGGCCCCCAAAGTGAAGAAGAGCACGCTCTCCATTCACTTCTATGGCAGTTCTGAAAATAGCCAAGCGAGCTTGCCCAGCTTTTTTCGGAAATCCCATAGAAGTAATGGAGAACGCACCACGTATGCACAGCCACCACTCTATTCACCTCTATAGGGCTGCCAGAAATTGCTAAGCCAGTGCTCGGCTATTTTCGGAACTGCCTTAAAAGTAAATGAAGGGTGGCCGCACTTGCACGGTTCAGACTCATTCCCTTTCAAGGCCCCATTCTAGAGATAGGTGCCGGTCCCAGAGGTGAGTCCGCACCTATCTGACATTGGTGGCATATCCTAGCAATATGCCACCAATGTCTCAGATGAGACAGCCCCTTTCGCTTGCATATATAAAGACCTATGCCATAACTGCTTTTTTCTTCAGCCTGCCTCCCATCCAATGGACTAAAAGGAAATCAAACCAAAAAACAATGGCAGGACCTCTATGCAGGCCGGGGATAACTGATTAGTGGGGTTCCAACTGCTGGGGCCCCACTGATGCAAGAATGGGGGTCCCGTTTCTCCTGTTCTGATTGATTGGAAGGTCAAGCGTATGTTCTGCCTCTCCATTCATTCTATATGGGACTGCCGGAGATTACTAACATTGGCACGCACGACCCCTAAAGTGGCCTGGTTACTAATGGGTTAAGTATGTGTAAAAATAGAATTTAGAGGAGGTGTATGAGTGAGAACGGTCTGCGGTGTTCTTTCAGGGGGATCCTGAGAGTACCGAGGGGGCGCCAAAGAGACGGTTTAGGATGGAGATTAGAGAATTATAGTTGTCAATGATTATTGACAATGAAGGGTAAGACGAGGATCTATAGACCAATCAGGATATTTGGGTATAAATAAAAGGAGGTATACATAAAAAAACATACACGTATTTCCTTCCGTATACACCACTATAAAGCGATCGATGATCGAAGGACTTACTTTACCGGGGAGGGAGGTATAGGATAAACTCAAGACACCTATACCTCAGCCTCCCCCGCCGAGGTCGCTTGTAGATGGTAGGTCAGGCTTCTTGGTCCCCAAAAGGATGATACCGAGGCTCCAAGGTGAATTAGAAGTCTTTTAATGACAAATAAAAGCTTGACGCGTTTTGGGGTAAAATCCCTTTTTCAAGAGCAAAGTCACTGGATTATCCGTCCAGTCACTCCGTTGTTTCTCTTTTTTTGCCAATTTTTTATCTTCGCATTTAGAGGAGGAGGACAGGGTCAGCACCATTTTTTGGGAGAACCATCTCTGTTGAGAAAGGAGTGGTTGCGGGGGTGTTTATAAAGAGGGTGTCCCACCATAAGAACGGTCAATCATGCATGCCATTCAACTCTATGGGACCGCCAGAGATAGCAGAGAGCGTGGTACTCGGCGTCTCTATGGCTGTCTTAGGATCCTTTCACACTTGCGTTCTGAGGATCCGGCAGGCGCTTCCGTCCCGCCGGATCCGTCAGAACACAAGTCGCCTGAAGCATTAGAAGACTGATCAGGATCCTGATCAGTCTTCGAAATGCTTTCAGGTTACTATGGCAGCCAGGACGCTATTAAAGTCCTGGTTGCCATAGTAGTAGTGGGGAGCGGGGGAGCGGTATACTTACAGTCCGTGCGGCTCCCGGGGCGCTCCAGAATGACGTCAGAGCGCCCCATGCCCATGGATCACGTGATCCATGCGATCACGTGATCCACGCGTGTAGGGCGCCCTGACATCACTCTGGAGTGCCCCGGGAGCCGCACGGATGGTAAGTATACTGCTCCCCACTACACTTTACCATGGCAACCAGGACTTTAGCGTCCTGGCTGCCATGGTAACCATTGAGAAAAAGCTAAACGTCGGATCCGGCGATGCGCCGAAACGACGTTTAGCTTAAGGCCGGATACGGATTATTGCCTTTCAATGGACATTAATTCCGGATCCAGCTTTGCGGCAAGTGTTCCAGATTTTTGGACAGAACAAAAAGCGCAGCATGCTGCGGTATTTGCTGCGTCCAAAAAACGTTCCGGTCCTGAACTGAAGACATCCTGATGCATCCTGAACGGATTTCTCTCTATTCAGAATGCATGGGGATGATCCTGATCAGGATTCTTCCGGCATAGAGCGCTGAGGACGGAACTCTATGCCGGAAAACAAAAACGCCAGTGTGAAAGAGCCCTTATAGAGATGAATGTGTGCATGTTTGACAGCCAGGCCATTTACTGCAGCACCTCACTGGGGTCATTGTGGGGGTCCCAATTCACCCCTTTAGGCCTCATGTACACAACCGTGCCGTGTTTTGCAGTCCACAAATTGCAGATCTGCAAAACACAATTGCCATCCGTGTGTGTTCCACAATTTGCGTTTACGGAATAGGCCACCCATAATAGAAATACCTTTTCTTGTCAGCAAAACGGACAAGAATAGGACAAGTTCTATTTTTTTTTTTTGCGGAGCCACAGAAAATGCGACTCAGATGCGGACCCAAACAACGTTCGTGTGTATGAGGCCTTAGGGCTCATGCACACGAACGTATTTTTTTGTCCTTGTCCGTTCTGTTTTTTTACGGCCTCTATGTGGAACTATGTGCATTCCGTATCCATATGTCCGCTCTGCATAAAAATAGAACATGTCCTATTCTTGTCCGTTTTACTGACAAATACAGGCATCCGAAAAAATATGGATGCAACACGTTTGTCATCGTTTTTTTTATTGGATCCGTGTTTTGCAGACCACAAAATACATACAGTCGTGTGCATGAGCCCTTAAAGGGTTTCTGTCACCAGTTTTAACCCTATGAAGTTAGCTGACATTAGCGATGTGCTAATGTCAGCTAAACCAGCCTAATCCTACTTTTTTCAGTGCCCATAAACCTGAAAATCGAACTTTATAATAGCTAATGAGGTTTAGGAGGCGCTGTTCCTGCTCCTAGAGCCTCCATTCTCTTCACCTGTCCTCTCCAGGTCTTGATTGCAGCCAGGCAGCGTGCTCACTAGCCCTGTGCTCGGATGAGTCTCGGCCGTTACGAACTCAGCGCAGGCGCGGTGAGGAACCTGGCAGCCGACGAGCCGCCTTTCCTCACCGCGCCTGCGCTGAGTTCAGAACGGCGCGAGATTTCATCCGAGCACAGGGCTGGCAGACAGATGCAAGCGCTGCCTGGCCCTGTCAATCAAGACCTGGAGGGAGGAGACCAAGGTGGGAGAATGGAGGCTCTAGGAGCAGGAACAACGCCCCCCCTGCTCCTAGAGCCTCATTAGCATATTATAAAAGTTCGATTTTTAGGTTTATGCGGGCACTGAGAAAAGTAAGAATAGGCTAGTTAGGTTTAGCTGACATTAGCACATCGCTAATGTCAGCTAACTTCATAGGGTTAAAACTGGTGACAGAAACCCTTTAAGCCTCATTCACACACCAGGGTTCCTCGGACCTGTGCAGTATGTGTTCTTCACGGACAGCACACGTCCCCATTGATTTTAATGTGTGTATTCACACATCAGTGTTTTAGCACAGTCCGTGCGTCTATGGGTGTGAAAACCACGGATGCAATACGGATCACTAAGAAGAGATGCTTTGAAAATTATTTTTCAGCTGCTCAGTGTCAGTGAAACACGGATGACACGGACAGCAAAAAACTGACACACGTACCCAACACGGACTCTTCACAGACAGGTTCACCGATACATCACTGACCACCTACTCACGGATTTGAGCACGGACGTGCGAATGAGGCTCAGATATTTACACCCTGTCCTGAGGATAAGGGAAACGTTCTCAATCCCTTTAACCATGTAACTTCTTACCCTTCCATGCGCAATTAATGTGTAAGAATGGAACACCCCTTTAATCTTTCCCTATTGGGGGGGCCGGGGGGGCACATACATTTGTAAATGCAGGTTCCTGGGCTGCCATTTGCAAACCCAGACTGTAGGACACTTACATTTCTAACAACCCATGGGATAAAATAAGCGTCAAAAGTGTTTTAGCGTCAGTTTATACAATGGCAGGCCTAATAGATGGGGTCCTGAGCAGAGACCCCCTTTAGGGACCTCCATATGCACTGTATTATTGCTGTGCCTTCCTGTGCAGTATATTGGATTCTCCAGCACTAGGTGAGGCATAGTGTCACCTGTCCGGGGCCAGGAGGGCCACACATCGCATTACAACTATCTATATACCGCGACTTGTTGCGCACTTATAACTGTCACGACTATTCCCGCTACTCACACCCTCGGCCAGGACCACAGCCTGCTCTAGGAACGTCCGATTCGGTTCTGAGGGGGGGAAACGATCCAGAACTATTAAAAATCCTGGGTACTCGCTGACTCACTCTCCCCCTCTTCTCGCCATTCAGTTGGTACCTGTCCTCCCATATAAAAGCAGCCGGGGCGTGGCCCTTCTCTCAGTCAGCGCTGGAGCATCGTGAGGAGCGGATAGAGAACGTAAGGAGCAGTCTTTGTCATGGCGTTGTCACCTATAGAGATTAACCCTGAGGTAAGTGCCGGTGAGTGTCTTCTGTCGTGTCTGTGGCAGGCTTCTGACTGTCCGTTTCTTTGTGTTTCCGCAGATGCTGAATAAAGTGAGTGGAGCTGAGCATCCTCCTCCGTGCTGCGCACATCAATGATGGATGACCCGGATTAGGGCGCGGTCCATGTGTGGTGGTGGCCCCCTACATGTGCTCCCGCTGCCATGTCATTCCCAGTGGCTGTAGTGTTAATGGAGGTGGTTGTGGGTGTGCAGCTACTCCCTGGGGGCGCTATCATGGACATTAGGGGAGCCTTCTTGGCAGGGTCCATCTGCCCTCCAACATCGGGCACCCTGGGTGTTGGCACTAGCTCTCTGTAAGCTTAGGGATGGGTTTACACAGTGCGGTTTTCTTGCAGGTTCCCTCTTCACAATGAATGGCTGTTACTGATGGCAGATTTCTATTCAGAGCCTTCTTATATATCGTGTATTGTAAGATCTATACCAGATTCTAGTTTAGAACTCATTCCATTGTCTGTGTTTTCAAAATCTCTGCTTGCTGTCATTGAAATGGGCTGTTTGTGCTGGCAGATGTTTAAAAATTTGGCTTGGTCATGTACACTGGGTGTAACTAGGGACAGCAGCTGCCCCGGGGGCGGTGTGGGTGAGGTGTTCCTGACCGCGTTCTGCCCTATAGCGCCAATATGTAGGGTCACGGGTCTGGTGTCTGACCGTTCTAGACATAATGGTGTCTCCAGGGAAAAGCTCAGCCTCAGGTCGCAGGACTGCAGTTTAATGGGGCCCCACCCCAGGTTTTGCTCTGTGGCCCTGTGAAGTGTAGCTGTACTTTTAGTCGTGTGACTGCAACCAGCAAGATGTGCGCCCATACCAGAGCGGTCAGCAGTTTTTTAGGCCTAGCGGTCAGGGATGGTCCTGCACATTTAGTCATCCTTGTTCTTACAGCTCAGTCCCCGATAGGACCGCCCACTGGACTCTTGAAGGGTAATCCAGTGGTGGATAACTATCCTTCAGATAGCTCATTATCAGATCGGTGGGGATCCTGGTCCCGGCACCCCCATGATCAGCCTTTTCAGGGAAATGCCACGCCTGCCGCTTTCTAAGGACAGCCCCACTTCAATGCTGCTGATGCCCTCATTGTCTGAGATGGGAATGCCCTTTTAAAGAGTCTGCCAGCAGTTTTTTCCATGCTGAACTGCTGACACATTGGTCGTCCACCGGAGGTAATAAGTGCCTGCGTGTAATCAGTGGAGTGGTCTGTAAATTGATTTTGAATGTTGGGTGCACCGGGGCAGTCCCTGCAGGCTCCAGCCTCGCCCCTCTGCTGTAGCGTCCAACCAGGTCATACACTAAGGCCTCGTGCACACCGCTATTTTTGGTATGCGTCCGATTCACTTTTTTTTTTTTCCCTGCAAAGCTGTGGTCGGCATACGATTTGCAGACCGCAAAACAAATATGGTCGTGTACGTGGGGGCTAAACCTGAAGTCCTGCGGGCATGTTTTACTGATTGTTTTCAAAAAAAAACTTCAGTCTGCTCACCTCCTGCAGATCAGTTGCTATCATCTTCACAGGTTCCCTTAACTGTAAAGTGCCCTATTTAATGCCAGCAAGCAGAGATCTTGAAACCCAAGCACAGACATATGGAAGAGATACAATTCTTCTAGGGAATAAACTTGCTGAACCAGGAATGCTTTAAAGTTGCCCTGCTTTCCTTTTCCGATATTGAGATCGGTCATAGGATAGCGGGAGAAAAAACGCTTCCATTTTGTCTCCATTCACTGTCACTGGGAACGAAACTGAACAAAAGGGACTGCACCAGAATGCATGTGGTGCGACGCAAGACGGATCTGTCATGATTCACAATGTAAGTCAATGGGGACGGATCCGTTTTCTTGGACACAATAGAAAACGGATCCTTCCCCCATTGACTTAAAATGGTCTTCACGACGGATCCGTCATGGCTATTTTAGAGATGATACAACCAGATCCGTTCATAAAAGATGCAGACTGTTGTATTATCGGTGATGGAAGCGTCTTTGCTGATCCATGACGGATCCAGCAAAAACGCTGGTGTGAAAGTAGCCTTAGTTGTGCCTCCTGGGCGCTGGTGAGGGAGGTAGGAGTTTTAAAGGGTGTGACCTTATTGGGATACTTTCCTTAGTGGGCATGTAAGACCGAGCTGCAGTTAGCCAAGGATTTTGCTGCAGTCATGTGGCCATTGGCTTATGCGGCTGACCACGACATCACGCATTCACTCTAAGGTCTCGCACATGACTTTTGCAGCCGTGTCAGTTTTTTTTCTTGTGGCTAGCACACTGACCTTTCTATAGTCTACAAAAAATGGCCATCTTCCGTACGTCTGGTCTGCAAATGATAGAACATGTCCTACTGTCTGTATTGCAGGCAAGAATGGTCATGTGTAGTGATGGGGAGAAAAACGTAGTGTTCACACAGGCGTCTGTATCTTGTAGAAGCCATTCAAGTGCCATAGCAAGCCACTACGGGAGCAGTTCAGACACCTGGAGCGCAACGCTTGCAGCATCTGAGGGGTTAAGTCTGATCGGCATGATCTGGGTGTCTGCTGTGTAAATATAGGCTACAACTCCGTCTCCAAAGATGGCATCTGCCCAGAAGTTGAAGGGGTTTACTGTGTGATGCGATAGTTCATCAGTATCTGGTCAGTGGGGGTCCCACAGCAGACCCCCGCTGATCAGCTGTTTGAGAAGGCACCAGCGCTCCTGTGAGCAATGCAGCCTTCTCGCTGCTTTTCCTAGGCCAGTGACGACACGTGTGGCCTAGGTGCAGCTCAAACCTATTTACTTGAATAGGGTTGAGATGCAGTACCAAGCACAGCCACTATACAATGTACAGTACTGTGCTTGGTAGGCTGCAGCGCTCACAGGAGCCCCCTGCCTTCTCAAACAGCTGATCGGCAGAGGTCTGGGTGTTGGACCCCCACCGATCAGATAAAGATGACCTATACTGAGCATTGATTATTGTAGAAGTCTCTGGGCTTAAAAGGGTTTTCCAACTTCTGCCGTACATGTCTGGAACGGGCTGATAAACGCTTGTTTTGGGTGAAATTGTCTATTTTTACCACTTCTGTGGATGGGCTGGCTTACTTTGCTGTTATGCCGTTGCGCGTTCCCTGGTTTGAGTTGTTGCCTTATCTTCATGACTTCTAAGCTGCAGAAATCCGCCTTTCAGCTCTGCACCTCGAGGTCTGATGGAGCACTTGGAGCTGTCTTGAAGAAGGCATTATTGATCAGAGCGCCTCCTTAATGGCTAGACGCTGCTAGGTCACACTGCAGTGGCCCTTCTTGGCACGGCTGTAATGTCTTCCGGCTACAGATGAGTTTGCAGATTAGTTTTATGGATTTGATTAACCTCTTGCTGGACACACATCTCATTCTTAATATTCTCCAAGGCTATAGAGTTCACCTTGGTCATTGAACTTCACCGGTTTCAGCGTGTAACGTGCCCTAAAGATGTTCTCTCCTTTCCAGTTGATGAAGAAAGTGGGCGTCTCGCTGAGCTTCAAGTTTGTGGATGTTCTAGGGTTTGAGCAGGATTACCTGAAGTCATTTTCCCATGAGGCCTGCGCGGTGCTGCTGCTCTTCCCACTCACTCCACAGGTAGCGTGACTGCTTCTATACCCTCTTCTGCTGAGGGTCTTTCACTAGGTGGGTGTATGGCTCTAATTGTAGCACTATATACTGGGTAGTGAGGACTGTAATCGGCTAGTCATCTAACCGTATGGCTTGGCTTTTAGGCACTGCTTACAGGTAATCTGGCAGTTTTAGGAGGCCTTCACCGAAATTCAGACTGAAAATCTGTTCCATCGCTTGAATAAGGCTTGCAGAAATCCCTGTGCTTGCCACCCCATGCAAATGAATAAAACTGATATTCAGTTGTGGAAATTTCTGCATCATACCTATAATGCTGGTATGTTCCTCCAGCATGGGTCACCGGCTGACGGACACTCACTTCTATGCCAGTGGGGTGTTGGTTGTGACTTTGTTACTTAGCCAGGCAGGAGATGCTGTAATTTACATGCTTGAGGAGCACTCCAAATTAGGTTTAAAGGGGCAGTAGGACCATTTGAAAATCAATTCTCATCTTAAAGGGCTAGTGCCATCACATGACTTCTGGGACTGCAGCAGTCCTGAGAATAGATGATGCAGTTCTCCTGCACAGCGGTGCTCCCAGCCGGCCAAGGAGCTGCAACAGGGACCATTTGGGGTTTTTCTGACTGGTCTCCACTGTAATTCATAGGGAGGTGGAGCTGAACTACTATGATGGCAATCCCAACCACTTTAATTTTACTGACACCTGGAGTATTTGATTCTCAGCCTTCAGGGTTTGTCCACTATTTGGAGTTGATTCTTAAGCAGTTTCCTTGTTTTAGCATGCAGAATTCAGGAAGAAGCAAGATGATGAACAGAAGGACAAGGACCCTGATGCCAAAGTGTATTTCATGAAACAGACCCTTGAAAACTCTTGTGGAATAGTTGGGCTCATTCATGCTGCAGCCAGTAATAAAGACAAACTGAGTTTCGGTGAGTGGTCACCAATCCTGTGACTGACGTGGTGGAATATAGCCTCTGACTTCCTGGGCAGTTGCACCTATTCTGTCCCTAGAAGCTGCTATGTTAGAGGACCTTTCATGGGTCTGAACATCTTAAGATGACTATCTGTATATGTAGCGTGGCACCCAGGGATCTCACTGCACATACTATTATCCCTGGGTGCCGCTCCATTCGCACGCTGTGGCCCCCATTACCTTCTTCCTGCGCCGTATGCTAATTACTACTGACCGCACCAGGGAGGAGAGTTTTTTTTTTTTCTCCCTGGATGTGAGCTCTGTGCTACAATTGGACGGTGCTACAGCCAGGGAGTCCCAAACGGATACGCCCATTGAAAGTCAATGCAAACAGATCCGTCCCCATTGACTTACATCGTAAGTCAGGACGGATCCGTTTGGCTCAGCATCGCTAGGCGGACACCAAAACTCTGCAAGCAGCGTTTTGGTGTCCGCCTCCAAAACGGAAAGGAGGCGGTATGGAGCCAAACCAGTGCATTCTGAACGGATCCGCATCCATTCGGAATGCATTTGGGCTGAACAGATCAGTTTGGGGCCTCTTGTGGGACCTTCAAACGGATCTCACAAGTGGATCCCCAAACGCAACTGTGAAAGTAGCTCTATGTAGAAAACTATGATTTAAATCAAGCCTTACTGACTAGTGATTTTAAATCGTGATTTAAATCAAATCCACCTTGGTCCTTGAGGAACTGTACAGAGGGTAGTTTTAAAGGGAACTAGCTACAGGCAGCATGTTGGAGAAGCAGCGGAAGATTCAGAATAAAGCCTCACTCACACGTCAGTGTTTGGTGGTCAGTGATTTTGATTCAATACCAGGATTGGAGCCTCCACAGACATAAGTTACATGGGAGAGATCTGCACCTGTTCTGTGTTTAGAGCCGCACCTGGTTTTGGTATCATAGCTCGGTCCCATTCACTTTTAAGGGGCTGAGCTGATCCTAGGCCATGTGAAAAGCTGGCAGAAGGCTGCGGCACTAATGTAAACACCGCTGCCTTCAGCTGATTGGCGGGGGTCCTGGGTGTCAGACCATATTTAATGGACCGTCATCTGTATTAAAGTCTCGGAAAACGCTTTTAATTTCCTATTCATTCTGGGCTTTGAAGTCAAGGAGGAGGTTCTATCAGTGACAGCTGTGTATAGTCATGGAGGGAAGGCTGGTGATCACTGATGGGACCACCTCTTGGACTTCAAAACCCAGAATGAGAGCGAAATTAATGAAATATTTAAACTTTTTCCCATAAAACTATATCAATCTGCTCAGCTCCTGCTGCTATAACATTTCTGCATCCCAAACACCATGGTCAGTGTGAGGAGTTCCCTTAAGTGCCTGCTTTCCATGTCAACTTTGCTGGTTTCAGGCCTCCTCTTGATCACCCTAGACTAGAGCCACTGCTGGGGATTGTTTGATATGGTCTATAACTTAATTTAATGTGTAATAATTTGGTACTGATGGAACTCATTACAGATGCAGATTCTGCTTTGAAGGACTTCCTTGACAAATCAGCGGCTGCCTCTCCTGAAGACCGGGCCAAACTCCTGGAGGGCAATGAGGTATCGACCAGTTCCATCGTTGTGTATTTTGATAACACCTTAGTGCTGTGAGTTAATGGGACTTTACAGGCTCCTGATGACCTATCAGGCTAGGTCATTAATGGAGATGAGTGAAGTCGCTTTGTTCAAAACTTTGGATTATTACTGTACAGAGATCTGGTGCTGTACAGTATTAAAATGCATGGGCTCTGATACAGTATTAATGCGAAGTTTTGAACAAATAAACTTTAGTTGCATCATCCGAAGCTTAATTGACTCATCACTATTCATTAATATCTGAGGGTCTGACCCCCTGCTCCCCCGCAGATCAGCTGTTGCCTCCAGTGCAGGAACTAGCACTGGGAATAGAACAGGAAGCGCAGTGGCTGTGCTGGAGAACTGCAGCGTAGCTGTCATTCACTGCAATGGGAGCGGAGCTACAGTAACCCAGCATGGTCACTATACTTTGGACGGAGCTGGGCTTCCTTTTCCGTTCCCAGTGCTACTCAAACAAAACAATAGCTGATCTCAGGGAGACCAGCTACATAAAACAATGCGGAGCCTCATCTAAGAGTCTCAACACAGCAATCTGAAGTGCAAAGCCCCCTGGGGAACAGTAATGTGCAAAATAAATGTGGAGCCCCAGTATTGGGTCTACAACACAATGAAAGCCATATATTACTCAAAGGATGGAAAACCAAGCCAGGAGTGTCTCCATTAGAGATCACCAAATCCACCATATTAAGTGGCCCCTATGTGAAGATCCCACTTTAAAGTTGATTTAGTAATCTCTGTGATGGAGACGCCCCTTTGCTTGGTTTTCCTTCCTTTGAGGGATATCTGGCCTTTATTATGTTGTAGACCCAATATTGGGGCTCCACACTTATTTTGCATATTACTGTTCCCAGAGCTAGTTCCTACACTGGAGGCTTCATGGAACAGCTGATGAGCGGGGGTGCTGGGTGTGGGACCCTCACCAATCAGATTAACAACCTATCATGAGGATAGGTCATCAATATCAGAAGCCTGGAAAACTAACTATCATTGGTAAGAAAGGGATGCAATTGCCCCCAAATCCTATCACAGGTAAGTACTAGTTTGGATATATAATTCACAGGTAGTGCAGCTGTTGTGGCAGCTCGCCTCTAAGTGCCTTCACACACTGCCGGTTTTGCTGTAGAAATTTCCACAAGGGAGTCCGTTCCACTCATTTGAATGGGGCAGCAAGAGCGTGGATTTATGCAAGTCCCATTCAGGTGAACACAGCTGATTTTCAGTCACAGAAATCTGCTTGTTTGCCCCAGATCTCACCCTTTGCCATTCTGGTGCTATTAGGCCCCATTCACACATCCGTGGTGTGTTGCGGATCTGCAACACACCATGCCGGCACTCCCCATAGAGATGACTATTCTTGTCTGCAGGCTGCGGACAAGAATAGGACATGCTCTATCTTTTGCAGAGCCGCGGCTGGATGTTTCGGGGCAGAAACCCGGAAGTTCGGGGCCGCGGCTCTGCGGAAGCGGAGAGCACAGTGTGCTCTCCGCATCACGTCCGGGCCCATTCACAATGAAGGGGTCCGCATCTATTCCGCAGAATTGCGGAATAGATGCGGATGTGTGAATGGGGCTTTACATTGTAATTCCTTTAAAACGCTGTGCATAATATGCAGTGTTCATATACCCTTACAGTAACTTCTATATATATATATATATATATATATATATATATATATATATATATATATATATATATATATATATATATATATATTATAAAATATATAATTTTTGGGTTGTGGTATAATCTGAATTGTGTTACCACGGACCATAATGCAATTCCATGACTGAATGCCTTTAGAGCCATTCTGTTCGTTTTGTCATAGAAGCCTATGGTCTGCCTAACAGGTCCGTCCGTCACTCATACTTGGATATATGGGAGTCTAAATGAACTAGGCGCACACGTTCATTGGGATGTCTCTTGTCCAGCAGGGGATTGGATGATGTCACCTGGCATGCTTTGCTGAATGTGTTCAGTCAGAGCTTTTAAATAGATAAACTTTCTGACTGGCTAAACTCACTGGCCCAGATGTACTAGTCCTATTTATGGCATAAACCGAGGCCGGCTGGCTAGACCTGCTGCAGATTTATCACAGGGGCTCTGGCTGGGTAACAGACAAGGTTCACTGACTCTATAGCAACCAGAAAGAGGCCTGGAGCGCACGTATGTGTCGTGACGCATCATGTGGTGAGGTGCTGAAAAGCGCACAGGAACGCCAGGTGACTAACGTAATCCCTAGATTGTATCTTGTATTCTATAACTCCTATATATGCACTATAGAATACAGGGTTCAGTATATTCCAATGCTGTGCTGCCACCTGCAGGCCAGCATTGGAATATACTAGTGATCGGCCTGTAAGCCTAGTACAGGTTTAGGCTTATTACTGGTACAGGCTACCTTCCCGAGTCTCAGCCAGGGGGAAGGCAGCCCAGGTCAGGAAGTGTGGCTCCTAATTTTAGTGCTCCCAGAGGCAGTGGTCACATTTGACCATGGCATCTGAAGGGATAAAAGGAAATCATCATTACTGGCAATCCGACATTACCCCCAGGCCTCTGCTGTGTGAGAAGAAACTTGGTTGTGGAGGGCGCAGTCTCTAAAGATCAGGCTGCCGCAGAACATGAACGATGGAGGTCTGGAAGGGGTTAAAGTTTGGCATATCCAGAGTGCATTACAGAAATGGCATGGCAGTCTGCTCGGATGTTTCCGCAGTCACAGCGTCCAGGCAGCATGAGGTGTTGCAGGGGTCAGAATGTGGGATATATCCTTAAAGGGAACCTGTCACCAGGAAATTCCCTGATAAAGCAGGCATGCTGCCTTGTAGGGCTCACCCTGCTGAATATAATGATCACTCGGTGATCTGTTTATTGTGGAGAAATGGTACTTTTAATCCATATGCTAATGTGAGTCCACTAGTTGAGTCCAGCATTTTTTTTATTCAGAGCTGTAGTCACTCTCCTCTTCACTTCTTATAAAAGGTGTGTGGTTTATTAAATCATTCATTTTGATGGCGGGAAAATGAATTACAGGGAATGTTAAGGTGCTATATTATCAGGTAAAAAAAGGAATACACTATTGAAGTTAGTAATTATAATAAGGGCTCTTTTGTTCATGGGGTGATAAACACATGTTTGACAAACAATTATTAAAATGAAGGATGTAATAAACCACGCCCTTTTACGTCTGAAGAATTGAATAGGGGAGTGGCTACAGCTCTGAATAGAAAAAACGCTGGACTCCAATCAGCTCATTAGCATATGGATTAAAAGTATTATTTCTCCTCAATAAAGTAACAGATCACCGAGTGATCATTATATTCAGCTGGGTGATCCCTACAAGGCAGCAGGCCTGTTTATCAGTGAATTTCCTGGTGACAGGTTCCCTTTAAATGTCTAGAGGAATAATAAACTAGCAGAAATTGCTCAAGACCTTATAAACAGAACAAACATGACTTGGGCTGGCCGTACACATTAGATGCTTATCTTGATTAGTCACTGTTCAGACAGATTCTTGGCCTGTGTAAAGGGCCCTTTAGTCTACTGCCAGATGATCGCTAATGAGTCTTCATAGAAACGCTCATTAATGGTGATGAGCGAACTTCATGTTTTCTTGCAATTCCGATATGGATTCTGTTACCACTGAGGGGACTCCTGCATAAGGCCCCATTCAGACGTCCGTAATGTGTTGCGGATCCGCAGCACACCCTGCCGGCACTCCCCATAGAGATGCCTATTCTTGGCTGCAGACAATAATAGGACATGCTCTATCTTTTGCGGCCAGATGTTTCTGGACTGAAACCAGGAAGTTCGGGGCCGTGGCTCCAGAAATGCTGATGCAGAGAGCAGTGTGCTCCGCATCATGTCCGGCCCCATTCACAATGAATGGGTCCACTACCCTTCCGCAGAATTGTGGACGTGTGAATGGGGCCTAACAAAAACCAGACATCCGTTATGCGGCCCATAGACTTCTATTATGACTGAATGAACCACAGAAGCCTTTAGAGGCATTCAATCGTAGAATTCCATAATGGCCTATGATAACGGAATTGCCAGAAAACCTGAACGCTGAAGTTTGCTCATCACTAATCGGCAATTATCTGGTGCTGTAAAGGTGCCCTCGATGAACAAGGGGAAATGCTGGGTAATATGCTCCTTTGGAAACAGCCTCTGCTGCCATCGCTCCTCCCTATATTGTGGAGGAGATTGTTGCATGTGAATGCAGCGGTCTCCTCCACTGACAAGCGCACACTTGCCAGAAATGAATACTTTCTTCCTGACAATCGCTTGCAAAATTGCCCAGTCTAAAGGGGCCTTAACTTATTGGGAAGATGTAGCAAAATGGGTACAAAAGACTGGAAAAAGAACAGTCGCCCATGACATCCAGTCAGACTCCACCTGATTGCACCAGATGAGCAGCATATCTCCCCCATAGTGGAATAAGGCGGAGTTCACATCACTATGGTTTTCCATCAGAAGGATAAATTGATCCTGTAAAAAAAAGGTCCTGAGATCCATTGTGCAGATGGCATCTGTTTTAGACATTTTCCATGTAAAATGGATCTTGGATGGAAATGGCTAAAACAGATGCCGAATCTGTACAATTTTTTTTTTTTTCATTTTTTTTTTATTTTTTTCCAGGATCTGTTTAGAACAGGCATGCCCAACCTGCAGCCCTCCAGCTGTTGCAAAACTAAAACTCCCAGGATTCCTGGATAGCCTACAGCTGTTGGGCTATCCAGGCATGCTGGGAGTGTAGTTTTTCAAGAGCTGCAGGTTAAGCATCCCTGGTTTAGAAGAATGGAAAAATAAACAGCAATGTGACTTCATCCCTGCCCAGCCAACCTGAATGTATTATGGATATTGGAATAAGGGTGTATGATATACATAAGCATTCAAAGGGGTTCTATCGCCTCAGGCTTTGGCATATTGCCAGGATATGCCATCAATGTCAGATAAGTGTGGCTCCCATTTCATACCTCTGGGTGTGGGACCTGGAATTTTCTCTAGAACAGGGCCCCCCTAGTGAACAAGAGCACAGCACGTGCATAGCCGTCCTCATTCACTGCTGTGGTAGCTCTGAATATAGCCAAACTATTGCTTGGCTCTTTCCAGCAGTCCTATCGTGGCTGCACTTGTGTAGTGTTCTCTTCATTCATTTCTGTGCAACTTCTGAAAATGGCCAAGCATGCTCACTAGGTTATTTTTGCAACTTGCATAGAAGTGAATGGAAGGTGGTCAAGTATGCACAGAGCACTCTTGTTCACTCTGGAGGACAAGGGGGGGGGGGGGGGGCTCTCTGGAGGTGGGGGTAGGTCCCACTCTTAGGACCCGCACCTATCTAAAATTGGTGGCATAACCTAACGATTTTTGCATGTTAAGGCAAGGCAATTGACAATTAATGCTAGCAATGATGGGGCCACAACTGGTATGTTCACCCATGTACTTTCTGCCCTCCAGGTCCTGCGGTCAGCACACAACTCCATTGCAGCTGAAGGACACTGCAGGGTAAGTGTGCAGATACTCGATGGTTCAAATATGAAAACTGATTGTAGAGAGTTCTGAATTTACTCCACAATTGTGCAAATATCAGGGGATTCTGGCTTGATGTCCTTTCTGCTGGAGCAACTGGGTATCAACTATCTGCTTATCTTATAAATGCTAACTGACGCATGGCTCCTTAGGCTTCTTTAACATCAGCGTTTTAGCTTTCCGTCCTAGAGATCCGTCCTCGGGGCTCTAGGGCGGAAAGCTACTGATCAGTATTATCCCCATGCATCCTGAATGGAGAGAAATCCGTTCAGGATGTCTTCCGTTCAGTATGTCAACGTTTTTTGGACGTTGACAAAAGCGCAGCATGCTGCGGATTTGTCTCCGTCCAAAAATCCGGAAGACATGCCGCAACGCCGGATCCGGAATGAATGCTCATTGAAGGGCATTAGCCCGGATCTGGACTTTAGCTAAACGTCGTTTCCGCGCATCGCCGGATCCAATGTTTAGCTTTTTGTCAATGGTTACTATGGCAGCCAGGACGCTAAAGTCCTGGTTGCCATAGTAAAGAGTAGGGTGAGCGGCATACTTACATTCCGTGCGGCTCCCGGATGACATCAGGGCGCCCCAGTGCATAGATCACGTGATCCATGCGCGCGGGGCGCTCTGACGTCATTCATGAGCGCCCCGGGAGCCGCATGGAATGCAAGTATGCCGCTCCCCACTGCTACTATGGCAACCAGGACGCTAGTAGCATTTGATCAGTCTTCAAATGCTTTCAGTTCACTTGCGTTGTGCCGGATCCGGCGTGCATTCCGGCGATGGAAGTGCACGCCGCATCTTCACAACGCAAGTGTGAAAGAGGCCTTACAGAAAGGTGTCCTCTGGAGACAACAGCATTCAGAGTAAGGGCTCATGCACGCTATTTTCTTTCCGTGGTTACTCCGTGTGCTTTCTGCAAAAAGTCCATAATGCGGACAAGGATACATGGTCGTGTGCATGAGCTGTTGCAGACAGTGTTTAGGTTGCAAGTAAAGTTTTACTTTTCTTATAATTTTTTTTTTTTTTTTTTTTTCAGCCTAATGAAGATGGAGTCCATTTCCACTTCATAGTGTTCACAGTGGTGAATGGGCATCTCTATGAGCTTGGTAAGGATAGCTTTGTGATTTCAGTACTTGAAGGCTGTATGCTTTACCATAATGCTAACTGCTTCACTTTTCATTAAGTGAGATTTCCCATCAATAAAGCTGGCCATGCAGATGAGATTATTCTGTAGAAAAGGTTGTTCACTTCAGATGTTGCAGACCTGCTCATGGCTTGGCTCCATTAAATGGACAATGGTCTACACACCCCACCAATAAGAGACATGCCTGCCTGCAAACTTCAGAGCTGCCCCCATTGAAGACAATCAGAGGCACACCACACAGCTGCTGCCAGTTTCCACCATGTTAACGGGGCCTTAATCTTGTGTGGACACAAGAGGACAGATTGTTAGCAGATCTGAAAGATTGGCTGCAGATAAATCTTATATCTATGGCCAGCTTAATTGCACCCTGAAATTCTAGTGGTGTCCTCCTTGCACCCTGCTTTGTGTGCAACACGGCTCAGTACTCCATTTCTTTATCTACACCTAACTTTTTGCCAGAACATACAGACACTAGGCTAGGGGGTCGTTTATCAAACTGGTGTAAAGTAGAACTGGCTTAGTTGCCCGTATTCATTTTGGACAGCTCCTTTGGAAAATGAAAGGAGGAATCTGGTTGCTATTGGCAATTAAGCCAGTTTGATATAAATGATCCCCTAGGTTTTTACTAACTTCTATTTGACGACTCCTACATCTCTACTCTGAATCTAATTGCACTGTCATGTCCCAGTCATCTGAAAGATCATTCCACCATCTATGTTGGACACTATCCATCATAAAGGGATATTTTTAACTGTTCACTTGAATTTTTTTTCATTTCAGAAGTACCATACCATTAAAAAATAAAAGCAAAATGTCTGAGGGCTAACCCTGGGATCACACCTGAGCATTTTACAGCGCATTCCTACGCGCTGTAAAACACAACAGGCGAAAACCCATGGTTCTCGCCTGAGCGTCTTACAGCGCGTACAAACGCGCTGTAAAACTCCCTATGCCCAAAGTACAGGAGCTTCTTTGGGGTGTTTTGTCGCGTGTATTGTGATTGACACCATTGGTGCGCGTATTTTAGGGTACTTTCACACTTGCTGCACCACAGATCCAACAGGCTGTTCACCCTGTCGGATCCCCTCTGCCGCTATTTCGCCGTGCCGCCAGACTGCTGCTCCGTCCCCATTGACTATAATGGGGGTGGAGTTATAGCAGTGCACGGCGAGAGGCCGTCGGACTAAAGTCAGACATTCAGTACTCTTAGTACAGCATCCTCTCGCAGTGCTGTAGCTCTGCCCTGCCCCTATTATAGTCAATGGGGATGGCGCGGCAGTCTGGTGGTGCGGCAGGATGGATCTGACAGGGTGAAGAGCCTGTCGGATCCGTCCTGCTGCAAGTGTGAAAGTACCCTTAATCAGTTACCTAATTTCTCAACAAGCTGATAATATGGCTTAAATGAGTGTCTGAGATGAGGGCTATTAATCAAGCGGTTCTGGCTGACTCGGTGAGGCAGAACCTGCTAGTCTGAAAATGCACTGAAATTGAGAAACTGTTCAATGTTTAATAAAGAAAATTGCTAAAACCATTTTTAAATCGGTAGAATGCAACAAAAAATTGCTCCAAGGTGTCCATGTGCTTTAAAGGGTTGTGGCAAGTTAATCCACTATCCACAGGAATGGGGTAACTAGGTGACTGCTGGGGTCCTGACCACTAGCATACCCACTAATCATGAGAACAGGGTCCTGTTCGCCTGTTCTGATGGAGCGGCAGGTTGTACATTGGGACTGCTGTACTTGGCTATCTCTGGCACTCCCATGGAAAATGAATGGAGTGGCAGAGTGCATCCATGTATTGCTGCTCCATCAGAACAGAGGAATTGAACGCCCATTCTCAATGGAGGTCCCCATAGATCAACTAGGATCACGGGATAGGGAATAATTTAAACTTGGCTAAACCCCTGTAATAGATTCCACCCCACATACTTCAATGCTGTCTCCCATTGAAGACTCTGCCAGTATCCTGTCTACAACTCTATGCACCTCTTTGCACTGTTTGAGGCTTCTCTTATGCTTCCCCTTGCTTCTGAAATTCTCTACCTCATTCCATCCAGCATTCTCAAATCTGCTGTACCAATACCCCAACAGGTATTCGAACAGCATTACAATGTGTCATATCTGCATCTACTTGCTCATCTCCCTGACCTCCTGGTGTATGCTCCATCTCAGAGCAAAAGCTCATGTATCCCATAGGAACCCTGCCCATTTTGTAAACATTAATGCAATGTGGATTTTTTTTAACTTGTTTTAATCGTAGATGGGTTAACTGCGAAGCCTATTGACCATGGTGCTACTTCTGAAGGTGCTTTACTGGAGGTAAGGGTTTGTTAACCAGCAGAATTATCGAACCTTGAAGATGACCCAAACCTGGTGGGTCTCTTGAGTAGGATGTAGTGATTGGTTCATAACAATATGACCAGGTCACCCAGTGGCTCCTGTAGTATGTCACTGTAGCCTAGCCACTGGATATGGGGACAGAGGAGAGGGAGTTCTATGATCTGAAATACAATATTGTGTAAAGATGTGGGCTGGTAGACAGTCGGTGTCATATTGTATTGGATTTTAATCTATGGCTAAGCTTGAGAAGGTGGATCGGTTCTGACTAATCTAGAACTATAGAATAAATATTATACTTTTGAAAGTATAGACTTTATACTCATGAGGGTTCTCATGGAATAATGCCGAACACTTTGTAAAAAAATGCCACTTGCATCTGATGTCATGTAATTCACCAGAACCAAGTTCGATCCATATGTTGGACAACATTTGAGTAATGGAAAAAAAATGGGGATTGCAGTCAGCACAACCCAATACGTAGGTGCACGTTGCTATGGTGAAATACACATACAAACATAAAAACAAAGGTGCAATGGCACACTGCAGCTAGAGCTCCGTCCTGCCACTATGCTGGATGTTAGATGAGGCATTAGTTTATATTTTGGCCAAATTATGTAAGCCACCCACCACTTCACGGTTGCCTCACGAGTGGTCCCTAACATTATTACCTTTTATGGGCCATATCAGCCGCACAAAACCCAGGGAGTGCAGGTGCAGCATGCATGCCAGATACACTCTGCTTGTAACCCCGTCTGGTGCCATACAGCGTTCATCAGATCAAGGGATGCAAATACCAACATGCATGCTGAGCCCACTAGTACTTCTCCTGGAACCAAATGGCTTCTGGTAAGTTCAATAAAGCAGACTCAGTTTTACACTGACTTTAAAACCAGCCTACAGGGCGGATCCACTAGTCAGGTGTGCATGACTGCATGGAGGTCACCACGCCTCCCATATATGCTACAAAGGAAAAAAAATGGGGATTGCAGTCAGCACAACCCAATATGCAGGTGCACGTTGCTATGGTGAACATTTGAGTAATCTCCTGATTGAGAGCTGATACAACTGTTCATATTCTGACCGCTTTGGTAAACGTATAAGTCATACATTTCCAGCCCACTAAACTTGGTTTAAAAGCTTGTGATTATACATGGATTTCAGTTAACAGCAAGTACTAAAGTTGATCCATTATGTCTTTTACTTGATAGTCAGTTACCTTTCTCTTTCAGGATGCTGGCAAGATCTGCAAGCAGTTCACAGAGCGGGGACAAGGCGATGTCCGTTTTTCATCTGTGGCTCTTGTCAAGGCTGCATAACATGTTTCCATTGTAGGTCACTGTAGTTTGGTTATCACCGGTTACTGCCTTGTTTTACATGTTATGTGAGTTAGACTTACTGCTCCAGCAAGCTTGGATGAAAGTGCTTCTCAACACATGCTTTTGGCTCTGTATGTACATCTTGCTGTGATTTTGTGCTTTACAAAGTCTCACCACCTTGCAAACATAGAGCACTTAGTGCAACACAAGTTGAATTAAAATGTTTGTTTTGGAGAACAAAAAGCGTCATAATTCTGTCAGTCCTGGTCCAGCGAGTGTAAACTGATAATGTCATGATCTGTGGGGTATGAAAACTGCCATCAGATGGTTCACTTACCATTAAAGCTGTTTTATATGTGAATGTTAAACCAAACATGCCATCAAATCCCAGAAGGTTCTTTCTTGGTACGTGGAACTGCAGCAATGTGGATGACATTTCTAAAAATCCAAATGTTGACACTTGCAGTGGTAGATACAGCCAGATACTGTGTTTTTTTTTTTTTTGCATTGTGTGGTTGTAACCTTAGTTAATAATTTTTTCCAAGATCTTTATACTAATGACCTAACATCTGGATAGGTGATCAGTATCTTATTGGTGGGGGTCTGACACCTGGGACCCCTGCAGTCAGCTGTTTGGGACTTCACTAGCACTCCTGTGAGAGCCACTGCCTTCTCAGCTTACCAAGCACAGCGCTGTACATTGTATAGTGGCTGTGCTTGGTATTGCGCTGAGCCCTATTCACTTCTATAGGGCTGAGCTGCACCTAGTCCATGTGACCAATGAACGTGACATGGCCTAGGAAAAGCTGGAGAAGGCTGCATCTCTCTCAGGAGCACCAGTTCTTTCTCAAACATGATCAGTGGGGGGGTCCCTAGTGTTAAACCCCCACAATAAGATACTGATGACCTATTGAGCTGTGTGTGTATGTGTGTGTGTATATATATATATAATATATATATATATATATATATAATTTATTATATTATAGCCCTTGAGTAGTGTATAGAATAGAAGTGGCAGTTCTTCTCTAGTAATACCAGAGATCACATGGTCATGGTGTTAATTGTCTAGTGCTGGAGCAGGCAACCTCCACCTATTGGGAAACTAACTCCAAGCATGCTCTTTTCACTCCTATGGGACTTTCAAGAACAAGCCAGTGTGCATACTGGGCGTCAGTTTCACCACAACTGGAGTGCCAGAGGTTCCTGATCCCTGGTCTAGTTATAGCTGCTGGGCCTAACTTAACCCAGGCCTGTTCACCAGGTGCAGAAGAAATGGGCATTGTAAAAATGTCAGAATACTGCTCAACCTTCTGAAGGCTAGTTTCAAATCTGTTTACCTGATCTCCAGCAGGCTGTTCCTCTGCCAGATCAGCATCTGTCATGACCAGATATTTGGCCTTTAGCATCACACCCTATTGGCTATAAGGCCATTTGTACATGTTAAGGAATATGTAGTTTTTTTTTTTTTTTTTTTTTTGTGCCATCCGGGAGGATTGAAGGGAATACGATAAGATGACACTCCTCCTACCAGGTAGGGACAGGAAGCAAATAAATTGGGTCCTCCTTCAGCTCTCCCTCGGTCTTCCTGTCCCCTCCAGGTGGGGGAGTAGGTTGGCAGCAAATGCTGGTGGATTCCAGATCTGTATGTGGGCTATGCAAGTCTGGGAAGAAACTTTTTAAAATGCCTATCATGCTGGATAAGTACCAGCAGTTGCTGTACTACTTTCTAAGTTGGCACAGGAGAAAGACTGAGGCATGGTGACTAGACCTTCATGGAGTCCCTCTGGTCTTTAGAAAATCACTGCTGCTCTCATAAGTTCAGCTCTGGCAGAAGGCGAAAACATCACTGCCTGTTTGTTACAGTACATATCTGGTGTTTACACTTCAGTGCTGGCTGCGTGCATGGTGTGTGACCTTGCCAGCCCGCGGTGTCACTTCCGGTAGCAGGAGACATCAGAGGCCTGGCTGATATGAGGCGCATGGATTGCGTCGTCCTTTGGCACAAGCAAGCGCAGACATGTCAGCTCCCCTGGATGCTCCGGAGTGCAAGCCGGTGGATCCTGCTGTCCAGTAAGCCTCCTCCTGCATACTACGGTCTGTAGGGGTTAGAGGAGCACATGTGTTAACCCTCACTGGTGTGGTGCTGGTATTAAGAGACATATTCCCCTTTAGAGCCCTTAAGCATTTCGTTGCCTTACAAGGCAGAGGTACCAGCACCAAAAAAAGCAGAGGACTCACTGACCAGAAAAAAGTGCGCAATTTGTAGGAAAAATGTTCCCTACCCGCAAAAACTAAAAAAAAAGTGCTATGTCCTAAATGCACGGACAAAGTAGTCTCTAGAGCAGGGATGCTCAACCTGCGGCCCTCCAGATGTTGCAAAACTACAACTCCCAGCATACCCGGACAGTGTACAGCTATCAGCCTACAGCAGGGCATGGTGGGAGATGTAGTTTTACAACAGCTGGAGGGCCGCAGGTTGAGCATCACTGCTCTAGAGTCTCCCTCTTTCCTTGAGTCAATCCGAACAATGATTAAGGAAGAGGTGCAGTCCGCAATTGATACCAGATTACTGCCATGTTCTCCCCAGCCCTCTACATCTCAAAAGGTCACATAGATCAGACCTGCAGATTGAACCCGAGTCAGATGAAGGAGAAATATTCTCATTTAAAGACAGGATGAATCGGGGAAACTCTGCTGTAGCCCAGAAGACACTGAAAAATTGCTAAAAACCATCAGGGCCACAATGAAAATAGAAGAGATCAAATAGAAGAGAATGTTTCAGGGGCTGGAAGAGAAGAAAAGTATTTCCAGTGCATAATAACATAAAATTGTTAATCAATAGAGAGTGGAAAGACCCAGAGAAAAAGTATAATTCCCACTTCGTTTACGAGAAAATATCCATTCAAAGAAGAAAACTGTATAGTGGGATAAAACACCAAAAATAGACTTCCCTGTCGCATGTATATCCAAAAAGACTTCCCTCCCCTTTGAGGACATGGGCCTACTAAAAGACCCTATGAAAAGGAAGTGTGAAGGTCTGTTAAAACTTGCATCGGAAACCAATACGGCTATGCTCAAACCAAGTATAAGATCGTTATCAGTCTGGTTGTCACAGCTGGAGGAACATCTGGCAGCTGGAACACCCAAGAGAAGAAATCCTGGCGTCTATTCCTATTCTAAAGAATGCACGTAATTTCCTGTCGGATGCCTCAGCAGATCTAGGGAAGCTCTCTGCTAAATCTTCAGCCCTATCAAATTCTACGAGAAGGGCCATATGGCTCAGATCATCGTCCGGTGATGCCAGCTCAAAGAGCCGGCTATGCTCTATTCCGTGCGAGGGGGATAAATTGTTCGGTCCTTGAAGACATCTTGGATAAGGCGTCGGACAAGAAAAAAGGGTTTCTCGCTCATATCATTGGGGGACACAGGACCATGGGTATAGCTGCTGCTGCCACTAGGAGGCGACACTAGACTGAAAACTGTTAGCTCCTCCTCTTAAAACTGATAAGTTAAAAGTAGAGAATTCATATAAATAAAATAATGATTGTAATAAAAGGCACTATCCGTAGATTACCAAAGGCTGAATGAAGGGATGGGTACTCACTTCACTGGGGGGGGGCTGTCTTGCAGGTTAAACTCAAGACACCTGAAGGTTATACTGCTCCTGAGGAAGGGGTTAATGGATACCCCGAAACGCGTTGAGCCTTGATGTTATTAAAGTGGATTTGAAGAAGATCCTCGTCCGAGTGGTGACTTCAGCCTCTAAGATTCTACGTGCGATCCTGGCCAGGGGGGTTTTTTGTCTCAGGTGTCTTGAGTTTAACCTGCAAGACAGCCCCCCCAGTGAAGTGAGTACCCATCCCTTCATTCAGCCTTTGGTAATCTACGGATAGTGCCTTTTATTACAATCATTATTTTATTTATATGAATTCTCTACTTTTAACTTATCAGTTTTAAGTGGGTCACTTATTTCACCTACTGGAGATCAAGTTACACCCCTATTGGGGAAGTAGTCTGGCGCTTATAGACTCATATATTTGGGACAAAAAAAGGGGATTCTAACCATCCCTCTCAATCACTTTTTTTCTTTTTTTCTTGACACAATATCAACCGTTTGCTTAAACGGTACGATCCAGCAGCCTAACTACTTTAGTTTTCACCCAGTGTTTTAGATTTAGAACCTCACCAGACATCCATCTCCCCATCACCGGTGTCGCCCTGCACAAAAGGTTTAGTCCGTCTCTATCATTAGGGACCTCCTAACCTTGTCCTATTTTTTCTTGTGTGTACTCAGCTCCTCCTCTGCCAGCTATACTCCCTCCGGCCAGGAGAGAGCTCTCAGTTTTTAGCTTAGTGTCGTAGGAAGGGTGGCTGTTATGTTCTTTTTTTTTTATTTTTTCTCTTTCTTTTCAGGACATGGGGGTCCAGAGCCGCAGTGGGGCTCTGCATCCCCGGGAGGCTGACCGGTGATGGCTATTCCACCGCTCTGCCTCCCACAAGAAGAAAAAGTGGACCAGGTCAGCTTGTCTCTCCTGCTCCCCCCAGCCATAGGGCCACCTGTTCCTGCCCTTTACTCCAGTCCCTGTCACTTGTGCCAGGGACTGAAGAGGTGGCCCTGCTGGTCTGTTAGAAGGGTGAAAACCACAGATGAAGACAGGTAAGTATGTCTCTCTGTGTTGTATGTCTGGAGCTGGAGATGGCACTGTTAGGGTTAATGGCTGTGCAGGAGCAGAGTCATTTCAGCGCCTCTACTTGTCCCTCCCTCTCTCTCTCTTCCACCCTCCGCTTTGGCCCTGAGTTCCCCTCACTGTTATGATTCCCTCCACGTTAGCCCCGGCTTCCTCAATTTCGCGGGCTTTCCTCGATCGAGGGGGCGTGGCCTATCATTGCCGCCGAACGGGGGCATGGCCTGTTGCGGCAGTCGCCGATGGGGGCGTGGCTTAGTTTCCCACTGTCGGAGGATCCTTGATTTGTTCTCAACGCCGCATGCAGCTGTGGGACACAGGCTTAGGATCTGCGCCACTCTGGTAGGGACATCTCTCCCTGCTCCAGCTCCAGCTCTCCCTCCGACCACTGCACACGACTCATGTCGGTCCCAGAGGACCCTGAACCCCAAGTCCCATGTAGGGTGACCCACTATGCATGTACTGCATGTAGGGTAAAGTTTTCTCGTGGACAGGCCCCCTGTGTTCATCCTGCCAGCCAGCCAAGAGTCTGCAGACCCAGGCACAGCCCTCTGACACGACCATTTCCCCGGGTATAGTGGAGCCTGAATGGGCACGGTCCCTATCCCAGGCGGTAGCGGACCTCTCAAAGATCTCCCAATCCACCCTTTCCTTGATGGGTCGCTTGGTTGAGACATCGTCCCCTGCGCAGCCGTCGAGCTCTCAGGGCACCCAATCTAGGGGCAGAACCCCCAGCAAGCGTCCCAGGCACGGTCATATCTCCTCCTCGGACGCGTCGCCATCCCCTCCTCCCCCTGGTTCGCCGCCCAAAGCGTCCTCGCGGAGGGGGGATCCATCATCAGATGGGGACATCGTGGAATCGGATCCAGACCTCGATCCGGACCGTTCTTCCCAGATGGCGGCATTGGTGGATAGTCTAGTGTTGGTGGTCCGGGACATTTTCCAACTGCAGGATGAGAGCTCCTCCTCTCACCAAAGGGTATCCTTCCTGTGAACCAATTAGGCCCCAAAGTCATTTCCGGTCCACGACGACTTTTCTCTACTGACGACCAAAGCTTGGGAACAGCCGGGCTCGCGCTTTCTAGTTCTGAAGCGTTTGGATCTTCTCTATCCGTTTCCCCCTGTTCTGTGAGTAAAAGGTCTTCCACGCCAAAAGTAGACCCACCTGTGGCTCGCTTGGCTAAGTACACTACCATTCCAGTAGCAGATGGTTCCTCCTTGCAGGACCCAGTGGATAGGCTGGTTGAATCCCTCGCTAAATCTATCTTTACGGCCAATGGTTTGGCCCTTCGCCCCATTTTTGCCTCGGCGTGGGTGGCTAAGGCGGTCTCCGAATGGGCCTTGCACTTGCACCAAGACCTAGACTCTGACCTTTCCAGGGTGGGACTTCAAGCCCTGGCGGTCCAGATCTCTGACGCAGGGAAATATCTTTGCGAGGCGGCCCTCGACGGTGGTTCCATGGCCGCGTGCTCCTCCGCTTTTGCTGTCTCCATTCGCCGGGAACTTTGGCTTAATGCCTGGCAGGCGGACTCTTCATCAAAACGGTCTCTTCTGTCCCTTCCCTTTGCGGGTTCTCGCCTCTTTGGGCCTAAGCTGGACGAAATCATCTCGGAAGCCATGGGCGGAAAAAGCACCCACCTCCCGCAGCCTAAGTCCAAGCGCACTTCTCGTCCTCGCCCCTCTGCGGCCCCATCTTACTCCTTTTGCCGGTTCACTGGCACCCGTCCGGCTGCCTCCTCGGCCCCGAGGAAGCCCGCCCAGAACCAGCGGCGGAAGCCGTTCTTCAAGCCCCAACCCATCAGGCGTCCTCGAGTTCAGCCACAGCGGTCTTCCTCTGGGAAGCAATCCCCAGCATGAAGGTGCACCCCCACCTGTCTGGGTGGGGGGGTCGGCTGCTTCATTTTCAGGAGGTTTGGCGGGTCCACATCACGGACACCTGGGCACTCGAGGTGGTTACCTCGGGCTACAAACTGGAGTTCAAGTCGCTTCCCCCAAACCATTTCCTCCCTTCCCAAACTCCCAAGGCAAGAAAGGCCTTTGTTAGACCTCAAGATGGTGAATCGGTATCTTCGGGTACGCCAGTTCCGGATGGAGTCCCTCCGCTGCGTCATAGCTTCCTTGACGCAAGGGGAATGGCTGGCTTCCGTGAATATACAGGACGCTTACCTACACGTTCCGATCAAGGTCGCCCACCAGCGGTTCCTACGTTTCGCGATCAACTCGAGTCATTTTTCAGTTCCTCGCCCTCCCTTTTGGTTTGGCGACAGCTCCACGGGTGTTTACCAAGGTGCTCGCCCTGCTCATGGGCCTTCTGTGCTCCAGGGGCATTACCTTACTCCCATACCTGGACGACATTCTGATCAAAGCGCCGTCTGCCCGGCAGTGCGGCAAGAGTCTTTGCATCGCGTTGGATTCTCTCGCCCGTTTCGGGTGGATAGTCAACTGGAAGAAGTCTTCTCTGATTCCGACCACCTATATTCGATTCCTCGGGATGACTCTGGACTCCGAAGCCACCCTAGTACGCCTTCTTCTGGACAAGATAAGGGATATTCGCAGCTCGGTTCTCCGCTTGCTTAAGCATCGCTCGGTCTCGATTCAAGCATGCATGAGGGGGTTGGGTTTGATGGTGGCCTCCTTCGAGGCGGCGCCGTTTGCCCAGTTCCACACCAGGCCCTTTCAGCAAGCCATCCTGTCCTCCTGGGACAATTCCCGGGAGTCGTTGGACCAAAGGTTTTGCCTCTCTCCACAGGTTAGGTCAGCCATCCGTTGGTGGCTCTATCCATCACACCTGGAGAAGGGGAGTTCCTTCTCCCGGTCAGGTGGACGGTCATTACGACCGACGCCAGTCTCCAAGGTTGGTGGGGGTCCTGGACACCCGGACAGTGCAGGAAGTCTGGTCTCCATCGGAGTCCAGACTGTCTATCAATGTCCTGGAGCTTCGGGCGATCTACCTCTCCCTCCGCCATTGGACTCCTGTTTTGCGTGGATTTCCGGTCCGGGTGCAGTCGGACAATGCCACGGCTGTGGCATATATCAACCATCAGGGGGGGACCCGCAGCTCGGTTGTCATGTCAGAAACTGCAAAGATCCTCAGGTGGGCGGAAGCCCACGGTCCTGCACTCTCAGTGGTTCACATTCCGGGGTTTGCCAACTGGGCAGCAGACTTCCTTAGCCGGACGACGATAGATTCGGGGGAGTGGTCTCTCCATCCGGAGGTGTTCGACCTCTGTCGCCGGACGTGGATCTTATGGCCTTCAACCTCAATCGCAAGCTTCCGCTCTACTTCGCCCATGTAAGGGATCCTGCAGCGTGCGGGGTAGACTCTCTGGTGGCGCCATGGCACGGCTTCGCGTTCCTCTATGCCTTCCCGCTGTTGTCCCTCCTGCCCCGGATCCTCCGCAGGATCAAGTGGGAGGGCATTCTGGCCCTCTTGATAGCTCCAGATTGGCCGCGCAGAGCGTGGTACTCGGATCTAGTCCTCCTTTTATGTGACGTTCCGTACCCGCTACCGCTCAGACCTGACCTTCTGTCTCAAGGGCCCGTCTTTCGCCAGAGTTTAGATACTCTACATTTGATGGCGTGGCTCTTGAAACCTTCCTCTTGAAGCGGCGGGGCTTCTCCGATGTGGTCATTTGAACGCTGATTCGGGCCAGGAAGCCCACCTCGTCCAGAATCTACTATAGGACTTGTTGATCCTTCCTGCGGTTCTGGGAGGAACGTGACCTGTCTCCCAGGTCCTTCTCTCTGCCAGGGGTCCTGGCCTTCCTTCAGTCTGGCCTGGAACTCGGCATGGCGCTCAGCTCATTGAAGAGTCAGGTGTCTGCCCTTTCCATTTTCTTCCAGCGTTCCCTGGCGGGAATGGGTCCGGTAAAGACTTTTTTCTTCAAGGCGTCGCGCACTCCGGTCCGCCTTACCCCCCTTGCATCCGTGGGACCTCACCCTGGGTCTTGGGAGTTCTCCAGAATTCACCCTTCAAACCCCTGGGAGAGGTTTCCCTTCGCTTGTTGTCATGGAAGGTAGCCTTCTTGGTGGCCATCACGTCTATTAGGCGTGTGTCCGAGCTGGCGGCCCTGTCGTGCCGGGAACCTTTCTTGATTTTTCATCAGGATAAGGTGGTGCTTCGCCCGATTCCTGCCTTTTTGCCTAAGGTCGTTTCAGCTTTCCACGTCAATGAGGACTTTGTCTTGCCTTCCTTTTGTTCTCGGCCCTCCCACCCGAGGGGGGTGTTGTTGCACCGTTTGGATGTGGTGCGGGCTCTGCGGATTTACCTATCGGCCGTGGGCCTCATTTCGGCGTACGGACGCTTTGTTCGTCATTCCGGAGGGTTCTCGGAAGGGGTTGGCAGCCTTGAAGGTGTCAGTCGCGCAGTGGATCCGTTCCGCTATTTTGGAATGTTACAGCGTCCGGAACAAGGCTCCTCCCCCGGGGATTACGGCCCACTTTACCTCCTGGGCTCACTTTCACCAAGCGTCAGCGGCTCAGTTGTGTAAAGCCTCGACTTGGTAGTCACGTCACACTTTTGCAAAGTTTTACCGGGTTTACACTCTTGATTCTGCGGACGCAGCTCTGGGCCGCCTGGTCTTGCTGGCCGCGTTGTGATGCCTGTCACAAGATGCTTGTGTTTTCTTCACATTGTTTGATTTCCCTCCCCAGGGACTGCTTTAGGACGTCCCATGGTCCTGTGTCCCCCAATGATATGAGCGAGAAAACGAGATTTTGTGAAACTCGCCTGTAAAATCTGTTTCTCGCTTGATTCATTGGGGGACACAGCACCCGCCCCGTGTTCTAAGTACGGCAGGTGGTGCACCAGGTTCTGGGGCTTCTTTCCGTTCTGGTCCGTTGACCGTGTGCGGTTGTTGTTTGTATTTTGTTTTTGTTCTGCTTCTCCTACTGCTTTTGCACAAACTGAGAGCTCTCTCCTGGCCGGAGGGGGTATAGCTGGCAGAGGAGGAGCTAACAGTTTTCAGCCTAGTGTCGCCTCCTAGTGGCAGCAGCAGCTATACCCATGGTCCTGTGTCCCCCAATGAATCAAGCGAGAAACAGATTTTACAGGTGAGTTTCACAAAATCTCGTTTTCCTTCAGAATCTAGATTTTATCAGCAGTGTAGATCCTTTCGTAACCAAAGTAAAACAGACCAGAGAAGAAAGGATAATACGGGAAGATGGCAGGTCTCCAAAGGAAGAGCGAAAGGGTTTCTCTTCAACCCTGAATCCACTTCAAAACAGGGGCAATGACGCCAGGCGTCAAGTAGGCGGCAGATTAAAAATGTTCTCATCGGCCTGGGAAGACCTCACAACATTCCCATGGGTACTAAATACCATATCCATGGCATACAAACTAGAGTTCAGCATGCCGCCGCCAGAAAATTTTATTATCAATAGAGATATCGACTCTCCTAGAGAAAGGTGTTATCTTGCCAGTACCAAAACACGAGGAGAAACGGGGATATTACTCCCCCATATTCTTGATCCCGAAGCCAAACTGGTCCTTCAGACTAATATTCAATCTGAGAAGATTGAACAAGTTCATCGTCTACAAAAAGTTCAGGATGGAGTCAGTCAAATTCACAGTAAATCTCCTGCCTTGCGACTATTACATGGTAACAATGGAACTTTTAGATGCATATTACCATGTATTCATACACAGGGCATATCAAAAATACCTCAGATTTGCAATTCTCCTGGAGGATCAGGAACATCAATTTCAATTCCAGGCCCTTCCTTTCGGGCTCTCCTCAGCCCCCAGAATATTTTCAAAAATTATGGCAGAGGTGGTGGGACATCTACCCCGCCTGGGAATTATAGTTGTCCCTTATTTAGACAACCTTCTTATAGCGGGCTCATCCCTCCAGGTTCTGCAGTCTCACCTAGAGATCGTACAAGAGAAAATGGTCAGCCTAGGCTGGCTAATAAATACCCAGAATTCGGACCTGGTTCCAAGTCAATGCAAAAAGTTTCTAGGAATTCTCCTAGATTCTCATTGCCTCATGTCCTTTTTACCTCCAGAAAAACTAGCAAATACGGGGCAAAAGATCTCCCAATTTTGCAGATACAGAAGAGTAGCTATCAGAGACATAATGAGGCTACTAGGGCATCTAACTTCTGCCATTCTCTCAGTCCGGTGGACTCAACATCATACAAGAACCCTACAAAAATTCCTTTTGGAATCTTGGGACGGGAGCCAATGCTCGTTGAACAAACGAGTGAGGATCCTAAACAAGGTAAAAGTGTCTCTTCTGTGGTGGAAGATAGAGAAAAATCTCCAGAGAGGAGTATTTTGGCGACCCGCAAATCAGGTGATCGTAACTACGGATGCAAGTAGCCGAGGTTGGGGGGACACACGTTAAATCAGGTGGTTCAGGGCACCTGGAGTCCCCAGAGGTCAGCAGCGTTTTCAAACAGAAGAGAATTGTCGGCCGTCTCGAAGTGCTGATAAGTCTCCAAATGGTACTAAAGTCCCAGCACATAAAGATTCTGTCTGACAATGCCACCGCAGTGGCCTACTAGAACCGGCAAGGAGCTACAAGATGCAGAGATTTAGAACTACTGGCCTGGAAAATTTTCGCTTGGGCGTAAAAAAAATGTAAAGTCCCTAGTAGCCGTCCACCTAAAAGGCGAAAAGAACCAAGTGGCAAATTACCTCAGCCGAGAAGACCTGAAGGTGGGAGAGTGGTCACTCGACCCCAGAATATTCAAAGAAATAACCCTCAAATGGGGTCTACCAAAAATAAACCTCTTCGCAAATCGGAAAAACACGCAACTCGACCTATTTGGGTCTCTTTCCAGCAGGGATCAACCTCTGATGGTGGACGCCCTATCCTGCCCTTGGCCGAAAGGACTCCTGTATGCCTTTCCCCCCTACAGTCTTATTCCGAAAGTACTTATGAAGGCCATGGAGGAACAGGCACAATTAATCCTGATTGCACCATATTAGCTGAAAAGGTCCTGGTTTCCGCTCCTTTACAATCTGTCCGAAGGTCAGTTCTGGTCTCTCCCTGTATATCCGGGATTACTTCGCCAGGGCCCGGTATTTCACCCAAACATACCAAGGTTGCATTTAACAGCCTGGAAAGTAAACGCGTCCTCTTAGAACAGAGACCTATCACAGTCTGTAATTTCGACCATACCTTGTAGTTAAAAAGATGTCACCTCCTGTATTTACAGACGAACCTGGAAGGCCTTGCTAGAATTCGCAGGAGACAAAATGTATATGACTCACAGTCCTGACATTCCTCTTATTCTGGATTTTCTTCAGTCGGGTCTTGACAAAGGCCTTAAACCAAACACCCTCAAAATGCAGGTTTCAGCTTTGAGCAGCTTTCTTGAGGTGAGGCTGGCTTCATAACGGGTGCCTTCAGAAAGTGTCCTTTCACTCATTCTATTGTTCCCCCTTGGAATCTAAATCTTCTGCTAGAAGTGTTAATGGAAGCGCCCTTTGAACCCTTGCAGGACATCTCTCTTAAACTGTTAACGCTAAAAACCACCTTCTTGCTGGCAATAACAGCTGCCAGAAGAGTGGGAGAAATTCAGGCCTTCTCCTGCATGGCACCGTATCGTACAGTGTTGGACGATAGCATCATCCTTAGACACACCCCGTTGTTTCTTCCTAAAGTTGCTTCAAAATTTCATCACCAGCAAGAGGTATCTCTTCCTTCCTTCTGTAACAATCCAGTCTCTGAACAGGAGAAGAAATATCATAATCTGGATGTAAGGAGATGCCTGTTGACCTACCTGGAAGTATCAAAGACATTCAGGAAATGTGATCACCTTCTTCTTCAGTACCAGCATAAAGGGTCAGCGGCAAGCAAAAGTACTTTAGCAAGATGAATCTGGAATACCATAGAACTGTGTTATCTGCAAAAGAACCTAACCCCTCCTAAGGGGAATAAAGCACACTCTACCAGAGCTGTCTCGGCCTCATGGGCAGAAAATGCCTCGGCCTCAGTAGAGCAAATTTGCAAAGCAGCTACTTGGAGAAATCCAAATACTTTCTTCAAACACTATAAACTAGACGTACTTCAAAATTTTACCGGTAATTGGATTTTCCAATAGCCTCCACAATGGCACCAGATTCCCTACCAATGTTATTTTGATTATGTGGGACATGTTATGTTGTAGTTTTTCATGCTGTAATATGTTTATTTTCAATACAGTTTGTTCGAACCAATTCACCGAGTCCTATATCATTAACTAAAGCAAGTAAAGGGAGGGGGCATTTTAAACTGTGCTTCTACGTTGTTTCCTGTCCTGAGGAGGCGGGGACACCCTCCTGGAGTGCCGTTGTGGAGGCTATTGGAAAATCCAATTACCGGTAAGAGTAATCGCCTCTTTCTGGGACACAGTCGGAAGTGATGCATTTGGTGCCTGGATTCAAGGCGGATGTCTCCCTCTGATCTGAAGGTAGGGGATAAAAGCTGATTCAGGTGGGCCATGTATGTTGACCTGTTAACATGTCTGAAACAGGAGACATAATGGAGTCTGCCCAGGGCCCTGGAGCTGTAACTAGCAGCAGTTGTCATGACTTAGGGTACTTTCACACTAGCATTTTTCTTTTCCGGCATAGAGTTCCGTCGTCGGGGCTCTATGCCGGAAAAAAAACTGATCAGTATTATCCCCATGCATTCTGAATGGAGAGAAATCCGTTCAGTATGCATCAGGATATCTTCAGTTCAGTATGTAAGCTGTATTATCTCCGTCTAAAATTCCAGAACATGTGATGGAATGCCGTATCTGGCATTAATTCCCATTGACTTGTATTAGTGCCGGATCCAGCATTATAAATACTGCAATGACGGATTCGTCCTTCCGGTCTGCACATGTGCAGACCTTTAAAACTGTGAAAAAAAATCAAGACGGATCCGCACTTGCAATGCATTTGTGAGATGGATCCGTCTCCAAATTTTTTCAGTTGTCATGCGGTATGACGGATCCAGCGGGTAGTTCCGCAAGTGTGAAAGTAGCCTGCGGATAAGAATAGGACATGTTATTTCTTTTGCGGAGCCGCAGACCGGAAGTTCGGGGCCACGCTCCGCAAATGCGGAAGCGGAGAGTATATAGTGTGCTCTCCGCTTCACGTCCGGCCCCATAGAGAATGAATGGGTCCGGACCTGTTCCGCAGAGTTGCAGAACGGATGCGGACGTGTGAATGGGGCCTAAGTGTTTGAAATGTCCATTTATCAATGTTTATGTTGTCTCCTTCCTTCTGGTGTTTGGCCAGCTAGAGTGACAGAGTACTTTAAAAAGAAAAGCTGCACTTAAACTCTGCAAATGTATAATGTGTGCTGCTAAAGTGTCTGAATCCTTATCCAAAAAGACATGTTCCAAATGCATGGCAAATATTGCTAAGAATATTGCCCCGTCCATTAAGATTGAATTAAAGGCGATTATTGGACAAAAAATGAGTGGCCATGTTTACAAATGTCTGCTGAGCCTTCTGTTACTACCATAACCTCTAAATGTAGAGAGGGGATACAATAATTCTCATTATCTGGTTCTGAATCAGATTCAGAGTTGCTAGACTGAGTCGTCTGGTTCAGATTCAGAGTATAAAAAGTTCTTACCTCAGATGATACTAAAGAACTCATTAAAGCGGTCAGATCTACTATGTATTTGTCAGATTAAAAAATTCAGAGATCTGTACAAGACGAAATGTTTAGTGGGCTGGAACAGAGGAAAAAGTGTGTTTCCAGTCCATAAGAACATACACTCTGATTAAAAGAGAATGGAAAACTCCAGATAGGAAGCTCTTTTTACCAAGGACTATCAGGTGTAGACTTCCATTTGAGGAAGAAGATGAGTTACTAGAAACCTGTCTTAAAGTGGAGGTTTTATTAGCCATACTATCAAAGGGCACTTCCATTTGAGGACACGGGATCGTTAAAATATCCAATGGACAAAAAAATGTATGCCTGGGATTCAGCATTTGCCTTATTTAAACCTAATATAGCTTCCACCTCTGTGGCTAGATCCCTAAAAAAAAGTGGTTAATACAGTTGGAATTGGTATTGAAAGAATACTCCATATGATAGACTTAGATTCCTTTCCACTCCTGTTAAAAGCTGTGGATTTTCTGTCTGATGCCATGGCAGAATTGCTCAGAATAACCGCAAAAACTACAGGGCTAACCAATACAGCCAGAAGAGCTCTGTGGTTAAAGTCCTGGACAGGGGATACAGCTTCTAAATTAAAACTCTGTAGTCTCCCCTTTCATGGTACCATGCTGTTTGGTCAGGATCTAGAGAAAATCTTAGAAAGGGCCTCTGATAACAAGAAGTCGTCCCCCCTTGAAAATAGGAACCGTAATTATCCCTTTCGTAAGTTCAAAAAAGGGAGAAAAGTGGAAATCTAATAGAGGTGGCAGATCTAGGGGTTTCCTCTTTAATTCCAAGATAACTGATACTGGTAAACAATGACTGTGTAGAACAGGTAGGGGGAAGACTAACTTTTTTTTTTTTTTTTTTTACGAAGAATGGGAAAAAATATCCACAGGTCCGTGGATTTTAAATATATTGAAAAACTGATATTCCATTCGTGTCTCCCCCTCACCAGTTTTTCAGAATAACCCCAGTTAAAAAAATTTCTCTCTTTTCAAAAAGCATTAGAAGACGGCATCCGAGACCTGCTGTTAGGAAAAGTATTATTGCCAGTCCCTCCAGCCGGATATGGTCAGGGATATTATTCAACGGTTCTCTTGTCAAACGGCTCAACGGTTTTCTTGTCAAAAAACCCAGCGGGAAGTTCAGACTATCAACTTGTTCAGACTTTTTAGATTTATTAGCAAAGTACAAAAAATTCAAGATGGAAACTAAAATCCACGATAAATCTGCTTCAGGAGGGGGACTTTATGGCCTCCATGGACCTCCAGGGTGCATATTACCGTGTTCCTATTTGCGTGAAAGATCAGAAACACCTAGGACTAGCGGTGTACATGAAAGGGGAGTTAAAACACTTTGGCTCCTTTCACACGAGCGAGAATTCCGCTTAGGTGCAATGCGTGATGCGAACGCATTGCACCCACACGGAATCCGGACCCATTCATTTAAATGGGTCTGTGTACATGAACGGTGGTTTTCAAACATCACTTTTGCGTTGTGTGAAAATCTGTGATTTTCACGCAACTCTGGCCCTATAGAAGTGAATGGGGCTGCGTGAAAATCGCAACCACAAACAAGTGCGGATGCGATTTTCATGGATGGTTGCTAAGAGATGTTTGTAAATATTCAGTTTTTTATCACGCGCGTGCAAAATGCAGTAAATTGCATTGCACCCGCGCAATAAAAACTCAACACGATCGCCAACAAAACTGAATGACTTTGTTTGCGAAATCGCACAGTTTTCACTCAACGCATCCGGACATAATCAAGACACGCTCGTCTGCAAGGGGCCTTTCATTTCCAAGCACTTCCCTTCGGGTTAACCTCGACACGTTGAGTATTCAGGAAATGATTTGATTGTTCCATATTTAGACGATCTGTTGGGCCCCTTGCACACGATCGTATGACTTCTGAGACATACGGTCCGTGAGCGGGCCATATGTCCCGGAGCGGCATACATCATGCGCACGGGAGCGCACAGCATCATAGGTTACTATGATGCTGTGCGCATCGGGCCGCCCACGAGACTATTGTCCCGCACTCATTAGATCTTATGAGTGCAGGACAATAGTCCCGGGGTCGGATCG
The DNA here is from genome assembly GCA_033119425.1 of Bufotes viridis. Classification (NCBI taxonomy): domain Eukaryota; kingdom Metazoa; phylum Chordata; class Amphibia; order Anura; family Bufonidae; genus Bufotes; species Bufotes viridis. Next base: position 542,502,701 of record CM065589.1, on the reverse strand, counting down.
ATGCGCACAGCATCATAGTAATCTATGATGCTGTGCGCTCCCGTGCGCATGATGTATGCTGCTCACGGAGGGCATACAGTCGTGTGCAAGGGCCTTCGTGTCTTTAGCCTGGTGGAAGAATACACGGAATATACAAAAAGGGGTCCCTTGGTATTACAACCTCAGATGCAAGTGGGGTTGGGGGGGGCCCAATTTTCTCAAATGTCCCTTCAAGGGAAATGGTCTCAGGAACAGTCGGAAATGTCCTCCAACCTCTGATGGCCCTTTCAGCCCTGTCCAGAGAGATTTCGAGATCAGATGTCCAGATAAGATCCGACAATGTGACTGTAGTTTCTTATATAAATCAGTAGGTGGGGACGAGGAGTCATTCTATGCAACAGTCAGGATTTTTGATTGGGCAGAAATTCATCTGCGCTCCCTGTCAGCAGGCCACATAAAAGGCGAATTAAATACAAGAGCAGATTTTCTAAGCAGAAGTCCAATGCAAAAGTAAAAAACGGGGGAATAGGAGTGGACGCATTATCAGAAATGAAACTATCATCTAAGCTATGTATTTCCTTCCCTTCCTCTTATCATGAGAGTACTCAAAAAGATCAGGAAGGAAAAGGTGAAGGTTATCTTAATTTCCCCAATATAGCCAAACAAACCTTGGTTTCCGTTGTTAAAGATCCTACCTCTGGAGGGTCCATGGCCTCTCCCATGGAGCCAAAATATTCTGCCTCAAGGGCCAGTCTCGAATCCTCAGGTGGATTGTCTACATCTAGCTGCCTGGATTATGAAAGGTTGAGACTTAAAGCTTAAAGGCCTTTCAGATGAAGTAATCAATACTATGTCTGCAAATAGGAAGGAAATGACATCCAAAATATATTCTAGGATTTGGAATAAATATTGACTTTGGTGTAATAATGAAAAAATCCCATGTGATAAATTTTCAGTTCAATCTGTCTTAAACTGAAGTTTACAAAGGACTTGTAAAAATCTGTAAAAAGGTGATAAAATTTTCAAGAATTCACAATGAACAGCAGGTGGCAAAAGAGAGCAAAACAAATCTCCAAAAAATTCTTTAAATATATAAATGCTAAAAAAAAAAACAAGGTCTGAGCAGGTAGGTCTCCTAAATAATGGTAAAGGGGGGTTAGTCACTGAAGATAAGGAAAAGGCAGAGTTACTAAATAAGTTTTTTAGCTCCTGATATACAAAAGAAGAAAAATGAGCTGATATCTGTGGTGCTGGGGCTGTTAGTACTTCCAGTAATATACTCAATTGGCTAACTGTAGATATGGTCCAAGCTAAGTTAAATAAGGTAAATGTGAACAAGGCTCCGGGTCCAGATGGATTACACCCAAAAGATTGCTGTGCCCCTGTTTATAGTTTTTAAAGATAATCTAGGTACTGGTACAGTGCCAAGTGATTTGGCACAAGGCAAATGTGGTGCCCATATTCAAAAAGGTTCTAAGTCCTCCACAGGTAATTATAGACAAGTTAGTTTAACTTCTGTTGTGGGGGAAAATGTTTGAAGCACTCTTAAGGCACTATATACAGGAGTATGTGACTGTAAATAATATTATAAGTGATAACCAACATGGGTTTACCAAGGACAAAAGTTGTCAGACTAACCTGATTTGTATTTATGAGGAGCTGAGTAGTAGTCTGGAGAGAGGAGCGGCTGTGGATGTAGTGTTTCTAGATTTTGCAAAGGCTTTTGATACTGTCCCTTTTAGACATTTAATGGGTAAAGTAAGGTCTATAGGCTTGGAAAGTATAGTCTGTAATTGGATTGAAAACTGGCCAAAGGACCGTGTCCAGAGAGTTGTGGTCAGTGATTCCTATTCAGAATGGTCCCGGGTTATAAGTGGTGTACCCCAAGGTTTAGTGCTGGGTCCTCTATTATTTAATTTATTTATTAATGATATCGAGGATGGGATTAATAGCACAATTTCAATGGTAACGAAATCCATAACGCATTTCACCTTTTACCAGTAAAGGATGCATGAATTAATTTCAAAATATGAAATTCGCTCATCTCTAGTAATAATCTCTGTGCTTTATATGTCCTAGGTGATGTAACACTGGGAGAAAGGGGGTCAGTCAGCACATCCCAATGCGTAGGTGCGCGCTGCAATGGCTAGAAACCCAAAGAAAAAAACACAATGCAACAGCACTCTGCAAACTAAATAAAGTACAATAATGCCATAGTAATAGAAAATATTCTGGTGCTAATGCTACGCTTATTAAGTAAATTTGAGATTCTTGGCAAATACATTTTGTACAAAATGATTTGGGCCCGTCTTTCAAACGTCAAGGGGATCTCTGTAAGACGGGAACCTAACACTAAATGCTATGTGTTAAGTGCCATTACGGCCACCATACAATTCATGGAGTGCAGGTTCCACATGCATGCTAGGTCCACTCTGCTTTTTATCATTTTAGGTGCCAAAATGGCCTCCATTAAATTCAGGGAATACAGGTACCAACATGCATGCTGAGCCCACTCTATACCTCTCCTGGTGCCAGACGGCTTCCAATTAATGCAATGAGAGTCCACTCTATGCTTCTCCTGGTGCCAAAAGGCTTCCAGTGAGTGCAGGTGAGTGAAGGCTACAGCTTTATAGCTGTATAAAGAGATAACGGGAACTAACGGGGGATAACGGAAACTAACAGGGGATAACAGAAACTAACGGGAGATAACGGGAACTAACAGACGATAGTTATCTCCCGGGAACTAACGAAGGATAACGGAAATTAACGGAAACTAACGGGAGATAACGGAAATTTCCGTTATCCTCCGTTAGTTCCCGAGAGATAACTATCTTCCATTAGTTCCCGTTATCCTCTGTTATCTCCCGGAAACGAACGGGAGATAACGGAAACTAACGGGAGGTAACGGAAGATAACGAGAACTAATGGAAGATCGTTATCTACTGGGAACTAACGGAGGAGAACAGAAACTAACGAGAGATGACGGAAACTAACGGAAGATAACGGGAACTAACGGAGGATAACGGAAACTAACGGGAATTAATGCAGGATAACGGGAACTACCAGAAGATAGTTATCTCCCGGGAACTAATGGAGGATAACGGAAATTAACGGGAGATAACGGAAAATAACAGGAGATAACGGAAAATAACTAGAGATAAAGGGAACTAACGGGAGATAGTTATCTCCCGGGAACTAACGGAGGATAACTGAAATTAACAGGAGATAATGGGAGTTAAAGGAAACTAACAGGAACTAACGGAGGATAACGGGAACTAACGGAAGATGGTTATCTCCCGGGAATTAACGAAGGATAACGGAAACTAACAGGAGATAACGGGAACTAATGAAAGATCGTTATCTCCCGGGAACTAACAGAGGATAACGGAAACTAACGGGAATTAACGCAGGATAACGGGAACTAACCCAAGATAGTTATCTCCTGGGAACTATCGGAGGATAACGCAAACTAACAGGAGATGACGCAAACTAACTGGAGATAACGGAGAATAACGGGAACTAACGTAAGACAGTTATCTCCTGGGAACTAACGGAGGATAACGGAAACTAATGGTATATAACGGAAGAGAACGGGAACTAACAGAAGATGACGGGAACTAACGGGAGATAAGGGAAGAAAACATGAACTAATGGAGGATAACTGAAGTTAACGGGAGATAACGGGAGTTAAAGGAAACTAACGAGAGATAAAGAAAACTAACGGGAACTAACGGAAGATAGTTATCTCCCGGGAACTAACGGAGGATAACGGAAGTTCCCGTTAGTTTCCGTTATATCCCGTTAGTTCTCGGGAGATAACTATCTTCCGTTAGTTCCCGTTATCCTCCGTTATCTCCCGGAAACTAATGAGAGATAACTGGAACTAACGGAAGATAAGGGAAGAAAACAGGAACTAACGGAAGATAGTTATCTCCTGGGAACTCCTGTATAACTCCCGTCATCTCCCGTTAGTTTCCGTTATCTCCTGTTAGTTTCCGTTATATCCTGTTAGTTTCCGTTATTGTCCATTAGTTCCCGGGAGATAACTATCTTCCGTTAGTTCCCGTTATCCTCCGTTATCTCCCGTTAGTTTCCGTTATCTTCTGTTAGTTCCCTGGAGCTAACTATCTTCCATTAGTTCCCGTTAGTTTCAGTTATATCCCGTTATCTCACATTAGTTTCCGCTATCTCCCGCTAGTTTCCGCTATCTCCCGCTAGTTTCCGCTATCTCCCGCTAGTTTCCGCTATCTCCCGCTAGTTTCCGCTATCTCCCGTTAGTTTCAATTATCTTCTGTTAGTTTCCGTTATTTCCCGTTATCTCCCTTTAGTTTCCGTTAGTTTCCGTTATATCCCGTTAGTTCCCGTTAGTTTCCCTTACATCCTGTTAGTTTCCGTTATTGCCCGTTAGTTCCCGGGAGATAACTATCTTCCGTCATCTCCCGTTAGTTTCCGTTACATTCCGTTATCTCCCGTTAGTTTCCGTTATCTCCCGTTAGTTTCCGTTAGTTTCCGTTATCTACCGTTAGTTTCCGTTATCCCGTTAGTTTCCGTTATATCCCGTTAGTTTCCGTTATCTTCCGTTAGTGTCCTGGAGCTAACTATCTTCCGTTAGTTCCCGTTATCTTCCGTTAGTTCCAGTTATCTTCCGTTAGTTCCAGTTATCTTCCGTTATCTCCCGTTAGTTTCCGTTATCTCCCGTTAGATTGTTATCTCCGTTAGATTCCGTTACATTCCGTTATCTCCCGTTAGATTCCGTTACATTCCGTTATCTCCCGTTAGATTCCGTTACTTTCCGTTATCTCCCGTTAGTTTCCGTTATCTACCGTTAGTTTCCGTTATCTACCGTTAGTTTCCGTTATCTACCGTTAGTTTCCGTTATATCCCGTTAGTTTCCGTTATATCCCGTTAGTTTCCGTTACATTCCGTTATCTCCCGTTACATTCCGTTAGTTTCCGTTATCTCCCGTTAGTTTACGTTATCTCCCGTTAGTTTCCGTTATATCCAGTTAATTTCCGTTAGATTCCGTTATCTCCCGTTAGATTCCGTTATCTCCCGTTATTTTCCGTTATTTTCCGTTATCTCCCGTTAGTTTCCGTTATCTCCCGTTAGTTTCCGTTATCTCCCGTTAGTTTCCGTTATCTCGTTAGTTTCCGTTATCTCCCGTTAGTTTCCGTTATCTTCCGTTAGTGTCCTGGAGCTAACTATCTTCCGTTAGTTCCCGTTATCTTCCGTTAGTTCCAGTTATCTTCCGTTATCTCCCGTTAGTTTCCGTTATCTCCCGTTAGTTTCCGTTAGTTCCCGTTAGTTTCCGTTATCTCCCGTTAGTTTCCGTTATCTCCCGTTAGTTCCTATTATTTTCCGTTAGTTTCCGTTACATTCCGTTATCTTCCGTTAGTGTCCTGGAGCTAACTATCTTCCGTTAGTTCCCGTTATCTTCCGTTATATCCCGTTAGTTTCCGTTAGTTTCCGTTATCTTCCGTTATCTCCCGTTAGTTTCCGTTAGTTTCAGTTATATCCCGTTATTTCCCGTTAGTTTCCGTTATATCCCGTTAGATTCCGTTATTGCCCGTTAGTTCCCGGGAGATAACTATCCTCCGTCATCTTCCGTTAGTTCCCGTTATCCTCCGTCATCTCCCGTTAGTTTCCGTTATCTCCCGTTAGTTTCCGTTATCTCCTAGTTTCCGTTATCTTCCGTTAGTGTCCTGGAGCTAACTATCTTCCGTTAGTTCAAGTTAGTTTCCGTTATTCCCGTTATCTTCCGTTAGTTCCCGTTATCTTCCGTTATCTCCCGTTAGTTTCCGTTATCTCCCGTTAGTATCCGTTATCTCCCGTTATTTTCCGTTATATCCCGTTATATTCCGTTATCTCCCGTTATCTCCCGTTAGTTTCCGTTATCTACTGTTATTTTCTGTTATCTCCCGTTAGTTTCCGTTATATCCCGTTAGTTTCCGTTATATCCGTTATCTCCCGTTAGTTCCCGTTATTCTCCGTTATCTCCCGTTATTTTCCGTTATATCCCGTTATATCCCGTTATATCCCGTTAGTTTCCGTTATCTTCCGTTAGTGTCCTGGAGCTAACTTTCTTCCGTTAGTTCCCATTATCTTCCGTTATCTCCCGTTAGTTTCCGTTATCTCCCGTTAGTTTCCGTTATCTCCCGTTACATTCCGTTATCTCCCGTTAGATTCCGTTATCTCCCGTTAGTTTCCGTTATCTCCCGTTAGTTTCCGTTATCTACTGTTAGTTTCCGTTATCTCCCGTTAGTTCCCGTTAGTTTCCCTTACATCCTGTTAGTTTCCGTTATTGCCCGTTAGTTCCCGGGAGATAACTATCTTCCGTTAGTTCCCGTTATCCTCCGTCATTTCCCGTTAGTTTCCGTTATCTCCCGTTAGTTTCCGTTAGTTTCCGTTATATCCCGTTAGATTCTGTTATCTCCCGTTAGATTCCGTTACATTCCGTTATCTCCCGTTACTTTCCGTTATTTTCCGTTATCTACCGTTAGTTTCCGTTATCTACCGTTAGTTAGTGTCCTGGAGCTAACCATCTTCCGTTAGTTCCCGTTATCTTCCGTTATATCCCATTAGTTTCCGTTAGTTTCCGTTATCTCCCGTTAGTTTCCGTTATTTCCCGTTATCTTCCGTTATCTCCCGTTAGTTTCCGTTATCTCCCGTTAGTGTCCTGGAGCTAACTATCTTCCGTTATCTCCCGTTAGATTCAGTTATCTCCCAAGTTGTATCTTATTCCGTTAGGACTCAAGGCATCCTAGATTCC